>OX381720.1:33092835-34292835 GCA_947462335.1 Harmothoe impar
TGATTATTAGTTTACATACTCACTTATTACTGGATGGCTGTCATTGTGATCTGACAGACATAACTATCACTTTGGCAAGTGTATAGGACGTGTCATAAATGTTGACCGATAAGGTGTCAAACAAGGCTGGCCAGGGCTTTGAGGAGGCGGTTTGAGTGGGTATATAGCTGTCAGCAGTTAATCACAGTGTAGTGTGCAGGCCCTAAAGTGTTGGTCTGATTAACTAAAGATATGTAGCAGACCTTGTGTAGGGGGGGGGGGTCGGGGAAGGCAGGTTAGGGGTCAGAGATGGTAGGTTTTTGGTCAGGATTGACAGGATAGGGATTGGGGGAAAACAGGTTGTCGTTGCATATAGCCTGGGGCATGGTAGACCAATGTGGATTTCCTGCAAAGTGCCACCCTGAAGGATTGATTAGGACAGCCAAATGACCCGCTAGCATCCTGAATAGAAAATAGCCAGGTCCTATTTTGGGGATCCAGCAGCGGTGATTTCTGATACTAGGATGGAGCCGTGGGCATTCGTTGTGCTTGACCAAAATCCATGATGCTACAGTACCTGCCAGTGTTAGAGTAGACTACGGCCAGAATAGGACACACAATCAACAGTTTAGTATAGGACACACTGATCAACATAAGCAAAGTACATTATCACCTTCACCCATGTAACATGTTAATGAAAAATCCTTTTGTATATTGTGATTTCTTTCAATATACCTTAATGAAACACTGGATACGAGTGTGTGGTGGTCGAGAGGGGAAAGGCTGTCCTTAAACATCTGTAATGGCTTTGTTAGACAGAAAATTTCAATGATGTTCTAGCAATATTTGATATTCACGTGGCCCCTGCCCATCAATAAGGGTACATGATTTCCTAAAGTGGAGCATCATATAATATTGGTGGATTTTTCTGTTCTACCTGGGATCATACATTTAATTGAGGATGACATTATTAAATAAATGATAGAAAGTGGACTTCTTCTCCCGTGCCTCTTACACACTTTTCCAAGACATTTATAATTTCCTTTCTCCCCTTGACTAGTCATGCAAAGCTAGGATTAGCGAAAGTGGCACTGGAGCCTCTGAAATAAGGATCTACATCGGCTCCTGGCGTGCTGGCCGTCTTTTGTCAGTGTGTTGTTCGGTATGATTCATTCATGGTTAGGCGTCTGCCTTTCCAAGCACCTAACATATAAGTCACCATCATCAGATATAGCCACAAAAATAAAACCTGGTAATACCATGGAAGGTGTGTCATTACTACAACATATAGGATGATTCCCAGGTACTGTTCACGCTGACAGTGACATGACCAATGCTTACCACCCAACGTGGGATCATGACAGAGTAGCCCCGTCATTAGATAGACTAGTGTTGTGCACATTACACCATGGGTAATTTAAGACTATGTGGTTTGAACGCGTTGTAATGATTCTTCACTCCAGCACATATGGCACATGATTATTCTTCCAGATTTGTCATAGCAAAAGCAAGATAGTATCTGTGCAAATATCACCGCTATAAATCATCACAATAAGCCCTACGGTGAGTAGGTCTTGGTTATTAAAGATACAATATCAGTTAAAACGCCCCAAAATTAAGTTATAAAATAACATATCAAGTGCTTTCATTAAACATTGTCCTTGCGTGTGACATCATTCTTTATGGTATCATGTTTTTTCTTATTGGGATTTGCAGTTGAATGAGGTGATTGTATACAGGTTGTTTTGTTGTGATTGCAGGCTAAATCATGTAGCATGCAGGTAGTTTTGAGATAATGGTAAATGATGAATGAGAGCCTTACAACTGCATGCAATAATATGGATCATGTGATCAACCTAACATGAAAAAATCACCTAAGATTTGCTGACATAGTAGCTTTAACCATTGCTAGACACATCAATGTTGCAAACAGATCATCTACCGGAGGTCCTTACTATATTAAATGAATATTATGCTAACAGAAGAACAATACTCAGGATAGGGCATTAGCAGGCCAATAGGCAGGCTGTATTATAAGGCCTATCTTTTGTAAAACAATAGCATGTTTACTAGGTTGCCACGTCTTGCCGGCTCGTCTAGGGAATCCATTACCTGAATCAATGCCATTGGTGGATTTCTCTCTCTGGTTAGCTGAGGGAGCAGGCGAGGCAGGAACAGGAATTAGACAGAGCATTAGGTACCCAATCTTAGATAGCATTAGGACACTGTGGACCCCCTAAGCTCTTTGAGCTCACTGTATTAAAGGGTTGTCAGTTGTCGCTGATGATTTGCTGTAATGGGATCTATTGAGCTCTTTTATCGGGAAATAGTATTCTATAATTTTGCATTCTCTTTTAACAAACAGTCCTCATGACATTTCAGAAAACTTTGTTGATATTGTTCATGGGGCTCTTCCTATCATCCTTGATAGTGGCAGCATGCACATAGATCAATGGTAATTAATAGAAATGAAAATAGATTAAGATCAATATTTGAGCAAAGTATAAAACCCAAGAAGGTCATGGATCTGGTTCACTCGGGTATCAGAGACACTTCTGAACAATCTAAACTAAGAAGCATCTCTAGACATCTAAGATAGCTCGAAGAAGTGTCAGGCAGCCATGGAGATGGAAACGAGCTAGAAAGATCTGCAACAAAATAAATTAGCATTTTAGTCCTCCATAGATCAGTGCAATGCTATAATTCAAAACGTTTTGCAATTCAAAACCTTGTGGCAATATATCACATGTAGTTATGACCTTCTTAGAATAAAGCTAAATAATAGTCTCCAAAGGGTCTTTACAACTTCTATTCCTTTCACAATGCTCCAAGTTGTTTGACCTAGTTTTTATGGGCCTATTCTACTTGTGGACTGACTGGAAGGTCTGCTTGTATGAGGAAATAATAAAGGATGTGATAAGATGAATCTAGCTACATCATATTGGGCTATATTGCATATAAAATAGTACATGCTGTCAGACGAAAGTATGAATGGCTTGTGTGGTCCAATAGCATGCCTTTTATCCTATGGTATTACCAATACCCAGTATCACTCAATACTAGGGACCCAGGAGGTGCGCCCCTTTGCACAGTGCACACAGCAGGTTGGTACTTTGGTGCAGCTATCTATGTGAGAAACAGGTTAAGCCCTATGAAGTTATGAATGCTCCCGGTTGCTACTTGGAATGTGATATTGTCCAACATGTTATTATATGGTGTTAAAGAATGGAAGCAATCAGAGGATGCTCCCACCTGTTCCTTGGCCAAAACATTAAATCGATTATGACTGGATTATTATAAGGCAATTTGTTTACTCTATACTCACAACCACTGAGGTGATTTGCAGTGTATTGGGTGATCATGTTAAGAGGGTCTGTCAATCATGGCCTAGCCTGGCTAGTACTCCAGATGCCCTCCAAACCCCTTACATAAAGTACTTCCCACTCACCAGGCTGAGACAAATATAGGCACCACCTAATAATCCTAGTGATCTCAGGATATAGCAGCTACCATGCAATGTTTTTGTCACTTACCCCTGTCAAAATTCAATATGGCTGCCAACTATTATCCTAGAAATAGTGTCAATCATGCATGTTGCTCTGATTGACACTCAGCACACTCATTCAAACACTATCTTAATTTGTTTCAACAAAGAATTAAACTATTCATATAAACATTTCAAATAAACTTTTTTTTTTTTCAGTCATATTGTATAATACGGTGAATAAAACACTTTATGATACACAGCTAACCTCCACCTCTCCCAAGCATAGTCACAGTATAAAGTGCTGCTCACCGTATCAGTGCTTACAGGTTCTTTTATTAGGTAATTAATTACATATGCAATTCAATGGTTTCGGTGCATTGCCGTTCTTACTCTAAGACCTAGTTTTTGTCGGTCTCGATGGGAAAGGAAATTACAGTGTCATGTCGATCACTTACACAGATGCAATAGAATACAATACGCTATTATGATTTGTTATTAAGTAAGGTATTGAGATGTGATGAGATGAGATGAGATAAAAGCGTAGGCATACGCACCATACAATGATGGCACAGAAAGACAGGTCAATATTACATGAAACAGGTGTCTATATTATTTTTGATTGCCTTTTGAAAATCGAAAAGGCCTTCTATCAACGTATACTCAGCTTTAATGTTATTCCAAAAAATGATACCTCTAAATAGGGCACTGCGAGTAACTATTGGCTTATGTGAGGGGGGGGGGGCTAACATTCTGTTACCTAAGTGTACACGGGTAGGGACAATTCTATCAACTTGGTATTCTTGTAATTTTGAGAGAGAAAGGGCATAAAAAATTAAATGTATTAATCTCCCTTTTTATTTAAATTAAAAGTATCCACTTTATTCATGTAGTTGTGCCGTATTCAAGATGGGATTTTCCTCTAGTTTTACTTTATAAACAGTCCTCAATGACTTATTCTGAATATAAATATATGGTAATTGTTGGGTTTCACCAATAGTACAACGGTCCCAGACATGGTCTACATAATTAAAGGCTGGAATGACCATACTTTTATATACCAAGAGAGCAGTCCTCACGCAGATTCTGTCCATATCTACAAATAACCTATTTACATTGAGACTTCCTGTAACCCGATTGAGTCAATTAGGTACACAACCATGAAATATTTAATAGAGAAAGCCCTTGTGTGTTATTAACAACTGACAGTACTATGAAATAATTCATAACTAAAATCAATTCATAGATATTGAGAATTAGGCATTGCAACAGTCAATCAAGATACATGGGATTTCGTTATATTGACCAATATTACCAGCAAAATAAATGCTGAAATCTATTTTCACACAGGGGGGTACATATTAGATTGGGAGGGATCTGGCTATGGCTTCCTACATGTCACTGTTGACCTTTGGTTTTAACCAGAGATAAGGTAAGCTATGTAGCAATGGACGTCCCAGATGAATCCCAGATATACACTACTAGTGAAATTGGAAGGTCAGAGCTAATGGGACTATTGGGAGGCTTGGTCATTTATAAGTCTCTCTATCTACACACCTGGAGTATAGCGTTAAAGGGGCATTCTCACCACTCACACTTAACCACATAGTAGACTAGAACAGTACTAGAATTGTAAGTGGAATACACTCAGTGATTATGCCACTTTAAAGGGTGGGGAGGGGAAATAAAAATGGCAATTAGCCTCTGAACACACAAGGGGGATTAATATTAATGTTGAGCTATTGTAAACATTTCAAACACCCTTGGAGATCTAAGTCAGCAGTTGGTCAGAGGAAATATTTGTTTCTAGAAAGGTATGACATCTTTGGGAATAAGTGTATGATAAATCTAGGAAAAATCCGAATATGATTCTCCAAAAAGACCCAGTTTATCATTTTACGGACGGTCACAGTTTTGAAATCTGTCAGTTCAATCAAAGGATGTTGGGGAGATTAGAGTGCTGCCCGAAACACTAACCCCGTCCTTAATGACTCAAACCAGCCCAGTCTTTAAACAATAAGCTCTGTAAGGCAATAACAATTAGCAGCTGTATTTGGAATTGGTGTAGGCCCGGCTGAGGGTATTCATAGGTGCACCAATGAAAAGCACCCCTTTAAAGCCACATTCCCAGCAACGAACACAGGAATTTGCGGGGCTACCTCATATGGATATGGATTACGGTATTAAACAACACACCCAGCATTGTCTCTTCTTTTAATCGACAGGGAATAATGTGCCCTGTGAACATGAGACATATCTTTAAATCAATTAATTATAAGGGAGATATTGTGATTCTTGAGTCACAGCTACATGGGGCATCAATATTATTGACGGCGACATGGTGACTCTCCACCTCTAGGACCCCAGTTAAACTTAGGCTCAGTGCCCTCAGCTGGTTGTACTGGTGGTTACCTTCAAGTGATAATATATAGGCCTTGTTTTTAACACCAGTGTATTTCTAAGCTCGACAATTTTACTTATTTTACTAATATATTATATGATTCCGTGCCTTTTAGTGATGCAATAATGGTTGATTGTGAAAGAACGCGTGAGGTATATCTGGCAATAATGCACGAGCCGAAGGCGAGTGCATTATTAGACAGATATACCTCACAAGTTCTTTCACAATCAACCAATAATGCGTTTATACCACTATTTCTTCAAATATATGAATATAATATTGTATAAGGCCTACCTTTTTCAATTGTCCATTTTGTCTCCCGGATCGACTGGCAGACTCACCGCCGAGCGCCATGAGTCCGGTCAATGCGACTTGAATAACATGAAAATATGGCCAATTGAGACCATGACAGGGTTAATCCTTCAGTCCTAGACAGCTTAAGAGCTCCTTGTTGATGATCCCGTGCAGTATTAGCCTTTTAATTGCGTAAATTCCTCATATTTCGACATTTTGCGAAGGCCGCCAGCCCGGTAATAGTTGTACACAGCGGGACGGCATGTAAAACCAACACGCCAAGTCGAGTGACCAATGCGCCCGATTGACCCACTTTCCGCGGTGGCTTCGATCAGCTGATCGTCATTTGTAGTAAATTGGTCACTCGAATTGGCGGTGTTGGTTGCGTCAGCCGGTCACGTGATCTATGTCGTCTCCTTGTTTACTACTCCCGGCGTGTTGGTATCGATCGCAAAATGTGGAAATATGAGGATTTTACGCAATTAAAAGGGTAAAGCATCACGGCATCATCAACAAGGAGCTCTAAACATGTTCTGGATTGAAGGAATAAGCTTGACAATGTCTAATTTGGCCATATTCGGATGTTATTCACTACATATTTGGTACCGCTAGGAGAATCATGGCGACAAGGTAAGTTAGTATTGGCTTCCTACCAGCAGGTTGGGGCCGGGACCATGTTATTAGAACGTACTAAATACATAGTACACCCTTTCCATCGGGTCTGTTCCAAGATTAAGGTACTGTGCACCAACTTGGGCTGTACCATAATCTTGGTACACCTGGTGTGTTCACTGGGCCATGACCCCTGCTCATCACAGCCCAGTACTCATGTACCTTACCTGTGGTCACTGGACTGTGACCATTATCTTTGCATGTAATTAGTGGGGTCACTGGGGGACTAGGGAAACCACTCTACTATTTATACATATATTTACATTATATGGCTTATTTACTACATTATCAAACATCACTAAGTGAAAACAAAAATGTCATTTTGTGGGCCTTAATCAATGATTTCATCCCATGGGTTTATTTTTATTAGCAGATTTAACAAAAAAATTAGCAAACTGATTTTACTAAATATTTACTGAAGGAAAATATGTAGATAAAGCCATTTCTAAGATAATATTCCGATTTTAGTTATGAAAAAGGGTGCATACATAAATTATAGACCTATGCTTCCTATAGTGGCATCAAAATTATGCATTTGGCATGGAAATATGAGAAAAGTGACAATAAATGAGTGTACCAAGATCTTGGTACACCCTGTGTTCTGGGGACAGTCACTCAATCTTAGGGCGTACTAAGAAACTGGTCAGTCTCCAACCTGACCAGTCGGCTCTGTGGCCGATGAGGTTAGGCGCTGGCGTTTGGCTTCTGCGGCCGGGGTTCGCATCCCGAACGAGTCGCACTAATTTCGTAGCCAAAATGTCTATGCCTATCTTTCATTACCTTGTTAAAATATGTAGAGACGTCTTGGTGTAAAAAATGAATTCTGAGCGTGCGTATATCCTGAGATAACCGAACGGCAAATATCCACTCTCGGCACGGGAAACACCAGAATCGTGGGATAATGCATATTAACTGAGGTGATGCATACTGCTCCTACTGAAACTCTAGGTGCCACACACAGCCCGCCCACTCAGTGCCCAACCCAGATACTCATGTTGCTGTGTCTCACGAACATGGGCCAATGTTTTCGTCTATGACCGGGTGCAATCTATGACCGGGTGCAATCTATGACCGGCATGACTGTCTGTATTTTTCAGTTGAGTCTATAGAAACGCAAAATCAGTCGTGAGGGTTGCCACATTATCTTTGAGAGGTTTTATTAAATTATCAAGCCTGTCAAAGAGGGCGGTTTGTGAAGAATCTAGTTCCTCCTTCGTAATCCCCTTACGTGACATGGTAGTGAGAGTGAGCGTGTGCGAGTAATGGTGGTTACCTGAGTATGGCTTACTCCGACAGCCGGTGATATTAACTTTTCCTCAAATATGGTCAATTTGGTGTAGAAAGATGTCCAATATGCTATTATTGCAATCCTTATACGTTAACACATCCTTGTGTCAAACCTGGTTAACGTGAGGTAGGTCTTTCTGTACTAAATTCAGGTTATTAAGTCCTCCCGCTCACAACACGTCTTTACTCTCTGGTAGACATTGCGCATAGGGCAGATGTAGATATGAATTTATATCTTTATCTGCCCTAAATAAAGCGTTTTCTTTCCAAGCCGGTCATAGATTGCACCCGGTCATAGATTGCATTCGGTCATAGATTGCACCCGGTCATGGACAACAACAATGGCCCGATCTCATGAGACACAGCCATGTGTATGGCCTATGTAACACCATACTCATAATGGTGTCTGCGTACTTACCTGGTATCTTGTTGTCTTCTGTATAAAACAGTACATTTTCTGCTGTCTTATGTTCATGTTTTTTTTTGTTTGTTTTGGAACCAGTTGAAAGCCGACACCTGTGTACCTACACTAACCTGGGGTGATGTGACATCTGGCCGGACACCGGAGAGCGACAGAGGCCTGGAGGAATTTGAGTCTGCCACATGAGAATGAGGACAGTCCTGTCAGAGCAATACCATATATATATATATATGTACATTGTTTCGTTTTACATGAATTGAATCCTGGAGACATGGAAAAAAATATGTAGGCCTATAAATAAAGGATGCATTACAAAATGTGTTGGTTTAGCTACAATTTAAGTTCTTTTTGTAAAACAAACGTGACATTTTTTTTATCACATTTTCATTTTCGGAAATATGACATAGGAGATGGTTTTGGACGTGAGGAGATGGTGTTCGACATGAGGAGATGGTGTTGGACGGGATTACATGGTGATGGACGTGAGGAGACACAGTGAATTTTTTCTTCTTTAAATAATGTAATTAAAGGGCCACACAGGGTAGCGTGTCATGGATATATATATATAGACATTTCCAGTCTACTTACCAACATATGGTCTCTCGTAGCATAATGACATAATGGGCCTTCCAAGTAGGGATGTCATTGACATCCAATTTATGTCGATGACGATTATTGACGTAATTATAGTTGTCAATATATCAATGTATTGCAATATAATATCTAAACTATTAAGTACATCTGGATCACTGTTTATTGCCTCAATAAGCTGAGGAGAATAATGGAAACAAAGGTTAATGGCAGGTAGCTAAACACCAGTCCCATTATTTTCACTGAAAATGTTCACATAATAATCACCAGAATGAAACACAAAACTCCCAGCCTTTTTTAAGTTTATAACGTATTTTATTCACAAAGTGATTTTCAAAAACACGATACAATTCAAGCGGACTATGAGTCCTTTATGATGTTGGTGTAAGAAACGAGCAAAAACGTGAATTTCCTTTACTAAACATGTTATGCTTGAGCAGAAACGTGGAAGAAATGGACATGACGATTTTAGAATGAGAAAAGGCCAGAAAATTATTATATCTTAATGAAAGAACTGCTACAGGGGTCTATTGCAGAACAGAAAACGAATTCGTTAGAATAAAACGTGCACCAAATTAACGAACATGGGAAATTCGTTTCAGAGATCTTCGTTTTGATGTAGTTTAAGAGTGTTTCTATTGATCAGTGTAGGATGGCCTCAAATGTCATCTTACACTGAAATATTTTGTTAAAGATCTAGGTCCCATTGATATAACCATACCCAGTGATAAACATGTACTTTAATATATTTTTCCATTAATGAAAGCATTGATTAAGCCAATCAAAACATGTATTTGATGAAGATGAGAAATCATATTTTCAGAGGACTTCGTTTTGGTGACAATTCTTATCAAATTCCTTTGGCAATACAGTTCAAAATAGCCCCCAAACAATCTCGTTACACCAGTGTTGCTTAAGAAAAAGTACATCAATTTTTGTTCTGCAATACACCCCAGGTGAGGGTAGACATGTGTACACTTTTACCCCAAAGAGAAATAGTAAAAGATTGTGAAAACTCTGCCTGCCACAAAGGGTTTATTGTTGCCAAGCAGAAACGTGAATGGACAATTTTGGGGGATATCTTTAAAGTCTTCTAGGGGGGGGGGGTAATTTACATTTCTTAGCCAAGGCAATTAGCAGGTAGGGTTCCTGTATGCATATAGAAACCCTCTGAAAAAGAATTAGGTTTAAGTTCACATTTTTGGGGCCGAGCAGAAACCGAGCAGAAACGTGCATCAGATTTGTAAGACACAGCCTATGATTAATAACCGTCGAAAACCTATTCCATGCGCAATGCCGTAATACATTGTAAGCACCATGGAGCAATCTCAGCATGTTGATTAAGTATTTATGAATACAATTAATCCCTCTGCCTTATATCACTATACAGCCTAGCCCTTTCTATTAAGAAGCTGATTAATCAGCAGGTTAACAACAGGTCTACCGATATTTTACATGCTGTTATGGATCTCGAGGGAAACTGTATTGAAGAGCGTCAGTGATATTGTATAGACGGGCAAGTAGTGCCTGGAATGATGGTCCACTTATGAAAAGCTTGTGTAAATGGTGCAGTCTCTATTGGGAAATAGGTGAAGTAGCTCACAATGAATAGACCCCAGGACGTGTCTGTACTCTCAATGGTTGTAAATCATCTGGGAGGTAGGCAGCCATTTGTCAAAAGATGCTTCAGCATGGGCTTTGGTCTGGGGGGATAGGTTCTGTAGGGACCAGACAATATGCACTTTCCATTCTATTGATGTGTGCTACCATATTTTTGGCCCGTGTCTTTGTTACTTTGTCTACATTACAATAATCCGATTCTTACAACTATGGGGTAACAAACTAGATTTCTGCACAGAATGATTCCAAAGCTAATCAAATGCAACCACGTACATATGAAGTGTCATTATTTCTCACGGTGAATACTGATGGTGACCTTCCTCCTGCTGCTGTGATGACTTTAAGCAGTCCTATCCAGAGTGCATAAGGATAGATTCTATTCTTAATTAACTCTTTTCACCCTGACCCCAAACCCGACCAACTCTCTGAACTAATGGCATTCCAATTTATTGTGACTTCAAAATAGCTATTGGACTTCCTTGTAATGGTTGACTCAGCACATTATTACCATTGGAAGAAAGAAATCTGTATAAAATACAATTAAGACCAGAAGCAACCAATCGTATCTATATGATGACTATTGGCATTACATGTTTTGGCCCAATAGGCCTCCCTCGGTTCAGGTCACCTGATGCCTTTGGGCATCACTCGTAGTTAAAGAGATAAGGGGATAAAAGTGATGAGGGAACCAACTTTTGTAGTGTTTCATAGAAGCCTCTGGAATCGTCCAAATGTCCAAATGTTGATATTTATTATCTCAATCGAAGAAGAATCCTGATACTGATCGATCTATACTAGGTTTCCAAGGCACATTTTCTGGTAAATTTCTGTGCTAATATCATTTTATCACTGATAATAGTAGCAGTGGTGGTGGACATTTGCAGGATATTATATCTTGAAAGTATTAAAGGGGTAAATAGGCCTGGTGGGAATTGATCTTGCATTGATATCTTGCAAGAATCTAGCCCGATGAGGCAAACAGCACAAGCTGCCGATAAACTTTAAAGCACAGTACATTCACTGATGCCAAACCAGGCTATCTTAGAAGTCTAAACAATTTTATGACGAAACCATGAACACTACGCTACAAGTTGGTATTATAGACATTTTGCTAGCAACAATTTGCTGCACCCAAATCAGTCAACTGCATGTTAAAACATTGAATAACCATATCCCCTTTTGCTTCATATTACAAATGAAAATATTACATCATTTGTTCTGTAATACTTTGTAATAAACGGTGTCCGCTTAGGACCCAATGAAACGGGGAAAAAAGAAATTGCATGCAGCTTGTATATTGCTGTTGGCAAGGGAGCTGGTGTCTGTCTCCTCTTTTCAATCCCAATTACAGCATTCTTTGACGAACATGGTAAAATCAATACATTTAGAATTGCAGCTTGCTGTAAGTTCTGACACTAAAAGATGTCATCCCTGGACTTGATATGTAATGGACTGTTCTTGTCTGTAGGCCTACCTGTATACAGTGACCAACCTTAGGCCTACATGATCCAGTTCCCTTTCTTTTTCTTTTCAAAACGAGCAAATAAGTTTCAACAAAAATACGTTTTTTTCTCTGGCGGCCTCATCCTACATCCCACATTCGCATCCAGTAAAACAGTTGATAATGATAAAAACTTGTGTAATACGTGCTTATAAAAGAAAATACTAATTCCAACATTGGGTTCGCCTGCTCTTCCCAGAGGTTAGAATCATGCTAGGGCATGTGTGGCAGGGTTTCCAATCTAGTCTAGAGTGCGCAGGAGGACCTGATTTATATAAAAATTGAATGTACTAGTATGTATAATTATAATACACTGAATCAGTCGAGGCTATAATTATGCGTGCAATGTGCTTATAAAGAGCCTTAATTCACACTTTGTGTCTTTTAGCCATTTTAGTAACATCATAATCTTCTGATTCACAGTCAACACACTCACTGGACACGAATTACACTGTTTCATCGGTTTCAACATAAAATGTAATACGCCCTAAAAAATGTGTATAGTTTCTAAACACTTTTTAGCCCAAAACAAAACACTTTCTTTTACTACATTTTCGAACACTTTTGTTCTAAACGCTTTTCCAAAAGTATTTAGAATCAAAAGTGTCTTGTCATAAAAAGAGTTTAAAAATTAAAAGTGTTTAGATTATAAAGTGTATACTGGTAGTCCATCCCAGCCCTTCGTACAGGATTCGCTAATTTGGCGAATTTTCATGGAGATTAATTAACCAAATGAATTTTGATTCGCCATTGGCCATTTGGCAAGTGACTAGTGCAAACTCTCTAGACTGTATTTTTATATGTATACTGTATACTGTAAAAAAAAGAATATGATATGTTGTATAGATACGGCTAAAACACAGCCAGCCCCCACCTCTCCCCGGTCATAGTATGAAGTGCTGCTCAGTGAGGCAAAGCTAACAGTAAGTGCTGGATATCTGACCCCCATGGATCTTGCCTAGGCATAGCACCCCACAATTATATTATATGCAGAAATCATAACGTCCTCCACACAAATAGAGAATATCTTTGGAGAACCCAGTGAAACAGATTAAGTCAATTATTTACACAACCACGAAATATCAAATAGAGAAGGCTTCAGAGTGAAATACCAAAGCCTTTAACAAAATTAATGATAGTACTATGAACTTATTCACTGTCCAATTGTGTAATTATTTTTGCATAGATAAGAGTATAATATCTTCCTTGCGCTGTTGTTTAAAATACATTTTTCAAATGGAGCTATATAGTCAAACAGGTAAACATCGCATTGGGAGGGGTCTGGCTATGGCTTCCTGTCACTGTTGGCCTTTCGGTATAAACCATAGATAACAGTAGCCGTCCCAGATTAGTGCCAGGATTAAACGAGCAGTGAAATGGGAAGAGGTCAGAGTTAATGGGACTATTCAGTCACAGGGGTGGCCACGTACAGGTCGCTCTATCTGCACACATTATTTAGTGCTAGCTGCTGTAATGCTGCACAGTGCAATACCTCAAAGTTCTGCTGTGATTTATTGCAAACTACATTAGATAACAATACAGCCCAGCGCATGGTGTGTTGTGTCACAATACCAACACTATTACGTTCTAAAGCCGTCTAAGTTAACCTAGATCACAGGAAATAATGTTTATTTTTTTATATAATACAAAATTTGCCATTATGGATCTGAGTTAGTCTGACTCATGGAAAATGATGGCGATTTGTTGATGTACGCTTATAACTCCCGTAACTAGCTGAAAGTGACATTATTTCATAGTCATACTTGTTAGGTACAACATGACCTTGCCATTGTTAACTTATTATCTAGTATAGACCTATAGGTTAAAACGTCCTGACATACTATTCTACCTAGAGTAACAGAACCAAGGAGCATGAGAGTTCGAGAGACACTGGATCCAAAAGAAACACAATACCTGAGTTACCCGACCACTGTCTGTTCCAGATTGTCAGGTTGTACCAAATGGCGGGCTCTAATTGGTCCTGATGCATGTGTCTACCACGGTGATACTGAGAAAATGACCCAAGTTAATTGATCTTCTTATCCCTCCAACCTAGTCACGGTCACTTCTTACGACCATGAAAAATCAAATGCTATGAATGGGGATATGGGTCTCATTTACAGTATGTAGGCCCTATAGATAAATTAAGTTCCATTATCCCAGTCAGTGTCACTTACACAGATTGTATTCTCTATCTACACATCAGAATCTCTTTAGCAAAGGGATTATAAAATATGGATGAGTTTCTTCTCTTTTGATCCTGGTACCACATTAATTAAATTCAAATTCCTATATCTGTTATCCTTCTTTTCTCAACATTATTAGAAACACGGAGAAACAGAGTAGGAGCTAGCTTAATCGCTATTTCAATAGCGAAATTATATTCATTGCAATTACCTTGGACTCTCTATTCGACTCAGATTCTATGGTCTGGCAGCTTTGACTTCACGCAAAATTTACTTAATGATTAATACATTCTGTGCTATTGTCCTAGAAGGTCAGACTGGCCGGGTAAGGGCTACTTGTAGATGGTTTTACCTATGTTAGTGACATATTTCGGCCACCAGGGTGCGAAATGTGACTAGAATTGACCTTCATGTTTTGCATGTTAGTCGCATTTGACCATATAATTGATAAATGAATACGGTATCATAGCAAACTTGTATTTTCTGTATAATTTCATTGAAATGTGTTGGCATCTATGTTTGGTGGTCCTGGAGTGTTTGATTCTAACGACATGCAGCACTGCAAATAGGTACAGAGGTTAATTGTCCTGTCACTTATCAGTTGTCCGACATCTCACATATCCACTTTCCCTGACTATACTATGTATACTCTTATAATGCACGACCTTTTTTTATCCATGTCCTGTCACTTATATCACTTATCTATAGGTAACATATTCTCTACACATCTGTTATTTAACTATCTACTATAGTATCCATAAGATAATAGACAAAGGTAAAAAAACACACGTTGATTTCTGCTATTTAGTGAGGTTGAGACCACTTTTTCTCATCTGCTTTGACAATTTGTTTCTGGGTTAGCTTCAGATAGAAGTCACCTCAGAAGACTGAGTATCCTACAAAAGGCCTATTTTGTTCTGATACAACAACATGTTTGTCATTTCTCCCAGAGAATCTATTTCCGTCTCACTGTTTCCTCCTGATAATCCATTAACCTACATGGCATTTAGACAGGGATTGTGCCCTGACCTATTGGGTCTGTTTGTGGCACTAGGAGCCTTAAAATGAGATGTATGGGCACTAGGAGCTTTGAAATGAGATGTATCGTATAGTATGTTAGATTCTAAACGGCCAGTCATTCTAAATGTGTGTTTGCATAGCTTACAAGCCTTCCAGGACATGATCAACATTGCTGATTTCATACATCTTCTTTCTTAGTCAGTCCATTGATTTTTACTACATGTACCTTTAATTGGTTGAGGTTAATGCTCTTTAGGATACGACAGTGTCTTAGTAATTAGGTACCAGGTACAGTGTGAATCATCCATTTCAATTAATATTGGGGATAACTGTCCATTTGAGTGACAGAG
Source organism: Harmothoe impar (assembly GCA_947462335.1). Lineage (NCBI taxonomy): Eukaryota > Metazoa > Annelida > Polychaeta > Phyllodocida > Polynoidae > Harmothoe > Harmothoe impar. The sequence goes on from OX381720.1 coordinate 33,108,642, forward strand.
ATGATGGGATGAGGATGGAAATCAATATCATTTACTAAGTAACTAAGCCCAGTAAGTCCACTGATTCTTCTTGATTATCCAACCACTATTTCAGGGACATATTTTAATGATTGGTTACGGTAAGGGGGTCAAAATTGATATCCATTGAGATCTATGAAAGGTTGTGATGAATCCATGTGAGATGAATGTGAGACTAGCAATGCTATAACATATGGTACTAGCAATCAATTAAGAAATCTTGCCAATAAATCAACTCTTATGACATACAAACATTTTGAGCAATAACCCAAGAGTTACCCAGACAGATAGTAAACCCAGAGAAGGTCTTTAGAGTAATGTAGAGTTGAGTGTATACTACGGTCATATAGTCAAGATTCAAGTAGTCTGTAAAGTGAAAGACTCACTGCCTTTTTAAGCAATAATTTTAGGAACCGTTCATGAGTTTCAAGATGCTGTGTTTGATCATCTAGTCTGGTGATGTTAGCTGGATGACTTTTCCCGAAGGCCATGGTTTAGTTTAATACTATAAATAATAGTGAGCTTCTGGCCATATATTGTCCTGCATTGGCACCTGCACTGCTCCCTGTCCGCCTTTGAGAATAAAAAATACAATTCATTGTAAAGAAAAGATCAATAAAGGAAAAAAGGTAAGCACAAAAAAGGCAATTACAAAATACAGGCAATAATTAGTCTTTTATTAGGTCCAGATGTTCAGACACAAATTAAAAGCATCATTTAACAAAAGCACCCTTTCCCTTTTTGTGTTCCTCTTGTTCATCCTGTCCAAACCCTTGGGAAGATCATTGCTGGTTGATGCTGAGTCCTGCCTGTTTGACTTTTTAAGTCTATGCTGAGAATGACAAAATAATTTAGCTCTCCTTTCTTCAGTGTAATCTAGGAAAGATGATTATTTTTCATTAAGAAATAACAGTATTCCATTTAAGTTAAGTAGGTAGAGGAATCACAGCCAGCCAACATTGGTGGAATACACCTTTATTGGATAACCCTGTACAACAGTTACTGTTGTCCAGCCATACCTACTATATTTGTATGTAGCCATTATGGCAGACAAAGGGACAGCTTTATAGAGTGGAACAAACAACATTATGTAATACAGGACTGCCTATTCCATTGTGTATACAAAGCATTGCTTTTATCGTTGATATATATTGCCTAATTGTGTTTTTGTACGGGATACAGAAAAGGGAAGACGCTGTAAACACATTTGAGTCATCAGCATGTATACCCAAGAAAGAAACGTTCACAACAATACTTATGTACAGGCAAGAGAAAAAGGTACGCTAAGGGTCACCGTCCACAGAGCATGAATCGGCTGTATACGGCCATTCTATATGCAATTTACATAGGGAATGTATGGTAATTTTCTTGATATACGGCCGATTTATGCTCTGTGGACGTGGCTATAAGGAAAAGGCCATGGCTTTGATATGAGCAACTATGAACACCATACTAGACAAATCAAATTTGAGAAAAATACTATAGCATTTACAGCTCTAGTACCTGGCTCATTCATATTCATATTTATTTATACTAAAAATAATGGATTCTTCCCGTTTCCATAACAATTATGGTCTCACATCTGACAAATTAACTCGTAAGACAGTGACAAACCTAGATGCACTATTGAATCCAGGGATATATCTTATATATGGCATAACCGACGTAGTGGATGCCACTGGTGCAGCTAATTATTATCTTAATGTAATTATTTATTTCTGAGCATCTGATGGCCACCGTCCACAGAGCATAAACGAACATTGTCCGTATAAAATTGTAGACTCAGCAATGTGCCAAGTCCCCCCCCCCTCCCCCTTTTCTCTATTGGCACTTCGCCTTATATATACAAGGCCTTTATATGGCCATCAGAGCTCTTTATACGGACATCAGAGATTCTTCTACGGCCGACAGAGATATGCTTCTATTTACATTCAGATTATGTATGAATATACTATGGTATGGCCCACAACTACTACCCTCCCCCCGCTCCTATCCATTTAAGTTTTATATAGCCATGATTCGGCCGATAATGTCAAACAGGTTTGATATTATCGGCCGACTTTCTCTTGCATCCGATTTAGTACAACCAACCCTCATCCGCCGACTATGAAGTAATTTGCAAGGTCCACTGGGTGCACACATCATTTGACACATCATAGACGCCGAAGTTTATATACAAACATTGTACAAAATCAAAATAAACAAAGGTTTATTCTGACGATGTGCCCTACTTTCTGCTCTCTGGACGGTGGCCAAGAGGAGCATGTGGGTCACTTTGGTAAGTAACCGTAACTTATATTTCTCTGTGTATGGTAGGTACTAAATAATTACTACAACAAATCCTGAGCCATGCTTTGCAACAGAGCGTCTGATCGTAAAACTACATGATCTGCACACCAAATTGCCTTATTACGATTGGCTGCGAAATCGGATCTGTGGATAAAACGTTCTCACTAGCCAGCTCCCTTGATGGACATCGTCCACTGGGCTCTAATCGGCCGAAGTTATATAGGAAATGTATGGGCTTAATCGGCCAAAGTTCCCCAGTGCATGGTGGCCATAAGAGAGGGTAATTGAAAATAAGTACAAGTACATTGTATTTTATGTTAAGCTGGGACTCCACTACCCGATTTTTTGGGTCATTCTCACAAACCGATCATATAGGGCTTTACAGTCTGATCAGGTCAAAACAAAAACATATTTCCTATCTGTTTTTGTGCATAAATCGGCCGATTAGAGCCCTGTGAATGGGGGAACATCAGATAAATGAAAACCAAACCTGTTTGATATGAAATCGGAGGCCCAGATCCGCCTGAGATACAAATCGGGGCTTAAATCGGGACCTAAATCGTGTTGTATAACCTTGGCAATTCTATTTTCCACTTGTTTATAAACACAAACATTATTGACAAACATAAACCTATGGCAGGGTCTATAGTGCCCCCCTGCTTAAGGCATATAATTGTTATGGTATATAACTGAGTCAGATTCGTGAGAATAGCCCCGATTTGTGAATAAAATCGGTTAGTGGAGCCCCACCTTTAGAGAGAGTGCTATTATAGACAGAAAACGGAATACGGTGTAGCTGTGAGTGTCACAGTTGTATTGGAGAGCTCAGGGAATTAACCAAGACCACACTCTATTCCGCACTAGCTGGATGTCCACTGGACAGCGCCATATTGGACTGGTACCAGTATGCACCCTCTCCTTTCCAGTCACTAGCTTCAGCAAATCATGTGGACCAGATCAGGGGGCTAAAGCTCTGCTTGGAGAGTGGAACTACTACATTCCCTGCATGCTAGGACACCTGCAATCTTTTACCTGTCCAATATAGGGTTGTGGTTAGGACAATGGACTCATGACTAGCAGTACCTAAGTTCAAATCCCCTCCGGGCTAGGTGTGGTGACCATTTTAACCCCATTGGTTGCAAAAGCTTGCACCAAAAGTTTTGGCAAAACGTTTTTGTAAAACATTTAATGAACCTTTGCAAAAGGTTTGGGTATAGTCTTTTGGTAACCACTTTTGGTAACCATCTATGTTACACTAAAAGCCACACCAAGGACCGAACCCGGGACCCTTAGATTGGGAGTTCCAGGCTCTCCTAGTTGAGCTATGGAGGCTGCTGGTAGATCAAGGTACAATAGGTAAACATAAACTTTGTTATTGATTATCCTCATTAATGATCAATGCTATTAGGGACCTTTAGCAACCACGTAAAAGCTCATTAGGGACCTTTAGCAACCACGTAAAAGCTCATTATACATATCCTATGTCTTCAGCACTGCTACGTCTGTGTTTAATGAGCTTTTATGTGGGTTGCTAAAGGTCCCTATTAAATGCAGATGTAGCAGTGCTGAAAGGATAGGATACGTCTGCGTTAAATGAGCTACGTCTGCGTTAAATGAGCCTGGAACTCCCAATCTAAGGGTCCCGGGTTCGGTCCTTGGTGTGGCTTTTAGTGTAACATAGATGTTTACCAAAAGTGGTTACCAAAAGACTATACACAAACCTTTTGCAAAGGTTCATAAAATGTTTTACAAAAACGTTTTGCCAAAACTTTTGGTGCAAGCTTTTGCAACCAATGGGGTTAAAATGGTCACCACACCTAGCCTGGAGGGGATTTGAACTTAGGTACTGCTAGTCATGAGTCCATTGTCCTAACCACAACCCTATATTGGACAGATAATAAAAGGTGTGTCCAGGTACAACCAATGCATAATACACATGTAGAGGCCTAGTGTAATCATTGCTCCACTCTCCCCCTGATGTTTGGCCCCCCTGAGACCCACACTGCTAGTTCTAAGTGTCCCCAATTGTGGCAGCACTGGTATCCCGCTAGTGAGGAATACTAAAGGAGTATACTATACATTATATAGCCTGACATTTAGCAATTAGTTCTGGAGTATTTATCGGTGCAATTGCAATTATGTTTTGATCAATTTAGATAAAGTACCCATGCAGACTTATCCATCACAAGGTAGGGACATAATTATGTCCGGATAGAAACTAGGAAGAACTACAGCAGAAGACTGAGGAGAGAGGAAATTAGTAGGATGGGTTATGTATACATACTATAGATCACTACAGTGCTTCAGACAAACGCGGCCAGCAATACCTCACCTGCATATCATATGGCCTCCTTTATGGCCACCGTCCACAGATCATAAATCGGCCGTATATATATCAAGAAAATTGCCATACATTTCCTATGTAAATCGCATATATATAGAATGGCGGTATACGGCCGATTTATGCTCTGTGGACGGTGACCCTTAGCAGGGGTGAACTTTCATGTCCACAAGAGATATTTACATGTTGCATTTCCCTCTTGGTATCGGACCATAACCATACTTCGATTGTGAAATTAACCAAACCAAATCTCTGGTCAAGTAAGTTTAACGGTTTTACAAGTTGTCCACTGCAAATTGTTGGTTGCCTTTTGTGTAGGTATACGGTAGACTCTACTGTAGGTGTACAGTTTATTGTAGGTGCAAAATAGAATCTGCTGTAAAGCTACGGAAAATGCTGTAAAATAGTGTTTGGATAAGGCTTGGATAATAAAATGGTTTATTGTGAATGATGAACGCTTTGATAGGCAGTAATAAAGCTGTTTGCATATTTCATAATCATAATCTTTATTGCAAATAATGACTTTCCCTAATATGGCATGTCAGCCTGAGACAATGGTCGGGTCAGCTACCTCATCATCTGGACCTTAGAATAAAGCCTTACCATGTCCTCCTGGGGGATTTGGTCATTATTAATCCTTTAAGATCCCCATGATGAATTATGATGAATGAATGCAGCCCTGGCATGCCACTCGCTAGAATTGCTTTCAAGCATCATGTACATCCTATATAGTTGATGCACTCCCAAAGAGCCTGCATGATGCTGGAGTTAAGCCCTGGTGATTACATTCGTCAGGGCTACGTTTAGCAGCATGACATGTAAGAGTATGATACATAAAAGCACTGTACGGCCTTAAAATGGTTAATGACACATTGAGAAGTCACAAGGTAATCCAACAGCAGGGATCCGTTATAGTGCAGTAATTGGCGGTGATACACACCTGTCAGACTATTGCCGTGACAGGTGTACACACTGGTCATCCTAGGTACCGCTAATCATTACACAGAGGCAAATATCAGAGTCACCCAATGTCGCCAATACTACTCTCATACAAGGGTCAGGCACTGCTGGACTATAATAGATGGGTCAAGGGCCATTCTAGTGAGGGTCAGGCTAGGCTGGACATTCAATAACAGGCTGGACCTTGGCAAACTTGCTTGAAAGTCTGGCCATGCTGGATCCTCATGCCATAGTCTGGCAATGCTGGACTCTTGGGAGAGTCTCTATCAGCCTGCAAGAGTCCAGCATTGCCAGACTATGGCATGAGGATCCAGCATGGCCAGACTTTCAAGCAAGTTTGCCAAGGTCCAGCCTGTTATTGAATGTCCAGCCTAGCCTGACCCTCACTAGAATGGCCCTTGACCCATCTATTATAGTCAAGCAGTGCCTGACCCTTGTCTGGGAGTAGTATTGGCGACATTGGGTGACTCTGATATTTGCCTCTGTGTAGCGATGTAGCAGAATTTGCCATTTGGAATCATGGAGTGGTTTCCAAGGTAATTCTAAGGTACAATAGTTGCAAAGAAACCTCCATTGGTATGACACATTATGTGTAAAGAGTGCAAGGGTAGAAATACTCTCAAAAAAGACTTGAGAATTTGACAGGGAAACCCCTGGTAAGAATGAGTAAGAATGAGAGCTACCTCTAAATCGCAACAGTTGTACAACATAACTACATCAGGGAGGTTTAACTGCAAGGCATCTGACGTCTACTTATTTTGATGTTAATTATTTTTCCCTCGCTTAATCTGAAATTCTCTGCAAAATTCAAATCATCTCACAGGGTCTACAAATATCGAGATAACAGATTATTGATTGATATGTTGTATTGAATTAATCATAAATCAATGAACAAATTTCAATTTCCATAAAGGTTTATGAAGTAGAAATTGCATTTCCAATGTTATCTATAAGGAAAAGTTGTCTGACAAAGTTTATGAGTTTCTATTGAATGTCTGAGAATGGTGGTAACATTTTCTGCATTCTCGGCAGGAACAAGAATGAAACCTCACTTGGGACGGTATCAGTAGACAGTTACACAAGTGTAAGATTAGACAGACCCTTCCCTCATTGCATTGGGAGGTCTCTGGGCCAATTGGTATTCAAACCAGATGTACACAGCCATCTTTGGCTACCGGGTCAGTGAATCCAAGTAGGATTGCCTTTGGGATGACTTCTTTTATAAGAAGGCCTAGTGAAAGGGCATGTTAAAACTCATTTTGATTTAAAAAGTGATAACTCCTATAGATTGAGAATTGAAATGAAGTTGATTCATAAAGTATTATAATTTTATTACAATCTGAAGCACGTACAATTATTATCCATCATCCCAGTATCCCCTCCCCACCCCTCTCCCTTGCTTCCTTGAACCTGAGACTTTGGTCACTGAATAGAAGAAATATTGCGGACCATTATCATTATTTCTTATAATATCATTACATTGGCTAAAATGTACATAACCTTAATAAAACCTATTAAGACTTTGCTCAAACATATATTGGGGTGTACTGTAGCAGTGTAGGTTTGTACACTAATTGACAGTTTTGTACTCCTTACACCATTCTGACAAGATATAATGAGAGGTGATTTATAGATATTAACACGCTGTTCAGACATGCATTCAGCAACAGGTTCCGCCCCTCAATCATTTCCCCCTCTGGTACTTACTGAGAAGATATTGCTGAGTTGTTTCCTTGAGGTGTTATTTTAAGGATGAGAGGTAATAATTGACCCTTTAACAGTTATTCAGACATTGATTAATCTGAGAGGTATTCAATTCAATAGATCTGCAACAACAACAAATGAAGAGTTTCGTTGCAAAACGCAACAAATCCATTTTATGAGTTTTGAGATAATAGTGTATTTTTGATTTTGACAAATTGGTGAATAGAAAGCATTTTTCTTTAATAACTAATGATTAATGTTCAAAAGATAAAATACCTAGAAATCGATTTTTGAAATCTTTGGATTTTTTTTCTAGGAGAAAAAGGATGATTTAATTTCAATTTTCAGTTTTTTTGCAAAACGCAATAAATCCAAAATCGGTTTTTCTGCATATGTCCATAAAATCAGTTATGGCCATTTTTTTTTCAATATTTAATTTTCTTGGTATAGTGGGACATACATGAAACACCAACAAGTAGCTTTTAAAAATCCTTGCATCTTTTTTCCTTGATTTAGAAATAGGATTTAATTTGCTCAATTTAGTTTTTTTGCAAAACGCAATAAATCCAAAAGCAGTTTTTTTGCAAAACGCAATAAATCCACAAAAATCATAAAACATGGTTTTTGTGTCCATATTTCAAATGCCTTCTAGATAAGATTGTTTTTTTTATTTTCAAATAATGCTATTAACTATATAGAGCAAGATTGTATTCAATAAAGCGTTATTAAGACTGTAAACATGAAAGAATTAACAGTCCTACATACAAAAACAGTCTTTGGTGAGGTGGATTTATTGCGTTTTGCAAAAAAACTGCTTTTGGATTTATTGCGTTTTGCAAAAAAACTGAATTTTCGACAGGCCCTATCTACTAAATAAATATACTTTTCAATTTTTTTTTCACATTTTTTTTTCAATTTACCCTACACAATACACCTGACCTATTTTCTCCCGATTTTGTATTTTGGCGCTTATTGCGTTTTGGAACCAAACTCTTCAAATACAATTCCCATTATTCATCTTTTTGTGCGAGATCTAAGGGAGGTTCATTGCTGGCTGTCTTTTCCTGTTCAATTGACATTTTGAGCCAATAGAAGTTACATACATAACTCACTATGTATCTGTGTACTTTAGGTATCATTCACTAGGAGATTATGTAAACTGGAGGATTTCTGTCAATATTCCAAAAATAATGATGGAATGAGCTTGATTACAATAAAAACAATGTGAACTCCCATATGTTGTGCCCATTGGACTTAATCTGATTTTATCATCAGTGTTCAGTGAGATAGTACCCACTGATTGGCTCGAGGAAAGAGCATCAATCCACTGTTAGAACTAAGTACTGTTCCTGTATAGCAAATATTGCAGGCAACTTTGGTTCCGCTAAATTCTGCTGTAGACCTACAGCAAGCTAGACCAAGGATCGATCCCATGACCCGCCGTGTACATAGTACAGAGAAAAGTGCTGTAGAGCTACATCTCACTACTGTAACCTTCATCTACAGAAAGAGAATTGTATTGTACAGCAAATTTGCTGTATTATTTTTTGCCGCAAAAGTACTGTATAGCTACGGCATATTTTGCTGTTCAGGAACAACACCCTTTTACAGTGATCCTATAGTAAGAAAACAGTTATTAGCATACTGTTGTGTTTACACGCCTCAGTGCTTCATACATTTGCAGGCCTAATCATCTTTGGTACTTATACAGGACCGACACTTGTAGATAGATGAGAGGTAATCCAAGACCCGTCTACCCTAAGCACTGTTTTAAATCCTAGTCTGCCTTCTCTTTTATCTGGCACATAATCACAGTATAGTATACTGTGGTTATGTGCCAGATTATGTGGCATGAACAGGGAAAATACACCCTACACGAAGGGCCCTTTTCGCAGATTGTGTCACATAGTTGAGTTGTCAAACGTTTCCCAATGATTTGCAGACTCCATGATTGACCAGATTATGTGTCAAGCTATGGTATGGACTAGAACTGACAACTCATCTAACAGCACTATGAATGGAAAATTACCATGTCCTATTTGAGGATTTAACCATCACTATAATGGCACTGCCAGCCCTAGGCTCTCCTAGATAAGGCCCTTATCGTACTACAATCATGATGTGACTGCGGTTGCTGGATTATTGCCAAAGGCTACACATCAAAGTATAATATTCTCATATATAAGACCAGCTTATCTTTAAAGGCAACCCCATCTTTATGGCACATCCTCCATTCTTCATCGTAGGGGTTCCTAGAATATAAATTCCTTTGATATACCTTTTTCACAAAAGCAATAATAAGAATGATGGTGATGAATCTATAATCATTCCTACTTGAGACTTCTGTGTTGAAGTCCTTAATGTTTAGCTCTAGTGAAGGTAGCAGTGGTGATGGTAGACGTAGGGAGTTTTCACAGAAGTCATAGACAGCCACATTTGACTGCACGATCTGGAGACAAAAATACAGGCATAATCCTTACATTCAGATAGAACTGCAGCTTCCTACACTAGTAGATAAGTGTGGATAGCACACATCTAATGACAGATAAGAGGCAGTTAGTGGGAATTGATCTTCTACTGCATGCAGCCTAGGGATATGGTGTAAGATGTAAGCTGCTGATAAGGAGAAAGTTGCCTGCTACTCAGATATTACTACTTGCTGCTTCTCATCCAGTATCATATCGATTTTCCAATCTCTGAAATCACATTGACAATTCCCTTCATATGGCAGATGCAAAACACAGCATGTAAAAAGAATAGACAGTGGCATGAATGATGTAGGGGAATCAATACATATGGAACTGCAATATGTCATCTACACCTAATCTGTAGAAGAAAAACTAGACAGCCCCCTTGTCATGTTATTTACTCAGAGATTCCCGCATCTCTCCATTTTCGTCAATAAGTATAAGCATTGAGCAGCCCAATCAGAATCACTAACATGATAAACACATTTGATAGCAACCAGAAAGCACCAACATTTAGCATTGAAGTCCAATCAATTATGTCCAATCAAATCATTTTAACTGTAGTCATCATGCTAGACAACAGTACCATCAGATAACTTTGTGAGTTGAACACATGGTATAACACAACAGCACAAAGCACCTGAAGAGAATAGCTTCTCTTTCATATGAGGTCATATGAACAATGGAATACTTGTGATACAACTCAGACGATATAGATACTGGCTTATATATGGGATATGTTCTTACTTCATTTTTGCTGTACATTGAAAGCATATGAGATAAGCAGCAAGTGTTCTGGTCTGTGAGCAACGTTTCACAGAGATGACTATCATATTCTCTATTACTTGTTGAGATACATAGCGTATTAAACATGCTACTCATCATCAGAGTATTGCTTTTGAAAGGTGTTAATGATACCTTGGGGTGGAATTTGAACCTGAGCAGATAATGAGTAGCAATAAGTAGCTCAAACTTCTTTATCATTTAAGAAGTAACATAGATTAAGTTGCTGCACGACCTCATTAGGTCCTTTCTAAAATGATACAGTATTGGTTTTCAGTCCATGGGTAATCCAGGCACGCCGTCAGGGTTAAGTAACACAGTAATTAGTGTCTTATTACTGGCCTGCAGTCTGTCTCACTTTTTGTGACGTTTCATTGCCCATTACAATTCAGATGGTGCTGTAGAGCTAATCGCTTATGAAATAGGAATTTATAGGATATGTCAAGTCCAGCCCCACCCCTGTCAGTGACATATCGATAATTTATAAAAGCATGCCTATGCTTGTTGCTATCGGGCGAGCACTTGTGAGCAGTTCCTCACCACTCCTTCAGGTGTGCCACGCCTGCAGCGTAGTATGGGCGACCGTGGTACTTAAGACAGCGGCGATATTTCATGTCTAGCAATGTATTGGTTGATATGTCACTACATGTATATATAAGGCCACTCTGAAGGGGTATAAGCTAGTTTATAAAGCTCCTGCTCAGGTTCACGCCTACGTACTTTTATATTTTTCTAAATTGAAAATTTCGTGATCACAAACATTATTACTTGAGTGATAAAGTGGGGTCGAATTGTCGATACATGAATGAATATTCCTCCAAACCTATGTCTCTGTTTCTTCATTCACATTTATCAGCTAATTACCTGTATGATATACACATAATTATTACCATTGACATCGTTTCAGCACCGTACAACACTATAAATTGAATCATTGTGATACTACAGCGACCCGGAGACTTAACATAGGCAAGGTGGCAGGCTGAGTTCACCCGCTGAGAGATGGCAACAATATCAACCACTGGCAGATATTTTGCATTTTACAGTGTCATTACTGTGAAGTAACTCGCTAGCACTAAAGTGCCTCTTCTGCCAGATACAATATAAATTGATTTTCGGGATTGGTATGAAAGGTATGATCAGGAGACATGGGATTGCCTCTCGATCTAACCATGAAACCAGTGTTTCATTGATCTCATTATTATAATCGTGTTGAACTTTCTGTAGACATCATCAGTAAAGTATTTAATGGTATGAAAGGCTTTGGCAATAGATCCCATTGATTGATTGCCCAATATAGGTACATCATGTGAGTTTCCTTCCTCCTGTGACTGTGATGATGTATCGTGGGATCAGTGATTCTAATGAAAGCCCTACTGCCTGGCACTGACATATGTGTGGTCATGTTCCTACTCTAGCAATTGATAATAGTCATACAATCTTCATTGATTCGACATGAGATATGCATTATGATATTAAATTACAGAATAATGATCATAGATCGTGGGAGATTAACAATTTTCATATTTACAATGTATGAGTACCGGTAAATGTCTTTAATTCAATATATTTAACTATTAGAAACATTTTATCTTGTACTTCGCCAAACAAGTAAGGACGGAATTTCAGCGTGGCTGATGTTATATTCCACCCCTTTTTAGTAATAAAAACACATGTTAATCCAAAGTTTTAGTAACAATTAAATCAGATATAAGTACCTTTATAAAATACTTTTCACAATATATTTTCAAAATTTACATACCGTACCACCAAACGTATAGTGATCATATGTAATATATTTTGATTTGCTCAAACATCAAACAACGACAAATAGGTCCATGTCATGTCTATATCTTACATCTAGAAATAAACATTTTCATAGACATTTTTTTGATTTTTCGGAATCGAGCTCACTAAAAGCTCCTTCATTTTTATCTTAAATTGTACTAGATTATCAATACTCTTGTACATATTATCCAGATTGTTCCAGGATTTGGCAACAAAGACAGTTAATGATTTTTCATAAGCAGTCGATTTGATATCATTATAATGTAACTGTACAAATTGACTTTGTCTGGTGTGGCGACATTTCTTCTTACAAAATTTGTCTATTTCAGATCTTTTAAAGCCCAGAATTCTAGAATGAAAAAGGCGACGCTCCCCCAACGTTGGCAGCTTGGCTTCTTGATGCACATAAGTAGTAGAACTTAAGACGGGTAACTTAAGACAATGCTTTAAACATCTATTTTGAATACGTTGGAGTTCAGATAAAAAGTCAGCATTTGCTCCATTATAAATTACATCTGCATAATCGACAACTGGTAAGGCATATGTTCTATAAATCAACAATAGTAGTTCTGTCGGAACAAACCTTTTTAACCTGCCTAATAAACACGATTTAAAGCCCAATTGTTTTTTCATTTCCTTTACATGACTGTTAAAAGTTAATTCATAATCTAAAGTTATCCCTAAATATTTGAAGGTTGGTACATATTTCAAGCGTTAACCATTAACAGACATCTCATAATTTGATAAATTAACCCTTTTATGTTTGATTTTACTACAGAAATATACTGACTTAGTTTTGGCCTCATTCATTGTCAATTTATTTTTTGACGACCAGTTGGCATATGCACGAAGACCGACTTCCAACCTAGGAATGATATCCTGAACAGTTTTACCATGTGAATATAGTACCGTATCATCGGCATAAAGTAAACAACCTACTCTATCTATATTTTGGGGGATGTCATTAACATATAATAAAAATAGTAGCGGGCCACATATACTCCCCTGTGGAACGCCACAGGTAATACCTAGGGGGTCAGAGACGATTTCATTCGCTGTCACATATTGTGTCCTTTGACTTAAATAATTTTTAATTAATTTTAAATTATTTTCCCTAATACCGTAATGCTCTAATTTGTCAATAAGAATAGAGTGATTTACACAATCAAACGCTTTTTTGGTATCGATGAAGGTAGCCACTGTGACACGTCCAGAATTTCTCCCTTCCAATATTTCAGAAGTTAGTTTACTAATAGTGTCTAAGGTTGAACATGATTTACGGTACCCCCCTTGAATGTCTGTTAAAATTTTGTTATTTTCTAAATGATTTGTAATTTGTGTGTGAATGATTCTTTCCAAAACTTTGCCAGGTATAGGGAGTTGACTAATTGGTCTGTAATTAGAAACATCATTTAAATCGCCTGATTTGGGGAGGGGGGTCACCTTGGCTACCTTCCATACTATATATATGCTGGGCGTGTACAACCATAGCAAGGATTTTCGTGAACCTTTCCAACACACACATAGCTGCATCACGAAAAACTCTAGAGGAAATATTTTCCAAACAAGAAGACTTATTAATATTAAGCTCAATTAAAACTTTTTTCACAATGTCTTCTGTAATTTGAAAATCACCCATATCTTCGCCACATCTTTGACCATCAAAATTCCAGTCACCCACATGTGCTTCAGCCAATTTAGGCCCAATATTCGCAAAATAATTGTTAATATACATTGGAACCTCCTCCTTTTCAATCTGAACGTTTACATCATTCTTCAAAACAATATTATGTTTCCTTTTACCTTTGCCAGGTATCAACCGTCTCATGGCTGACCAAAATTTCTTGGCATCCTTAACATTGATATCAATCTGCTCGACTACAAAAGCCTGTTTGGCTCTCTTCACCTCAGTACAACAAGAGTTCTTTAATGTTGAGGCAAGTTCCCAATCTAGGACGCTGTTGGACTTTTTTGCTCTTTTTAAGGCATTATTCTTTTCTATTATTTTGGAAATTAATTCAGGAGTTAACCATGGTTCGTTTTTGAATTTAATTTTGAAGTTTTTTATAGGGCAAATAATATCTAGAATTTTGTTTATATTATCACTAAAATTCTTCCAACAGCGGTCCACATCAAGGCAATTATCAAACTCTTCCCAGGCAAGACTCTTAAACCTCTCACAAAATAAATCCTTATTATAGTTTTTATACGATCTACCTACAAAATGCTTCGGGTTGACTTTACAACAAGGCTGGTTTGTCACCATAAAGATTGGGAAATGATCGCTTAGATCTGCAAACAAAACGCCAGAGTCTACAATTTTATCCATGTTGGTGAATATCAGGTCAATGCAGGTTTTACCACCTTTAGTTTTGGTTGGTTCATTAATTAGTTGGCGAAGACCATAATCAGCAAAATCTAATGTCAACTTATCCCTAGCCGAGGAATCACTCAGGTGATCAATGTTAAAATCACCAATCACAATCACATCAAGACGATCAATGTTATCAATCTTAGATAGCGTATTAGTTATACAATTTATACATTTATTTTTGTCACCCTCAGGTGGACGGTACACATTTCCAATTAACTTGACTCTTGACTTGCCTTTGGAGACCACCAACCATTGTATTTCTATGTCAACAGTACTTATGTTATGCAACGAATATTTCTGTGAATCACATACTAAATTGTCGTTTATAAATGCACATAACCCTCCACCATTCATATCTCTAATTCTATCCCATCGGAATAGATTGTAATTTTCCATATTATAATCATCACTACATTCTTTTTCAGTCAACCAGGTCTCTTAAAACAGCATAATATCAATATCTTGCCTTGAGAGTTCTTTTTCCAAAATGTCATACTTATTACGCATACTTTGTGCATTGAGGTGCATGACACTTTGACCCTTACACTTAATTAATTTAGGCACTGAGCCTCAAATGGAGGTGAAAAATTTCACAAACCAAAATACATTTGTAACACGGTACATGTATCATCTTATGCAAGCCCTCTTTGGCCAGAAAAGTTAAATCAGGTGATGAACTCCTGCTCTTATGGCAGTCCATACCTACTGT
Organism: Harmothoe impar; assembly: GCA_947462335.1. NCBI lineage: Eukaryota > Metazoa > Annelida > Polychaeta > Phyllodocida > Polynoidae > Harmothoe > Harmothoe impar. Next base: position 33,124,076 of record OX381720.1, read on the forward strand.
TCGATTACAACAGGCTATGAGAGATTCTGCTCCTTTACACCTATCTTTATAATCAAGCAATGCGTTTAAAATAATGAGATTTAAAATTCAAAAAGTACCGGTAATATGTGACTTGTATCATTAGATCTCTATAACATTCTTCTACTGTTTTTTGAAATTGTTAATTTTTAGATACCTTTTATAATTAAAACCCTTTATATATGTCATATCAAAATATCACAGATCAAACATACAAATATACGTATGACTAGAAATACAGTCCAGATAGGCTCAGCTAAGAGGTAAGATCAGCTGATCTGTTGGAGACTATCTCTGCCATCATTTATCATCGTCATCGTCATCATCGACCTTCTTGTCGTCATCATCATCGTCATCATCATCATCGCCGGCGTTTTCAGGTGGTTGCTCGTCAGCGAATTCTTCTAGCAGCTTTATGACAGGGTCTTCGTCTTCTTCATCTCGTGCAGGTGTGGAGTGGTGCTTGGGCTGGTCTACCGGTACAGGGGTCTTACCAGCAGCGGCTGCTATGACCATCTCCCGTTACTTTTGAATAAGTTCATCACGCACCTTTTCCAACATTCTGCTTAACATGTTTCCACCTTTGACAGTGTCAAAAGTGAGGGATTTGACGTTTCCCATATGTCGCCCTACCCAGAACACAGGGTGGAGCGTGCATTCGTATAGATGTTTTCCTTGAGTCCTTTTGAGAGTTTTTGCCCTGCTTTCGTCTCGGAATTTTATCTGTAGGAGTTCATACACCACCTTGGTAGTGCCTTTGTTCCAGTCTGCTGCTGGCGTTGCCTGCTTGCCCAGAGCCATAATTTCATATGGGTCTGTCTCCTTCATTATTCTTTCAGCAATTTTCTTGTTGTTGCCACTTAAGGCTTTGTTGTGCTGTAGAGCTTGCTCAAGGGAGTTGTAGGTGATGTCTTTGTACACAAGTTGGCATGGCGACAGGTTCGAATACAGACTGTGTTCTGACTTGAACGCTATACCATCGTGAGTCTTGACCATGCTGGCTGCTTTCAGTGTTAGTCCGTGTGGGAGACTGGGTATATCTTTGTGCGTGTAGGTTTTGATGTCGACTATAAGAGCCCTCTGCTTCAGTTTGACTGCGAGTTTGTAGCGTTTCCCCAGGTGGTAGAGAGATCGTAGTTCCACGAATTCCTTCATCTCACGCTTGTTTAGTTCATCTTGAAGAGATACTCCCAACCAGGAAGCTTTACCCTTCAGATTGCTGATTTTTCTGTACACCTCTCCCTTAATTCCTCTCTGTGCCAACTTCAAGACGATGGTTCGAGGCCTGTCTTGTTCAGGGTTATACTTTCCCAAACGGTATATGGAATCCACCCTCTCATTGCCATAATGTTGGCCAAGATCCTCAAACAAACAGTCCTTGCGGAGGTCTTCCCTGGCGTTCTCGGGAAAGCCATTCATTAAAAGAGTTTTTCTCCTGTCGTCATCTTCAAAAGTTTGCATTCGTTCGAACATTTTCTCGGCTACACCTTGGTTGCGTAGATTGAAGTCGTTGAGGGACTGCAGTTCTTGGTCCATACGCTTGATGTCATCTGCGTTCTGTTTACTTTCGGGCTCAGTCTTGTCATATCGGTCGGTTAGCTTTTTCAGCAGGAGTGCTGTCGAGTTGACCAGTACGTCACTGTCGCTAATTCTTTGATCGCATCTACTCACATCTTTTTGAAGCTTGCTGGTTGTTAGGCACGCCTCATCATGGTCACTCTCAAGCTGTACCAGCCTTTTCTCAAGTATGTGCATCGCTTCCGTCAGTTCTTTTGTCGTGGCGTTTGCCGGCAATGTTTTGAATTTGACTCGTCTGGGGGCCGCCATCTTTGATTTAGCTTGTTCCCGGTTGGTCTGTTTACACGTACCCGGATGTAGGCGCTCCTCGCCAACTCGCCTGATTTAAAACACAGAATATGTCTAAAATGACCTTTTACAAGCCTCTCCACTGCTCTCTGCGGGTTAACTGTGCCTTCATGTACGTCACTGCCCGGTAAGTTTTCTGTCAGTTGCTAATTCATGTAAATATTCTTTTAGATTTTAGATAATAAGATTGGCCGCATTGGTCGGTAGGATGGAGAAACTTTCTTCGTTATCTATGAAGTATTACCTTAATAATTAAATGTGCATTTCCTAAACCTTTACTTCATTGTAGAGCTTATATGACTTCAATTTCTATAATTACAATATTTTAGCACTGGAGGTGCACTGCGATGATAACACATGTACAACGCCATAAAACAAAGCTTGGTGGAGGCCAGATTTTCTTAAATAACGCCCATTTTTTCTAGTATAATTTTTCCTATTTGTTAGTTCTGGTAGTTATTGCAACCTCACTTCCATTGCCCTACCCTTATTTATATAAGTCTAATGTTGATTTCACTTGATGTTGTATTAAACTCCCAATCCAAGGGACGTTCTGTATTTCCAAGCTTTTCTATCGAATCCTGTTAAACATAATGTTTAGTACCACTCTCGGGATATTCAACATTCCTGATTGATCACAAAAGTTCATTCTAAGCTAGCTGGAAGCCTTCCTAGGGAGTGGTCATTTTTTAACAACGGGGGGGTTGGTGGATTTGGGGGAGGGACCAAAGAAATTTGGACCCCTTGAAGGGGGGACCAAACATATTTGGACCCCTCTTGAGGGGGGACCAAAATAATTGCACTCCTTTTTAGCCATAAAGCCCACGTGTTACTAGAGCTCAAAAGGGGTCGGCCGTGCACACTCAATTTCAACTCGCCTGAGGTGGAGGACCAAAATAATTTCGACCTGCTTGCACAAAATTCACCTACCCCCCCCCCTGTTGTTAAAAAATGACCACTCCCTTACCTGACGTAGTGATATCAACTGCTGCGTGGAGTACGCCCTTAGGTGTCTCCTTTCTACTTGGAGACCAGACAGGAAGTGGCTGCCTCTCACGTGATCCACATACATCTTGTGGCTTATGTGACCTACTTAAACCAGTTCCTGTGGAACAGAAAAAAGCTGGTAATAATGGGTCACCCATTGGAGACTACTACCTTGAATGTTGCTGGTTGTCATAGAATATCAATAGCCAAAAGTCACTCTCATAATGTTCACATTGTATGAGACAACAGTAATACAACTGCTGGTAATAATAGAATGGTCAGATTGCTGGTGTTGTACTGCAAAACCCATCTATAAATGAGCCATTGTACCATGATTGAATACATGCACGCGAGAATGGCCGAGACCATGAATGGTTTCTGTATGACCCAATACACTGTGAATGCAGAAACCATCTTCAAGGTAACTTTTAGGTTTAGCTATGTACTTATCTTAGTGTATGTCTATGGGTAATAAAAACGAAACAACTTTTATTTAGGTGAATAAGCGTTTTGTCCTTGTGAAAGGACTACGTATGGTTAAAATAAAGCAGTCATGCTATCTGGATCCTTGAATTTACAGAATTATCATCTCAAATGTGATCTTCCCCCATTTTCATAAATCTTCTTTTACCTTCCAGTTTAATCTCTCTTGCCATAGGTATGCTAGGTTGGAGGTGCTATTGGTGTGGTCAGAGGAAATCCAAGTCAGATGACTTACGATAGCGACAAAGAGGGTTCGCTTAACCTGGTCATACATCTCCACTATCTCTGAATGCATTCTGTGGCTCCTATGCTAAAGGCTCAACATTTCTCTTCTTCAAATCACTGGAACGCTATGATCTTTAAGGTTATTTGTCACCGTTCGTTTTTGGTCCTGAGCTTGGGAAGGGTACTCCTAAAGGTTTATATATACTCAAGGACTGTGGGAGGTGTGATGGGAATGGGGGCGCTTCTTCTAAAAGAACTGTTCAAACTGGTCAGCTCTGAAATGTCTAGAGATTGCTCCACCATGCTGGTTATAATAGATCTTAGATCTCTTTGATGATATTGCTCTTAGAACTCTTTGATATAGATGTAGTATGGAATGGGAATAAGTGCTAAAGGCTCAGTCTCACCAGATTGAGCCAATGTTACCGTCTTTGACCGGGTCTTTGACCTTCTGACAGAAAGCTGTTTATTTAGGGCATGTGAAGATGTAAATGAAGACATAACCACCGCCATTTTTTGTCCCTTATATATGAGAGAAGAATTAATCCTTTTTATTATAGTGGCCGGTCAAAGATGGCACCCGGTCAAAGACGTTCACATTGGCCTGATCTGGTGAGAACACAGCCTAAAACTCAAATCCAACGATGCAATTGTTGTTTGAAAGCTTCTGCAATATAAGAACCTGTTGGGATATGCACGGGTTCAGCCAAATTGCAATAGACATAACTACAACTGGGAGGTATTACTACTAAGAGTCTGTTGCGATTTGGGTCTACTCTACTATCTAGGTATTTAGACATATTGCGATGTATGTTCCCTCCAATGTCTATATTACAACAGATATGCCCAAACTGCAGAGATGCAGTCCCACATACATTGTACAATGGGATTTGGAGGTCGCACCCTTTCAATAGAATAGGCTGCCAAATCGCAATAGACTCAAATTGCAGAAGTCTGGGAGGCACAGAAATCATCATAGGATTCGAGCTTAAATCCAGTCTCAACAACATGCCCTTCTCTCAGTTTTAAACAAAGACGGCTTGATACACTTTGCCTGGTATCCACTATAATTGTCCTCACGGAGCCCTCTCGGAGACGGCTCTCACCCGATAGATCACAGGATGTGCCTACCATCTAAAAGGATTTATAGTGTCCCCATAACAGCTAGACGTGAGGTACCCAGTAGTTAAGGGGGGCTTCTGTGTCTGTGTCTCAGAGGTAGGTTCTACAGGGCAAAGACGGTACAAACACTTTCAATTCTCTCAGATGGCTTTATTACTCATTTATGATTCTATAGTCAATAGCCAATTTCAAAAGCTCATTAGTTATAGGTAAAAAGAACCCGATTGGTGCAAATTAGTTCTAGGTAAAAGCTACGGGTTTGCCATTGTTTCCAGCTTGAATGTACTCTAAGATAATGCATTTGTAATAGCTCGCGAAATAATAACAAGTGATGTCATATTCCAAGTGTGAATTAAAGGTTCATTAGGTAGTTCGACCGAAAATAGAAATATTCAGAATATTGATCTAATATTGATTTTGTTGGAAAGTTATCATTTAGAAAACATATGTGTTGGAAAATAAGGATAATTTTGTGAATATTCAGGCATTTATATGACATATTCTATGTTTTTCGTCCAAACCCAGTTTCTGTCATTTAGCCTATAGCAGCAGTGGTCGGAGTAGAGGTGTAGGGGAGCACAAGGGATAAGGTGTTCAGGCTAGTTCTATTGAGTAAATTTAACATTGCCTTTCTTTAGTAGAATGTATAGAGGAGATCTTAAATAAGAGAATTATGAAAGAATCATACCTCTAGCACTATTACAACATGGTTAGATATAATTATGTTCCTTTGCAAAAAGTAAGGGGTTTTGGCAGGACGAGAGAGCCTTGTCTGACCATGCAGTGGATTGGTCCAGAAATAGCACCCCCCTGTTACAGTGCAAGTGGTGGGAATCCAGGTGAGTGGGGAGTGACTTACATAGGAAATGTACCACATATTATGTGTAAATCCGGGGGCTAATTATATTTCAATGACTTTAGTACTCAGACAACAGATGGTAGACATACATAGCATGTTTACAAATATATGTTCCAACACTTTTAGACCCCTCCATTTTGAATGAGATTTTGTGCTGTATATCTTGTTCTGGGAGTCCATTTAAAATGCACGATATATGTAAATGTAGGCCTATATTTTAGCATTACAGTGCAATTAATGCAAAATACATTGCCTAGGCATAGTACAGTGTGTTCTCTGAGGGGCTGCCTTATTACACTGCCAAAACGGGATGCCTACACACAGCACTTTCGGCCAAGTTCTCACTTACTCATTTTTAACCCACGTGGGAAGGCTTAGACAAAGGACTTCGCACCTTGGGTATATTGCATACCCGAGGGTTAAGTCAGATAGACTACACCTGGCCAGGGTCCTTCCATATACCCACTGCCCACTGGTCATCGACTCGGTGTATAACACCTTGTCCTGACCCTGTGGGGCAGTGGGTATATGGAAGAACCGCGTCCAGGTGTAGTCTATCTAACACATATAAAACCATCATAAACAATGTAGACACACTACAAAGACTTTATGGAAATATATGAGACAATCTAAGCTGTCCATTGGCTTTCATGTATATATATATATATATATATATATATATATATATATATATATATATATATATATTATATTGAATATAGCCAAGTATCATAAATGAGAGTTTAAGTCAGAGGAGGGGTAAAATACGCACATGTCTAATGCTGTGATACATACAGTGTTAATGTGAGTTGTTCTAATTATGTCAATATTTTATGAAGGATTCGTTCCCATTCTTTTAGAGTCTTGTACTGCATACTTCAGTCACTGTGAGTGTTCAAAGTTGGGGTAATTGGTACAACAGCTGGGATATTAATTACAATACAATGAAATTTATATATATGGGAAGCCTATCCTGTTGGGTATCAGCCCTGAAGAAATGGTGCAGATATCTCTATATTACACCCCCCTTTTTACTAATACCGATCACCATGAGTGTATGCCCTCTGATCCATACTCCCCAGCCTAAATCACTTAGCTTTATGATAGGACCTATACATGCAAAGTGTGTGACTGTTATAAAACATGTCTAGATCAAAAGATCTGTCCCATCACTCTATTTTATCTTTCTAACAAGGCAGGCCTCAATCTGATCGACCTAATATAACAGGCAAAATAATGTAATACAAAAAGAGGCGCTTTAATATTGTGGCAGATAGGGAGTAGGGAAAGTAGCAGGTTGCCGAACAGCCTAGATTCATTTCACCGACTGTTAGCAAATAAGGTGCCGTTATGAGGAGTAGTTATTGATATAAACTCTTTAATGTTAATTGTATTCATAATTTGATTATTGATTGAATATAAACCTATGCACTTTGTTGTCACGTTATTTAACTCAACTTTAGATTATGCGCTAGATTTGTGAATGAGTACCCGTACATCAATATGGATGCAGTGGAGTACTATGGTCTGACCTCAGATTTAGTGCCATGAATATAGCAATAATATATTCCAATTTCCTTCAAATCAGAATTACTACCTTGGAATTATAATCAGATAATAGTCTCTATTAAATTACTTCACTGAAATATAATTGATCAAACCCAATACCGCCATGTCTAAGTGCAAGGTAGTGAATTGAGTGGCGGGGTAGTGAATTCTCGAAATAGCTCTTGGGTACTGAAAACTGATGTTGAATGACGGTACGGTAGTGCATTTGCTTTAAATTATGACAGCCTGAAGTGTTCATTTCTACTATCTAGATGCTAGACGATCGAGGATTTATATCTCTGATGTTTTCCCACTATTCGCATAGTCCCTGTTGCTATGCAATGTGGTTGGGTGGTATTATCCGTGGTGATCCAAGAGTTAGGACCTTTCGAGCCAACCAATAGGGGAGCACAAACCAGGCCATCAATCTCCACTATTCGTGAATACATTCTGTGGGGCCTGGGGTGAGAGCACAACATCCTCTGTGTTCAGGCCCGTCGTATGCTATCATCTGTAAGGACATTCATCGTCAAGATTTCTTTTAGTCTTTGCCCTCAGATAAAGACCTTATTGCCCTTTCAGAGGTGTCACGTGAATGGTCGTGTTTCTGAGTAAAAAGCTGTTTGGAACAGCTTTGAACTGTCAAGGGATACCCGAAAAGTCTGCATCATTGGTTAGAATAGCTCTTAGCACTCCTTAATGTATTATGTAGGATATGCAGTAGACTAAGTGCTAAAAACTAACTCGGCAATCACTGTCATGAAATTGTTGCCAACCATGTTTTAGATCTGGTTTTAGGTATAATATTATTCCTACAGACATGACCTTGCTATTTCAGTCAAGTGTTAGATACTAGTATTTTGATACGGGGTAAGTACTGGTTTAGCAGTTACCGCTGGAATGAGCAAATTCAAAAGTGAAGTGCCCTTTTATAGTGTCTGTCACGTGACCTACATTGACCAATCAGGGCCAGTCTTGGGACTGGCCTGGTTGTTGACAGAAGAATGGTTGCCATGGAGGATATGCAACTGGGCTTCTGATTGGTCCTCAGTCCACAGAGGGATTAATATGAGGAACTGGCGGTTTCACCTAAGGGGATCTTCAGACTGCATTGAAATAAATTAATTAAAAATAATTCTGACAGGTCAGAAAATCTCTAATTAATTATGCGGTACCATACACCACTGGGGGCATGGGTGTTAATTTTTTACAGTCAAGAAAAAGTTTTCTTGGGGTGTGAAAAATTACTAAAACCATAGACATTTATTTAAATCTAGTGAATTTTCATAAATGTTTTGTGGCTTTATGGGTCATGACTTAGAGTCAAACCAAGGAATTATTTGTAGGTGCTAGGCCCTAAAAATTTGAAATTCCGAGGGGGGCGGTCATAAAATTGCACCGAGGTGCAATAAAACAGTGACAGTTATGGGGACTCATAGGGGAGTGCCCACCTACTATAAAAATAAATATTGGGAGGGGGGTACCAGGAAAAGGCCCTTTCAGGTAACTTGGTTAGTTGTACGTGGCAACCACCCAGTTTCCCCCTCCACTCCGATTATGGGTTGTCATCAGTGGACCAGGGGGTCAGCCACATTTAGGCCCATGGGGGCATTAGTGTGTAACCTCTGAATCCAATTATACTCAATCAAGTTCCGCAGGTACTTGGCCCTGTCGGACTTTGACACAGCATGTATGAAGTCTACTACAGTGATGGTCATGTCTCTGTGTTTCGAATCTTCACCTCTTTTTGAGCAAGAATTCATGTGGCGTGACACGGCACTCTTTTCAAATTCTTTTCTCTTTATTTTTCCATGGTGGTCGGAAAAACGGGTCTTTATGGCATTTTCTGTCTGGCCGACATACTGTATGCCACAGATCTTGCAGGTGATGCAGTAAATTAAATTTGTGCTGGAGCAACACACATTGTACTTACTGGTATACTCTCGGCCAGTGACTGTGCACTTTATTTTGCCACTTTTGTTCAGCTGGGGACAATAGTTGCACTTGGGCCAAGATAGACACCTGTTTTTGTTGGGCCTAGGCTTTAGGGGCTCTTCAGGCCGCAACTTTGCTTTCACAAGAAGGTCCTTTAGACTTTTAGGGCATCTATGGGACATTTTGAAACCCTTACTGTGGATCTCTCTGGTACTGCAAGAACCGCCTAGCATGTCCCAGTTTTTTAGTGCAATCTTGTGAACGGCATTGAAACCGGGAATGTAGGTAGAAACTAAAAAGGTAGCTTCCTCCAGGGCCCGGTTTTTCTTTGCCTTTATCTCTAGTAAGGTTGAGCGATCTTTTTGGCATGCCTCATAGAAGGCATGTGCTACCATGCTAGGGGCGTACCCACGGCGTACAAAGTGTCTGCCTCTCTGGATACAGTGTCTGATAAAATTTCTCTCATCAGAGCAAATACGTCTAATTCGAATGAATTGGCCGTATGGGATACCTCTGATGCTGTGTCTGGTATGGGCAGACTCAAAGTGGAGGTAATTGCAACTATCTGTAGGTTTGGTGTACAGGTCTGTTGTTATATTTCCTTCATTGTCTAACAGGACGGAGGTGTCTAGGAAATCTACACGTGAAATGGAGGTTATCACGGTGAACTTGATAGACTCATGTATCCTGTTTAGATAGTCAGTGAAGGTGTCAAGTTCTTCCTGACATGAAAAGGTTAGCGTAACTAGGGGCGGCCCTAGTTCCCATGGCGGTGCCACCCACCTGTAAATAATGTTTCCCATTGAAGTCAAAATTATTTTTGGCTAGTACAATCCATAGTAGTGTGTAGATAGCTTCATTTGACATTTCACCGGGGAGGGGGGTCCGTTTATAAAACAAGTGTTTATAAATGGCCATGGCTCCTTCCTCGTTAGGGATATTGGTGTAAAGGGAGGTGACATCTAAGATGCCTAGGATACAGCCACTGGGCAGAGGGCCTAGTGACTTTAATTCATTAAGGAAATCTGTTGTGTCCCTAATGTAGGACTTAGTTTTATAGACAAAGGGTCTAATATAATGGTCCACCACACAGGAGATTTTTTCAGTGGGGCAGCCATTGGCTGAAACTATGGGTCTACCTGGAGGAGGTGACTCACCTTTGTGTATCTGCGGGAGCAGATACAATTCTGAAGTCTTGGGGCGCTGGGTCCTAAGGCGTTCATTGAATTTCTTGGTCATTTCCTTTAGTGACAAGAGTCGATCTAGGTGACCATTTATATAATCATTGTGAGAGACAGTGAGGTCTTCAGGGGCCTCTTTGTAGAAGGTGGCGTCAGAGAGTTGTCTGACGCCCTCTGCTACATAGTCTGCTCGATCTTGTATGACTATAGCGCCCCCCTTATCAGCTGGTTTTATGACAATCTTGCGATTTTTCATTAAAGCCTTAAGGGATTTTCTTTCATTTTTAGTTATATTTTGCTTAGAAGGTGCCTTTACAATTAGCTTGTTAAGATCAGTTTCATTAGCTAGAATATAAGCTTTTAAGGGCACGGGGGCAGCAGAGGGTTGCCAAATGGTGTCCTTTTTTATGACCTTTGATCTATCTAGAATACCCAAAAGTGAGTTATCATTGTTGGTAGGTTCAGGGTCAGGGTCAGGTGTGTCCTGAGAGTCCATCCAGGGTGGTCTCAGGGCCCTATTTGCGGGGTCAAAAAGGGCTTTTATTTTCAACCTTCGGTGAAAAGCGTCTAAATCTCTACGTAGGTCTCCCATGTTGGGCTCACCTGGGGTGGGGCAGAAATTAAGACCTCTCTCCAACAATGATTCCTCATCAGGGGCTAGAGAGTGTGATGACAAATTAACAACAGCATTTGAGTACAGTCCAGAGATGTCCAAAACTTTATTCGTAAAAACCTCAACGGGGTCAATATGTGAATTGTTGGAATTGAATTGAGTATGGTTAACAAGGGCTAACAAACAGTCCATTTCATCGTCATCAATAGGTGGAAGAGTGTCACAAGAGACAAAATTGTCTTCCATCACACAGTCAAAGGTGAACTCCTTATCAACAAGTCCTCTGGTTAAAGGGTCAAAGGGGTCAACAATGGGTAAGGAGTTTACTGTGGCCTTCAGAGCTTGAGGGATTATAGCAGGGCCTCTCGGATGGCCCTCCTTAAATCCGACATTGTTACTGGTCTGTCCTCCTGTTGTGGGGCCCGTCAAGTTTGGCGACGGCGTTGGGGGGCCTGTTGCCAGGGCCTGTTCAATTTACTGCATCACCTGCAAGATCTGTGGCATACAGTATGTCGGCCAGACAGAAAATGCCATAAAGACCCGTTTTTCCGACCACCATGGAAAAATAAAGAGAAAAGAATTTGAAAAGAGTGCCGTGTCACGCCACATGAATTCTTGCTCAAAAAGAGGTGAAGATTCGAAACACAGAGACATGACCATCACTGTAGTAGACTTCATACATGCTGTGTCAAAGTCCGACAGGGCCAAGTACCTGCGGAACTTGATTGAGTATAATTGGATTCAGAGGTTACACACTAATGCCCCCATGGGCCTAAATGTGGCTGACCCCCTGGTCCACTGATGACAACCCATAATCGGAGTGGAGGGGGAAACTGGGTGGTTGCCACGTACAACTAACCAAGTGTTAGATACTAACTTTGTGAAAATAACTATAAAAAACTGATCCTTTTTGATGTAGCATGCCGATTAAAATGATTTAAAATAAACCTGCCCCTTCGGGGGCCGGGATTGTGGGTGGGGGGCATAGTCTATAGGCTATCTCGTGACACATTATCCCTGCCCCCATCCGCGTCACTATAATCAAGCGTCCTTGACTATCTGGTGCGCTCACTCTCCAAGCATATTCTCTGGGAGGCTTACGGTTCAAAAGTTTAGGTACATATATCTCGATTATTATAACTTGCTTTAATATAATATTCAAAGTGGTGATCATATGGATATCTACTGTGCAATTCCGTTATGTTTGGTCTATATTCTTATGTAATAATATTATTCTAATGCCTTTCTAATTGCCAAAACAATGGCAGACAACTGTAAAATTGTTTGCCACTTGTTGCCAGGCACTCTGTGCAAGAGTATGTGTATCATATGTCGTTTCTCTTTTAAATACAATTGGATTATGCAAATTAATATTATAGGGAGAACAATTATTGTATGCGAGTTGCTGTAAATATTATTTGAAGTAAAATGAAAGAAAAAAAAAACGAGTTACCTTTGGAAAAAAAACATACTTGAACATAGACTCTTTTGGTTTATCTGTTCCCGGCGAGCATCCAGGCCTAATTCAATGGGTGGTTCGCTGGTCCAAAATATTGCCGTTTTATATATAGGGGAAACATGTGATAAACTCAATATGTAACAAGTAGTATTGGGCTAATAATTATTGTTTCAACAGTGAACAAATGTTACGATGTTCTGCAAGTCTCTATACATGTAGGCCTACAAGCTAACACTTCCTATCAAGAGAACCTCACTACAACCTAACACTTCCTATTAAGACAAGTTCTCCAGCATGGCAAAAACAGATACACCTATTTTGCATCATGGTCCTTGAGGGAAGAGTGTCAGGAGTAGTGGATGGGCAATAGACAGACAAGCAGTGCCTGGAATAATGGGTCATTTATTAAATGCTTTGTGTAAATGGTGTAGTCTCTATCAGGGAATAGAGGCAGCTCAGAGTCTCAAAGGATGTAAAGTGGCTGCCTATCATCTGGAAGTCAGGCACACAGTTGTTAAAAGGTGCTTCGGCATGGGCTTTGGTCTAGGGGATAGGCTCTGTGGGGACCAGACAATATACACTTTCCATCCTATTAGATGTGTGCTACACTTTATACCCCCCCCCTAGTCAATGCCTTTGTTACTCAACATGCTAGCACAATCTGATTCTTAATGCTCAGAGGTAAACCACGAGACTTCTGTACAGAAACTTGCTGAAGCTAATCAAACATATATATATGTGGGCCATCGGGGGAAAACGTGCCTCCAGGGGGGATTTTTGGTAGTGGTTTTGGCCACCAGGGGACAGTATATGGGTAAAACACTGAAAGATTATTATACTAAAAAATGCTTATGAATTTGCCATTTTCAGTTGTACACACCAACCCCGGTTTGACAAGCAGTTACAGCAATACTACTTGGGATATATTAGCTCAAGATATCTCATTTTAAAGCCTGTAACATAAACCTAGAAAAGCCATTTCCCCCTGGAGGCATGTTTTCCCTCACCTGGCCACATATATACAAACATATATATGGAGTGTTGCGGCAGCTTAAGGTCTCCCATATTAAAGTTTGTATCCCACCTAGGGTGACTGAAATTGACCTCCATAAATAATTAGCAGAAACCCCTAAATATGTACTTCTCTTCTGAAATTGGTATGTAATTACTATTACCAAGGGTCTAAATGTAAGATAATGTAATAAAATACATAATATCCACAGCTTTGTTTGAGAAACCCCTACCATGGGTCACCATCTGAAAGATGCTGCCACCTGTATATAATCTGCAGCACTAATGTGTGCATGATTGGTGAAGAGCCATTGTGTCTGTAGTGGGGATCATGTAAATACTACTCACTGGTGACACCTTGTGTGCAGTGAGCAGAAGCATGTTAATTACCCTATTTTGGACTGATCAGTCAATAATGATTTTCCTATTAAACTGGGATTCCTGCATAGAAATATTGCTCACAGATATTTAATACTTTCACGCATGACTTACAACATCACCATGCTTATCCTCATGCTTAAAGTGGAAATTGGTCACCGCAACAGTTGGGATACCAACTTTACGCAGATAACAGTGGCCTTTCTCCTGCTGCTGTGATAACGGGTTATCCCTAAATCAATCAATTAGATGCACATATGACACTGGTGGATGTATATGATCCATTTCTGCTCTAGAATAATATACAGAAAGATACTTACTGGCCTTCCATTAATTTCCATTGACAGGGAATAGGAAGTATCTCACAAAATCAATAGCATGATGGAAATATAGCCAGATCCTGACTATAGCACTGTTAGCTCCAGTATGGTTGTTATTTCCCTTTAAAATGTAATACACAGAAGTTCAAATCACTGACACAGTAATTATGTTTGCGTGTGTAGCAATTCCAGACAAAGCTGCAAGCATTAATTCTCTGGTCCCTAGTAACCATAGTCATGTGGAACAAGTGATTAAACGATTAATTATCTAACGTAGCTGTAGCCTAGATGGCTTTGACCAGACACTGTGTTCCCATGAAATCAGGAGGCAGGAATAGCCTTCTGCCAAATAAAAAGTGAACCTTAGAGTTTCCGTTTCTTGATTGTCAAAGAGAAGTCACTCTGGTACGGATAGGGTTTTAAATCTCAATGGCCTCCCTGGCCTTCTAAGCTACTGCATGGTGTATTCATCTCTTCCTATGCATTGTAAACAGGCACTGTCTGATGGATAAGTGCTAAAGGGAGATATCTATGTGAAGTCAGCTCAACTGGGCAAAGCTTTTTAACAACCTTTCACCAAGGTGCTACTCTAAAGTTCCCATATTGGACCATTAGCACATGATGGAAGGGTGACTATATGGACGCTCTTAAATGTCCGCCTTCTTTGGGGGAGACATGAAATGGTTGGCTCTCACGTGATCCCCATGCCTATTCTTGTGGCTTATCTTTCCCATTTGAACCAGCTTCTTTTGGAGCAGAAAGAAACGCGTGGGTGGTAATGGTCACCCCGTTGCGACAACCAGGTGTAGGTTGCTGGTTGTCATAAACTCTAATGGCTCAGGACAGCCCATCTTGGAATTTATCATAACTATTCCAACATTGCTCTGCAGGGCTCCTTGTACCATCTTGTGATCCATACATAACATTGTTCTCGAAAATAGATTTCTAGATTTCTGGATCAATAATAATTAATGATCTTTTTGATGGTTTGGAAATCTAAAGTATATAGATACTTTTAAAAAGCAATGAGGCTATACTACATTTAAATAACATCATCTTGCCCTTCTGGTATACATTGAGGTTGCAAATACCAGAAAGCATTTCTATATTTTACTTCAATATCTAAACTATAATCATTGTCGCAGACATCACCATGTTCCTTTGATAAACAGCCTTGAAGGAACTTTACTATTCTATTTAGAATTTTTTTTAACCTTATTTAGATCCTGCATCATCGTGTCATTGCCAGTGTGTTTGTATGGATCAATATAGACAAGTTCTACTGCTAAAATCTGCTTTATGTGAACTTAACCTGGTGGTCAAAAAGTAGTCTACTGATGGTCACCTTCATGGGAATCCATATGAGCTGTCTGGAGGAGCATCAGAAGTGGCTGATAGGTGATAGTCAGACAGCTTTAGGCAGCTAGTGCCTGGGATATCCACGTTCACGAAAGGCTTCAGGAAATGGGGAAGTCCCCTGGTGCTGAGAGATCGCTGAGTTGGGTATGCCATCAGGTAACCATTGGGTCAGCATAGAGGACTGGGCTACGTCAAAATGGTGTTAATATCCTTGTGTTATTTTTCAACTGAATGATTTATTTGATCATCTAGCATGGCAATAATAGTGTTTACGCCAATGCTATTTTAACGTCAATTTGAAATTGATAGCAAGGCAATGTTTCTTAAACATGAGATTAACACGACTGAAGGATTGTTTGAAAATACTTTTGGAATACCATCCTCTCAAGCCACATTTCAAACAGGAAAATATATTGCAAGAAGGGAATAGTGCCCCCTCCTCTCAGTCTCTGGGGTGTTCCATCATGCCAGTATCAGTCTAAAGAGAATCCCGGCCACCCCTGATACCAGGGGCGATGGGCGATGGAGTATCCAATGTTTATATCACTCTCCGGGGTACCAAGTACCTTTCTGCACTATCTCCATCCAGCCGCCTTTCCCTTTGCCCTTTATCCCTAATGACACCTTATCACCCTAAAGTATCCTCACATGAGTGCAACAATGACAGGATCAACCTAAATCGTCCTAGATGTCTATGGCTTCTATCCCCTGAGTGTAAGACACTATGAAGGGAGATGGATTGTGATAGAAATAATACCCTTCACATTTCTTGCAGTCCTATCTGGGGTACACCCATTCTCTAGATCTAGACAAAGCAAACCTGATAGATGTTCACATTGATCAAATAAAAAATATCTCATGGAAAACCCTTATATACGGCCAATAGTAGTTCCCAATTGTATTGTTGCAGTCCCAGCATGACTAGCCTAAATCAGAGCTGAGAGTATCATAAAAAGTTACAGGTTATCAACAAGATAATGTAAACTAGGATGCTTTTGTTGGCCATATTAATTGTCATTTTAAGATATTTCAGCATCCAGTTTGCAAACCATTATGAACATAATAACCATCTAGATTTTGTGAACTAGGTATCAGAAAACTAGAAAAAAAAAACTGCTGTTATGTTAAAAGAGACATAAGTCATATTGTTCAAATGTCAAAAGAATGCAGGGAGTAATCTGAGGAAAACATTAGACTAGTGCTGAGGACTGTATTAGACATTTATGTTAATAAGCTTACTACATGCTATCTTAAAGTATTGAAGAGTGGTTCAAAAACCAAACGAGTATCCAATCACGCCTCAGTGTTCAGAACAATAAAAGAAAGGTACAAACATGAAGAAACATCATTGCAGATATAACAACATTGCTAATAGCACGGGAACGTCTTCCTCAGACCTAATGGACTACTCAGTAGGGACCAGTATTATCTGGAAGCTTTTCCCCTGAAGTTTGGTCTCTTGCCAAGATAAAAGGTTGACATTATGTTCATAGTTTCCTTAGTCATTATTGATGGCTTTTTCATGTTGGTTTGACCATAGCTTTTCTTCAGCTAAGATGAAACGGTTTATCAGGTCGTCTATTCTATTCTGTGACAAGACACTGGTACTATTTTACTTTGCTAGACAATCTGTCCTAGGGTTGTGGGTTTTTACATCCTTAAGGAAGTGAAATTGGTTCTAAGCATGTAGCGTTCCAGATGACATTGTATACATTCCCAACAGCATAGGGGCCCAGTCTGGCAGTCATGGGGCCTCCCTACATTGCCTCCTCCTTGGATTTGTGCCATCATCTCCAGCAAGTATGGAATCGGATACAGGTGTTTTCCACATCACAACATTCCTACTCCGGCTCATGATCTCTAGTCTGACCTTGCATAAATGTAGTGTTATATATTTTATTACTGTAGAAAGTCACTACCTTGCATTTCATTGTAAGAGTCTCTGTTGAAAGTGTATATGTCAGGCGCAGAATCAGAACCAGATCAATTCCGGAACTGCTCTAGCACAATTCCGGAACTGCGCAGGGCAATTCCGGAATTGCTCCCTATTTAGATTGGGCAGTGTCAGAATTCCTCCTGTAGCTATATAGCATTAAAGTATATTATTCAATGTGGTTTGAGGATGCTGTGCGGCACCTTAGGGGTGTGATAACCATTACTAACAAGGCCCTATGCATCTCCAAACTCACTGCATGTGTGCAAATTAAGGTGTAGTAATAATCCCTCTGATGTGATAAAACAATGAGGGCTACTTATAACCCAACAAGGAGTTAACCCTTTAGGGCCGAACATCGACTAAAGTCGACACCATGGCTGGCCGAGCATTGACTATAGTCAATGCCATGGCTGGCCGAGCATCGACTATAGTCAACATAACTCTATGGGAAACAGCAAAGGCTCGGCCCAGGGAAGGTTCCTGTGAAAATATCTCGCCCCCATCACCAGCAAGTACTTTATTTTTTGGTCGGCCTCAAAGGGTTAACTGATATAGTAAAACTTCTTTGCACATACAGACTTTACCCTTCTGCTCTATTTGTATAATACACTAACTTGTTTTAGAAGACATTTTATTAAGATGTAAAAGTTCGGATATTGCGCAAATTCCGATATTGCGCGTGACATATGCATGTTAGATCTGCCCATATATAACTACAGTGTCCATTAACAATAAGAAAATGTACTACTTTTCAAATACAAGAAACATTTGCTCCTTTAAATTCTATATTCTGGATAATGTAATGTTGCATCTCTAACATTCCATTCTACCAGTGGTCCAGTGCTTTTCTCTATTTACATGAATAGTCTACCTAGGGTTTATGATTACAATATTACGCTTTATGCTGATGATGCAGTTATCTCCTTAAATGATCCTACAAAAATGCAAGAAGCATTGCTTAATATTTCTCGATGGTGTGTACATAAAAGTCTCACTGTTAATGAAAAGAAGACTAAGTGAATGCTTTTTAATGATTAACACAATATAGACCCTGTTTTTAAATTGAATGGAGTTATTCTAGAAAGAGTTTACACTTTCCCATATTTAGGTCTGACGCTAGATCCTGAGCTAAAGTTTATACAGCACAGGATTAACACTGTTAGGAACATAAGAACCAAGGTGATTCAGGCAGCAAGAACAACAATCTATATAGATGAACCTACATCACTAACTATGTACAAATGTATGATATTACCCTCGTTTGACTATGTGGATTATATATGGGACAGGGATAATGTAGGTGGAAATAATGAATTGCAATATCTGCAGAACAAAGCTCTCCGTATGGTATAATCATGGAGTCAAACTGGGAGCCAACCCTAAGTATAACACTGTTAGGCTCCATGAGCTAAGTGAGTGCAGGTACTTGAAAGAAAGAGATATCCATTTACTATTTTATGCTTTTACTCTTTTATGCTTTACTATGAAAAAAACAGGACAAGTCCTACGCATTGTAATTGTCAGGGCACGGGTTCTGCACCATGTGAAAGTACCACGTGAAAGTACCATGTAAAAGTAGTGTTCTACATATTGCTTGATACTAGTATTAAGAGGATTAGTACAGTGGCACAGAAGGGCCAAATGGATAGAAAAGTGAAAAGTGGAAATCAAAAAGTGAAAAGTGGAAATCAAAAAGTGAAAAGTGGAAATCAAAAAGTGAAAAGTGCAAACTAAAAAGTGAAAAGTGCAAACCAAAGAGTGAAAAGTGCAAATCAAAAAGTGAAAAGTGCAAATCAAAAAGTGAAAACCAAAAAGTGAAAAGTGGTTGGAGGTTTGAGGTTTGAGGTTTCCACTTTCAGTGTCACACTGTCAATCTGTCAACAGGTTGTGACAGGTATCTTTTAGCATTGGGATATGGTTCAGAAGCCAGAGAAGGCCAGTAGTGGGGCAAAAATGTCAAATAACACAATAAAAGTCAGATTTTCCAAAAATGTCCAATTTGACAAGAAAGTTGTCAATTTTCGTGAGGGGTCAGATCTTCAAAAAATTTGGCGAGAAAAATTGTCAGAATTTCCAAAAAAGACAATTTTTGGAAATTCTGACCATTTTTCTCGCCCAATTGAAAAATTGACTTTTTTCATTTCTGACCTTTTCACTTTTTGATTTGCACTTTCCACTTTTCACTTTTCTATCTATTTGGCCCTTCTGGGCCACTGCAGATAAGAGAAGCAAGTATGATGTAGGAAGTTTTGTATTGAACAGAAACGAGACAGCACATCAATTGATAATTGCTGAATGCTTGACTTGTGCGGTCTTATTGAGCCAAGGGCATGACTAGGATGGTTGTCTTAAGTGATTGGCCAAAGGATACTGGGCCTGACCTCCCATTGAGCAAGGGTGTGGGGGAGCAAGGGAGCCCTCTAGTGGGAGGAAGAAGAACCATGACTTTGTATATAACTCGGCACAACTCCTGACACTACCTGCTAAGATTGAGGTTCAACAGGAGGTCAACAACAGGTCTACGGATATAGATTTACCTTTATGACTGAGGCAAGAATTGAGAGAGCATCGGAAGTGGTGAATGGGCAGCAAAGAGGCAGGCAGGCAGACCCCCAGGAATAACGGTCCATTCATGAAAGCCTTTGTGTAAACGATATAGTCTCTATTGGGAAATAGCCTATGCAGCTCACAGCAAATAAACAGCAGGATGTGTCTGTGCTCTCAAAGGATGTAAAGTGGCTGCCTATTACCCAGGAGTGTGGCTGCCAGTAGGTGCTTCCTGGACTGGATGAAGCAATGTAGGTTCCATAGGGACCCGACAGTACAGATACTTTGCATCCTATTAGATATGCATACTGGAAATTTGTCCAGTTAATGATGCCTTCCCCTTCTAGATATACTAACTTTGTCTTATTCTTACAGCTCATCAGCTAAGAAGTACAGAGACATAATATTATGGTGAAGCTTCTGAAACGTAAAGCTATGTACATGCAGTGTCACATTGACAGTAATCTTATACTTTTTTCATCTGCATTATGTGGGCTAGCTATACTATATATAGCTGTTAATGTCCCTGTCTGACAAAAACCATGGCCTGCCTATGATGATATAGAGAAAAAATTATAAATAAAATAGATTCATCAGCATATAGGAATTGGTATAGGCAAATTTCTGTGGTTACCAAATATGATGTATCTTACAGTATTAATCATCCTGATGCAGATACATATTACATTGATGATGTCTAAATGTACAATAAGTGGTTTTGATTTGATCATAACTCAGAAGAAGAACTTTTTTCCCGTACTTGAGCTACATCATATGTAGCAAATTCTTTTGGAAAAATAATGTTATCCATGTCCAACAGAAAATGTTGTTAGCCTACTTGTTTCAATGTGATTCAATTGATTTGTGTGGTTTCTGGCTTGAAGAGAGACAGCGACGACCTGAGGCTGTTGCTCTAGCGGACAGTGGTAAGTTAAACGGTGAACGTAAGCACTTTTGTGTTTCTATCCATTTGTGGTGGCATGGTATGGGAGGAACTACATTTAGACAGCATTATTGTATCAGTATTTATATTATGAAATTTCCCCAATGGTTCTTGGTTTACCTGCATTGTAGATCACTTTGATGCCCTACCTAATATTATAAATTATAAATTGCTCTAAATCCACACTTCAAATCTTCTAAATCTTTGAGATCAATATAATTGTCGATGTTTGTAACATCTATGATCGTATAGTTTTGATTGTCAAGTCATTTCCTGCCCTATGGGTCATTAGTAAATAATGCCATGCAGATGGGATTGTCATGTCAGGGTTTCTGAGAACGGCATCTTGGCCTTTCTCATGCAATTCCCCAATATTACTGTTCCAAAAAGCTTTACTAAAGAATCCTTAATGGTTTTCCATGACGATTACATGTTAGGATTATTTATTTATTTGAGAACATCATCCCCTGGTATTTATGTAGTGTAAGAAGAAATAAAAACAGAGAAAGCAGGAAGGAAATCATTGCTTTTGAACTTTCACATAGAAGATTCCTTTAAGATGCAATTTATGTCGAAAGGTTTCTGGAATAATCATAAAAATATGTAACAATATGCCTAGCTTGATCCAAATCGCAAAGGACGTTGCTATTCGCAATTTCTCTTGCAATTTGAGCATATTGACCTCAAATCGCAGATATATTGCACCCCTCCAAAAGGAACCCTGCAATTTGGAGTAAACGCAATAATTATAAGTGTGGCCAGGTGAGGGAAAACGTGCCTCCAGGGGGGATTTTTAGTACTGGTTTTGGTTGCCAGGGGGCAGTATATGGGTAAAACACTGAAAAATGTACTAAAAAATACTTGAGACAAATTTTTCATGGGGAATCCAGTGATATGCTTAGAATTATTCCATCTCCACTGAAAACATTCCTATTTTGGAATGCAAAAGGAACCTTTGCTGCCATGGAAACATGAAAAATTGGCATATATGGCAATTTCTGGTTGCCATGGAAACACTCCATTATTCCAAATGGGATTGTTTTGCCACAAATGTTTTTGAAAATTTCACAAGGAACTCAGAATCGAAAACAGACCTCAGAAATTCCCTCTATAACCAATTTTATGATAAAAACATCAGATGTCTTTGCTTATTTTCCAACAAAACTGTATTTTTTACATTATCAGTATTCATAATAGGATATAGTGGATTTAGAGCTTATCTGCTATTTTCAGTTGTACACACCAGCCCCGGTTTGACAAGCAGTTACAGCAAAACTACTTGGGATATTTTAGCGCAAGATATCTCATTTTAAAGCCTGTAACATAAACTTTGAAAAGCCATTTCGACCCTTGAGGCAGGTTTTCCCTCACCTGCCCACAAGTACAAATTGCAGGAGCCTCAAACTTCAGACCTTTAGGCAGAACAGAAACTGTATAAGTGTTAAAGCTATGACTGAGATGCTCTTAAAAATGTACTGGCTTAGAGATTATAAAAAAAGAGCTACCACTCAGGAAACCGTAACCTAATTAATCTAATGAAAACCCCTGTGTGCTTGCAAGGAAAAATGAGAATCAATATACACATCCATTAGGGTGTTTATTTCAAGTCAAGGCTTCAACGGGCATTCATCCCTTCAATTCCCATTCTAGCCCTTGTATTAATATACCTGTTGGTAGTGAAACTTGTATACAGAACAGTAGCACATGTATAGAGATCACTTTACTTTGTACCTCTGGTATATCAATTTCCTAGACCGGTTATCCCAATTTTGGTAATAATGTTTTTTGTCTCTACTCAGTATCATTTGCTCAAACCACAAACTTTATAAAAAGCCTTTTCTGTCCGGTTTAGTGGCACACTGAGTCTTTTAGACAGTAACAGATGGCTGTTTCATTTTGGCTTGATTATTTATTGCTCTTTACAACATTGATCAGGTAGACATTTCTTCTATTTTCAAGAAAGGGCTGAAGCTAATGCTGTGCTACTTAGATCTAGAGGGTCATTATGTGTAAAGATGAGGGTCTAGGGAGTACTATAGAGGTGAGTGCTGTCTGACTTCTATGTGACCTGGGGGAACTGACTACTGCTCTTTCATTAGCAAGCCTCTTACTTTCGAAAAGTGGAAAAAAAAAGAGAATATGAGAAAACTACTTGCTTTTTTCTATATTGCCAACTGTCATTTGCATGGATGAAAGAGTTGATTTCACCACAATCTGGATTGATTTTTCATGAACCCCATTTTATACTATGCATTTGATTCAAAATAACAATTGATCTCCATCAAAATAGACGAGCTTGCTGTTGACCAGACATTTTGTTAGACATTTGTATTTCATCAGCTACATATCAGAGACCCCCTGTTTTTTCGGCATTCTCTTTGACCATTCAATGACCAACATATTTTTTCGGCTCATTACATATATTTAGTTATTATCATATCTATTATAATATTATCCCTTTTATAGTGTCCGAGGTAATCTATCATACTATCGGCTCAGTATCGCTCAAAGCCACTCACAGGCTTTCACTGAGCCGTGCTCTGGTGGAGATTGTCTGCCGTGGGTTGGTAGTATTAGTATAAACGCCTGACACTGTGGTGGTCCGGTCATCTAGGTGACCACGTGACCAAACACTACATACAGGTAGTTCCCACACCAATCACCAGGCCTATACTAGTGACATCTATTGATTGGTGTGGGAACTACCTGTATGTGTTTGGTCACATGGTCACCTAGATGACCGGACCACCACAGTGTCAGACCTTTATACTAATACTACCAACCCACCTAAATCTAAATCCCACAGAAAAAGTTGTTAGCCTACTTGTTTCAAGGTTAAAGTGGTTTCTGTTGTTTCTGGCTTGGATACAGACAGAGGTAACCTGAGGCTGTTACTGTAGCTGACAGTAGTAAGTCAAGTGATGGTTAGGGTATGGTGTCATAAGTGGGCCATCTTCAACCAGTATTATGGTTGTACTTCCACTGCATGTTATTCTACAAACACTGCATGTTATGCTACAAACACTGCATTTTACATACAAACAAGGCATGTTACCTACAAACAGAGCATGTTATGTAAAACACTGCATCTGATGCCTATGCCCCTTTTGTTCATCTAATTACCTGCATTACATGCATCTCATTTCATATTCCATCCTCATAACATTGATTTTCAGATAGGGCCAAAAAAATAAAGGTGTGTTTCAGGTTACAAGGTCTGAAAATCTAGGGTAGGTAGGTCGGTTTTTGTTCTTTTTTAGATTTTATTTGTTACTTTGGCCTCAAAAGTACCCAGGAATTGACTCACAAACTTTAATGCCAACTCACCGACTACTGCCTTGACTCATGGACTATCAGATCAACCCTCAAACAGCCCCAAAATGACCTAAAATATAATTATTCAAAAATAATTGCATTCTAGGATCGGCCCTGTTTTGCTAGGTAGGGTCGGGTAACCTGAAACGCCCCTTTTTTTTATTTGGCCTAGGTCAACATCAGTGTAAATCGTATTTGACTAATGATTTATATGACTTATTTGACTAATGATTTGAATAATGAACCAGCTGAACAAATTTGTTAATTCTACCAAGAATGTCATAATGAGTGGGTTGTTGAGACAAAAGTGAACACATTGCTTTTGAACAGTTTATGGATTACAGTTTATTATATTTTGTAATAACTAACTGAAGCATGCTGTCATCTCCTGGGTTGTAATGTACTCTGAAACTTCAGTCTTCATGTCCATGTGTTTGCCAATTGTCGGGTCTACGCACTGTGGGAACAGCCCTCTGGAGGAGAAGAAAGGAAATAAGTATGTCTTAAAATATGTACAGAACATAAAGGTAAAATACAGTTGGTCTGGGTAGAGCCAAAATTCTTTTAATGGAGGACATAATGTTTTTGTGGAACATACAATAATATTGACTGTGCCAGGATACCATACATTCATACAATACATATTATTGATCAAAGTAATTGGAATTAATGTTTTCCCCTCACACCTCGTTCGGAATTGTACATATCAGGATAAAAGTTGCAATGTTGAATATGCTTATATTCAGTGTAAACCACTTGACATTTAATTGAGCATTGAGAAAAGAGAGAAAATTGTTAAATAAACAATGAAAAAAATATCAATGGTTACCCATACATGAGTAAACCCTTACCTTTTCCGCGATGTCTGGGACCATTCATTCATACCCACTTCCTTCTTCAGGTGGAAATGTAGGGGGTGGTCTGGTGTTCAGGGGTGGGGTGTCCACTCTGTCAGCACTCATCACCATGGTCGTTGTGATGTCAATACCCCTAGTATTGGTACCCCATGCCTTGATGCTTACATACCATGGTCCTGGCTTCATATCACAAACCAGTCGGTTCCCGCCTGGCCACAGGTAAAAGTCATAAAGGAAGTTTTTCCAGCATGGGGGCTCTCCATGACGAATGAGGGCGATAGCAAAGCCATACTCAATATCCATTCTCATCACTGTTTGGCCTGCTTGGGCTATCATTTCTGGGAACTCAAACTTGCTCTCATAGATTTCTGATGCATTAGCAATTGTGGCATTCTCCATGATCAATTTACTTGGACCTTGGATTAGTACCATACCTTTCACCAAGTCAACCTCTGGGGTGATTTCTATCATGTAGAGTCCATGAGTAACATCACACACTTCTACTGTTCTCATCCAGGAACTTCCAAAGCCATTCTTAGAACAGTGGTGACAAGTTGGTGTGTGGACTTTGATGCCTAATTTTCTTCCCATAGCTGTAACAGAGAGGGTATCAATGTCCATTTCTTTGGGGATCTCTAGGTGGAAGATGACATCATGACCAGCAGGAGCAGAGAGATCAGACATGGCAGTAACACCTTTGGAAGTGTCCTTACATGGTTCAACACCAGCCTTCCTGAATGCCTCTGCAACAGCATCTGCATCCATCTTTAAGTCTCTGGCAGCCTGGACAACATCACATGCAGCTTCATAAAACCTGGAATCAGACCGCCAGTACAGCTGGTTTGCCACTACAAATGGATGGAAGGCTGCCTTGATATCCCATCCTTTTGTTGTTCCTAGATTGTAGAATACTCTATTGAAGAGTCCACTTGAGTAATGAGGATCCATTCCTGGGCAGTATTGATTTTGTTGTCCGATTGACCTGCCATCATCACCGGGGTTGATAAAATATCGCAATGCCTTCTTAGGATCCTTAAAGGTCTCAAACCCAACCATCCAGTCCATATTTTTCATTGCATAATATTCAACTACTTCTCCTGCCATATCTGAAAATGCCTCATTCATTCCCCCGGACTCACCCCAGTACATAAGGTCGGAGTTCATTTCTGTAACACCATGGGCAATTTCATGGGCAACCACATTAATGCTGGTCAGTGGGTAGAATGTGCTATTTCCATCTCCAAATGTGATGTGATACCCATCCCAGAAAGCATTCTCAAATGCCTCTCCAAAGTGAACCCTTGCACTACAAAAGCTCTCGGTTTCACCCTCTCTCTGAAGTGGATTCTTTATGCCATACCATTCATCAAACATTTTGTATGTAGCCCCAATGTAGAAAAGTGCATCATTGAGGGGGGAGTAGGCACCATTCACAGCATCATCAACTCCATCTTTACAGTCAAACTCAAATGTGTTGCCCAGTTCCTCACAGTACCAACTATTGTTGCAGCTATAAACCTTTGCCACATTGTTCTCTAGAAGGCAGGTACCATTTTCAGTCTTCGTGACTTGCAACTTCTCATAGTCTTTTCCACCATATTTGAACTTGCCTATTTTCAGATTTCCTCCAAGCCCTTCAACCTTCATGTTTGAATTTACCCGATTTGAGATTCTGTTTATGGAGAGGCCTTCCCATTTCTTCACAATGGTACCCATGTTTGCATCAACAATGGCGCTGGGTCTTGATAGCTTGTTTTCATTCTCTACTCTATAGTTCAGTTTGTACACCAGCTTGGCACTGAGCTCCTCTGTGAGGCTGTCATCCAGCATTACCTCCAGTTTAGCATCTACCTCGGGGTCAAAACTCACATCCTTTGGGTTGTCCATGTTACTTCTAGCTACCAGGTGCAGGGCCTCATCTTTAGTAAGCTGAGGTATAGTGGTTTGGAAGTCAGCATCCAGGCCTTCTACCAGGTGTCCAATGGCTCTGTGGGTGTACTGTCCATTCTTGTCCTTCTCTAGGACCACATTAGCCCCCATGACAGGGAGTCCCTCATAGGTCTCCTGGAACTTGAGCTTCTCACCACCACCTGGCGTATTGACATGGTTAGATTCATGGATGTTCTCCCCTCGTCCCAGACCGAGCATGGCCCTGGGGTCCTCAGTGCCTCTACCAGACAGCTCCAGGTCCCTCTTGGCTCTCAGCATGCGTTCACGAACATTGATCCTATGTGCACCATCCACGAAGGACACTGCAACTATAGAAAATAGAACAGTTGTCCGGTGTAGTAATATAGATGATAACTAAACTCAGAGACTTAAAACTTTGCCTGAGTTTTACTTGTTATTCACCAGAATAAAATCCATAATTGCTATAATGTAGTCAGTACCTTAAATATGTACCAAAGCATCCCTGAGCCATCCTGAATGTTAGTATGAGTGTATCTGCATTAGATCCACACCTCTAGCACCATAAACACATTATGGCCTCCACAGTGCAAGGCCAGTACTTAGCTATTCCATAATTTCTATATTGTTAAATTTGATATCTAACATTATTTAACATATCCAGATGGCATAATGTTGGTTCTATGTATACATATAAAAGAAATGTATTGCAATATGTTGTAAGCACAATAGTACATACCTAGTGTAATGACAAAGGCCTGCCAGACTGCCATTTTGAGATGCCTAGGATTCTGCCAAACTCAGAGTCAGCTTTCTATCCTCAGGACCTTTTATACGGGTTTATACTCAAAATACACATTTATCATCATCAGACTGTTGAAGTATTGAAATAAGTCAATTTGAAATATCAATTTGGCATAGTTAAGCAGGCAACTAATTTTTGTAATAGACATAGGGGTTGGAAATGTGATGATAATCATCCTCATGCTACTCACCATCTCAATATGATTAATAGAGTAGGAAATTATTGTTTTTCGCAGTATTATATGCGGGAGACAATATGAAGCACTGCATATGATTTAGTGAATTTAGTTCGGATCTGTGTTAAATGCATTATTTTGTTAATGACTTCATTTGGTAACTAACAATGAATCATCGCATAGTTTGAATTCAAATAAGTGTTCATTCATCAGTATCAATTGACATCAGACTTTACCATTATGTAATCAAATTCCTTGATCGATGTGATTTTAATGAAGTCATAATATTCTGGTTAGTGGTAGTGAGGGTATAGACTACAGTATGAGCAGATGAGCATCTCAATTGATCAGATTATATATAGATCTGCATATGAGGTTGCAGCTCTTATCTCTCACCTCTTATACCACACACCACATAGTTAATTGTGTTCGTTGTTACTTCTACCCGAATCCCTCTTATCAAAATAGTGTTTATCACTAATGTATACTTCTTAGGAACCCACCATAATTATAATCTAAGAATGTCATACACAGCTCATGGAATCTAAGGATACAACTGTGGCTTGACATTATTGTCTGTTTATCTAAGGAGTCAATAAACAAAGAAGAACAATGTGTTACATGACATCCTTGACGGTAGCCCAAAACTGAATAGTGCATATCAATTAAGAGCCACTATCGGCTCAAGAGTTAACTGACTGTCCATACAGATTAGGGGTAAACAGTATAGTATGTAAAGTAGATTCACCATTGATATGTCAACCCTCTCACCCAGCATGTAATTAACTCTAGACTACTAGGCGTTCTATGTCTAGGTATATGGAGGGGGTTATGAGGGAGGTTGGAATGGTAACCGTCATACATATGGTAAAACGCTTGATAATGAAGTGCTTTGAGGTCTCAAATGTATAGCTCTATCCACTAAAAGGAAATCACATTAACTAAATGAGAAAATGTGATAAGGGAAAGTGACAAGGGAATAACTGTGACCAGGCCAGTGAAAAGGGGTATCTAGGGGGGAATTCCTAATTAAAGTTCATGTCAATATCTTTAAAATGAAATATCATATGCTAAGATACGACTGGTAGTTTTGCGGGAATGACATCTCAAACATGAGTCGTTATGTACAACTGAAAATGATAAATATGCCCTAAATGCCCTGAATCTCATGATAAATACTAAAATAGATTAAAAATTCAGATTTTTCAAAAATAACCTAAAAATGTCTGGCCTTTTAGTGTAGATTTGGTTCTAGGAGGAATTTTCAAGATTTGTTTTCATTTTTGAGTAGCTGATGTGATTCCCAAGAAATGGGGATCAAAATGCTCCATATGGGACAATGGAATGGTTTCCATGGCAACCAGAAAGTGACATATGCCCTTATTTCTCATAGAAAACGTTCCATTTACATTCCAAATATAGAATGTTAGGACCAAAAATGGAATAATTTTCAGGAGACTACTGTATTCCTCATAAAAAATTACCATAAGGCAATTTTGGGTCTAGTTTCCACTCTTTTGCCATTATAATGCCCCCTGGTGGCCAAAGTCAGAACTAAAAATCCCCCCCGAAGGCTGGTTTTATGAGGATGGGTCACATTACTAAGTGTTGTTTTCTAAGTTGTTCAGGAATTCACATTTCGAAGTTGCATACTGAATAAGATTCTCTTTAGGCATTTCTGTTAAATCTATTAAAATGATTAATCTCACTCTCCTCGCACTGGCAGCCATACCCAAGTCAATCATCCAATCATGTATCACAAACATTAATGAACTAGTTCAACTTCATATTGCAAAATGGAATTGGGTAAATTGGAAAGGTACTGAAACATCACAAATGAAGTCACATCACAAATGAAGTCAATTGAGAATTTGTATATTCTAAATTGATCCAATCTTGATTCCTATTGTAAACTATTACTAGGTACCGCGCATAAGCGAGTCATAGCTGCGAAATCGCCGATCCTCAGAGAAAAAATGTCAATCTTTACAGGCCTCCAGAGACAAGGAAAATTAATGCACAGAAATCTCAAACCCCTCTATTCCTCACTAGCGGGATACCAGTGCTGCCACAATTGGGGGCACTTAGAACTGGCAGTGTTGGTCTCAGGGGGGCCCAACATCTGGGGGGAGAGTGAAGCAATGATTACACTAGGCCTCTACATGTGGGTATTGTGCATTGGTTGGACCTGGACACTCCTTTTATTACCTGTCCAGGATAGGGTTGTGGTTAGGACAACGGACTCATGATCAGCAGTACCTAAGTTCAAATCCCCTCCATGCTAACTGTGGTGACCACAGCAGGCACAAGTAAATCTCTTTTTATTTAAAACGGCTATATATTCCACTTTCCTTGTCGTATAGTGGACACAGGCCTAATCAGTGCTTTAAGTGGGGTCAGTGGATGATATGTAAAAGACATAATTTGCTGTTATGCAAGACAAGAGGACACCAGCAGTCCAGGACATTAGGGAAATGACTCCTAATGCACACTTTATGTACACGGTCAACATAATGTTGTACAGTGTCCCATCTCATAAAGTAAAGTCTTTAAAACAGCAATAGATGGCTGTTTCATGTTGGCTTGATTATTTATTGCTCAATATTTATTGTGTAAGAAACGGCTGACGCTGATGCTATGCTACTTTGATCTAGAGGGTGATTATGTACAGAGATGAGGGGCCAGGGAGCACTAGAGACGAGAGTGCTGCCTGACTTATATTTGACCCGGGGGAATTGGCTACTGCTGTGTCATCAGCAAGCCTCTTATACTTCAGAAAGGCAGTAATATGTGGAATATGAAAAACAGACTTGCTTTTTCTATATTGCCCACTAGGAATTGAATGGATAAATGACAGGTGGTTCTGTGGCAATTTGTATTGACTTTTCATGAATCCCATTTTATATCATAAATTTGATTCAAAATAAAGTCTGAATCAAAATAGAGAGGGGTGAGGTTCACCAAACATTCCATCAGACCTTTTGTATTTCATCAGCTATAATATTAAAGGCCTACTATTTTTTTTAAATTTCATCTTTAACTATTTGATGACCAAGCAGAATTTGATGGACTGATTATAGATATATAATTACTCATGGATCTTTAAAGATTTTGAACTTAGGATTAAGATTGCACTCAGTTGTCTGCATACCCCAGAGTGCTATTCCGCCCTAGCTGGATGTGCACTGTACAGTGACATTTTCACTGGTCTCAGTATGCATCCTCTACTCCCCAATAACGGGCTTCAGCTGATCCTGTGGATTAGATCAGGGTGCTAAGGTTCTAACAATAAGATCCCCTAAGAAAATAGTAAATATCTAGACTTGAAATGGTGTATTACAGTGCAAGATTGTGCTATTCATATTCATGTCACTAAGCCCAATGTCGTATGCTGAATTTCAGAAATGACATTAGGATGGCCATTTTAATGAAATAAGGGTAGGTTTACCGACCCTGCCGACTGCTCTGGAGCAAAGTTCAGGGCCATTTGGTTCTAAAATCAAAGTCAAAGAGCATGATTATTTCCTGTCCAGAATTAATTCCAATGCTGCAATTGATAAGCAACAAGCCCTGTCCAAAAAATATTTCAACATGGATGTCCCAAGACCCTGTGAAGTACACCCTATATCAGAATGCTATCAGAATATCTGATGGAAAGGGGAGCTTGTCTGACAATGCTTTGCAAAGTCGTCTCTGTGGTTCAATAGCTATAAGAAAGTTACTTCCCCCTTCAGCGGATACATATTTGTAATTTATAATTCATATGCTAGCCTTTTGACAATACTGCTCGGCTATACTTCAAAAGAATATAATATTATAATCAAGATCTTGAAGTAAAGAGTTTCGTGATACTACGTAGATGTGTACCATGTAACTTTGGTGGAATGGACCAACATCTGGTCATTCACTAGGTCAAAGCTATTCTATTTAATCACAAGTCATCTGTCAATTATCAAGTCAAATTGTCAGTGAATTCGTAAAGTGTGAAGAAATTATGTTTCACTTATCTTTAAATTACTTTTAAAAGCATCATCGTGAGTTTCTTTCTCAGTTCAATATACGTGAGATGTGATATTCCTAATTACCATGTGAAAGCCAAGCCATCGCTGAGGAGGCAAACTACTGGTGTGTGCTATAAAGAAGTAGACGCCAAACAGGAGGTAGCTGTGGCTGATGTGCTGGAGGTATATATCTATGGTGATGAAAACACCTAATTTAGACATAGTATCATGTGTCATCCCATGTAGATCTACAGATCCCATCCATAATGTTACTGCTTTCCATAGGATAATGTCTATTCATGAATATGGAATATACTTGATATATATGTGCCAGTATGGGAATGGTTTGAAACACAGGTAACAGCCACCCAGCCAACACACCCAAATGGGCCCCACATCCATGTGTGTTTAACTTTATCTGGGCATCCTGCGCTTGTGGGCCTAGTGGGGCCCAAGTGGGCTTGGCCCACAATTTCAATAAGTCATGTTTACACTGCAAATCCTTCAATTCATGCTGATATTACAAATATTTCAAAGTTTTGATGTTACACTGTCTAAATGGGTTTCATCTTGGCTGGAAGTGGGTTCAGCCCATAATTTTTATCTTTTATGGAATTTCTGAATTGCAGATTTTTATCTTCTTCTATCTATCTTAAATTTTAATTGTCCTTTTTTATGAGAGTTTCAATTTCAACCTTTTATGCGCTGCTGTCTGACTGGGTTAAACCTGCAGTGGGCTGGAGCTGGGCTAAGGTATTCATTCGTTTTTCCATGGACTAAATGTTGGCTTCCAGGTGGGCCCCATTTGGGCAAGCCAACCAACAGACCAACCTCCCTTTCTGAGTTCATTCTACCAACAGAAATTTTTAATTACTTAGCAAATACCATATCCCCAAAAGAGTAGGTTTCATTTGCGAAGATTCAAATTTGTATCTCAGTAATGTGCCCTAATTCTCAAAGTGAATAATTATGATGGTATATAAAAAATGATGTGATTTAATCTGCATAAAGCGCGCTTAATGCAAAGTGCGTATATGGGTCGCTCTTCCAAGACAATGTCCCTAGTATTTTCAAAGAATTGTTTTGCTGCTCCTAGCGCACATAGTTCGAGTGTAAACAGTCCCCTTTTCCAAGTCCATTTAAACCTTATTATCTCCGTACAATAATATCCGAGTTCAGTGACCTAAAAAGTATGTTCTGGAAATCATGAAACTACAAGATAACATAGCTGTGATGTCAAAGGTGGTAAAACCTATTACACTTCTCTGAAATGATGAAGTCTCTTGAACAGTAATTTGACTTCAGCAGGGACATAGAGATGAGGAGAAACAGACCTGCTTTTTCTACACTGCCAGTTGCCAATGGCATGGATGATTGTTATTTCATGTTACACTCATGGGGGTTAGTTGGAGATCTATGCATAGTCCATACTGGGAACTGATTTTAAATAACCGAATGAAAGCTGGATACATTTATTAGAAATTGACCCAAATATAGTTGATAACTCAAATACTCTGACCATCCTCTGTCATCACATGCCAGGGGCGGATCCAGGGGGGAGGGGCGCAGGCGGCGCGCGCCCCCCTATTTTTCTGTAAATTTTAATTTAGATGGTTCAACACCCCCAATGCTACAGCGCCCCCCCCCCCTTTTTCCAAAATTCCTGGATCCGCCACTGCATGCCAGACAAAGGTGTTTAGGTGCCAGCTGTATACATAGATGGGTATCTGAACCAATGTGTGTAACGATTCCGCACAATATAAAAGAATATTCAGTTGAACCCAACATATTAGGCTTCCTTGCAATAAATTAAATTTTGTTAATTTGAATCGAAAAAGATAAAATATAATCTCACGGGTACACTTGTTTCAGTCTGTTGACTTGGTTATTTGACTCGTTGACCATCGGGCCGCATTTCATTCGCCCTGCAGCCTCGCGAAATACGGCCCACGGTCAACGGGTGAATAACCTAGTCAACAGACTAAAACTTGTGCACCTTTGTCTATCTATTCTCATTTGGATAGAAATATTTTGACCTTTCACATTCAGTTGGATCATTTCAATATTCTAACATGGTGCTTTCCCATGCATGGTTTTCCTTGACGATCACATGTCTGGAGAAATATGATATTTTTTTATCAATTTTGCTTGGGGATATTTTCCAAAGACATTAATGTAGTCTGAGTCCAAAGATAAAACCAGAGAAAACAAGTGAGGAACATTGTCAACTTCTACAAAAATATTCCTAACCGCTGTTATTCCTGCAGGCAATATACATGTATAAACACCCTTCAGTGGCATCAATGAGTATTATGTGAATGACATCATTTGAGACCAACGCCTAATTTATGATCGGCAATCATGCTGCAGGGTGTCTCATCTCATGATATAAGTCTCTTAGAAAGCAGTAGATGGCTGTTTCATGTTGGTTCGTTCATTTATTGCGCTTTACAAGGCAGTGAGATATATTTTCTCCTATTTTCATGGAAGGACTAGGCCAGACACTTTCATCTAGCAGGTCATTATGTGTGGAATTGAGGGGTCATGGAGCACTAGAGACGACAGTCTTGTCCGACTTCTCTCTGACCCAGAGGAACTTGCTGCTTCTGTGAAAGCAAGTCTCTTGGACAGTACTTCTGATGGCCACCGTCTACAGTGCTTAAAGCAGCCGACTAAGCCTTTCTTTATTTTGATTTTGTACAAAATGTCTGTATACAAACTTCGGGAGATAAGGTGTGTCCCCTGGTGTGTCCATTGTGTGGACGTTGAAAATGATTATTTAATCGGCTGATATACAGCATTTGTTGACAAAAAAAGGAACCAAGAGATAGACGTCCTATAATATGAAAGCTGTTTGATATCATCATCCGAATCCTTGCTGTATAAAATGGATGGTAGGAGGAGGGTAATAGTTGGAGGGGGGAGAGTAATAGTTGGATCCAACAGCGTGTCTGTAAATATTTGTTTGTATCAGGAAACTATATTATGCATAACACCAGCATTGGACACTGCATTGCAGAGCTATACAGCCCTATAAACCGCCAACTTCGACGAAGTTGGAAGCCAGTAGGGTGGGTGGGAGGGGGTACTTTGGTGCATGCTTAGTCGGTGATTTTATACCTTCCACCCTCTGTGGACGGTGGCCATAAATGAATACAAGGAATATGACAAACAGACTTCCTTTTCCTATTCTGACTGTTACATAGAGAAAAGAAGTAGAATCACTGTAACTCTCAAATGGGAGTCCGGCCCCGATCACTGAGGTAACTCTCCTCACGACTCTAAAGTGACTGTCTACCCTAGTAAACGATAGCAGCTAATATCAATAGCTTATGAATCATTATGGGCACCATCCACTGGGCTCTAATCCGCCAAAGCTTTAAAGGAAATCTATAAGGGAGTGGTCATTTGTAAACGACAGGGGGGGGTGGTGGATTTTGGGGGGGACCCCTTGATTTGGACCCCTTGAAGGGGGGGGGACCAAAAAAATTGCCCCCCTTCTTAGCACGTTAGTATAACTCAAAGGGGTCGGCCGCGCTCAATTTCAACTTACCTGAGGGGTGGGGAACCAAAATGATTTCGACCCCTCCGGTGGGGGGGGGGGCCAAAAGACTTTTGGCCCACTCACGCGTAAATCCACTAACCCCCCCCCCCTTGTTAAAAAATGACTACTCCCTAAGCTTAATCGGAGGGTGGCCATTATTAAAACTACCATTCATTATAACTAACTGTTCGGTCCTGCTACCCTGATTCTCAATTAATTCACGCCTGAAATGTGTACCTTTTAACCGATTATATGATATTCTACTACTTTTTACACGTTGCTCTCTCCTGAGCACTATATAGGTTTGAGTAGTGTTATCGGTGGTGATTCGTATGGTATGATTTATCCTAGTGACGGATAGGGAGGGGTGAACCCGGCAATAAATCTCACATGTATCTAACAGCAACAATGCATTATGTGGCTCCAATACTGACAGCTCAGCCTTCTCCTGGATGAGATCCTAGGCATACTATCATCCATAAGGATATCCATCATGAGGCAATTCTCCTCTAGTTCTGGGGAAGGTTTCACTAGAAATATGGTCGATTTGAATTCCTTGACCAAACATAGCCATTTCAATATTGTACAAGGTGTGTAATGCTAAGACTTTGGTCACCCTTGGATCGGGGACATCCATCAGTCCATCTATGGCTGTGTTAAATGTGACATTAGTTTGCTAGACCTTGGAAAATATCTCTGTTTTAGTGAAACAGCGCCCTGTGTCTCGGTTACGGACCTCTGAAGGGCTTTGGGAGGCGTAACCGATGTTACAAACTCTTATCTATCAAGAGTCCATCATGCTTGCTAGAATAGAATATGGCAATATGGCTGTAATGTCAAAGAGTGATCTAAAACATCTTACTTCTAAGCGTCTGCGAGAGGACAGTCTTGTGTCCGTTTTAATCAACCTTATAGGTGATATGATTGTGATTATGAATTAATTTACAAAAGAAATTGATAACCTTTATACTCTGTCCTCCATCTCTATACCACACTACCCAAGGTAATCTGCAAGATAAGTCTTGTTTCAACATCTAGAAGTTGTTAAAATCATAATATTTACCATGTTAGTTCCTTTTTCGTGTAAACATCGTTCAGCTGTAACTGTGGAGAATGATACATATGTATCACAATGATTCCCCCAAATACTATGTAAGTTATAACCTCGCTACACGTGTTTACCACTCATAGTCCCGATGATACATAATATCTTGGTATCAAAGAAGTTCTTTCGGCCTTGATCTAGGATAACAAAAGGTCAACAACCGGTCTACTGCTAGGTACACTGAAAACTTAGACATATCTGAAACTAATCACTGCTGATTGGTTATAGTAATCATGCCCAGCTGATTAGTTAAGGTCATCACAATGATGACCCAAAGTCATCATCTTGATTACAATATTCGCCACTAGGGGGCCCTACTAGACAGTAATGGAACTTACAGCACCTACTCCAGGCTACCTATGCATTTATATCTATATTAACTCTAAACATAGAAACTTATAAAAATGAAATATATCAAAAATATTATCACATTAGAAACTAGAGTAATTTAAAATCAAACTTTGAGCAAAATTATTACAAGAGCACATATTATTTCTATACATGGACACCTTTTTTGTGTCTAAACCATATGTTCTAATATAAGGATAAGCTGTAGGTTACTGTACACATATATGCCTTATTTTTGGGCTTGCCATGAAGGCCACAAGTGCTCTCAATTAAAGTATGATGACAGGAGGAGGGGGTAAATATAAACGTATTAGTTGTTGTACAAGAGAAATAGATTATATGAAATTAATCATAGATAATCTTTTTAAAAGTAATTACTTTGATGACATGGTGTCATCATATATGATTACTCTAGTGATCACCAAGTAATCACTTGTGTCACAATCACCGTGATTACAAAAAAAAAGTAATCACCCTTGATTATTTCTCTCATAGAGTTTTCAGTGTACCTGTATGCCACTTAAACCCGCAGATCTTACTGCACGTCCAGTAAGGTCCAGGGGAGTGGCTTGTAAGGTGACGGACAGGTGCTGTGTATAACTAGCCCCAGTGGGGCAGTGGGAGGGGAGGTCTTACACAAACTAGGTCAGGCACCCAGTACTAAAGTAAGGTCTTTAGTGTCATAATTGTCTCACTAGAGGGCAGACCTGTACAGTGACCATATCAGTAACCTGCAGGTCATAAGACCTGCCCAGGTGTGGGTCCTGGCCTGTGAGTTGTACTCAGACCTCAGCCCCATGCTTTCTGTGCCCCAGGTATACACAAACAACACAGGGTACCTGTCAATCACACAGCCCCAACCACCCACTCAGCACATACACTTGGAATTGTATCCCTGTATTCTACTGATTCAAGTGTCATGTGTAAAATTCTTTTGATATAGCTTGCCCTGGAAAACATTCATAAGTTACCATGACAAAATATAGAAGTGGTAAGTAGCTATATTCTATTCAATACACAAATATGTCATCTCCCTCTGACAAACCATGGTCTGACAGGTCATTTGCATATGCCCAAGGTGAATGCTATTTATATGGGAGCTGGGGGTTTAAGGTGGGTCGCTACCCTTTGATCAAAGTTAACAAAATCTCTCTATTTTTTTTCTACATGCACTCTAAAGCATATAGAATTGGATAATGCAAAGAAAAATGGGGGGTCCCGAGGTACTTTTTTAAATACAAAATTTTGAAAAATTTAAGTATTTTCATTTTTCACAAAAAAAATAGAAAAAATTGTGAAAACTTCCATGATTTTTTTTCATATCAACATTTATGCACAGAAATGTAAAACCTCACATGTGAAACGCCTATATGTTCCACTTTACTGCAAAAATAATTTTACAGTTGTATGCAATGGCATTCTGGGTAAAAATGTGATGTTTCGGGAAAGGATAAGAATAAATTGTCATTATTTTGTAGGTTTATTGGCTAAAAATAGTATTCAGTATTAACAGAATTGTCTTAAACTCTCACAGAAATTAGTTCAGATCATTTGCTAACATATGAAAGTAATTTTGACGGGTGGTCCCGTGCATAATTTAAAGTTTTGGGCCTTTGAAAATAAAAAATAATGCAAAACCGGACTAGATTTCATATTCAGAGCACTGTATGATGGGTAATATCATCAAAATGCTAAAATGTCATCATTAAATGACCTTGGCTGTCTTAAGAAACATGATAAGATCTATAGTATTTCTAAGAAGATTCATTGGTAAATAATGCCAATGCACTAATTCATGTAAAAAATAGGAAATATTATCGGTAACAAATATAGCAAATATTAAAAGTCCCATAAAATGCTCAATTTTACTTGGATTTGCCTAATTTTTGAATATGACATAGGGAACCCATGTCAGTATCAGACTGTGCAATTTGGGCCCATTCTGATACGTTTAAGCTGCATGCGCAGAGACCTGCGCAGTGGGTTCATTTTCAACAGGTAGCGACCCACCTTAAGGAAGCTGTGTGGGAGGTGCCCGGGGGGGGCACTTAGTATATTTTGTATACACATGTGTGGGGCTGGGAAGGGTACTTTTTTTACAAAATCGCCCTAACAAGGGTCCACTTTTCAAAGAAAAATCGCCCTAACAAGGGTCCACTTTCATGAAAATCGCCCTAACAAGGGTCTACTTTTCACAAAAATGTCCGGGTTTTCGCCAAGATTTGCCCTTTTCACAAAAGATTTCGCAGTTTTCAACAAAATTCTTCGCAAGAGGGTAATTTGTTCAGCAGATTTACACAAACATGGGTTATTCTATTGTTTTTTTACCGAAACCTAGGCACTTTTGGTCGAAAATGCCCTAACAAGGGTAACTTTTTGGCATCAAAATCTACCTTTCATCGCTTTTTTACCGAAACCTAGGCACTTTTGACCGAAAATGCCCTAACAAGGGTAACTTTTTGGCATCAAAATGGACAGTAGACAGGCAGGCGGGGCCTGGAATAATGGCTGATTCATGAAAGGCTTCACGCCTCTATTGGGAAATGGGCGAGTTGGCTCGCAGTAAATTGATCCCAGGAAGTGTCTGTGTCCTCAAACGATGTAAAGTGGCTGTTTGTTATCTGGGAGTGAGGCACCCAGTACTCAAGAGGTGCTTCTAGGCGTCGGTATAGAGAGTGTAGGCTATAACAAGTATCCAGGACCAGACAGCACTGCTCACTTCCCATGCTCTAGATAAGACACGTGTTAGCTTACTTTCGTCCTATCAACAATGCCTTTGTTGGTCAATCTGTGTTCCATACATCTGCATCTGGCTATTATGCGTCAACAATTCAGTGGGAAAGGAAAAGTTGCAGGATCGTTTGTATAGTTATCAATGTTATTATTGCGTCAAGCAAACAAAGACTGAGCATTATCCTTTTATCTATTTACACACCGTGGTTACACATAAAGTGATAAAGAAAATATCGATGATAGCTTCATTGTGGGCAAGACGTGTTATGATGACAATGGGCATACCAGTATTGTAGAAGATGACCAAACCATAACGGATTTTGCGATTGGCTGCATTCCTGGTGGCGGCAGACGCCCATAAGAATGGCCTTGGGCACTCATGGGTCCACCGCATCATCTACACTTGGCCTCGGAGCTATATCTGAGTAACCAAATGCTGTGAGGGACTAGGAAAATTAAACAACACTTACTTCTATGATGCCCCAGTCGGGGTTTTCTCTTTTACTGCCTCATTAGATTTATTCAATACCGTTCTCATACAGTCTGCATCAGTTTTTAATCTTTTATTCATTTATGCCCAGAATAGACAAGAATGATGTAGCTGATGAGTAGCATTATCCCTATATATGCTAGAAGCAAAGGCGTCCTATACATGATACAGTTATAACGTTCACCATGGGCCAAGGGCACTGTGGCGTATATATATATATATATATATATATATATATATATATATATATATATATATATATATATATATATATATATGTATATATATATATATATATATATATATATATATATATATATATATATATATATATATATACTTTATATATCAAACTGCTAGAGCAGGACGAGCAGGAAGTATACACATTACTGTATCGTAAATGAGCAATGGTGTAAACTGGTAAAGCACCTGTTCTATAGTAGTCAAATTCTATTACAGTCTTGTATAGTCTCTACTAGTCTCTACTAGAAACCGTTGCAGTTTAGACCAAAGTGTGGTCATTCAGTGGCTACAAGCACATTTATTGAATTACACCACACATCACAGCAAAACAGCTAATTTTCAGCCGATCTATGAGGACACTATCAGTGAATAAATGAACTAAATACAATGGATGCTACTGAAAATGAAATTATGAGTAGAAATATCTATGGCTTCTGATTGAATGACTTTGACACTGAACAAAATATGTTAGCAGAAACTTGATTTGAGGTGTGCAGTGTTATATTTAGTAATCCAAATTATGGTCATTCCGTGACTTCCAGATTTGCTATGTAATATTTCATAGTGCCACATAGTGGATATTTAACATCAGCCTAAATACTGTAAGAAGGCCAAGCCATCAGTGAAGGGTTCACTACAGGCACGTTCTGCAATACCTGAGCTGCTTATGACACCTACTTAGCTGCTTATGACACCTACTTAAACCAGTTTCCACCTGAAGCAGAAACTGGGACGCGGTAATATGTCATCCCATGTAGAGCAGATCACCATCTATAGGTGCTGTTTTCTGGATAGGATAATGCATCTACAAAAGCCCATGCTCATTTTAAATTTGCAATCCAACACCAAATCGATGTGATTTAACATTGGATAATATCTTTCACTGGATTCTCTGTTATTCATAAATTAATCTATACAAAATTGAAGTTCATCTTCTCCTTCTAACATCTGTTGTCGGTTTCTCATCTGTAAATATGGGCATGGATGGTTCTCCTTCCTATGTCATCGTTTATCACCCAATCTGACCTGATGTGAACCGAGTGGTAAACCACTTAATTATTATCTCAGTTACAGAAATACACCCCATAACATTTTCCAAATGCTATCTATAAATTGCTTCTGATATGAACATGCTGGTTTAATATTGTTTTTTTGTCTACACGTTTCGCTTATTGCGCAGATAATGATTGTGAATTCCATTCCCGTTATAGATACTCATTGTCTCTATTTCGACCAAACATGTATCGTATATTACATTCCTGTCTCTATTTTTTTTAAATTACTATAGGCCTAGTCTCTGCTATCTATATTCAATAGTCCATGCCCCATGATACTATAATGTAGATTATCATTTTATTCATGAGAACATATTCCCATATGTATCAAAGAAACAATTGACAATTGAGTATACAGTTAAATTATTTCAAGTATGAAATCCTTGCGCATGGTAGGTATATGTGTTCATTTGTATTTTAGATGACTGATATGTTTTGATCACTGATATTTTCTCATCTATTTCGTAGTCCTTCTTGGCATGAGATGTATGTTATCCCAAGTGATTGAAGGGCATTACTTTCCATACCAACCACCATGCAGGGAAGGTCGAACCAAGTAATCAATCTCCACTATCAGATTCTATGAATGCGTTCTATGGCCCCGATGCTGAGAGCTCGACATTCTCCTTATTCAGATCTGCCCCACGCTATCTACTATAAGGACATTCATCATGTCTCCTAGTCCTGCCCCCCCGAGAAGAAACCCTATAGGTCCTTCAGATGTCATTGGGAATGGCGATGCCTCTGAGGTAAAATGAAATGAAGTTTTCAGACGAGCTTTTAGCTTTCAAGAGATGCTCACAAGAATTATGTCGATGGTTGGAATTACCCTTATGACCCATTGGTGTGTTGCATTGGATATGCAGTAGACTGTATAGGATATGTAGTATACTATGTCCT
Source organism: Harmothoe impar (assembly GCA_947462335.1). NCBI lineage: Eukaryota > Metazoa > Annelida > Polychaeta > Phyllodocida > Polynoidae > Harmothoe > Harmothoe impar. The sequence goes on from OX381720.1 coordinate 33,166,345, forward strand.
GAAGGCAACCTCTACAATCACAGTCATGACATCTTAGCCAATCATGTTTGTATTTGGTATATTAAGATGTAATACCCGTAATACCATGTACTTAAGGCGCGACTTTATGATCTCCGTTTGGTGTTATAAGCGTCATGAAAAAAATAGAACTAGCTACATTGATATGGCATACATTGGTGCATAGACATGGGTCCAACTTTGTCAAAACAGACAAAGCTTGGTATCGGGCATGATGCGCCACTGTCCAACGATGTTATACACACCCGTATGGCCAAAGGTTCACAAGATTTGTTCACCCCTGAGGGACATGGAGTGAATTATTTGTACGTATTTAAAGGAATTATTCTCAATTATTGATTAAAAGTAATCTTTCAAGTTTAAAAAGTATACTCTGTTTACTTTGATGAAATACCTCTAATTTGATAAGTTAATAGGCCATAAAATATACTGTAAGTGGCATGGAGCAATTTTGGCTTATATTACCTACGCCCAGGTACAATGACGCATGCTTGATATGGGGTCACCCAGTGTATCAATCAAAGAGGAAGAGTGACTAACATCACAGGGGGACTCAGGGTTCATGGGGCAAGGGGGACTGAGAGTCCGGACACCCGAGCGAGAGTCCGGACGCCAGAGCGAGAGTCATTAGAAAGTAGAATGAGTGATCTTATTTGAGTACAATACGTTATTTCTCATTTCTGACAGCAGAAACAGGGTCCTCGTCAAAAACTGCACTGAAGTCATGTGTCACACATGTAGGTTATCTCATTTCAGGCGAGCAGGTGACTGTGTGCAAGCCTGTGGCTGTGGGCAAGCCGGTGGTTTGGGGTAAGCAGGTGGTTGGGGGCAAGCAGGTGGTTGTGGGCGTTGTCACCCGCCAGCCCATAAACGCCGCTTTACGTCTCGGCCAAAAAGCCAGTCGGTCTGAGCATAAACTGCAACAGCATCTTTGTTTCTATTTCGCCGTGTCAGTCAGCCATGGGGCCGCGTGCGTTGCAGGTGATTTTGACTGGTGGGTGTGGGCAAGCAGGTGGGTGTGGGCAAGCAGGTGGGTGTGGGCATGTAGGTGGGTGTGGGCGTCAGCGCCCTGCAGCGCGTAACCTCCGTTTTACGTCCCGAAAAGCGAGTCGATCAGAGCGTCAACAGCACAGGGCGTCAGCGCCCTGCAGCGCATAACCGATGTTTTACGTGTCGACAAAAAAGCGAGTCGGTCGGAGTGTCAGCAGCAACACCCCTTGACGCCGTTTTCCCATTCTCCCTTTTCCGGTTTTCCCTTTTCCAGTCCCCCCCCGCTCCTTTTTCTTCTCCCTTTTCCCCTTCTCCCTTTTCCCCTTCTCCCTTTTCCCTTTTCCCCTTCTCCATTTTCCTGATCACCCACCCCTGATCAAGAGTCCGGACGCCCGACCGAGAGTCCGGATGCCCGACCGAGAGTCCGGACGCCCGACCGAGAGTCCGGACGCCCGACCGAGAGTCCGGACGCCCGACCGAGAGTTTGGACGCCCGACCGAGAGTCCGGACGCTCCAGAGTCCTTTGTCTTTTTGTGTGATTCTTCCCTCCGTGTGTTGCCCGCGGTACAATGGCGGTGTGTTTTGTCCACCTCCTGTCTGCGCATGCACTGTGGGTGGTTTTCACTCTGGCTAGCTTCACTTTCCCACGCGGACAAAGTCGGTCTCTGATATCATGCAGTTTCATGCAGGAGACCTCTACTATTATGCAGATATGCGAGTTATGTGGTGGCCAGATATCTTTAAAAAAGTGTCTCACCTGAGTGTCCCATAGACTTAACATAGAATCGTATATTACCATGTGAGCAATGAAGCTTAGTCCACAGTACATTTACATAGAAGCTTCATTGCAGACAATTTCAGACAATTTTGTGACACTTTTTGTATTAGAATTTTCAATATGATATTGATGTCTGATTTCTTCTATTGTGCTATCAATCTCTTTGTATTGATGCCATCTATCTTCTCCACCCATTGGCTCCCACCCACCTGTCTTGATGGCTTCCCTGCCTGCCCTGGAAGTTGGACTTCTAAAATGAGGGAAAAAATGGTCAGTGCGCGTCTCCCTTAGACTCAATGGAACCCTGAGTCAACAACAGGTCTACTGCTATTCACCCTCATGGCCTGTCCGGAGGAGCACCGGAAGTGGTTGATGGACGGTGGACAACCAGGCAGGCAGTGGCTGGAGTAATGACCCCTTAAGGCCTTAGAGGATGGGAAGTCTCTATTGTAAGTGGAGGAACCAGTCTATGGAGAAAGGACCCCAGGATGTGTCTGTACTCTCAGGCGATGGAAAGAGGATCCTGACCAGTAGGTGGGAGTATGGCACCCAGTAATTGAGAGGTGCTCATGGGCATGCACTGTCTACTGACCAGGTTTCCATTCTGTTAGATATAATTATGGTTTACCCATAACAATGCCTGTGCTATTATATACCCAATATGTTTCCGGAGTTTTGTTTGCCTCAACAGCTGCGGGGCAAAAGAAAATACCACTGGCGTAGGAAAAGGGGGGGGCCAGGGGGGCCCGGACCCCCCCCCAATCACTTAGGAGGGGGGGGCCTGAATATGTTTGGGCCCCCCCAAAATTCGTCAAGATTGTAATAAAATCCACACAATTTCCAACGGTTACCTCTCTCGCATATAGGAAAAAGTGGGGACAGAGGGGCCTGGGCCCCCAATCAGAACTAAAGGGGGCTCAAATACTTCTTTTCTATACAATACAATGATACAATGATACATCATTCATAAAGGTCATAAAGTTGGTTGGAGTGGGGCTCCCTGGGCCCCCCCCCCCCCCAACGAAGAATTGCTTCCTACGCCTCTGAATATATATATATATATATATATATATATATATATATATATATATATATATATATATATATATATATATATATATGGGTGGGGGTCCAGAAAATGTCCATTTCCAGTGAAAAACAATAATATTTCTGAATTGCCCAAATGTTGTAGCAGATTTATCTATATATAAAGGAGGCAATGAACCATCACATTCCCAAATTTTGTGATACTAGGATTCTTACTTTTTTTTCTATGTAAGTTTGAAAAATACAATTACTCATGAAACAAAATTGTGTTACGTTCACCAGATATTATCATAAACATGAGAATAGTGAAAATATATGATGACATATTTTAGTTATGAACTTGATTCACTGAATTAGGGCAAAAATGTGTCATTTCCTACCATGTAACAGGGTGCTGTACACTTTTTCTCTATTTTTAATTCCCCGTTGTGATTGTTTGATAGCTAGAGTCAATTGAGGGCCAGTTGGTTTCTGTCTAAATCGAACCTATAATCTTTTTAAATAGGGAAAAGTACTAACATGGAAGAGTATTAAACTAGCTGTGAAACCCAGATGAAAGTATACAAAGTGCTCTAACATATCTGAAGCTATTTTGTATTTTCTGCCATTCTATTGTCTTTATTTTACTATTCAGATGTGTTCAGTGGGATCTAGTGAACGTAACATAGCAGAAAAATAGAGGAATTATAATGAAATATTAGTCAATAATAGCATTGTTTTCAGTTGGTTGTGGTATAATACCTATGCAACAAAAGTCACAGCATGTCCCAGATATTTAACCCTTTCCCTGCTGGCCTTGAAAAATGTCATTTGGGACTTAACCACCGGCCATATGCCATGGGAATATGCAATTTTACAAGTATGTGCTCCCTGGGACAGTGGCTAAGGAGTAAAATAAGTTGTATTTGAGACAGAATTTACACCTTTTTGATAAGGGGACGTAGTAATTATGTTAAATATTTTTGGATTCATTCAAAAATTTGTATTCTTTGTTTCATAGCAGGAGCTGTAATTTAGTGGTACTGCTGCCCTAGGGTAGCAATTTTGCTGCCCTATGACAGCAGCGGTTTTTCAAGGGTATTTTAAATGCTGCCCAGTGGCAGCAGCGGCCCTTAAAGGGTTAATAAAAGGAAAATGAGACAATTAGACCAAAATTCTGTTGTTTTCAATATATCTGGTGAACGTAACATCTAGTGAACGTAACACAAAAATTGTATAGTTTCTAGAATGAAATATGTTTATGATAAAATGATGGAAACAGGTCAGTGTCATTTGTAATGCTCAGATATACTTGGACAATTTGTGTTACGGCTATATTTTAATAATTTATGCATATTTCTGACTTTTTCATATATCTGGTGAACGTAACATTTCATAAAATAAAGGACATGTTGTTTTGATAGTTCTTGATATTACATAAATCATGCATTCATCCACATACATCCTTGCTGATAGGTTTGTCAAACAGACATACATGCGGCCTATCAAAATAAATTAACAAAAAAGGACATATTTTCGTGACAATTTACTGTCTCCGTGGAATCAAACATAATTCTAGTGAACGTAACATAATTCTAGTGAACGTAACATAATTCTAGTGAACGTAACATAAATTGATATCTTAATTTACAAAGACAAAGACATTGCACCGAGTTACGATTCTTATTGTATATGGTGCATGTACTATGTAGGCACCACATGGATATTTCCCTTCCTCCTTAGAGGACATTTAGGCTGATATTATTCAAAATGTTTAAATAAATCTAGTGAACGTAACATCAATCTGGTGAACGTAACATCCAGTGAAAACAATTGTTTTTGCTTGTTAAATGTAAAATAGAAAAAATCTATCAATATGGGAGTGTAGAGCTCACACATACGCTTATCCAATGCAGGTAATATGTAATTTTATGCAGGATTTGTATAATTAATTACCTTTTCAAGATATTTGGCTTAAACAGGTCATTTTTAATTCCTTCTTTGGGCTCTAATTTCACCAAGAAAATGATCAATTGTCTTAATTTTTATCATTGTGCCCAAGAGTATGTAAGATTGTAAGATTTGTAAGATTTTTTATTCATTCCAAGTCACGGTTCTCACTGCGATTTTCATAGGATGAAAATAGGTATGTACAGTACAGTGGTGGTCATGTCTTAGTTAGATTCACATATAAACAGTTAGCGACAAATAAAGCATGTCTGTAATAGCGGTATTTCAGAGTACATGTCAGAGTAACCATTAATGGAAGTTTGGAGCCCTCTTATAAGGGATAGAGCGTTGGCTGACTCATAATACTAATGTTAACTAATTATCATTTTACCACTTATGGAGGGCATTGCTGGTGCAATGGACCATCCGTATGAAGAAATCCTTATATAACCTATAGCATGTGACACAAATGGTGGGGCAATGCTGGTGCACTGTACCTAGCACCATCGTTCTGCAGTCTTGTCATAGGAGTGTAGCAATGGTGATTATGTGGAATAACAAATTTGCTAGCAGATGTAAGTATTACTGGGAGCAGTGCTGGTGCACTGTACTACCACTATATAATATGATGTAATAATAATAATATTCCTTGTGTGTCTTGGAGGTAGCAGTGCTGGTGCACTGTACTTACCATTTGTATGCTTATTGTTATATATTCACATATCGTGGGAGGAGGCAGTGCTGGTGCACTGGACGTTCCTATTAGTAATGAATTGTTTATTATATAAAAGGAGGCAGTGCTGGTGCACTGTACTTTCCTATAGTGATTATATATCCTTCGTGTTATAACATGTTAACATAACTGATGAAAGCAAGATTAGCATGAACAAGCGCTTTACATACCTAAGGCAGTGCTGGTGCACTGTACCTCATTATCTCATGGCAGCATGACGCTGTTTTATCACAGTAAAGTCAATCTTTTCTATTATGCTTTTGAATTTAACACGAGTGTCAGACTCTTGTGTGGCCTTTTGCAAAGAATTCCAAAGAACCACCCCCCTTAACATAGGTGATTTTTTGACCACATGCAGTTTACCTCGACCAGTTTTGAATTTCACTTTATTGTCACCTCTTGTGCGTGGGTTTTCATTAACAATGATATTGTCTGGGACTTGTGCTAGCTTGTACATAAACATGAGAAGCTGGATATCCCTTCTTTTCTCTAAAGTGGGGATGCTGCACTGCAAGTGCAGTTCCTCCTGGGTGATATCCCTTGGGTCTCTTATTCTGAGACAGTTTCTTAGGGCTCTATTTTGTATAGTCTGGATGCTTTTCTGGTCTAGAAAAGTGGCACTATCAATCATAAAGCCGCAATACTCCAGTGTTGGGAGGGTGCAGTGCTTATAGATTGTTAGACATGTCTCATTGTCAATGGAGTCTCTAATCCTATGACATTGCTTATTTTTGAAATTACCACGTTTTCTCATCCCAGCCATGTGGGTTTTCAGGGTGAGGTTCTCGTCAAGGGTTACGCCTAGATAGCAAAACGACTGGACCCGCTCAACGTCATTATTACCAATCTTCAAGATGGGGTTAATAACCCCTTTGGTTTTGGGTGGTGTGCCATATATGACTAACATATTTTTGTCACTGTTTATCGTGAGCCTATTAGTGGCACACCAATTAAGAATCAGATTTAGGTCTGGTTGCCCTATTCGCATCAGATCTTCTGCTTTACTGCCCTCAGTTATCATGACTGCGTCATCTGCGTATAGTATGACTTTTGAATTTTCAACGACTTTTGGCATGTCATTAATGTAGACTGAAAAGAGTAGGGGCCCCAGGATAGATCCTTGGGGCACCCCGAAGGCAACTTTTGTCGGATCTGATAGCTTACTATTGGCCAATGTGCAGTGTTCTCTATTACCTAGGTAACTAGTAAACCATCTTATGACAGATCTATTTGCACCAATTGAACCAAGCTTATCTAGTAAACGTCCATGGTGGACTGTATCAAAGGCTTTCCTCATGTCTATATATAGACATGAGGAAATTTTACCTCTCCCAATTGCCATGTATATACTTTGGGTGAGAACATGAACAGCATCTGCCGTAGAGCGACCTGGTGTGAAACCAAACTGGACTTTGGACAGTAGATTATTCTCGAGTAAGTAGTCCATTAGTTGTCCATGTACTACCCTTTCCATAATTTTACTCATTATTGGCAGTAGTGTAATTGGCCTCCAATTACTAAGGTTTTGTAGATCCCCTTTCTTGGGGATCGGAATAATAGTCCCTTTGGCCCATTTGTCAGGGAAAAGTCCTTTATCAAGGCAGTTATCTATTAGTAACTTGAGCTGAGGGATAACAAGCAGTAGATAATCCTTCATAACATTGCCATTAACATAGTCTACACCTGAGGCTTTCTTCCTATCAATTTTCTTGATGTAGGTTGTTAGATCTTTTATTAGGACTTGTCTGAAAAGAAATTCTCCTTCAGTGTATGTAGGGTTAGTTAGCACGTCACAAGGATTAGTGTCTCCTGGAAGATGAGTGAACTTGTCAGCAAGTTTGGCCCCTACATTGCCATAGAAGTTGTTAATGTAGTTGCTGGTGTTGGCAGATGTAATGTCATTGCCATCATTGTCTTTCAAATGAATGGCTGCTTTAGCAGACTTACTATTACCTAGTAGGTTGTTAATTATGGCCCAGAACTTGGCAGGGTTATTTTTATGATCATTTACTGTAGCTTTAACCTGATTTGAGAATTCAGTATGGGCACGTCTATTTGATATAGTTCGTAGCCTTTGGGCTAGTTGTAAACTCTCTAAGTCCATGCCATTACTTCTGTGAGCACGTCTATATGCTTCATTTTTGCGGCGTATTAGCTCTAATAGGTCCGGCGGATACCATCTCGGGGTATCAGTCCTGACCATAAAGGTTTTAATAGGGCAAACTTCATCTAGGTAAGCAATTAGAGATTGCTCTAAGTAGTCCCATTGCTCGATTGGGCTGTCAGTATTAGTAAAGAAATCCCAATTGAGTCCCTCGACATGTGTAGTCAATTTGGCTACCTCATGCTGTTTGTATACCCGACTAGTTATTTTCTCAACAACCTTGGGTGTCTTTGAGTGCTTTAAGACCACAAAAGTGGGTATGTGGTCTGAGAGTAGCAGGTTGAGTGTGCCATATTTGGACACAGTTGTGCTATTTGTATAAATGTGATCAATGAAAGTAGCACCGAGGGGGTGAAGACGTGAAATGCCAGTTTGTAATAGCCTGAGGTGATGATCTTTTAATACTCCGAATACCTTACCACATTTCCTACTCTCTCTATGCACCATGTCTATATTACAGTCACCTATGACATGAATTTCATGTTTCCGGGATCTGCCTAATGGCACAAAACATCCATCTAGTGTAATATTTTTCCAAAAAATTCAAGTGTTTAAAAAGATATATGAGATTATGAGAATAATTGCTATTTTTGTAATTTAAACAAATATTAAAAAAAAATTAAAAATTAAAATATTAAAATAAATGGTCTTATGAAGAAGTATCATTTGTATGCAACACATATGAAGCAAAAAGTGTAAATCTAATATCATTGGGAGAAAATTTCCGTTACAATCAGATTTTTTCCAGGGGACATCGAATTTTGGTCATTTTTTCCCTGAAAAGTAGCTAAAATCTGAAAAAATCATGAAATTATAATTAATATGCATATTTTTTCTATTAGTACTCATTGGGCTTTTTGCAATTATGTAGTTATCCCTATACATTCTCTTTATTTAAATTGATTATTTTTAAAAAATAACTCAATTTATGAAATGGACATTTTCTGGACCCCCACCCATATATATATATATATATATATATATATATATATATATATATATATATATATATATATATATATATATATATGTATATATATATATATAAGGTATATGACATATACCTTACATTGTAATGTCCCATATATACCTTTATCTTTACATTACAAGAAACGTGCCAATTGCTTAGGCTGTGTAAATGTGCTTTACCCTACGATTGATACGTCTTACCCTACAATTGACCTACAACATCAAGTTAACAAAAATGTATTTAAGGTAGCACAGTGATGTTATGGCCAAGCTCCGCAGTACGATTTAGGTAGGAAAAACGCTGCGTCAATAGACATTGAAGACATTTTGGCGATATACAAGGGCAACATCTTGAATTGCTATGTATTATCGGCCAAGACTCCTTCCCTAAATGTTGCGATTTGGTTAATGTTCAATATCAAAATAAGTTGATATTTTAACCTGCAATGGCCTGAAAACTCTTGCAATAAGAGAAATTATAGGGAAATTATCAACCAAAAATAGACTGTGAAGTAACTCCCGCTGCGTACAGCCTACCACCAAGACAACCCGCAGAGATTCAACAATGAATATAGGCTATAGTGGAGCTCGATATGAGCAAAAGCGTGCTGGCAAGCCTTGCTGTATGGAATATATATGCCACAGACTGACATTGCAATTGTACCAGACCGCAGAGATTTTAGGCTTATAATTTTGTGGTCATTCCTGCATGAATAGCCCTTTTTTTGTGAATGACAGTACACTTTAAATACTTTTTCCAGCAAAGGACAAATAAAGACAATACCATACATAAATAACTGCATAATCAAAGTGGACATCTCAAGGTACATGGTCACCTTTAGGTCCATCTACCCTAATTTAATCGACAGGAGGCTCTGAGGCATTGCATTAATTTTGTTCTTAACTGGTTAAAGCTTTAACTCCACGAAAACAGATGGAATTCCCATTGGACTGATATAATAGGTAATGCCATCTGATCCAATTTAATTACAGTGGATAATTCGTCTCAATTACACCCATCTATTTTGGCCACATTGAGGTGCATTGAATGAGCATCACGTTAACTCTTCATTCATGTAAATGTACAAACTTATTCAGTTTCCATACATAAAAGTAATACTGGATCAAATGGATCTATGGCTTGCTAGATGCCTTCCTCCCCTGCGCCATGCCATGCCGTACAACGTTGTTCAACAATGAAAATAAGCACTGGTGGAACGCATGTGTTAGATGGGATAAACAATGATTAACTCTTCCTTTACCAGATCATTTTTAAGTGTTTTTTGACTATAGATGATAGCATGAGCATTCCAAAACTTTTAGAATTATGTGAATAGTCAAACTACAAGTTGAGTAGTGATACTATAAACTAAGGATGTTTACTTTAAACAGTGGTACGCTAGTTTTCTTTATCTATTTAGATAAGCAAGATATGGCTCTATCGAAACAGCAATGGTATATCAAAAAGTGTATTTTGAACAAATATTTAAATTGCAATATTTCAGGATTCCCTTCGTCAATTGAGATGGAATGAATACCATGTTGTTGTTTTTTTTAGGTATTTTCAGATTTTGTATGTGGAATGGTCATGACGGCCATATTTGATGTGGTTACCATGGAAACCAATAATTCACAAAATCACTATTTCTAGTATATCTGTTGCTATGGCGACGGATATTTTGATAAAAAATACACCAAAAATAATGGGAAGAAAAAATATTAGTACCATCTTTTTAATCGTGAAAAACTCTCTAAAGTAGGTTTTCACAAAAAAAATCATGTTATTCTACATTTTTAATGATTTTCCCCTCAAAAATCGATTAAATATGGGATAAAATCGGGTTTATTGTCCCTCAAGTTGGCAAGCCAACCATATGAAGGGAAATACTACCAGAGACAAATGGTTTGGGATCCCTAGAAACCATAATATTTTTATACCAAATATTACGAATCCAGAAAATCTTAGCTTTGAGTCAATTTTTGAGAAGATGACAGGGGGCTCAAAATCGGCCAAAAATCGGCCAAAAATTCGCCAAAAGGCGCGATCGGTAAAGGAAGAGTTAATGCTGTCAAATAAACATGCATTTAGATAATGTTATCAGTTTCTATTACATTTCGTACTTATACAAGCCAGGTCAAGATGCGCGGTTATGTGTTGCTGATAAGACATATCTATGTAGACAAGTCTACCTTTATGGACGGCATTATGCTCTTATGTGGTGTGCCCTTATTCGCCATGATGTATGAATGTATACGCCAGGGTTACATTCATGCATCATGCCGAAACTTCAGTAGTGTATCACTCCTGTGTATCACTCCATGATGCCTTAAATGCAGATCTGCAGTGATGTTCCTGTCAGGTGACAGGTTGCATTCGCTAAAAAGGACAGAATGCAGTGCTATGCAGCCCGTTAAGGGTTAGACCTAAAGTGTACACAGCACATTGCTGACCTCATATCTATACATATTAACACACCACGGCGTCTATTATTAAGTATTATGAGACACAGCTAAGTGAAAGCTGGCTCATTCTAGTCATACATATATATCACAACCAGGGATGGCCTTCTGCGGACTTACAGATGCACAGCTTAAGGAGTACCAAGAAGATGACTTCACGTATGAGCAGATTGAAAAACTGAATACAAGGGTGAGTACTTTCAGATGTATATCTGTAAGCAGCTACACAGAAAGGATGCTCTCCCGTGCGGGCCATCCTTTCTGCTTGGCTGCTCAATTTTTTTTTGTGTATTCAATGAAATCATTATTTTTATCTACAAAGTGAGCACCAGGCCAAGCATAAAGGATAGTTGATGTGCACCCATGTGAAGCATTCCTTCTGCGCAGCTGCTCCCATGTATAGAACGGTCACGATCGGGTTTCCTCTAGCAGAGTGACTTGAGTCTTATATCTCGGTGATGTCATTTGCATACAACATGACACTGTGGTAAATATTACAGGCAATCAGGAAGATAGATGAGAAGCTTCAACAGTTTACAACAAGACGATATCAAGATGGAGCATCCTGGAAGGAGATAGAACTACGGTAGATACTACGAATGTACTTATATTAGGCCTACACATAATTATTATGTTACTGGTACAATATACCCACAGATATGGATCTATATTTCTGTGTTAGTTTGCTATGTACCATACCCATGCGATAAGGCACCAGGGTGATTATCAATTTGGCAGGACCTTGACTCTCCTAAATAGCCAGGGCGTTATATCGCAGTTGCCCTGGATGACAAGAAAAAGCTTGAACTGGAAGTGAAAACTCAGCTGCTGTAACATAGCAACTTTATGGTATAATAACTACGACAGTGCTCATTTTCAAACAGTACAGGCTTAATTCGTAGTAGGGAAGCACAAGTCTTTGGCCCAACGTGGGCAAGAGAACTTCAAATTCTCCATGTAATGTGAGATGTGCGTTGCGGCAAAATACTAATATTAATGTCAAGTTGTTCCAATCTTCCAGACTTGTGCTTTTGGGAAAGACTGGAGAGGGAAAGAGTTCTACTGGTAACCTTATTCTTGGAAAGACTGCATTCAAAGATAGTCCAAACACTAGATGTAAGTTCAACATATAAGTATGTCTCGGTAAAAGGATATATTATGCTCAATGCTTCATGTTCATAATTTTGTTGGCCTGAGGGCTTATAATATAGTGACCAAGACCAGCAACAAAAACAGCAAAATGTTGGTGTTCATTTATCAATTGCAGGGGGTGGTTAATCCCCCCCTGTAACTAATAAATGAACACTCCCTAAAGGTAGCCAGTGCAAACATCCTTGATTAATCGGCAAATGTTCCTCAATACTGTCATGTTCTCTGTAACCCATACGTGCTCCTTCTTTGTCCTATCTGACGAGTTCACGTAAACATTTCTTTGAATCTGTATTACATCCATTCCTCTCAGTCAAAATGTCTCCGAATTAGTTTTTTTTAAAGATATATTACCAGTATAGTAGTAGTTCGACATTTGCAGTTTAGAGAAAGAACTAATATCCCTCTCTATTTAAGCTGAGACTCAACATATCCACGAAGCACGCTGCTATTTTGATGGCACACTGGTCAGAGTCATTGACACGCCAGGCTTTCACGACACAGACAGAGGGCCTGAAAGTATAGCCACAGAGATTGCTAAGGTATACCCAGTAAACAAAAAACGTTATACAACATTTTATAACGTTATATAACGTTGTATAACGTTTTTCTGGAGCTCCTTACTACTGCATAACGTTATATGACATTTAATAACGTTATTTGGACGTAAAATAACGTTTTTTTGTTAGCTGGGTAGCAACTTCGCTATAGTCTGATAGTGATAAACATGGTCTTTAAGTTTGTATTAGAATATTAAAACACAATAATGATATGAATAATTTCCAGGGGGATAGTTTCAGTCTATGTGGTATCAATTGTATTGACAAATATGTAGATACATTGATCCCCTTACTTGAATCAATTGTTACGATAGGCCTATATGATAATATTATCACACGGCTGTGAAACTATTTGCCAAGTACAAGCGACCCATTTAACCTATAGATTGGTCGATAAAGCCTGATAAAGGTGGTAGGTCAATAATTATACATTTGTATTGCCATATTGAACTTCCTGCTGTTTGTATATAAAAGATTAGTTTCTTTTATGTTTTTATTTTATTTTCAGGTTATGGATTCTTTTAGTCATGGCGTCCATGGCTTTCTGTTTGTCTTTTCCCTTTCCAACCCACGTTTCACAGCTGATCAGGTTGAAGCATTCGAGACGTTGTCATCAGAAAAGGTAGCGTCATGTTGGACAGCTTGACAGTATCCCTTTAAAGGTATACACCAGGGTCTACACATACGGCACCTGGTGGCAAAAAATGTAACTACCTAAAACCATGCTAAAAGCATATCTAATATCTCCCTTTTGCATATCATCTAACTCACATTTACTAACCCTTTAAATGCCTCCCTATGGCATTCTACACATCTTGTCACTGTTTTTCTCTGCTTTGAAAAGCTATGCCCTAAGCTTTTATGGGTGTTTAGACTGACTAGAAAATATTTGAATAAATCCCAAACTGTTTTTATTTATCAATGAATCACTTTTTCTTTTGTTGTAAAATGTATCTTTTGATCCTATGTACAGATGGCTAGGGTTTTGATTACAAAATGATGGCCAATTTATTGTCTGTGTTGTGAAATGAAGAGAAAATAGCATTATTCTAAATTTGTGTTTTGTCTCTAAATCATCATGGCTCTTTGGTTTCACCTATGACTACTCATTTCCATGGATTGATTATGTTGCATATAATCTCCTCTAAAGATCTGAGAAGTTTGGTTTAGATATTATGGGTCAATCTTTCAAAAATTTGAAAAACGTACATTGAAAAAATAAGGGTTTAGCCATACGCGGTCATAGTTAAGGGTGTGTGTCCTATCTTCAAATGTCTATATATCAAAATCTAGCACTTTGAGGTATTGGCTTCTATTACATCACCATATATCAAACTAATATAATCCCAAGTGATTAAGAGATATTATGGGTAGATCAGGATTGACCGAACCCTGGTGTAAACCTTTAACAACTGCATAATGGTAAATACACCTCAAGTCGGCCACCCCCATTCAAGGGTGGTTAAATATCAACTTGATGTTGAATGGACATGTACACACAGAAAGGTAAAGGTGTCAACTGTGTCTCCTACGTGGCTCTGGTAAAATAGAGAGTCAAACTGCTAATGACTCTGGTTATATGAAGGGTCAACTTGAGTTGACTCTGACTGTACAGAGTCAATTTGAGTTGACACTGGTCATACAGAGTTTAATCTTTTTAGTTCTCGAACAATTTTTACTTTATTGAAATCTTTCCAGGGGATATTCGGCCCAGATTTTATGAAGCACTGCTTTGTTATCCTGAGTCATGGCAATGATATGGTGGCCCACCAGGGACTGGAAGACTTTATATCAGCCCAGCGGGGGACAGCCTTTGGGAACCTTATCAGGGGGGTTGAAGGCCGAGTTGTAGCCGTGGATAATGGTGATAAGCAGCTGTACTCCAGAGAGGGACAAAGGAAGCAAATCCTGAACCTGATCATGGCCAGTGCCCTTGGTGCCTACGATCATGAGCTGATTAAAAAGGTAATTCAATATCTATTTCCATGTTTACTCTCTATCAAATTCATTATATTCAATCAGTTTTTAAATTAATCATTTGTTGTAATTTACTCTAACGTCATACAAGTTAGCTGTATGAAGCGGTACTTTAGCCTGATACATAAATTTATGTCGTATCCATAACTAAATCCATAATTGAGAATGTGAGCGATCTGCCACCATAGATTTAGAACATTTTGCCTTGACAAATATACTTAAATCATTTATATAATGTTTTATATCTTATGGAATACAGCAGCACCATTGGTTTAAACAATGAACCATTATATCCTTTGCCGCCTCATTGAATATCCCACGTCAGCATACCACATTGGTTTGAAAGGCAATTTCAAATCAAAAGATGCAAAAAGATAAACACAGGGGAGCACTCGTTTCATTCTGGCAACTGCTTATTTTACTTGTTTTAAAATCAGCCTCACTCCACTGGACCTGTGGACCTTTCTCTATTTATCCGGGTATTACAGAAATCATTAATTTGCAGTTCAAAGAGCATCAAGAACAAACAAAAAGGAACGCTGATGTTAAAGTTCGCCAGATGGTACCCTTCATCGAAGAACAACTGTCAGAAATCCTTGAGCAGATGTCACACGAGAGGATCAAAGAGATGGACGGCCGAACAAGGAGGGAGATCTTACAGCAGGTTATGGAAAAGGTATAGAACTATTAAACAAGGCACAAACTACCATTTAACCCTTTAAGGACCTAAGATATATATTGATTCATTTTCATAATGAGTCATCTTATAGGTACTGTATAGCTGCATCATTGTTCAAAAGTAGATTATCCACCCATGAATTCACAATAATAACAAATAATACCGTTACCACACCAAGCCTAGAACATTTGTATTGTAATAGATTTATATTATAACCTTTCACTACAACATTGGACACTATAAGTTTACACAGCCAAAAATTATTTTCTTATTTCGAGAAACTAAGATGAATAAACTTGCCTGGCGGACAAATGACTAGTTTTAAGGGGAGAAAAATCTTAAAACTCGTCATTTGTCCGCCAGGCGAGTTTATTTATCTTATTCTCTTGAAATGAGAAAAAGAAATTGACTGTGTATGATTTCCATCCCTCCAGGTGACCGACAGATATGGTACTGACAAGGACCAGGATGTACTTATCAGGGAAACCATTGACCAAATCCTTGCTGGGAAGCAGAAGCGTCTAACAAGTGAAACATTCCTGGATAAAGTCAGAAGGTTTGCCGAGCCAATTCTGAAGGTGGCCGGACAACTTATAGTACCAGTTCTAGTTGGGCTTGTGACTAAGAAACTGCGTCTCTAAAAGGAAATATATCAGGACTGACTGCTACAAAGAGAAAATATCTTTTTGCAACTGCAGTAAACTGTTGTATAATATATTTTTCATGTAATAGCGCTTATATGATTGTACCAGGTCGTCAGGTCGGTTTGGACCTATCTGGTGCCACCTAGATGCCACCACCGCAACTAATATTTAGGGCATAATGTATCAAAATGGACTAAAAACTGTCAATGAGATTGATACATACCGATACATATTAGCCAATTGATTTAGCACTTAGGAGAAACAGATGGACCTCTCCGTAGCCTAAAACACAGATCATGTTTTAAACGCTACAACATCTCATCACAAAAACATCCACATCCTGCTCTATCTGCATATTTAATGGCTCTATATCCGGCCTCGTGACAGCTCGCCCGGAGCAGCGGTTTGAGTCACTATCTACCACTTGAGCTTCTGGTCTGCTGCTGATCCCCAGCTGTGGGTTGCAGAGTAAGATTGCTCACCAGGGGCAACTATTACAGAACTCATCCTTGAGGGTTTGTCGGCGTAACTGACATTGCTGATTTCTTCCCCCTGGCTACACTATATACTAGTATTAGAAGCGGCCGCCATGCCTTACTTTCCCTGTGGGGATATACTTGGTGTATAACCATATGTGGAATAAACATGAGTGTCTGTAAACCAGGCCATATTATGTGAGGATCAGTAGAGATCTGGTCAGCAATGCATTTTCTTTAATCCTGCCTTATGGTAATTGCCATCAGTAAGATTGGAATAGATAAGGCCAAGTTCTGCAAGAGACTTTTCATCCATTTTTTATCTTTCAAATGGTAAAGGAATTATTGCCCCAGAAAAGGTACACACTTTACAAGGTGAAAAACTGATACTTACCGTGCATAACATTACCAATCGATGAATATTCTTCTTCTATAGCTCTTACAACTCACTGGAGACCATTGTGATATAGTTTTGTATTAAAAGGTTATATTGATAATAACCCAAGCTGTATATCTATTACACAAAACGTAGTGTTTTCTTGCAGTCATTTGGATGATTTAATTAAAGCCTGTAGAATGGTGCATTTGTATTAAAGCATTGGTATTAAAGCCCTGTATATTTCAAAATTGAAAGCATACCCTTAATGTAGTCTATTCCCAGACCTTGTCTCAGCGCACGAAGCATGTCTCAGCACCAGTCCAACATGCCATAATTACAAGAGAGTAAAACAAACACCTCACTTCCAGACCCCCATCATCATCAGTACCATTAGAGAAACAAGACATGGCATTGTCATTAAATGGTCTGACAAAAACTAAATGAACCCAATAGGGATTAGTCCCTTTGGTCTAAAAGCTGTCTGGTCTGGACAAGCTGCCATTTAAATGTCGTCTGCTATTTCCCGCCATCATTCTCCTTGTTCCCCGAAGGCCCAGTGTGGCATTGCAAGTGTTTCCTGTTCTGTTTCAGGAAATGGAGACTTTTATGTTGTCTTGTGACGATTAATTTCAAGCAAACTAGATGAATGATGGAACTGAAGAAAGAGTGCTGTGGATCTGTATGAATGGATTTTACTGTTATTTTAGAAGTGAATTGCTGGACAGGTAGTAAACTAGCATCTAAGTGTAGCAGACATTGGATCATATCAGAATAAGCAGTGAACAATAGCATTCTGTTATGAATCATAATTTTCATTGGGGTTAAATAGAAAACACAAAGTAAATTTGATACACAAGCCAATATTACATGTTTCTAAAGGTAGTTCTTTCTTGCGTCTAGTAACTTCATTGCTATTAGGTTTAAGAACAGCTAAAACAACATGCCGTAGTCTGCCCCATGTATAGTGTTATTCTACCTCCTGTCCATGGGTGAATAGTAAAACATGAGAACCGGTTGGTATCTGTCTAGTGTACGGTGTTTGGAATCTGTGTCCTAGTCATGGGACACCCACATAATTACTTCGAGGTCCTCTAATTATCTAACGGTGAGTTACTCCATTCATTGCAATCATCTCATTACTGACTGAATAATAACTCATCTAGCATAACCCAGCTAGCAGCACCCAGCTTCTGGCATTCTAAATGGAGGTCTAATGGGATGTTCGTTGTAGAGTACTTCAACTTAATACCCACAGCACTTATGCAAGGCCACATTAATTTTATTCAATACCTGGTTTTAATGCTTAATTTAAATCGTATTCCAATACTTTTGGATTTATCCCAGCATATATATGCAATTACGGTATAACAATTGAAATTTCAAATTGAATATGGCCCTACACACTTAAATTCGACACGGTGACAGGGACCATTTTGAGGCTTAGTGACATGGGGCAGGAAAATAATTAGATATAGCGACATGGCCCGGGACATTGAGAAAAAATTGATATGGCGAAATGGCCATTTCTTAAATTCGACATGGGACATGGGGACCCCCTATCAAGGGCCCCTTGAATGTGTGATTTTCAAGGTAAAGCATTATACAGGTAGTGCAACTGAACAGGCTGCTATGAAACTGGTGGGAGAGGGGGGGGGGGCTTATCATGAGTACTGATCATGAGTATTGATGGAAAGCCTTATCAAAATATCTTCATCACAACACCCTTTTACCTGCACCCTAGTAGCAAGCCCACAAAGGGCCAAATCAGTTTCTGCTTGGGCAGATGTCAGTATCTGGATTTTACCTGGGCTAGTGGCAGGGTTTCAGGCAGGGTCCGAAAAGGTTGCCCGAATTAGGAAAACCAATCAGAACCCATCTTGAGCCTATTGGTTTTGGTCATTGGGTTTCGTTGCCGCCCAATGCGGGCTCCCCGATCAGTTTCAAAGTGGGTTACCCGATGGTTACAAAATTAACCTTTAAGGGTTGATTGGTCATCTATTGCATTGTGCCTATTAAGGCGCCCCTACCACATAACTCTCCAGTTCTGTATTCATGTTGATACACATCAAAAGGTCCAGGGTGATGAAGGAATATATCCCAGTCACTTGTCAGGGATGCAATCATGCATCATGATGAAAAAGGCTAAATTCACTATGCTTAGTATGATTGGGAAGTGAAGCAGAATCAAGTGTTATTTCCATATGGGCATTTGTATAGAGCTACCAAGATGTATTGAGGGCTGTGGTGGAGGTTATCCAGTTACGATGATTACTTCAGACCCTTTTGAAATATTTCTACTGAGCAATCTATCAATCCAATTGAATTCATGATAACAACTGTAAGCCATACTTCAAACTTTCAATTCCACAGGAGTCTTATTACAAAACACTATTGAAAATGGGAAACCACCTTTCCTGTTGGAAAATGACATCTTTTTTTATGAAGGCATGGCCTTTATCTAGTTGTCCCTTCAGCAATAGCAATCACTCTCACTGAGCTTGAGCAATAATGTATTGTGTAATACACAATACAGTATCATGCATACATGCAATGCATATGGGCATCTAGAGTCCTTTGCTAAAACACAGATCATGTTTAACGTCATAACATCTCACCACAAACACATTCACATCCCTCTGATCTGCATATTTAATGGTTCTGTGTCCGGTCTGCTGACAGCTGCCCCCTAGCAGCTGTTCTAGGCACTACATACAACATGAGCTTCTGATCTGCTACTGGTGTCCGGAAGGTTCTCTGAACATTGTGGATTGAGAGTAAGATTGCACACCAGAGGCAACTATTACTACAGAACCTATCCTGAGGGGGTTGGTCCTGAAACTGGCACGACTGATCTCTTTTTTGGCTTCTTATACTCTCCCTGAGGGGATATGCTTGGACGGCGTATCCCAGTTAGGTGCAAAACGGTGAAGGATAAACATGAGTGCCTGGAGATCAGGCTGAGCCATGGGAGGATCGGTGTGGATCTGGTCATCCAATCTGTTTTCAAACTATTCCTCTCTCCTTATAAAAACAGTCAACGGTAAAACTTGCATAGATGAAGCCAAGTTTTGCTGTAGATTCTTGGTCCATATGTACTTCTTTTTCAAATGTTCAAGGTATATTGCCCCTGACAGGTACATATTTTGCAATTTGTGGATTTTAATAATTAACATACAAGAATCGAGTATCTCTTATGGAATATTCCTCGTTTATAGTTATATACCACTCTGTATATAATATGCACCATTGCTACATATTATGACACCTAAATTGTTGAACCATGTTAACATTTCGAACTCACCATAATTACAATAAAAACCTGACTACAGGTTTTGCCTTCTAAGTATCTATGTAGGCCTAAAAATAATTACCATTTTCCCCTGCTAAAATATTGCTTAATTAATAATATAAAATTGTTTCAAAGTTGAACCTCCATTGCTTTATATGACAGTGTTTTAATAATAGTTGAACAGCTGCTACTAAATATTAAAAGTGGTAGAGTTATATTGAAACATTGATTATCTACTAAAAGTAACTCAACGATTGTTTCTCCATCACCTGACTGTACATGTTTATAAACATGTATATCAACAATGAATTTCAATAAATTATAAGGTGTCTGGTGTGATATCCTGAGTTGAGTTTTACCAGATTTTTAGATTTTTCTTTTGGGGGGGGGGGGGTGTTGATTAAAGTCTGTAGCCTGAGACATGTTGCCTTGAAATTAATGCTGTGTGTATCTTAAAATGGAAACCACACCATCAAGGTAATCTATTCCTGCCTCCTTAATGAGTGCAGGAAACATGTCCCAGAACGAATCCAATGAGTCCTGATTACAAGGGAGTAAAACCAAGGCCTCAATTTCAACCTGCGATGGCAGAAACAAAACCAGCATCAGCAGTGCCATTAGAGAAACATTGCATGGAATTGTCCTCAAATGGTTATTGTCAAAAACTAAATGAACCTAATCGGAATTAGTCCCTTCACTGAAAAGTTGCCTGATCTGAGCAAACTGCCATTTAAATGACATCTACTACTCCCCACCATCATTCCCTGGCTCCCACAAGGCCTAGCGTGACATGGAAAGTGTGTCCTGTTCCCTCTCAGGAAATTGGAAACTTCAATGCCGTCAGGTGAAGGATAAAGTATTTGAGAAATGTCAGAATGCTGACTCTAAAGTATTACAAGTCTCTCTGGATATTTCCATAATCTCCTATTTTAGAAGGGAAATGTAGGAGAGGCAGGAGCCAACTACTAACAGATATTGACCTTTACCTCACGGTGAATGCAGCATAGTTGTATCAATCGATGCTGTATTTCACACTCCCTGTTTGTTTCAACTCAGAAATTTCTATTCTGGTGATTATTGTCTAGATTTACCTGAAATATGATACATGTAAAAGGGAACACTCAAACTGTTTACGTTTACAACCGAAGGTTATAATCTTGCCCGGCATTACCTCATTAGATAACCCCCTGTGGGAGTTGAATTGAAAAAAATAGATAAGTTTATGCCCCAGAAAGTACTCTGTATGTGCACATTTCCAACGATAGGCCTTGTGTAATGTCAGGTTTGTGTAATGCAAGCTGTTATATATGTTATAAACCTAGGGCTCATATAGTTTTATCTCTCCAAGTTAAGCCAATATTTCCAGTCGAACAATTGCCATGCCTACCAGCACCCATTTGGGTCACAGTGATGCATTCCCCCAGCCCGAGACAAACAAAAGATTTACTACAACATCTGACAACCTGTTTTAATTTGAAACACCACATCATTGATATCGCCTTGCACGAGCACCCACTCTTGAAACAACTATACTCTTATAATAAATGCTCTATGTGAATGTTAGCCCTATTTGGATATTGCCATCTCACCTTCACTGCATCTGTCTGTAATCCCAGTTATCTCTCTATCACATATTATTATTGTGACATTTATTTACATCCGTCTATAGGAATCCGGATTATACCCAATACTTCAACACAAAAGGATTATCTTTCACACTCTCCATTGTACGTGGAAGAACACCATTTTTAGGACAATTCTTGCAATAGATGTTTCATATTCAAATTCAGGATACATTGAGCAGTAAATGTAAGGATAATACTATATAGCGGCCTACAGACGACGGCCTAAGAGTGCCTGATTCCTGTCACACAATAGCCAATCACCTCCTCAGCTTCTGGGTTCAGCAGTTCAAGCCCCATACCCATCTATTCAGTCACTGCCCTTGCCTCTGTGTTTTTACCTCATGCCGCAGGCCGAGGCTGATATATTATATTATGCACCTGTATTCCCAGCAGATATTTAGCCCGGCATTTATTCAAGAAAGATAGTATAGGCATAGGCATAATTATTTCATGGTGAATATGGCCTGTCAATGTTAAACCAATGGGAGGGTCGTATGCAACTGAAGCATGCAATAACCCTCGGGTATATTTCACGCTGTGGCCGTATTGCATGCTCTGGATGTCACGTGACCCCTGGGAAAGTTTAATTTCATGTTTTTTCACGTAATTATAGGTAGTTTTTGTCAAATACTAATGGAAAACCCTGTAATAAATACAGAGCGTCACTTAAAAGTGACCTCTTCAGTTGTTATTTCACTTGAGCTGCCTGCCCCGTATTGCACTAGGCCTACGGCCAGCGTGCAATACGGGGCAGGCAGCTCTCGTGAAATAACCACTGAAGAGGTCACTTTAGCGTGCAGCTCTGTCTATTTATCTTATAATAGGAAAGGTAATATTCCTCGTTGTACAATGGTATATGGGTGCTATTAAGAGAGTGAAATATTGTTGGACCAACACCAGAGGACTTCCATGGGCTACCACGGCAGAACGGCCGTCAATATGTTTCTAGGGAAGCTGGTCATTATTTGAGTTGAGCCATAGCCCTGGAAGTCAACACATTTTGCCCTAGATTTTGTCACCTCAGGTCAGTGGAATATTGACCCTGAGGAAGGCCCCATCCATTAGGGTGACCTTGGGACCACTGTGCCTGGGCAAGTATTGACATAAGTGGCCAAATATGTGACCCTGACTGCAAATAGTGCAGACCACTGACACTCTATTAACAGAACCTGCCGCTAGGACTGGGGTCGGCTGGGGTCAAATAAAAGTGGTATGTTTTAGGTTATATGTTCTGGAGGTCTAGGCTACGGATAGGTCAGGTAACTTTATTAAACGATTTTAGCATTTACTATGCACTGTAGAGGTATAAATGAGCGTCTATGTATATACTAATTCTTAATTGGAAAGGCTCCTAATGATATCCTCATCACGTCCCCTTCATCAGTCTTTACATGCAGTGCAAGTTATTTTGTAAAGTATTTATTATCAGATTATGACATTATAACATAGATATTGTTTCCATGTATGTTTCTGCAATATATGAATCTGTTGCAATATGCCTAGCTTGATCCAAATCGCAAGAGATGTGACTACAACTGGAAGGTATAACTGCTAAGAATTTGTTGCGATTTGGGCACATCTAGATATTTAGATATTTTCCGTTGCTCAAGTGAAAAGTTTCTGCAATTTGGCACTTTCTCTTGCAATTTGAGCATATTGACCTGGAATTATGGGTATATTGCAATGTCTGTTGCCTCCAGTGTCTATATTGCAACAAATATGCCCACATTGCAGAGATCCAGTGCAATACATTGTGCAGTGGGATTTGGAGTGAGCACCCTTGTAATAAAACTCTTTCAATTTAGGGTAAATGCAAGGCTCCCTCATCGCAAGAGTCCCATATTGTGGAGGTTTGGGGGGGGGTCTAGAAGGCATCGTGGGATTTGAGCTTATATGTTCAATTCCAGAGGCGCATTATTGCAAACACCTTTTTGAACATGGGTAGCTAACTCCGCTGCTGATAAACACTTTGAGGAGAGATGAGGCTCATCCAAGGTGGCTAATGTGATCAGCAATACCGATCACTGTCCCTGAGTTTGAACAACAATGTGTTCTGCATTACTGCATGCTAACTGCATTACTGAGAGCATAAGTTTTGATTTGATACCAAACTTGCCAACATTTTTCCAATTTTAACATATTAATTTTTTCGTCAGGAATTTAAGAAAAAAAGAGTTTTCCTCCAAATCATGATTTTTATGATGCGCGCTGTGAAGAGAATTAACCTGTCACTTTGAGACGCCTAAGGTTTCTCGGCAGATTCCACGAGCTATATATAGCAAAAGTAATGTCTTTATAAGAAATGTCTGCAGACACACAACCTGTTTCAGTGTACTGACAGTCACAGTAAACAAGGCAATCACTGACTCTGTCCAGGAAGTAGTGCCTCATTGAGCACGCATTCCATAGGCCTACATGCTGAAAATATTGTCCAATTGTCGAATCCCCTGCTATTTGCTGGCCCCACCGTATCCCACATAGCATGCATCTCTTACGTATGGATTGAGATTGTGCAATGATGTCACAAGCTAGGTTACCATACCTGTACCCAAGTAGAGCACACACCCTCCCTCCCCCCCCCCTCCCCTCCCCTGCTGCTTCCGTCTGCCAGAAGCAATCATGAGGCAATCAGATCGGTGGGTATGTGATCAATGGGCTGAGAACGAGGCTGCTGAGCCTCGCTCTGGTACAGAGTTGGTCACGTGAGATGAGAGGGCTAATGATCGCTTGTGCAGGGCCCTTTGATCAGGTCCCTACATCCTTTATCAGCCATGAGGCCTTCTAATTTACTTTTCAGTGTGTACCACAAATGGTCCAGATAAAGTTATAAGGAAACCCATTCTATTCAGAAGGTGTTTATTTACAGTAACTATACAGTTAGCAATCATTGTATTTTTCCCTCTTGATTTATAAAATTCTATACCACCATATAGCTCTAGATCATTGCTCTATATATGTGCTGCATGCGTAGACATGAAGCCGAGACCATTATTGTCTATTATATGTATGGATGTAACACTAGTACATGAAGCAAATATGGCACCTAGCCTAAACCATTACTGTTTGTAATAAGTCCATGAAGGATAAGAGAGTGACTGATTGTCATGTATATAGGTAAATTACGCGGTGGCAGTGCCTGGATGACATTTTGTGCAGCAAAGGAGGAAAGGCAGTTAATGCAAAAGTACCACATTCATCATTCATTCAGGTTGATAGGTCGACTGCTTCCTTTTTTTCTTTTTTAGGTAGGTAATATTTATTCGGGAGGAAAACAGGCCAGCTAGCTCCTTTATGCTCCATCCATGCATTAAAGATACAAAAGGCTATCAGTTCAAACGAACCAATTTCAAGTTATAAAATAACATTGCAATTGATTTCATTAAACATTTTCCTGTTTGACATCATTCTTTATAGTATTAACATTCTTCTTATTGTGATTTGCAGGTAGGAATAGACTAATGTAGTGGATGAATGTACAGGTTATTGTGTTGTGATTGCAGGACGAATTCAATGGTGTTATGACGCCCTAACGCTAACAGGTTTGGATTTCTGTGAGCCGACAGTTATTCATTCGTGACAATATATATTGCAGTTTTATTATATTAAATGATGACTGAGAGCCTTCCAACTTTCCATACCGGCATTCAATTATATGGATCATGCAATCAACCTAAAATGGGAAAATCACCTAAAATTACTGACATCGTAGCTTTAAGCCGACCCTTGAGGAGTGTGTTAAGTTTCAACGAAATAATCCAATTACAAATAGCTCTCGGTTCAGGACAGGAAGTGATTTCATGGTATGGGAATTTGGGGGAAAATATATCTCAGCAAAGAAAGATTTCTAATGGAAATCCCTTCATGCCGTACCACATCATGGTTCAGATAAGAGATCTGTTGAAGAAACAAGGAAGTGCTAACGAGCTCCCATACCATGCCGTGGTTTCCTGTCCTGAATCAAGGCTATCTGTGACCAGATAATTTAGATGCAACGGGTTAGCTTGCACCCCCCTCCCCCATTACATGTACATCGAAAACTGTTAGTGTAAACAATGCATGCGGGGAGGTATAGACTATCTTATGTCCTTTGGAAAATGTCACTCTACATCTGGTGCCTTGGGGCAAACCTATAGTGTACTCTGACAGAAACGTCAAGTTATCCCTCATTTCCGCTGTCTGTCATGTCTGTGCGCATGACGGAAGTGGTATATATAGCGTCTGTGACGTAGGTCTCCTTGCATGGATTCCTACGTCAGAGGTGACACAATAACAACCTTTTCAAAGCTTCCTCAGCTCGGGTGTGCATTATATGACTTGCCTTCTATAGATAGATTGGGTATCCGGAATACAGGCCACCCTGACTGTAGTGTAGGCCCACTAACACAGGCCACCTGCCGACAGGCCCTCTTGATCTAGGGCCCCCTGACTTCAGGCCCCCGGCCTGTAGGCACCAGTCTCACATCCATTTCATACATCCACAACCCATTATCTCATTCAAATTCCTCATGTCCAACACTATCTCTTACAAATCATGTCCAACCCTCTCCCTCACGGTGAACCCCTTGCCTCATGTCCAACCCCCTCCCTCACATCCAACCCCCTCCCTCACGTCCAACCCCTTCCCTCGCGTCCAACCCCCTCCCTCACGTCCAACCCCCTCCCTCACGTCCAACCCCCTCCCTCACGTTCAGCCCTCTCCCTCACATCCAACTCTCTCCCTCACATCCAAACCCCCTTCCCCCACGTCCAACCCCGTCCCTCACGTCCACAAAAAAAACGTTGAGCAATGTTAAATATAGGTTATCTGAAAAACGTTAGTTTGCAAACTGTATTCTAACATTGAACTAACGTTTCCAAAACCACGTTATCTACAAAAACATTGAGTCAACGTTGACAGAATGCAAATAGAAAAACGTTTGTCCACTTGACCAATAGTGAACGTTGATCAACGTTCAGCAAACGTTTCTTGTTACCTGGGACATCCCTTTTTTGTGAAAATGCGTATTAGATTGTTTGCACGTTATCTCTGGGCAGATGTGAGCCTGCCGATGAATTTTGGACAGAAATTGATCCCTACATATCAAAATCCAGTTAAATGAGCCTTGTATTTTCAGAGAAATGTGCCATTTTATACACATTTTCTTGAAAAATTCACCTGAGGTGTCACCTTTTAAATGTGCTTATCTGAACTTAATTTAGGCATAATGTTATAACATCAATTAGAGGTGAAGTCACTGAATAAAGGCTAATCATTTCAGAGTCGTATGATGTGAAATAGCAATTTAAATGACAATTTTAAATGAGCTTCCTATTTTAGAATTTTTCTTCAAGTGGTCAAATTCTGTCCTCGTGTCCTTGGTTGGTGATGGTGAAATAGGCCTCTTTAACCCATAAGAATGTGAAATAATACCTCTTTGAATCAACCGGGGCTTTTCATAACATTTGTAAGATATCACTTGTGTGTGTTACTTTAGCTGTTGTATTACACTTGTATGCTTTGTAAAAGCTGAAATAGTGCCTAAATTGTTAGATGACCTTACTACCAAATATTTGTAAAGCTAATTTTTTACATTTTGATGGCATGTTTAGGCGCTCGTATTTTAAGACAGGGAAGTGCTAGAGTTATCAAAGAGGGATCATTGAAAGGGGAATTGAGTTTTACAAATTCTACATGAGGGTGTGCATAACATATATCATGTTTGGCTCTGTGTGTAATGGGCACATGAGTGAGGACAGATAGAGAAAAATCAGAGATTTCGGCAAAGTTGAGTCAGGGTTTCCAAGGCAACCAACCTTCAATTTTCAAAAAAAAAAGTAAATTTCGATGTTTTAGCCAAATACCTATTAATCTCAGCTTCAAAATGATATCATAGATACCACTCTTGTAGGTAAAGTGACTCAGAAGTGGTCACTGATCGCTCAAAACATCAAAGGGAATTTTGTAAATTTTTGTTGCTTTATGCTGGCTACACCTCCTCATGTCCACTACCACCTTGTTTGTTACAAGCTGCAAATGCTATTAAAGTTTTGCACACCATAATCTTTTCCATGAATAAATATTAAAATTGGTATAGTGTTGGCAGTGTTGTCTATATTCGTACTGAACCAAATGAACATTTCTTTCTTTAAAAAGTTGTTATTGCAGGGGTATCAGGACCTTCTGATTAGAGCACATTTGCCTGTTCTGTTACAAATACCCTCGATTTAGGACCATTTGATTATTCAGATGCAATGGGTAAGCTTCCACCCCTCACCATTACCTCCTATAACATATATATATATATATATATTACATTGTTAGTGTAAACAACACAGGGAGGTGTAGACTATCTTATGGCCTTTGGAAAATGTCACTATATCCGGCGCCTTGATGCGAATCTATAGTGCATTCTGAGAGAAATGTCAAGTAATCCCTCATTTCCGCTGCATTTCCGCAGTCTGTCTGTGCATGTGACGGAAGTGGTAGGCCTATATGGCGCCTGTGACATACTAGTAGTAGTAGGTCTCTGACTCCTTCCATAGATTCCTATACATCAGAGGTGTGGCTCTGGGCAGTTTTGGAGACAGCTTTGGAGGCGACTTTCGACCTAACGCAATATTAAAAGTGACCTGGCGACTTAAAGATAGAATCGACAATACTTAAGGGGGTCCAAAAAAGTGACTTTGTGGCCTGGACCCCTTAATTCGGCGACTTTCCGACCTCAGGGGGGAACCCCTCTGCACCCCCAGAGGTGACAGGGTAACAGTGTTGTCCATAGTTGTACTGAACTAAATGAACTACTTTCTTTCTTTAAAAAATTGTTATTGCATGGGTATCAGGACCGTCTGATTAGAGCAATTCTGCCTGTTTTGACAGGTTTAACTTATTTTACATGTGCACTTGCTTCAGGCTCAGGTGCTCCACTGATAATTAACCGTTTCTAAAACAGCAGAGATAACTAGTTTTTGATTAGGAATGATTTAGTTTCCGGATTCCATTGCGACAATCCTGATTAACAGTAATTAGTATCCATTTTAGGGCTCATTGCTGCTGTTAATGATTGGGAATGTACTTAAAATGTTGCATTTCCCAAATTACTGCAGGTGGGAAAAGCGTTAATGGGAGAGTAATTATTTTTTATTTCTCATTAATAGCGTAGTTAAGGAATCAGGGCTAACAATAGATTAAAAGAGCATATATTAGTGCATATACATTCATTTTTTTCCTTCATTGACACCGGGTAGTAAGAGAATTACCCCGGTTATAGCCTATAAGTGACAGACTTGTCCGTAGCATTGTAGTATGACTGAATTACGCTTTATATCCATAGTTATTTCAGACCTAGATGTCTGTTCGCTTGGTACATCCGAACCCAGTCTAGAACCCACTGTCTGGATCTCAAACCTTTTAGACTGGAGGCGGAATCTCAAATGAAGCCCAGAAATCACTTTAGGAGGAACGGAATGTTACAGGGTGGTATCCATGCCAGACTTGAAGTATTACACCTACTGAACATATTTAGGGTGGATGCCACGCACAGAAATGGATTTTCAGGTAATTAGGGCTCGATAAAGGCGGCCATTAGCCAAATTTACTATTTTTGCAATATCATTAGGAATAATGATGGTAGACATGTAATCAGGGTGTCTAAATCCACATTTTCTGGGTCAAGGAACACACTGGAAGCATTATCTTTAGTCTCCTCAGCTTATTTTGCCCCTTATAGGCTTAGGGTAGGCCTAAATGAACCAAATTCTCAGTTTTCTTTACGTGTGCCATTCTTATTATCACACTTTTATTAATGCAGCAGGAAAACACTTCCAACCAGGGTCTTTATATTCATCTTTGTCTTTGTAGATATCTAGCTTGATAGTTTATTAAAATAGCTATAATAAGAATATAGGCTCGACGTGCCTAACACATACTTGGGGATACATTATTGGAAGCCATCACAAAATGAATGTGGTGTAAAATGATGAAAGTTTATTCACAATGCTTTTATTCAGCACACCTGGTCTATTTAACAATTGTGATATTGTGAAAGGCTTATATCAAGATCCATCTAAGTCTATAACTTATCCAAAGTTCTAAAACCTGTAGCACCATAATGTTTCAATTCTGCGAGGGTTATCAGCAAATGATTTGGACACTGTCTGACAAAGTCGCCTCCGATAGCTGGTAAGGGGTGTCAGCCAGTGTTCTCCGATGAGATTGATGAGCAGTGGTACTCTCCAAATAAGGAGCTTGCTTACAAAGCTAATGCCAAAGACCTAGCATGGGTCCTTGCACGATTCCATAGCCTTGACGGGGCTACAGTACCAGCATGGACTGGGTTCAACCAACTGACTTCAACTAACGATGAGGAAACTGTTGCAGTTGGGTATCTCCCACTCATAAATGCTGCAGCACATGAAACTGACACACTGTGGACAGCCATGATGAGGTGTGTCAATATCTCCAATGTTGTAAATCCTGGTCAGTCCACTGTGATCACATTTGACCAACAACTCTATTGCAGGGCAAAAGAGCTCCAGTGGGCCAATGCAGAGCAATGTAGCACTATATTCATCAGGCTAGGAGAGTTTCACATCATCAAAAACTTCATGCAGGTGATTGGTCACCATATGGCAGACTCTGGTATAGAAGAGGTGTGGAGGGAAAGCATGGTGTTTGGTGAAAACACTGCTCACAACAACATGCAAGCAAAATCATACAACAGAGCACTGCGAGCCCATAAGTTGACCTTCGAGGCATTGTGGCACATTTTATGGCCTCAGTTCAAGGCTTGGCTGGGTGACAGAGGCATAACCAATGACATCGAAGAAGCAGTGAGGTTATTGATCGAAACATTCACAGATGAAGACAAAAATGAGTTGAGAGCTGCAACTCTAGAGCATGTTGCAGAAACCATACTTCAATACTCAGCCTTTTGGATGAGTTTCAGAAAGCCCAGGCCCCAACAACTAACTATTGGATTACTTTAGTCTTACTTGAAACTGGTTATGACCCTCCTACAGTTCATCAGGGCAGAGCGTATAGGAAACTGGAGGTTGCATGTAACATCCTTCATTGCCATGCTCCCTTGGTTTGCATGGTATGATCGTGTAAATTACCACCGGTGGGGAACGGTTTACATAGCTGACTGTATGGCACTTCCAACAACCCATCCAGAGGTGTTTGAAGAGTTCCAACAAGGAAACTTTGTGGTAAAAGAGACTGGAAACAAATTTAACCAGATCTCCACTGATCAGGCTCTTGAACATGTGAATAAGGTGTCAAAAGTTGCCGGAGGCCTCGTGGGGATTACTAGAAAGGAGAATGCACGTGACCAATGGTGCTTAACCTTCAATGAGCGCAATCATCTTGCAAATGAAACCTACACTTTGTTTGGTTTAGACAGGACTGGTGATAAAGATGCTGAACCTACCATAAAGGAGTTGGGTCCAAAAAGAATGGAAAGAGATAGGTCTGATGTGGAGAAGATAAAATTAACCAAGTTTGAAGTATTTCAAGTGAAAGATGAAACCTGTGTGGTGTGTTAAGCAACCCACGATGTAGCATCCAGTGACATCACATCAGCACTTCTCAATGCTCAATCATGTACTGAGGAAAAAATGTTGGCTTTTTGCTCTCGACCATCATAAGAATTCCACTCCAAAATCCCCAAAACAAAAGCCCAAACACTCCAAATGACATATGAAAGGAAATCAAAGTCAACAGCAAAACAGAAAAAAACAGACTATAAGAGCAGACATAACTCTGTTCCAGTGCCTCCTAGTATGCAAAGACTCTGGCAGAGATATTGACTTGAAGATAGTGTTGAGCCATGAACTTTCCCCAGTACCTCTAGCATTAGCAGCTACAGATGGCTCGTTAAGACCAACAAACAAAGCTGCACTTGGTACACTGCTAGGAGATTCTCAAACATTGTCATACCTCCCAACATCGAGTCTGAAAACTGCAACAATCATCGATGGTCAAGCCTTGGTCAGGGCTACTGGGAAGCCAACTGGAGCAAAAACATTTGGTGACTTATCAGATGCATTTGTCAAGTGTGCTCTGAGTCATCTTGGTGGTGTCTCTTCTCGGATAGATATAGTTTTTGACAGGTATGATGGACACACTGTCAAAGATGCCACCCAGAACATCAGGGCAGGAGGAATGAAACTGATCCGGCGAGAGATAACAAACAAAGAAGTACCACTGCCAAGTAACTGGGAGGGCTTCATTCATCATCCAGAGAATAAAGCTGATTTGGCAGACTTCCTGAGCTCAACTATATTTCTAGGGCAAAAAAAGGACCACCGAACCATGAGGTTGTTTTATCTGGGGGATTCAAGGATACACTGGCAGTGAAATCAGCACATGGAACTGATGTTACTGATCTGCAGTCTAATCATCATGAGGCAGATACACGGATCATTGTGCATTCAGCAGCCCTATCAAAAGAGGGGTTTGAAAGAATCATCGTAGCTGCCCGGGACACTGATGTCCTTGTGCTCCTGATCCACTTTGCACCACTCCTCTGTCAGGAAGTGTGGCTTCGCACTGGGACATCAAAACAAAGACGGTTTGTGGCAGTCCTTTGCATTCCTCTGGAGGAACAGATCAGTGCGAACCTGCTAGGCTACCATGCCTTGACTGGCTGCAATGTAGTGAGCCAGTTCTGTGGCCTTGGGAAGAAGACGACATGGAAGGTAGGACATTATAGAATCTATAATTTGTGTGAAGCTGTTGATGCATGACAAATCTTTTCCCCTCATTTTTGCTCTGCTACTTCATTACTAATGTATTGTATTTCTAGTACCATATAAATCTTAAAGATGTTGATCACATGTATTTTGCAGGTCTACAGAGATGAAGCACGTTTGCTTGGTGGCCTGGGCTCTGGTGATTGTGTCACTGCACAGACATTAAAGAACATAGAATCATTTGTATGTCATTTATATGCAGGAAACTCATACCATAATGTAAATGATGTGCGGTTGCACCTGTTTCTCAAGGGAGCAAAACAGCCAGAAAGACTCCCTCCTACCCAGAATGCTTTGATTGAACACATCAAACGTGCGCATTATCAGAGTCACATCTGGTATACTGCAATGACACCCCAACCAGATGTCCTGTCACCTATAGGCAATGGCTGGTATGAATCCACAGACGGCAATATCTTGCCAATGTTGATGACACAAGATGCAGTTCCAAACATCGTACCTGAACTTACCTACTGCAAGTGCAAGAGTTGTGCCACCCGCAGGTGCAGTTGTAGGCAAAAGAAGCTACCCTGAACTGTAGCTTGTGAATGCAACAATAGGAATTGCAAAAACCCTAACATCATTGATTGACATTATGTGTCAGACAGTGTCCAAATCATTTGCTGATAACCCTCGCAGAATTGAAACATTATGGTGCTACAGGTTTTAGAACTTTGGATAAGTTATAGACTTAGATGGATCTTGATATTAGCCTTTCACAATATCACAATTGTTAAATAGACCAGGTGTGCTGAATAAAAGCATTGTGAATAGACTTTCATCATTTTACACCACATTCATTTTGTGATGGCTTCCAATAATGTATCCCCAAGTATGTGTTAGGCACGTCGAGCCTATATTCTTATTATAGCTATTTTAATAAACTATCAAGCTAGATATCTACAAAGACAAAGATGAATATAAAGACCCTGGTTGGAAGTGTTTTCCTGCTGCATTAATAAAAGTGTGATAATAAGAATGGCACACGTAAAGAAAACTGAGAATTTGGTTCATT
This sequence comes from Harmothoe impar, assembly GCA_947462335.1. Lineage (NCBI taxonomy): Eukaryota > Metazoa > Annelida > Polychaeta > Phyllodocida > Polynoidae > Harmothoe > Harmothoe impar. The sequence continues at coordinate 33,199,957 of OX381720.1, forward strand.
TAGGCCTACCCTAAGCCTATAAGGGGCAAAATAAGCTGAGGAGAATAAAGATTATGCTTCCAGTGTGTTCCTTGACCCAGAAAATGTGGATTTAGACACCCTAATTACATGTCTACCATAATTATTCCTAATGATATTGCAAAAATAGTAAATTTGGCTAATGGCCGCCTTTATCGAGCCCTAATTACCTGAAAATCCATTTCTGTGCGTGGCATCCACCCTAAATATGTTCAGTAGGTGTTATACTTCAAGTCTGGCATGGATGCCACCCTGTAACATTCCGTTCCTCCTAGGGTAAAATTTCAGAATTCTGTCCTGCACGGACCAGCGAGTTCACTTGGACTCTCCAATCCCTAGGCTAGAGCCTTCTGGTGGCAGCTAGAGGAACTAGAGTACTGGAGGTCGAATACAGGTTTTGTCAGTTTACCCATCCACCTGCAGAGGGCTGCACCAATCCTCACATTGAAATCCTGCCATCCAGCAGCGCCTACATGTCTTTGTCTTATCTATTGGCTCTATTTGAGAGAGGTAGCTGATGTTTCAGAATTTTAATGTCAATAGAAAATTACCAAACTCAAACTCAACTCTAAAACAGTTCATTGTGTACTTTAAAGGCCCGTGGCCTGGCAGTGAATAAATGCCATCTGACATATGACTACAAAAAAAAGGTGCGTTTCAGGTCACATAGTCTGAAAGTCTAGGCAGGGTAGATCGGATTTTTTTATCAATTCTTTTTTTTACTTTGGCCTAAAAAGTAGCCAATAATTGACTCGCAAACTTTAGCGCCTACTAGCCAGGTCTTTTGAGTTTATTCTTATGTACTTTTTTCCAGAGAATTCAAATACATGCTGGCATTACCAATTTTGTAAAAAGAAAATCTAAAAAAAAGGTTGAGGACAGATTTATTATTCTCACGAAGACAGAATTGTTAGCAAAAGTAACGCATTCTTTTATAGCAGGGTCTTAGTACCGTCAAGTTTAATGAACACGATTTTAGGTGGGGTGATTGTAAGTAAAGCAACGGAGGGCTCACCGTAATCCAATTATACATTCGAGAAATGTATCCCCCTCCCCCCCCCCCCACCAACATCCCCACAGTTCAGAAGCATGTTGCACCACTAATAACCAAAATAGACCAATGTTTTATTTTCACCCTCCCCCAAGACTTCCCACAGATATTATGAGGGTATAGAAACGTGGGACTGCTGCCATCAAGACCAGAAAACCACTGTGTCATTTATGTCCTCTCTTTGGTATATCTGAATATGCTATAACTGATTAACTGAATTCTACCTTCAAAACCATAAAATGTGATAAAAGAACAATTCTATTTTTAATTCAAATTTCTCTTTTATTTACATTCCTGTCCACCAGGGTGGGTAGTAATCCTTACTGTTATACATTCTTCCTATATGTGTCTTGGGCAATGGGAAATTTTTGTAGTAGATTACTGGGCCTCCTGAAAGCCAGGCGCCCCACCACCCAAAGGTGCCTGTGTCAAGATAACAGCATCACACAGAGACAAAATGGCCATGTCGACATGAGCATGTGATGTGTGAGCATATATAACATTCAAGCCTCTCACGTTCTTCCGCACCCACGGCATGTCATCACTGCATATGACAAAAATCACATCTCTCCCGCTGTACCTCAAACTCATCCTACTCATGCTCTGCTCGAGATAATCCTTATCCGCAACCGAATAGCCTGCCCTCTGAGACGACTTTAAAGTCATATCCGTCCTACGAACATGGATGCCTATCCTGACCTGCTGATTGTGCGAAGGTAGGTGTTTCTGTCTCATAGCCTTTTGGATTTCCCGATTCGCAATGTCGATGATATGCTTCTTAAAGCGCAGCTGGTCCCTAATGATACCCTTAATGTGGTTGAAATACCGCCAGGACTGTAAGTAGCCAGACACCACCACACTCTTGCTAGAGCCAAGTGTCTCCACGCTCTTGTTGTATTTCCCTGCACCACTCTCAGACCAATTTCCCCTTGCCTGAGCCTTTTGAATCTCAGTCTTATTCACACATGGGAATGTGATCTCAAAGATGGTCTTCATGTAATGGTCACAAGCAAGACAGGCAGGCAAACCATTCATGTCAGCGATCCCCACAACAGAGGCAAATTGGAAAATTTGGTTTCCCAGACGGACTGCATGGGGAGGACTTGGGTACATGGCGAGGAATTTCTTTGGTTTTTGGCCTGAATAAATAAACTGGCTTCTTCTGTGGGCAGTGTCTGGTGGGACATACTTTGTGTTGAGTTTCATCGAACTGTAGCGCGGGTAGATGCTTGGACTAGAGGGAGTGAGTTTGTTGCTTTTGGATAGCCTATTTATGACCAAAAGCAAGCCACAAATCCAGATCAATAATACCACCAGGTTGAGCCGATTGCACTGGTTTGCCATGATGCCCAATAGACTCTGCAATGGAAACAAAATTATGTATAGTTGTTTGAATATCAACTAATGCACATCTGTTAACGGACACCTTTGAGAAACTCTGATCAGGCCATTTTTTTATGTTTAAATTTTCTTTAATATTAGTATTAATCTCTTTTTCTAATGCTTGGAAAGGAGCTATTACCCTTCCCTAAACAGCTAAGGCCAAAAAAAGGTTGTGTTTCCGGTCACCCGACCCTACCTAGCAAAACAGGGCCGACCCTAAATTTTTTTTGGACATTTTGGGATTTTTTTTTTAATTTATTTAAAAAACAATCAATCATTTCTCTATTATTTCTTCAAAGGCACAAAGAGGCTAGGTATACCTCATAGTTAGTGAACAGGAATCTACCAGTTTTTAAAGCTAATTCATATCATTATTAGTTCAAAAGTTATAAAAGAATCAGAACCCTAGTGGGGTGTTAAAGGGTTCTCCGAAACTAGGATTCAGTTTTCTCAAAGTCCTCTCACGTATAAGCCTAACTCACGTATAAGACATACCCCTAGTCTTAGGCCACCTCATTCCGTCAGAGGCTGGGAGTGGGTAAAAAGAAAAAAAATTCAAATCAAATCAAATGAAGATAGGCCTATGTTAAAAATATCCCCAATTTGAAAGGCCTAAGCCCAGACAAAATAAAGTCTAATGGATTTCACGCACCATATTTTTGGAAAGGGATTTCTTTTTCTCACTTGCCTCATTTCTTTCAAAATCAAGATTTTTTTTTGATTTTTGATTTTTCTTCTAGTAGTTTCCCCAGATCAAACAATAAATTATATTTTAGGGGTTCACTTTTGTCAAGAGGCTAGCTGAACTAAAACCTGTCGCAAGAGGGAAACCATGTTTTTGTTCCATTGATTGGCAAAAAGAAAAAAAGGCCAACCTCCCCTCCCCCACAAAAAAGAATTGGGTTGGGGGGTCATCCCGCCAAAAGGGGTGTGTTTTGGTGGAATATTATCCCGCTAAAAGGGGGTCATATTTAGACTGATGTTCGCACACGTAGATCTATCCATAAATTCGAGAGTGCCCCCCCCCCCCCCCCCCCTGGGCCTGGGCCCGCTGGGGTCTATAATACTCTAGGCCTATATCCATAAATTAGACCTACCCTAAACAGGCCTATAACTAGTATAAGGCCCCATTTTAGCGGCCGGAGCCGGGACCGACGCTATCGACAATTACACTTAAACTTTGAAGGCACTAGATCAGTTCATACAAAAGAAATACTGTAGAAAAGTCATATAATTACCTCCGCAGGAACGGCAACAGGTGCTCGTGGTAATTTCGTCGTCATGTCAAGGATGTGACGTCACAAAACCTAGTCTTGACTCAAGCGTTGTTTTCGCATGCATTTCGTTCTGTCTGTTTTAAATCTCTCCACCCGTTTGGGGTCCTATAGAAATGTTTAGATGGTAGGTGTACCACTTTACTTCAGGACAGAAGAGTGTTATGACTTCGTAAAAGGTGTTGCTGCCGTATCCAGAACCGTATCGGTAACGTTGCCAATCCTTGTTGCCACGGCTACGGCATCGGAGACGCACTGATCACTCTCCCAGCAGAGGCATTAGCCAGATTTCGCGCCAAGGTAGTCTGAGGGACGAGACATTTATTGCAAGCTGTTAAAGTGGGGAGGGGGGAGGGCGTCGAAGGGTAAAGTAGATGCAGTCCACTTAGGCCGAAGTGGTCCCATATAGCCTATAGGCCTATATGTCTTATTTTTTTAGGGAGGGCCTAGCGGGGGGGGGGGGGGGGGGGGGCTAGGCTAAGGGAGTGTTCATTTATTAATTACAGGGGGGGGGTGGTGAGATTTCGCGCGGAGGGGCGAAATTTTTTTACGCCCCCCCCCTCGAGAGCGCGTGGAATGTTTCGCGCCCCCCCTCGCCGAAGGCGCCGAAAATTTTTCGCCCCCCCCCTTTGAACTATAGTAACGCGCGGGCTTTTTTGCAAAATAGGGGCTTAAATTTTTACGCCCCCCCCTCAAGAGGGGTCAGAATTTTTTACGCCCCCCCCTCAGGAGGGGTCGGAAATTTTTACGCCCCCCCCCCCAAACCCACCACCCCCCCCCTGTAATTAATAAATGAACACTCCCTAAGGCTAAGCATTCTTTTAGGTACTAAGGGTAAAGTAGCCGGTGCATGATATTATTTAATTCAGCTAACTTTAGTCATTTTAGGTATTCCATAGACATAAAAAGAATACCTTGATGAAAGCCTGGTTCAAATTATTATAGCCTTGACCCACGGGAAACAGAATTGGTTACAATATGTTTGGACCATTTCACTTATGAAACAATGTCATGAGCTTCAGGATCCAGGGGGGGCCGCAAGGGGAGCTATTTTTCTGTGCATTTTAATTTAGATGGTTCAACACGCCCAATGCTGGAGGTATTACAGCCCCCCCCCCCCCCTTTCCGAAATTCCTGGATCCGCCACGTAGGCCTACTGCTGTGGTGCATGGGCAGCTGGGCCGATGTTCAGCTTTATGATCATCCCAGGCACACTCTGCCCTGCTCATTAGTAGTCCACCTCAGGTACACAAGGAATCGACCAATCACAGCCGCCAGCTTATAAGCAGGCGGCCTGCTGCTACCACAGTAGGCTTCTGTACCCCAGGTACACAGTGACCATCCTTCTGTACCCCAGGTACACATCCTTCTGTACCCCAGGTATACAGCATGTCATACTAGAGCATTTCTTGCAATTACATTTCTAGAAGAGAAAACATGTGTAGTATGAGCCCTAGGGGTGTGATGTGTACCTGGGGTACAGTAGGGATGTGTACCTACGGTGCAGTAGGGTGAGAAAGTGTACCTCAGGTAAACATATAGGATGATCACTGTGTACCTGAGGTAGAGTAGACTACTAGTGGGCCTAATTGAGTAATTACACTAAGTTACAGAGACCAACAACTCAAGTATCCATTCTGTACCTCAGGTACACAGTGGTCACCTAGTGTACCCAAGGTACACAGTGGGCATCCTAGCTACTGTACCTCAGGTACACAGTGGTCACCTACTGTACCCCATGCAGGTACACAGTGGTTGCCTAGCTACTGTACCCCAGGTACAGTGTGGTTTCCTAGATACTGTACCTCAGGTACACAGTGGTTGCATATATGTCATACTACTCTCGTTCCCAAATCCTTCCGAAGGAAGGCTCTGGGGACAGTCAAATGACCTTGAACTTTGGATTTTGCTGGGTCTGGGCAACCCCTGCGGGTAGGCTGGAACCAGCGAACAGGAACCGGAAATGGAACCAGAATGTATGATGGTAGTTTTAGATAGATTTACCATCAGCCTCTCTGGTTCCATTTCCTGTTCCTGTTTGCTAGTTCCAAGCTACCAGCAGGGGTTGCCCAGACCCAGCAAAATCCCAACATTTGGCAGTTACCAGAGCCTTCCTTCGGAAGGATTTGGGAACGAGAGTAATGTCATACTAGCATCCCCTCCAATGGAGAAAAACACATGTAGTAGGCCCCGGGGGTGGCTATGTACCTGGGATACAGTGCAGTGTGGCTGTGTACCTGGGGTACAGTAGGGTGTGGATGTGCAGCTGCTGGATAACACCATCTGCTGGTGGGGGCAGGAGGCTGTGCTGTGATTGGTCAATTCTTTGTTCACCTGGGGTGGACTACTAATGAGATGGCGGAGTGTACCTGGGGTGAACATAAAGCTGAACATCGGCCCAGCTGCGGTGCATGGTGGGCTCAGAAGCGTGATATTACCCCATTTTACCCTACTTGGTCGGGGTTCGGGGTCGCAGAAATTTGCCTTCATATCGAAAATTCCACCATATGCCAACACCGCCTCCCCCCCCCCCCCCCTAGCGTGTAACAGATGACTCGTCCCATATGCCTAATCCAAATCACCAAGTGTCAAGCTACATCCTTATACATTAGGGTATACGGTACAAGAATGTAATACTAGCCTCCCCGGAGGCCATCAGCGGATAGGGGCAGCAAGGATCACAACTGGACGCAAGTCTCAGGTTCCTTCTGACCGCACACGAGCCTTACTATACCATATAGGCCTAGCCTAGATTAAATGCGCCCTAAACTTAGTGAGGGGTAGGATTTGTACCTCTCTTTTATTTGAAGGCCGTGTAGCATAGGCCTACACACAGACATGGGTACTTTTTTCTACTACTGGGATCCTTTATAGACCAATATATCTAATGTTTTGGGGTATTTTTTGGGCTTAGGGACATATGGGACATGAGAATTAAATCTAACGTGTGATCCTAATCACAAAAGACTCAGGTATTCGTATGGGCATGTAGCTGGATGTATTAAGAACCAATCAGATAACACCTTGCACTGACTGCAGAATTTTTAGTGTGCTGTCTGTAGTGTGCTGTCTGTGGTGTGCTGTTTGTAGTGTGCTGTCTGTGGTGTGCTGCACATAGTGTGCTGCCTGTAGTGTGCTGCCTGTAGTGTGCTGCCTGTAGTGTGCTGCCTGTAGTGTGCTGCCTGTGATGTGCTGTCTGTAGTGTGCTGCCTGTGGTGAGCTGTGCTGCCTGTAGTGTGCTGCCTGTGGTGTGCTGTCTGTAGTGTGCTGTCTGTGGTAAGCTGCCTGTAGTGTGCTGTCTGTGGTGTGCTGTCTGTAGTGTGCTGTCTGTAGTGTGCTGCCTGTGGTGTGCTGCCTGTGGTGTGTTGTATATAGTGTGCTGCCTGTGGTGTGCTGTCTGTAGTGTGCTGCCTGTGGTGTGCTGCCTGTAGTTTGCTTTCTGTGGTGTGCTGTCTGTAGTGTGCTGCCTGTGGTGTGCTGCCTGTGGTGTGCTGCATGTGGTGTGCTGCCTGTGGTGTGCTGCTTGTGGTGTGCTGTCTGTGGTGTTCTGCCTGTACTGTGCTGCCTGTAGTGTGCTGGCTGTGGTGTGTTGTGCTGCCTGTAGTGTTCTGCCTGTGTAGTGTTCTGCCTGTGCTGTGTTGCATGTAGTGTGCTGTGCTGCCTGTAGTGTGCTGTTTATAGTGTGTTGTCTGCCGTGTGCTGCCTGTAGTGTGCTGCCTGTGCTGTGCTGCCTGTGCTGTGCTAACCTATGGGAGAACACCTAAGTGGACCCTCTTAGTATCATTCGCTCTACCAGTAGTCCCCTACACTTCAACAAATATGTAGAAAGCTAACTATCTAGGTGAAGCCAGGGTCTACGCATACGGCACCTGGTGGCAAAAAAATGAAACTACCTAAAATCATGATAGAAGCACATTTCTCTCTTGTATATATGTCCTAACTTGCCTTTACTAACCCTTTATATGCCACCTCATAGTTGTGCCTCAGGTTTTGATTACAAATTGTTGGCAATTTTTTTTCTGTGTTGCAAAATGTAGGCCTAGAAAAAATACAATTTTCTAGATTTGTGTTTTCCCCCTAAATCAGTCATGGCAATTCAGTTTCACCTATGACAACTAATTTCCTTGGATTGATTGTGCTACTAATGATCTCCTCTAAACATCTGAGAAGTTTGATTGAGATATTATTTGTCAATTTTTCAAAAAGTTGAAAAATGTTGAAAAAATAGGGATTTTCCCATAGCCAGCTATTGTTAAGGGTGTCCTATCTTCAATTGCCAATATATTAAAATCTAGCACTATAATTAGTATAGATTTTTTTGCTTTTATTATATCATCATGTATAAAAATAATATAGTCCCAAGTGATTAAGAGCAGTTGTTGGTAGATCAAAATTGACCGAACACTCTGATTGAACCCGCTCCATTTCAACTTACTGGGCCACCCCTGACTATGCCCCATGTCTCCCTGTGAACGAGGAAAATTTAAGGTTCGTCCGTGAAAGTTGATAGAGGTTGGAAAAATTAACTTTAATTTCAAACATTTTCCCAAAACATTCATAAACGTCGGTAAATGTTCATAGACGTTTGGAAAACAAACGATTGCTTACAACGTTTTTTTTACATGAAAAACTTTGTGAAAAGAACAGTAAGAAGTTTCTACAATGTAAAATAAACAGACAACGTTCATATGGATATTCGAAAGGAAAATTTAATGTTACATAGTACATATAGTACATCTGTGTATGCCCAGCAGGTAGCAGTCTGATCTGTTCTGGTGAGTGCATTGGTAGAAATGTGCTAAATTAAGGTATTGAAATTCTGAAACACTTCATGTTTTAGGTGATTCAACAAATCCAAACGCACTTAAGGCTTGCTTACAAAGCAGTTCCAACGTCCTCAGTATTGTGTATAATAATTGCAGACAAGAGAAAACGTGTCCTCTAACATAGCATAGCCCTTTATTAAAGTATAACCAATGCAGCTTTGGTGGGTTAGTTAAAAGTGCTGCATTGGTGAATCATGTTTGGGCATCTGTCAACCCGTAAACGTTTACTGCCTCTTTGGTTTTGAATGATATGTATGAGGATAATAGTAATACTGATAGTTTAAAGTGTAAGGTTATAATCCTATTGGTTTGACTTAATTTGCATTATCTGTATTCATAATATATCCCATCTGTAAGTTTTAACACTAAACAACAATGTCTTAAATCGTAACTCATACACTATAACTCATTAGTCAGTTATAGGCCAATGCAACTTGATGTAATGCGTTGCTATATTTTATTAAAGGGCACAATACAATGGATGTTTAGTAATCATCATATATACAGCTGTACATGTGACTATCAATATCATTATTCTCTTGAAAACAAATCATTCTCCATTGCTTTATACATCAAACTCCACATATTTCTTGTTTCCTGTTGATTCACCAATGACCAGCACATTACTCTTCACAAACCCTAACTGGTTAATGGGTGCATAGTAAACAGAGTGCAACCTGAAGCCTTTCTTGATATCCCAAACGCGCATGGTCATGTCAACAGAAGCAGAAACAAAAAAGTCGTCTGCTGCCCCATTTGAGAATGCAGCGCAGTTTACGTTTCCGGTGTGGTCTGAGAGCGTGTACATTTCACTGAAACTCCTGTCCTCAGCGTTCCTGATGTGGATCAAACCATCAAAGTAGCACAGAGCCAGGTACTTCCCATTGGGAGAGAACTTCACCTGGGTCACAAGAGCCTCTCTGCTGAATTTGAAGATGGAGGTGAGTGATGAATCCGCTCTCCTAGAAGTAAAGTGGAATAAATCGGTTTGATTAAGTCGTTGCCTGGTTTTCACCATTGCTGCACATATGTTCAACGTTATCCTTACTGGGTTGATGCACTCCCTATGGTAAATATGGTCAGTTCCTAGATCTAATTAGTTCACGACTACTCCCTTCTCCTACCAAACGTCTTTTTAATAGTCTTCAATAAGGCGTGTGGAACAATATAATCTTCACAATTATCACAATTAAAATGGTCTTAGACAGAAATGTGCTCAATCTGTGTTGTTCCGCTATACACATGCATAGGAGGTGCGGAAATAATTTTCAATGAATTTTGCTTGCTTCATCTTTTTCAAAAATTGTTTTACTCCTGTTCTATTGCTCCCAGTCAATCCACCAAAATATTGGGTGTCATTGGTCCAACAAGAACTATAGTCAAAGGCAGGGTAAAAAAATTGATTGTCGCTTGTTTAACTATTTCATGCACAAAATCGATTGGCCAAAAAGAATCCTTGAAGATTTTATAAAAAGAATTTGCTCGCTCGTACCATATTTTTCCCTAGTGAAATCCATTGACCAACTCGTTTTGGTCTGGCCTTGATGATTTGTTCTATGTATGACGTACTATATTTAAAGAGCAATCATGTTCATCTTTCGTGAGATAGTTATAAAACTTACCCGACACTCATGACATTGAGGTGACCCGTGTATCCTATTGCGATGAGATCGTCTGTCAGCGAACCGGCCATGTAGCTCGCCTTGGAATCTCCCAGGTCCCACGTGTGAACGAGAGCCAGGCTTTCACTGTCAAACACTAACAACTTGTCTTCTGTGGTACCTAGAATGAAGCGTAATGTGACTTTGATAAAGCAATAATTTTAAAAAGGGGTTTGCAAGATGCTGCAGATGGATAAATGTGAGAATGCCCCACATAGGAGGATGTGGATTATATTTTCTGCTTGGCTACACACCTTATTGCAATGATTTTTAAAAACTGAAAATTATTTTAAAATAGTAAAATTTGGGCAGAAACAATTATCTCTGGTTCCCTATGTGGAGAGTTCTTACAGTGTAGCTATACTAACTAACTTCTATGTACTGTATACTACCCACATGTTACACATGGCAGAGGGAGGGAGGCTAAAAAAACTCCATTTTCAGTGCAAAAAATGCTGCACTTTGCTTGCATGGAAATCCAACACGATACGATATGACATGTTTTAAAGCCAACAAGAGCCGACAGGCGTTAATGTCCCAGTACTATACACGCCCTTGAACCGGTCAAACTCTGTACTTAAATATTGACCATTTTTAATCATGTTTTCCACTGAAAATTGCAAAGAAAAAATTATAAAAAGATCCCAACTGACGATTTTTGAGACGTGCACGGTGATGAGTAACAAGTATAATTATTTGCAGTGGCCTAAGATTAAAGATGATATTAGAAGAGTTTCGTTGCAAAACGCAACAAATCCATTCCAGAAATGAAGCCCGTAGTGATTTCCCTAAGGCTACCATAATCATCGGCAATTATAGTGCCTCAGATATTATGTGTACATCAAAGAGGACCTGAAAGCATGAAAAATAGAATTTTGAGGGAATCTTTTTCAAAATTGCATGAACCTATTCCTGACCTACACCTTTGTCAAAACTTGTTGTCATTTTACAAAATGGCGCTTATTGCATTTTAGAACCAAACTCTTCTGCTGCTGCTCACAATACTTACCCACTAGAATAGCATCCTTGTTTGTGGCAATACAGGTGGGTCCATACACCGATAAAGTAGTCTCAGGGTTACCTTCAGAGGATACCTTCACTTCAGCATTCTTTACTGCCCCCTCCTGCAAAACATAATGTGGTTTAAGACTTGACTATGAGCCTTTAACTGGGACAGCATGTATCTACAAGTGTTATGTTTCTGTTGCACATATGGAAGCATCATGCCAGCCCTTTGAGGGTGTGAACCCATGGTGTTTGCACATATTGCATCAACAGTATCAACAGAATAAACCTTGTAGATCCTTTAGCTGTCACCAGGGCTATAAATGGGTCAGACCAATTTTGATTTAGTTTATGTTGCCATACCATAAGTTAAACAGCAGGTCATAATACGTATACATTCAATGGGGTTACTGTGCCTTTAGCCTTTCAAGGGTGGCATGTTGCCTTAAAGAAACAATTGCCATCATGAGTCCCTGTTGCAATGCCAGTGAATAACTCACCACCCCTGCAAAATTAGTACATTATACTGTCCCTTTGGCGATGCATCAATCCAGTGAGGTCCTCGTGATGCATGAATGCAGCTCTGGCAATTAGACTTGTCAGGGTTGCACACATGTAATATGACTATGAAAAGGGGTTAACACATTAAAGTACTATGAGCTAATACATACCTCGTAGGCTCCTTGATGTCCTAAGTCTAATGTAATGAGTTTCTCTGAGTCTGGGGTGTAGCGGGCCATCCAGAGGCAGCCTTTGTGAGAAGGACTTCGGCCCACCACCTGATTTGTCTCCGGGTCCAGGACATTACACTCCTTGCTCCAGCCCTGGCAGGTTGCGATGTACTTAGCACAGGGGGAGCACTCCAGGATAGAGTAGTGGAGGTTACCTGCCGGGGGTGTCCTGGCAATGATATGAATATTAAAGCGGAGTTGCAACGTCAATGGGCCATGGATAGATATCAGCATGGGTAACACAGGGGTGGGGGTAAACATCAGCAAAGGCGGCACAAGGGGTTTTAGAAATAAACAGGGGAGCTTCCACAAGGGTGTGTTCTTATGTTCATAAAACATAAAGAGTAACGCTCACTTCTAAAAGAATGTAGGCACCAATCCTACTCGGCATAGGGCAGTGCATACAATGAACCGACCAACAGAAATGCTTTGCGACCTCCATAAACATTTAAAGGGAAGGTTACCTAATGTATATGGCCCAGGATCGAAATCGTGCCAGGCTATTTGAAACAATTTAACTGCCTCTGACCAATGAATTAGTATCCCTGGTCTCAATTGCAAAAACACTGGGGAAAACCCCAAGAGCATTCAATATATACCAAAAATGAATTAGATTGCATGAATTAGATAGGCATATAGATTACCTTCCTGCGGCCACTGCTTCATAGTCCCACACCTTGAGAGACATGTCCAATGATGCCGTTACAAAGGTTTCCTCTGTGCCTGGTTTGAAGCAAGCCCAGGTGACCCTGTGCATGTGGCCCCCAAGGGTTATGAGACAGTCATTGGATGCCATGTCCCACAGTTTCAGTGAGCGGTCAGAAGAGCAGCTCAATAGTCGACTACCTGATGCGTTAAAGTGCACGCACCATACCCAGCCACGGTGCCCAGATAGCAGAGCTACAGCCTGGAAAGTGAGAGAGTTGAGTAACCAGGGATAAAAAATGCTCCAAGTAAGGGTGCATGGATTTTTATTTTTAAGTTAAATTAGTGTTCGCCAATGATGTGCGCAGTCACGTACAAAGAATAGTCCATGTACCACAGCCCCTTTTTGTTTAATTCCTCACGCATGTATACATATTTGTGGATTTATTATAGGGAAAAGTCAGTAAAAATGTAATAGATGTACTCTTTATATGGAAAATAGAACATAAGCTATACAGCCGACCGGAAACAACTTTAATTGAGTCCACCGAGTGAGTCAGTTCGTGTACTGTTCCCTTTCACTAGGCCAGGGTGTCCAGAAATATATAGTTTGATCTGTCTCTCTACACATAAATCATATCATATCAGCAAAATGTTAAGTATAATGTATCATGAAAAGCAGGATGACCTATTGCTGGAGATGATAATATAAAACAGAGGTTGGCTACATTTTGTCTGTTCATTGGGTCTTAAAATACCAATAACTGAAATGATATTCCTCAGAAAAGTTACTGTGAAATTACCCCTTGCGTGAAAACGACCCTTTTACTTTCCCCATCTGCTAATTACAGTACATAGTTTAACTACAGAATTGCAAGGAGTACCTGTCCACTGGCTGCATCCCAGACAGTGATCGAAGAGTTATCTCCCCCAGTGACAATGACAGTACCAATCGGGGAGTAGTCCACGCACAGATTCATACTGCACTGTCCATTCCCTTGTGTCTGAACTGACCAATCAGACACCCGCACCTTCTTCAGCCCAACCGTGCCGTACAGGGACACTGCAACCCAGGTGCCATCTGGTGAGAAGACACATCCTAGGGAGTTGCCGACCTCAACAGCTTTGATTAATGAGAAGTCTTGCATGGACCAGGCTTTGAGGTAGCCATCCTTGGAGGCACTAACTAGAATGGAGTTGTCAGGAGAGATGTCCACACCTGTCACTGCCTGGGTATGAGGGTCTAACATAGTAGCCACCTGGGAGGAGTAAGGAAAGGATTGGTTTAGTTCTGAAACAGTAGATAGTTGAAGGCATGGGCTTTAATTGATCACCCTGTGCTGGAAAATGATTGTGATTTAATACAAGCTAAAGTCATGACCACAGGTACCCTTAATATGGTATTCTAACAGCTGAAAATGACCCCAAAGAAATAACTACATTGACTTAGCACTGATGGTAGGTCTACTGATATTTATGATATCGATAGATATGAATTGTACTTTACAATGAGGAAGACTTAAATGAGCCGTGTGTACACATGAAGACCCCTGAAATATGCCTGGTTTTTTTTATAACATTATGTGCTAACCTCTGAAATCTATAATGTGACCAGGACCCTTAAAGACACACTAAATATTAGTTACTGTAGGCCGCACTATACCCACCTGTGCTCCATTGGTTCCAAAGACCTGTAGTCCTCCATCTTCAGAGCCACTGACCAGAATGTTACCAGTCCTGTCCCATACACATGGCCTCTCTCCATGGTAGGGGTCAGCCAGCCCGGGGTAGCGGGGTCCAGGCAGGTCAGTCACTGTCACCACCTCAGCACCACTAAATGGGTCCCACATTCTAACACTGCCTTCCTCTCCTGTAGATGCTATAAGGTGACCTGTAGAAAATGGTATATGTAAGGGAATGTAGCTGTGAGCTGTGAGGTAAAATGTAAGGAAATAGTGTAGGTAAGTGATTGAGTGGTATCAATCTCTGGTCAATCTGTGGACTGTAGAAGCTGGTATGAAACAAGCAAGTGTGTGGGGTAAAGGAAAATTCACTTGTGCACAGAGTAAGACCTCTCTCTTATTCATTGGTTTAATCATTATCATGCAGTAAATAGTTGAGGTCTTGAGACTCCAGGTATTCAATACTAAAACAAATGATTTTTATAGACATCATAAAATGAGATTTGCAGAGGGGAAAATACTTTGAGTACCTTTGGGATTGTAGCGAACACATCTGATCCCACTTGTGTGCCCCCTCATGGTCATTTCACATGGATCATCCACACCATCCTCCTGCTGGTTATGGCTGTAAGTCAAATACAAAGTTGATGTATGTTTTTGTAGGGAATAGTTTTTGCTAAGGAAACTCTTGAAAGGCATGCCCAGTTCATGTAGCACTTTTAATAGCACCATTAATTGCATGTTTGTCAGCTAAGATGTGAGTTTTGGAATTTGAATATTATTAAACCAATTACCTAATGGTCCATTAAAGTGAAAAATCCATAGATTTGATAGTAAATAGAAAGGTAGTAATAGTTTGTTGCCTTGAAACGTACCTGAACTTCCTTGGTATGTCATCCTTAAGACTTTGCTCCATGGTGTCAAACAGGTGTCTGATAGGATTACCTTGGGCCTGCTGACCAGCCAGTTGGTATACTGCTAGAGAATCAGCCAAGAAGTGTGGCAGTCCAAGTCCTATGAACTTAGACATGGCCTTAATAGTCTTCCTACCAGATTGGTCTGCCGCCTGCAGGAATAAGCTCTTGCTCTCATAGCCTGATGGAAAATAATATGATATATATGAGTTACACACATGGCCCAGTAAATCTATTTTACCACAATATATACCGATCTACAGATTAAGGTAAATTAATCAAGCAAAAAAGTAAATTGCTTGTCAGTGGGGGAATAATTAGACTTCCTGAATGGTTACCACCAAGCAAGCATATTCAATAGTGATATTGTATGGTAACATTTTAGGGTTTATAAAACTGCAAGTCATTCAGAGGCTGATTGGCTACTGAACAGCCCAGAACTAGTGTATAGGGTACAAAAAGATGTATCTAGGCAGGTGATTTAGGATGAATCAGAGATGAGCTTAGTGGCAGAAAATGGGCAAATATCAAATTTCTCCTGGTCTTTCTTAGATTTGTGGCATTCTCAATACTGACACTCCTATAACAAAATTTGTGGGTATAAATATCCATAATCATTTACCTTGACCAGCATCAAATTTAGCTTCAACAAACTCGAGGGTGGCTACCTGCTGTTCTATACGGTCCCAGTCACCCAAAGCTAGCAGATGGGAGGGAAGCTCAGCCAATTTCCTTCGATTAAGCTGGCGGAATGTGCTCCGGGAGCCTGTCAGAGCTAACGGTTGACGTGGTACCTGGGATTAAAGACCGTAGGAATGTTCTACGTTATATTCCTGTATGACTTGTAGTGTAGATACTTAATAATTAAGCATTTTGCAGTATTCTGACTTAATAAGAATATCCATTAAACCTGTGGGCAACTCTAAGAAACAGAAAAAAACATGCTCATATATATATATATATATCAGGATAATATACCGATACACACGCTGATCAAGTGACTTTGGTGCCCTCGTTTATTTCTTTAACGAGTTGTTAACATTTTCGGCATCACTAATTATAACATGGCCATAGGGTTAGCGAGACCTTCCATGGATTTATATCAGTTAGATCTGTTAAGGCTTTCATCTTAAATCGTATACCCCACTAAACTCTACTAAATTTGAAGATTTTGTCTACTTACCTGTCTGTTTTCCATCCTTGGAGTCAAGTCAGTGATGGCTCTGGTCAACTGTTTGGGTGTCCATAATTTCCCCTCAGCCCATTTACCTTCAAAGTAGTCAGCCAGGGCTTCATGTGCCTTGGATCGGAATTTACCCTGGTCACTGTCCAGATAGCGAGCAGCAGCAGTCTCCCAGAACTGCCTATAATAATTGTTGCAAAGCACTTGTATAGTGAATTTATATGTTATAGCCTGCATCTTGCATACAACCCACATCGAGACTCTATAGGTCCCTTCTGATTAAATAATCTGCATATGGGGTCCAAAGATGGCAATTTTAGTACTGTAGCATACTTATTACAAACATTTTATAACCCACACCCTGTACAGGCATGTTTGGTATCAAATCAAAATTGAGTAAGAATTTACTGTGATTAGATAAAATACTTAGAATATAAGATGGCGTTCTGATTTCTGTCAGTTCTTTCCATTGAATTATTTAATTCTATGAAGTTCAGTAGATTATAAATCTGATTTAAGGGGTGGCATCAATTATCACTGTATTAATCGTTAATATGATAATCTGATAGAGAGAAGAATATTTTATCAAAATGGTATTATCTTACCTATGGTACCAGCCATAGGCATTGACACCGTTGGTTCCTCTCTCCATTAGATATGATCCCAGCTCATTTCTCACACGGATCCACAGTAGTTGGGGGACACGGCGGAGTGGGGGCAGCCAGAAATCAAACAGATAGTCCAGAACATCATCATCGCAGGACAATATGTCCTCCAGCTCTCCAACAGAGAGACCATCCTTTGCACAAGTTATATAGGCTAGAGCATGTTGGACAAACAAGACCCCAAACCTTGACTCCACACGCTCAAAGAGCGTGTTTATCAGACCGGGCATGTCATGGGCAATGGCATCGGCTGAGATTTCATCATAAGAGTGCCATTTTGCTGCAATGTCGACCGCAAGCCGCAGAAATAGTGGAAGTGGACACTTTGCAAAGGCATCAAGGACAATCTTCCGTTGGTTCTCTGTGACTGTTCTATTCTGTGCAGCAAGCATTTGATCAAGGAGCAGAGGTCCATCTGACTCTGACATGTTGGTGATGTGCAGGAGGTTACTCTCAGGGAGGTAAGCTTTAAGTGCATCAAGACATGCTCCAGGAATGGAGGAGACTATGACATGAGCATGTGGTGGTAGACTACCCTTTAAGGACAACCACTTCAGGTTTTGTCCAAAGTCTTCATTCGAGAGCTGATCCAGCGAATCCAGAAACACCACAATTGGTTGGCTCTCTGTACCAAATGTCAGGGCTTCTTGGAAGTAGGTGACTAACTCGCTGTAACCAGTGGGTATGCTGCTGGTATCCTTACCATACACACGGGCAATCTGCATGCAGATACTGTAGAGAACAGCACGTGCAGAACCAGAGTGAGTCGTTGTGCCCATAAAGCGAAGAACTATAGTAGCTTGCGGCAAGACCTTCTCTTTGACCATTTTAGCTGCAACCGCCATCAAAGCCGTCTTACCACAACCGGATGTACCGAACACTCCAAGGACCTTGGATTCCTTCCCCTTGAATTCCTCGACATGTTTTGTAATGGCTTCAATCAGATTTTCTCTCCCAACGAAGACCTCACATTTCTGTGCAGCAAACTTCTGGTGCTGAATCACCTCATCATAGATGGGATCCTTTATGATATGGTGGTGTGCCTCATACGCAGTCAGGATCTTGCGGCTGATGATTTCGCAGGTTTTGTCACATGCGTCAACAACATACCTCTCAACAGCTGCTTCAGTGTCCTCTTCATAGCCAAAGTCCAGCCTGATGTCATCTACCCCAGCACATCTTGCAATCTTCTCTTCCTTCAGAATAGTGAGGTATTCCTGAGCATCTGTATCAACTGCTCCCTCCTTCATGTCAATTATATGACGATGAAGATGTTGTTTTTCTGTGACATGATTCAGTTTCCTTGTCAAACAGATGACCTGGTCTTCACACATTTTGTTGTCCAAGAATCCAGTTTTTACTTCTTTTTCAGTGATGGAAATAAAATATTTCTCAGCTTCCACCTCACCGAGTTGATTCGCTACTTTGCGGAATAAAGCGATGATCTTCTTTTCTCTGTTCCACCAATCAGAATCATCAGCTGTTCTTGGTTGAAGGACATAGACTGGGGGTAAAGCATTTGTGTCAAGTGCATAGAAATCCTTGATGATTGCTGTATCTTCAGACTCTGCTTCTAACAGACTAATGAGTTCCTCAAATTCTGATTGTATGATTTCCACAGGAAGGGTACGGTAGCCATATTTGTGACCTAAGATGGCCAGGAAGGCTGGACCTGCACTCTCCTTAAGGCACCTGTGAAAATGAAAGTATACAGTGCATGGGAATATCATTGTGTCACAGGTTGAAGCACTTAATTCACTATCAATGGTATCAGAGGATTGCATCTAGTATAAAATGTAACTATACTCAGGTTACACAAGAAAATATTCAGAAAATGAGGTCACCTAACTTCTAATTAAGTAATGCAGTTATTGTTTAACAATTTAATGTAATCTCAGAAAAGAATGGAGACCTTATGTCATCATGATGAATGTAGCTCCTTCTGGCACAAATGAACATGACAGCTTGAGATGTCATGCTGTTGGGTTACATTAAATCATGCAACATACCTCCTGACTTCAGACATGCAGATCTCTGTAGTACCATGCTCCATGGTGAGCTCCTCCTTGACGCCCCATCTCATGTCCACTGTACCAAAGTCCATGTCCAGGAAGCGACACAAGGTTCTCAGGTATGGGTACACATCTGGTCAGTGGGACAAGATATATTTATACTTATAAGTACAGAGTACAATAAGAGCAATTGATTCTATGTGACACTGATTCCCTTTTATGGGGACTTCACCCCATCTACACATAATGGTGCACTTGGTGGCAAAAAAACGAAACTACCTGAAACCATGCTATTTGCAGATGTCCCTTACTTATAGGTCATGATCTACATTTATCCACCCTTTAATCACCCTTTAGGCCAATGTTAGGATGGAAAAAAGAACTGGATCATTATGAAGACTTACTTCTCATGAGAAGGTTCCTTTCGGCCTGGGTGTCTGTGAAGGTTGAGCTGATGAAGATGGTGACACGTGACTGTCTGTCTGTGAGGTTACCCTGGTCTCCACCAGAGGATACATCCCCCCTCAGAGCCCTCACAACCACGTCCTGTGCAAGCAGAATGAAACCATTAACCAGTATTTTCAAGGCTACCTCCCTTTGTCATGCCCCACACCTTCATCATTGTATGTCACACTCCCCTCTTCTCCTCTGCCTCCTATCACCTGGTGTGACATGTTTTATAGATCACCCCTATTCATTCTATTTGTACTAAAGGGGTTTGTGATCTAACATACATCTACATACCTCAGGTAAGGGCTTCCTTGGCATGGCGACTAAGCGCTTGGCTTCCTCCAGCAGGTCCTTCCAGTATGGCCTGTCCTCCCGCGTCTCTCCACTCCATGGGTCATCTTTACTTAGTGCCATGAGGAGATCTCTCCAGCTGGGACCGGTGACAACCTCTGATTCTTCCTTCTTTTCTACTTCCTGCTGCTCCTGCCAGAAAAATTTCATTTACTTGTTGTTCTCATTTGTAAATTGAAGCATGAATGGTAGGACTAACACAAGTGATAGGGGTGGGTCGAGGGTTTTGGAAAAGGGGGTTGTGCTAATGAGAAAACAATTCAGTTCATTTTTTACGTTAAATGGGGGGCAAAATACTTTGGCCGCCACCCCATCATCCCATTTGATAAAATATGATCATACCCTTAATCAGATATAATTTGCGGTATGTTGAGTCTATCATTGTATTGAAAATCACATCATTAACCATTGAGTGTCTGGCTAATGGGACTCCTACCCTAATAAATTAAAAAAAGACAATAAAACCGACCTGTGTGGCAGCCTGTATGATCGCAGGAGATGCTACTACTGCCTCAACAGGTGGTGTGGACTGTACTTCTGCATTAACAGGTGGTGTAGATTCTACTATTGCATCAGGAGCTGGTGTGGGCTCTGGTGCTATATCAGCAGGTGGTGCGGGTTCTGGTGCTATATCAGCAGGTGGTGTGGGCTCTGGTGCTATATCAACAGGTGGTGCGGGCTCTGGTGCTATATCAACAGGTGGTGCGGGCTCTGGTGCTATATCAACAGGTGGTGTGGGCTCTGGTGCTATATCAACAGGTGGTGCGGTCTCTGGTGCTATATCAGCAGGTGGTGCGGGCTCTGGTGCTATATCAGCAGGTGGTGTGGTCTCTGTTTCTACATCAACAGGTGATGTAGGTTCAGGGACTACATCAACAGGTGGTGAAGACTCTACTATTTCCTCAACAGGTGGTGTGGGCTCTGTTCTTGCCTGATCCTGAAATAACAGAATATCGTTTTCAATCAAATTTGACTCAAATCTTTTCTTCATCTGAATTCTCAGTTTAACTGTTTCTCTATGCATACACTGTAAACCTGCTGACCATCCTTTAATTGTATTGGTTTCAAAAATATTCTCTCTATCTGAGCAAGTACTCTAGAAATCTTTTCCCGTAAAGCCTGTAATTATCTAGTATTAGAGACTTCACTTTACCTGTGTCGGTTCTTTTACACTTGGGTGTAAATTGGCAGCTTGGGTCGCAGTCGGCCTCTTTGTAGTCGGTTGTTGGCGAGGGGGCTCTTCGTGACTTGATCCACAACCCATTTTTTATGCTACCACCCTTGGAGTCTAGAAAAATATAAAAATAGAATAAAAAAAAAGAGAATAGTTTAGAGAGAGGTTCTGGCCAACAGTGGCTTTCTGTAAGTGTACATAGGCAGTAGAATCTACTGTTGGTTTACAGTATAAAGGGACATATTCTTGAGTTATCTATTTATCGGATTGATGGACGGAATGGATGGACGGTCGTTGGTGGAAGTGGGTTTTGTCCATCCGTCCATCAAATCCGTCAAGATACCTGCTTTTTTGGATGGATTTTATGGACGGACGGATGGACGGTCGTTGGTGGATAATATTAAATTAAAGGCTCGATCGGTACCCGGGATCGGTACCCTTCCACCGACAGTCAGAGTGGAGCCGGGATAGCTGCTCAGCCCTATGTATAAGGCCGGTGGGGGTTTAACCTAATACATGTACAAAATGTAGTATGCACGTAATCTGCTCAATGTCTCTGATGTAATCCACCATCCACGTCGACCCATTGTGTGGGGACTATACCTATTATATATGTTTACATGAGAGAAACAAACGGCCTATACCTCTCATGGTGGCTATTTAGCAACGTTACTGTCTAGGGACTTGTGCAATATTCAGGCGGCCTCAATATTTAAGTATGATATGCTATCCTTCGACACTATACTTGTTACAGCTTACTAGACTTCCGGCTTTAGGTTTTACTACTAGTCGTGGCTGAGTGAGTAGCCAAGCAGAAAGAGTATGGGTGTGGGCCACCAAATTCGACATGGCAACATGGCTATTTCTTATAATCGACAATCGACATGAGGCCTAGTGACATGCAACATGAGGCTCAAAAAACATAGTGACAGGCGACATGGGCAATTCTTAAAATCGACATGGGACATGGGCATTATTAAGCGACATTGACATGGGACATGGCCATTATCTAAGATCAAAAATCGACATGGGGACCCCCGATCGGATCCAGACCCCCCAAGAGTGTCCTACACTGGGGTACGTGGATCATCCTTCTCGCGTGGCTGCTTACATTGTCCTGACATGGATCAACCTCTATTTCCAGATATCTCTTATACCACACAACTACATGTGTAATAGTGTTTAAAAAGTCAGATAAAGTCCAATATTTACCAAATGCTAGGTCTTACCGAAAGATGTTGCAAATACTGTAAATGTATAAATATAAATGTACAAAAGGGGGATTTGGGACATTCAAATGACCAGTAATGTTCAGAAACAGCTCGGAAGAGGTTCCGATGCAGCCCTGGTGAGTGACTCGAGAAAAAGCTCATTGTCCTGTTAATAATAGTATGTGAACATGTTGTTGGTGAATGCAAAGAAGCCTTCCGTCCTATAGAGTAAAACTTCGACATTTTGTCACCTCATGTGGAGAGGCGGCATGAGAGTTAGCTGTTAAAGCCCCAGCTCTCCTATAAATAGGGCTGAGTACCTGTCCAGACTGCGCCCTGACTGTCGGTGGAGGGGTACCGAGACTTGCAGGTTTAAAGCGCAGATCTCGGTACTCCTCCAGCGGCAGTGGAGCCGGGACAGGTACTCAGCCTTATATAAATTAATTATATATAACTCCATAGGGGTGCTGGGGCTTTAAGATTTGCCCTGCCTGAAATACGATTTCTGAGGTTTCTGAGTAAAGCTGGGTGAATTTGATCACTACGAAAATTTTATAAGAATTAATCTTGCTGGTAACAATGTATTTTTAACAACGAAGTTTTACTGTATCAAGCCAATCATAGTGAGATACACTGAATCCACTTACTTACAGACTTCAACTTGTTTCCTACAATTTACTTCTTTAATCCAGGTAAAGATACTTTCCCCTATGATGCATTGAGGACAGACCTAGACTGTGTCACTGTAGTGAGAGAAGTCTATGCCACTATTGAAAACCTGAACTGCAGGCCTGCCTGGTGGTTATGTGTTGGCAGCAGTTCAAATATTGTAATGCACTCCATTCAACATGCAGTGATCCCATGAATTGCCACCTGTGGTCTCTATATGTAAAGCTCTGTGCTGGGTTACTTGCACATAGGGGTAGGCACAGGCATCCAGTGTACACATACACTTACGGCGGCTGTTGCTAAGGGAAACATCACAGAGTTGCTTACTCACCTTCAGTATAGCCATGTGCCTGGTCAGTTGGATCTACTTGCGCTGGCATTTCACTATACACACATTGTAATGGCGTCTTAATACTCTAGAACTCCATTGTATGAAATGTCGTCCTTATGGTATTAGCAGATTAGCAACGAACCATACCATAACACTCTGTTATGACCACCTACGCATTGACTGGTCAGTCTGGCATAAACACAGTGTTGCAGCCTATCTGGCTGCATGCTCTAGTGAGCAGGTCTAGGCTAGAGTTTGGTCTAGAGTTTGGTATCGATCCTCCAGGATGGTGTTTCTCCACAAATATACGGACGTCCGTAAATATGTGGACATCCACAAATATATTTATGGAGCTCCGCAAATACATACGGATGTATGCAAATATATACGGCGGTCCGTATCTGTATGCTTAAGTACCATAAAGACATATAGGCCTATATTTGCGGAGCTCCACAAATATATGGAGAGTGTATTTACGGACGTCCGCAAATTTACGGACGTCCGTATATTTGTGGAGAAACACCATCCAGGTGGCATGACAAGAGTGTCACCTAGTAATAAGTTAATTAAACGCAATACCCAAAGGCTTCATATACATTATACATGTTGGGGCATAGTCCATACCTGCGTTGCCATAACGCCCTTTGCCATATTATTTGTCCCCGGGTATTTGTCACTGCCATTACGTGATAGATATGGTACAAGTGAGTGTATTATTAGCCATGGACAAGGTAGTTGTCCAAGCTGCTATACTGAATCTGGCATCTCCTGGCGAGGCCCCTTACTGTGAGGTCATCATGGTCCAGATTGATGATATCAATTAAAACATAGACAACACCTACCCACAGTGTCATTAACAGGCACCATCAATAAACTTTGCATCCTCCTGGTTACCACATTTACCACCAGTTTTATAGCTCACAGTGGAAACTCTTGAAGATAACACCAGCCCCACCCCACATTTTATTGCAGTGCTAATGTTCCAAAGACATTGGCTATCCTGTTCAGCTGTGAGCTCATTAGGGAAGCCCTTTGTCGGCCTCGCCAGCAGATGCCAGATTCAGTATAGCCGGGGATAAGAACCATAGTCCATAGCCCAATGTTTACAATACTTAATATGCAGCTACTCATGCATTTCCATATCTGACTTACGTAACATACAATCCTGGCCGTTTTGTCTTGCACTTCCATCCAACTGTGGTATAAAGCAGTTACTTAATTGCAGTATAAAATGTGCATTATTTTGTACTATAAATACAGGTTATGTAGTAAAGCACATACTGCAGTTGTTGTAGTTGTTTTAAAGCTGGGCCGTCACCGAATAAGTTCAGCATTTGCCATACATAGACTAAAATAACAGTTCCACCAGCAGTGTTTGGACAGGGGACCATGAGCATTGTCCAGCTACAACATCACAGTGTCTAGACCTATTACCTTAATTCGAATTACGGTGATAGCTAGGTAGCCACTTAGGATATTGACAACAAATAGAAGGGAGTTGATTTAGCCTACTTAGAAGCAACTATATGAGCTGTTATTGCACAAGTTTACTTATAGGAGATATACATTGCCATAGGTATGGTATTTTAGAGGCCAAATGGCATGGTTTCTGTTTGACAGGGTTGAGAATTTTTTTACATGTATTACCGTAATTCAGTTTGCAATTAACATAGGGTATCACTGTAATTCATTGGTAGGTATTACCGTAATTCTGGGATATATGGTATTTCCACCTGGTTTCTTGCCTTTAAAATGCCATGTTCACTTTCCAATTTAACAGAACTTGTTTCCATGATTAATATTGTGTCTTCTCTACCTCTTGATATGAAGCATTCACTATGAGGGGCCAAAACACCAATCACTTGGTCATGTATCACTGTAATTCTGACCCTCACTAAAGTATTACTGTAATTCTAGCCCTCACTGAAGTATCACTGTATGAATATCTCAAGACCAGGGTCAAAATTCATTTGCCCCCCCCCCCCCATTGTTAAAAGATGATCACCCCTTACCTTCTAGAAGCATGTGGGTTTGTAAATAGAAACACTCCAATTTAAGTCACCCCCATTATGTGTGTGTGTGGCACTGCACTCAGTGTCTGGGGCCTGTCTGGCTATTGGTGCAGAGGCCAGTTTACCCTGTATCCTAACCCAACCACCACAGTGAGCACACCACCACAGTGAAGGCCCTATAGAGATACCTGGTATGTTCAAATTGATCATGTTCATGTTCTATTTGCACACAGTAGTACAAGTTAGGAGAGCACATGAGACCTATACAAGTAGGGTTTTTATGGCTGCTAGGAGGTTTGTCTACATGTATAACCGCTATCTGTATCAAATATAACATCTGTATAACATATAGAGGCCATCCATTAACCCAGATATGCCTAAGGAGGGAAATAGTGCTCTTTTTATAACAAAATTTCTTTTCCTGTGTTTAATTGATGTATTTTGGGCATTTTTAGCACAATTGGGAAATTCGCGCTCATGGCCTCTGATTTATGGACCGTCCTTTTAAAAGGACGGTAGGCACATAGGACATCAAAATTTCATGGGGAGTTCATAATTCAATTTGTTTCATGTCACAATGATATGGATGCATATAAAATGATGCAATTACCTCAGTAAACTGTCCTCAAGGATGGCACTGGTGTTATTCTTAATTGTGATGGTATGTTCTTAATTGTACATGAGTTGATATATTGCCTAGCAACCACATTTGACAAAAATTCCATGCCTAGCAACAAGCATGTGGAATAGGCCTAAGAGAGCTTTATATCCTTAGCACAACCATAGCGTACTGATGTGGGGTGTAAAAACGGCCCTCCAAACGCCAGTGCTTTATGACAGGGGACCCCCAGAACGTACTGATGTGGGGTGTTAAAATGGCCCTCAAAATGCCAGTGCTTTTTGCCAGGGGGCCCCCAGAGTGTACTGATGTGGGGTCTAAAAAGGGCCCTCCAAATGCCAGGAATTTGGATGGATGATGGCCCCAAATGCCACTGGTTTTCACACATTTCAAGGATTTCAATGCAATATATAATGCCTAGATTACACTAGATTGTTCATATTTCTTTTATAATGTTAATGTATGATAAATGGTTTTATGACTACTGCCTTTATATACTTCATAATTTGATGCTTTATTAGTAGTAATTAACCTTGAAAATCGATTATATCCTAATTTTGCAACATTTGAAATAACATGTTAAATATAGTAGTTCATCTTGTGATGGTATTATACCTTAATCTAAATTATTTTGAGTTGTCAGTATGGTTAAATGCTTCTAGTTGAGCATCATCTAAAGATTTCATCAGTTATACCATATGATATCATGAATTTCATGCTAATTAGCAGTTTTTCCTAATACACATTATCAGGACTTGGCCCTTCTGCCTGTGATATGCACAGGATAGCATTAAAACGTTTTGATACGTTTTTTATACTACAACTTAGAAGTAAAACGTTTTAGAACGTTATGGCAGTGGGGGGCCTATTGTGCTCTTATACTACAACTTGAAAATAAAACGTTTTAGAACGTTATGGCAGTGGGGGATCTATTTTGCTCTTATACTACAACTTGAAAATAAAACGTTTTAGAACGTTATGGCAGTGGGGGATCTATTTTGCTCTTATACTAAAACTTGAAAATAAAACGTTTTAGAACGTTATGGCAGTGGAGGATCTATTGTGCTCTTATACTCCCCTCCCCTTCCCTCCTCTCCTCGATCCCCACTTTCCCCTCTCCTCACTCTCCCCCATCTCCCCCCGATCTCCCCTCTCCTTGTTCCCCTCCCTCCCCGATCCCCTCTCTCCCCGATCCCCTCCCTCCCCGATCCCCCCTCTCCCTGAGCCCCCCTCTCCCTGATCCCCCCTCTCCCTGATCCCCCCTCTCCCTGATCCCCCCACTCCATGCACTCCCCGATCCCATCTTTCCCCTCTCCCCTTGCTCCCCTCTCCCCCCGATCCCTGCTCCCCGATCCCCCCACTCTGTCTGCTCCCCGATCCCCCCTTTCCCCGATCCCCCCGCTCCCCTCTCTCCCTGATCTTCCCTGTCCCCGATCCCACCACTCTGTCCACTCCCTGATCCCCCCTTTCCCCGATCCCTCCTTTCCCTTATCCCCCCTTTCCCCAATCCTCCCTTTCCCTGATCCCCCCACTCCCCCCTTTCCCCGCTCCCCCTGCTCCCCGATTCCCCCGCTCCCTGATCCCCCCACTTCCAGCTCTCCTTTTTCACGTTCTCCAAAAGCCCAGGCCCACTCTCCCCAACCCTGATCCCGTTTTCTCTTGGTACTTATGAATTGTACTGCTACCTATTTGATTCGATTGGTAACAATTGGACTTTATTGGTACCTATTTTCCTGTTCTCCGTTTTCCCATTCTCTGCTCTCCCTGCTCCTGATCCCCTGCCCCCGAGGGAGAAACTGAGAACGGGAGAAACAGAGAACGGGAGAAACGGAGAATGGGATAAACAGAGAAAGGGAGAACAAGAGAAAGGGAAAACGGGAGAAAGGGAGAACGGGAGAAAGGGATAAACGGACAACGGGATAAATGGTAAACGCTATAAACGACGAACGGGATAAACGGTGAACGCTATAAAAGACGAACGGGATAAACTGATAACGGGATAAATGGGGAAAGGGAAAACGGGATAAACGGAGAACGGGATAAACGGAGAACGGGATAAACGGAGAACGGGATAAACAGAGAACGGGATAAACAGAGAACGGGATAAACAGAGAACGGGATAAACAGAGAACGGGATGAACGGAGAAAGGGAGAAAGGGATAAACGGTGAACGCTATAAACAACAAACGGGATAAACGGATAACGGAATAAACGGAGAAACGGAGAACGGGAGAAACGGAGAACGGGAGAAACGGAGAACGGGAGAAACGGAGAACGGGAGAAACGGAGAACGGGAGAAACGGAGAACGGGAGAAACGGAGAACGGGAGAAACGGAGAACGGGAGAAACGGAGAACGGGAGAAACGGAGAACGGGAGAAACGGAGAACGGGAGGAACGGGAGGAACGGGAGGAACGGGAGGAACGGGAGGAACGGGAGGAACGGGAGGAACGGGAGGAACGGGAGGAACGGGAGGAACGGGAGGAACGGGAGGAACGGAGAACGGGATAAACGGAGAACGGGATAAAAGGAGAACAGGATAAACAGAGAACGGGATAAACGGAGAACGGGATAAACGGAGAAAGGAAAAACAGGAGAAAGGGGGAACAGGAGAAAGGGAGAACGGGATAAACGGAGAACAGGATAAACGGTGAAAGGGATAAACGGTGAACGCTATAAATGACAAACGGGATAAACGGATAACGGGATAAACGGAGAACGGGAGAAACAGAGAACGGGAGAAACGGAGAACAGTAAACCGGAGAACGGGAGAAACGGAGAATGGGAGAAACGGAGAACGGGAGAAACGGAGAACGGGAGAAACAGAGAAACAGAGAAACAGAGAAAGGAAGAAACGGAAAAAGGGATAAATGGAGAAACGGAGAACGGGAGAAAGGGAGAACGGGAGAAAGGGAGAAAGGGAGAAAGGGAGAACTGGATAAATGGAGAACGGGAGATACGGAGAACGGGATAATCAGAGAACGGGAGAAACGGAGAACGGGATAATCAGAGAATGGGAGAAGGAGATAAAGGGAGAATGGGATAAACGGAAAAGGGGATAAACGGAGCAGGGGATAAAAGGAGAAGGGGATAAATGGAGAAAGGGATAAACGGAGAATGGGATGAAGGGCGAACGGCATAATGGGCGAACGGGATAACAGGCGAATGGGATTAAGGGAAAACGGGATAAAGGGAGAACGGGATAAAGGGAGAACGGGATAAAGGGAGAACGGGATAAAGGGAGAAAGGAAAAACAGGAGAAAGGGGGAACAGGAGAAAGGGAGAACGGGATAAACGGAGAACAGGATAAACGGTGAAAGGGATAAACGGTGAACGCTATAAATGACAAACGGGATAAACGGATAACGGGATAAACGGATAAACGGAGAATGGGAGAAACAGAGAACGGGAGAAACGGAGAACAGTAAACCGGAGAACGGGAGAAACGGAGAATGGGAGAAACGGAGAACGGGAGAAACGGAGAACGGGAGAAACAGAGAAACAGAGAAACAGAGAAAGGAAGAAACGGAAAAAGGGAGAAATGGAGAAACGGAGAACGGGAGAAAGGGAGAACGGGAGAAAGGGAGAAAGGGAGAAAGGGAGAAAGGGAGAACTGGATAAATGGAGAACGGGAGAAACGGAGAACGGGATAATCAGAGAACGGGAGAAACGGAGAACGGGATAATCAGAGAACGGGAGAAGGAGATAAAGGGAGAATGGGATAAACGGAGAAGGGGATAAACGGAGAAGGGGATAAACGGAGAAGGGGATAAATGGAGAAGGGGATAAACGGAGAATGGGATGAAGGGCGAACGGGATAATGGGCGAACGGGATAACAGGCGAATGGGATTAAGGGAAAACGGGATAAAGGGAGAACGGGATAAAGGGAGAACGGGATAAAGGGAGAACGGGATAAAGGGAGAACGGGATAAAGGGAGAACAGGATAAAGGGAGAACAGGATAAAGGGAAAACAGGAGAATGGAAGAAGGGGATAAACGGAGAAGAGGCTAAACGGAGAAGGGGCTAAACGGAGAAGGGGCTAAACTGAGAAGGGGCTAAATGGAGAAGGGGCTAAACGGAGACTGGGAGAAACGGAGAACGGGATAAAGGGAGAACGGGAGAAAGAGAGAACGGGAGAAAGGGAGCACAGGAGAAAGGGAGAAGAGGGAGAAACAGAGAACGGGATAAATGGAGAACAGGAGAAACGGGGCATGGGATAATCAGAGAACGGGAGAAACGGAGAACGGGAGAAACAGAGAACGGGAGAAACAGAGAATGGGAGAAATGGAGAAACGGAGAACGGGAGAAACGGAGAATGGGAGAAACAGAGAACGCGATAAAGAGAGAACGGGAGAAATGGAGAACGGGTTAAAGGGAAAAGGGGAAAATGGAAAAGGGAAAATGAGAGGCGGGGAGAGTGGAGAATGGGAAATTCAATATAGAGCGACGGCAAAGGCATAGACACGTAGAACACGCCGCCCCAACATGGCGAAACTGCAACGAATATGGTGTCGCTGCTGACACTCCGATCGACTCGCTTTTCGGCCGAGACGTAAAACAGTGGTTACGCGCTGCAGGGCGCTAACGCTCACAGCCACCTGCTCACCCCCAGCCACCTGCTTTCCCACAGCCACCTGCTCACCTACAGCCACCACCTGGAATTCGATTATATATGACTTCCAATATATGAAAGTAGGGTAGCTTCTTCTTGCGATTACGATTCTGCTGTCAGAAATGAGAAATAACGTACTGTACTCAAATTAGATAATTCATTCGACTTTCTAACGACAAAAGCGTATATACGTGAGGCTTGTGGTGGCAAAGTCGCCCTACTGCTATGGTTAATTGTACATAAGGTTGTAGGCGGCTACATGTTCTAAAATGTTTTGTTTCAGCAACTGTGCCGCCATGGTTGGAACCTATATATATCAGACCAATTAATGTACACCCTACAGAAGTGCCAAAACGTTCTAAAACGTTTTGTCTTGGCAACTGTGCCGCCAGAGTGGGTTTATGTGTATTTAGAACCTATATCAGACCAGTTAATGTACACCCTACAGAAGTGCCAAAACGTTCTAAAACGTTTTGTCTTGGCAACTGTGCCGCCAGAGTGGGTTTATGTGTATTTAGAACCTATATCAGACCAGTTAATGTACACCCTACAGAAGTGCCAAAACGTTCTAAAACGTTTTTGTCTTGGCAACTGTGCCGCCAGAGTGGGTTTATGTGTATTTGGAACCTATATCAGACCAGATAATGTATATTCTACAGACATGCCAAAACGTTCTGAAACGTTTTGCTTTTACAAGTAGAACTACCAGAGTGTACCAATGTGTATTTGGAACATATTTTGGACCAAATGTTGTTTATCTACTATGTTTCATAACAGAAGTGCCAAAACGTTCTAAAACGTTTTGGTTTTCAAGCTAGAGCTTTCAGAGTGTACCAATGAGTATTAGGCATGGGCATTTAAATTAAATAAAGAGGAAAATCAGTCATTGAATACACATCATTACGTTCTGGGAGCCAAAAACTTGAAAAATCCATTACACATAATACGTTCTGGGGGTCCCCTGACAGAAAGCACTGGCATTTGGAGGGCCCTTTTTACACCCCACATCAGTACGTTCTGGGGGTCCCCTGACAGAAAGCACTGGCGTTTGGAGGGCCCTTTTTAGACCCCACATCAGTACGTTATGGCTGTCCCACTGCAGAAAGCACTGGCGCTCCTAAGGATATACAGCTTATCCGAGTATGCAGACCCAAGGATACCCATGATACTTATTACATTTCTTTTGAATCAATATGTTGCCTATCTATGACATTCAAAAACATTCTGTGCCTAGCAACCAGCATTAGAATGGCATTAACAGCCTAGCAACAACATTCAAAAACATACTGTGCCTAGCAACGAGCCTGCAAAATGGCCCTTATCGAGCTTTAGATACACCTAACCCCAGTATGCAAACCCAAGGACACCAGTGATACCTTTCATTATTTGTTTGAATCAATATGTTGCCCTTCCATGACATTTAAACATTCTGTGCCTAGCAACAAGCATGTAGAATGGTCTCAATAGCCTTGCAACAAAATTCAAAAACATTCTGTGCCTAGCTTCAAGCATGGGAAATGGGCCATATAGAGATTTGATGTCCCTTTCCCCCAGAAACAGACCCTAAATACCTGTTGGTATACATGATGCAAAGGTTACTGATCACTAAACAGTATGTAGCAGGCAATGGGGATTACAAGTATGCATGGAATCATACTTTCCTCTAGTGAGCAAACCTGAACATTTGAATTGATAATGTACTGGCGCTCTATACTATCACTGCAAAGGAGGCTTTATACTCTGGGCTGACATAGCTAAATAGTGGCCTTTTTGTAAGAAGCTGGATTGGAATTTGTCCCTGCCACATACTGGGCTTCCGGTCAGTCAGTTGGGCACTGGTCTCACTGGTGTACAGTGAGAGGCCTTTGTCTGACTACAATAGCCCTACCAAAGATCTGGTCATTTTGTAGTAGAAACTCATTTCAAGTATCTCATTACCCATCCAATATTCTATACTGTGGCCTGGTCGCCTACCCATTCTCTTTTGCACTCATGATATCTACTTGTGTTCAAAAGACTATCCTGTGTGATCTACGATAGTGGCTTGAATAAGGACACCCCTGCTCATAAATTTTGATGATACAATTTACACTGTGCTTATACGAGACCTGTGTTTATTTAAGATAGAAAACTTACCTTCATTTCAAAACCATCATTTACCCTTTGCTTACACAGGACCTGTGCTTATTTGAGACCCCTGTGCTTATTCAAGCCACTACAATATTACTAATTCACTCCTGATCCAGAATTTCACCCAAAACCTTGACTATGGGCATCCTACACTGTGCCTCTACATGGGTACCCACGATTTTGACCGTGTCGCCGTGTCGATTTTTAGCATAAAAGGGCTGTGTCGTCGTGTCGATTTTTAGCATCAAAGGGCTGTGTTGTGTCGATTTTTATCCTACATATATCGATTTTTTTTTGATTTTTTTTTACAAATCTGTCTATTTTTAAAAGACCCATGTCGATTTTTAAAAGGGCAATTTATAAACAAGACAAATACTCAGTTATACAACAACATGTATCCCTTTGGCATTAACACCTCCCTCCACCCAAAACCTGTGCTTGGTAGCATCTTTGGCGGTCACACCTAAACCCACAGCCCAGGTGTTGTGTCCGTCGATTTTTATCCCAACATTTTCTTTGTCCGTCGATTTTTATCCCAACATTTACTGTGTCCGTCGATTTTTAAAACCCCCGTGTCGCACGTGTCGCTTTTTAAAACCCCCGTGTCGCCGTGTCGCGCATGTCGATTTTACCCATGTAGAGGCACTACACTGCTATTACTACAAAAATACAGGGCATTCCTCATCATATAAGGCCCAAATCCCCCATGGGGAGGGTAAAATATGGATGTTTTATAATTTGGGCTGAAAGAAAGTCATCTAATCTTTAACCTGTTAAAAGAATATGACAAGCAGAATATTTTATCTTCCAGAAACAGACATCTTTGTATTTTTCAAAATGATGCTCAATAGCATCACCCATTTTCAAGCTGCTAGTGCCAATTAGCTTCACCTGTTTAGCATGGGCTTTCTTACAACACAGTCAAGCAAGATAGTGAAAACATTTTAAAATGTTTTTTCCTCAGAAATCCAGTTGTGGAGTTGACAACATAGCTATTTTAGATAGAAATGCCTTTATTTGGAATCCTAAAAGGACATTTTTACATATTATTGGATGTCTCTGAAAGAATGTTTCTGGTTACCATGGTAACCCAGTCTAAAATGTTATGGAGTAAATCAGTAATGGATGGGGCATTCTGAAAAATTTCATTTCTTATTTAATGGTGACCCAATCTAAATAATAAAATGTAAAATACTGACTTTCATCAAATAGTTCTGGGCCCATAAGGGTTAGCTGTAAGCACAGTAATTTTTTTTATGTTGTTGCTACGCTGTTTCTATAGGTCATTCGACATGCTTGTAGCTAGGCAAAGAATGTTTTTACATGTCATGGATAGACAGCATATTGATCTAAAATGACCACAAGAAGTATCCTGGGTATCCTTGCGTCTGTATACTGGGGTCAGGTGTATCTAAAGCTTGAGCTCTCTAAGGGCCATTCCACACGCTTGGTGCCTGGCATGGAATGTTTTTTAATGTTGTTGCTAGGCTGTTTAGGCTATGCTTCATGCTTGTTGCTAAGCACAGAATGTTTTTAATGTCATGGACAGGCAACATATTGATTCAAACAAATAATGAAAGGTATCACTGGTGCCCTTGGGTTTGCATAATGGGGTTAGGTGTATCTAAAGCTCAATTAGGGCCATTTCACAGGCTCATTGCTAGGCGCAGTATGTTTTTGAATGTTGTTGCTAGGCTGTTAATGCCATTCTAATGTTGGTTGCTAGGCACAGAATGTTTTTGAATGTCATGGATAGGCAACATATTGATTCAAAACAAATGCAATAAGTATCATGGGTATCCTTGGGTCTGTGTACTCAGGTTAGCTGTATTTAAAGCTCTCTTAGGCCTATTCCGCATGCTTGTTGCTAGGCATGGAATTTTTGTCAAATGTGGTTGCTAGGCAATATATCAACTCATGCACAATTAAGAACATACCTTCACAATTAAGAATAACACCAATGCCATCATTGAGGACAGTTTACTGAGGTAATTGCATCATTTTATGTGCATCCATATCATTGTGGCATGAACAAATTTGAATAATGAACTCCCCATGAAATTTTGATGTCCTATGTGCCTACCGTCCTTTTAAAAGGACGCTTTTAAACAATTATCCATAAGTGAGGGGTCAAACTAGTTAGACATTTTTTTGGTGCTAAAATTGCCTCAATGCCATTAGTTTCACATGTTTTTGACAAAAATGTTGAAAATTCATGCATTTGTCCTACTTTTCTAAGCCCTATAATAGTCAGGATTTTGAAACAGGCATTATTTGGTGAGAAACCTCTGTGTGTATGGTTGCCATGGTTACATGAAAAATTATATACATACTTGTAAAGTCAAAATAGAAGCATGTACCCTTGTTCTATTATAATTTGAAGTTAAAAACAATATGAATTCAATTTTGATATTATTTTAGTGATCATTAAAGTAGTACATGTCGGCGTCCTTTTAAAAGGACGGTAGGCATATCTGGGTTAATTACAGATGCACCAAGGGGGGTGGGGGTAGGCCAAATGGGTACAAATGCATACAGGGGGTGGGGGTCCAGGCCCATTTTTGGCATACACTATGTATGCATAAGGGCCGATTTTCTGTTAATTTTGGACTAAAACTGGTACCTTATTAGGTCAAAACATCTATCCAAATTTCACAGATTTTCCTATTACAGATTAGATAAATGGCAAAACATATAAGGCTATATACACCTTCAGAATTACAGTAATAACATGGAGTGAATTACAGTAATACACTGTCAACTGAATTACGGTGATACCTGCCAAAACACAACAACAGAATTGTGGTAATACCCTTGAGTGAATTACAGTGATACCCTTGATATTTTGGAATAGGTATTATGCAAAACCTAGGGCATGTACACCAAATCCATGCATAGGTATATTACCTCTCCTACTTATAGAACATATTGTCCAAAGAACAGGGTGCAGATACCTCAGTATTCAGTACAATGCCATGAAATAGAAATGGACTGAACTCACCTTCGGCCATTTTGAATTACCGTAATTCGAATTAAGGTAATAGGGCTAGACCCTGCGTGCCTGTAAGAGCCCTCTTGTGAATCAAAACTAAACTATATCCAAAAGTGCCTTTGGCCTCATTTCAACCATGACGGTCAAGCCTTGATAAGCGGCACATTGGGGGGTCTGGATGGGGGGTACCCATGTCGATTGTCGATCTTAAGAAATGGTCATCTCGCATCTCAATGTCGCCTAATAATGCCCATGTCCCATGTTGATTTTAAGAATTGCTCATGTCACCTGTCACTATGATTTTTGAGCCTCATGTCGCATGTCACTAGACCTCATGTCGATTGTCGATTTTAAGAAATAGTCATGTCGCCATGTCGAATTTGGTGGTCCACACCCATACCTTGGGTCTAGGCACATATGTAGTTTTCCTGGTACTGTTCTAATCAAATATTAAAAGAGTGACATGTCAGTGGGGAGAGTGAGATTATGCTGTGCACTATGCCGATCATACAAGGTCAATATACTCCTGAGGGGTCAGCATATAGATCTATAAGCATCACTAAAGAGGACTCGCCAGGGCTGCATCCATGCATCGTGCTGACAAAGTCATGGCACATTAAAGCACGAAGCGGTCTTCAAGGGGTTCATACTGACATTGATAACGAGCTTTGCCTGTGTGCTTAATCCCATATTCGGGTCATGTTGGGTTTAAGAGTGACACTTACTGAATTGGATTTTTATTGAGGATAGTAAAATAACTATCAACCCTTATAATAACTAATCTGATAACTGATCTCCTTCCTTATGCTTAAAAGCAGCATTCGCGAGTGCCTCGCTAGAGCTGCATAAATGCATCATGACTATAGAGGGTAAATAGTGCATCAAGGCGCTATCCGGCTACAAATGTATTAAATGGTGTCTATTACCAATGTCCTCCTCTAAAATATAATATGGGGAAAGAATGGACGCAATAACAATATTATGAAACATTATACTTTATTGTGAAATTATCAATGTACAATTAATAATGACAGCCATCCTCTTCAAGACATCCTCAGTACAGACCCACAAATAACATGTGTTATCCCTTTAAGGGCCGCATAGTACTTTACTGTCCTCTGCCCTTTTGTCAGTTTGACCCTTCGGGAGTGTATCAACCCTGCGGGGTGGGCATCATGTTTGAATGTAAACCTGGTGAGTAAACCTGCTAGTGATGCATTCATGTATCATGACGTTATAGGACATAGTAGATTAAAGCACTATGCAACACTGAAAGGGTTATATATATATATATATAACTTATTGTAATAAATAAACATCAACCAGTGGCAGCTGTAAATGCATGTTAATTAATCAACGTTGTGGACATGGATGAGACTGAAACTACGGCAGCTTAACTGATTCATTAGTTAGAGACTGGAATTAATTCAGTAGAGGGAGTGCACGTGTATAAGCCTTTCCTTGTAACATGTATGCTTATTTGTAAATTTGAATATCAGCATGTTGATGGGAACCACATATTATTGTGTGAATGTCACTGTATTATACTATGACCGTATTGCTTGTATTCACAAAACCAGAGTCACAGATCTAACCCTTAAAGTAGGCCTACAGCAGAGCTATTTAATCCACCATGGTCTTAAAATTGTCATCATGATGTAAGGACTCAGCAGACCTGCCAATGGTATACATGTAGGCTATATATATATGCATCATGAATACCTTACACAATTTGATGTATAATGACATAATGCATTAATACAGTGCATCATGATGACAAATGGCCATGTAGTTTTGAGGCATGATGCTGTTCTTAAAGGGTTAAGTAAGTATATAAATCAACCATGAACTAATGCTAGAGCACCATGTCTACTTACTTCCTAAAGGTTACATTTACAGATTTACAATGTATGTTAAAAAAATATAAATCAAATCAAAAAAGAGACAATTGAAAATCACTATCCCATGTATTAATTTAAACTGTACATGTAGGGCAATTCAATTGTAGCATATATTGGAACAAGGTACTCTTACTTATTAGCTGCTTATTATCAACTTGGTAGAAACTTTACAATTTTTAATGACTATAAGGGGAACAGGCTTAAACTGAGCAGCATGCTCATACTTCCAGTATATGACTGTACATAGCACAGGGTATACCCATCTCTTTGTCCTTGTGCTATATACAGCCATCTATTCCAAGCATAAGCATACTACTCATTTTAAGCCTGTGATAAGAGATGTAATTCATAATGGTAGTTATATAAGGGGACCATTGGGGATCGATATATTGTTTATTCTGCTAAAGAATATTTTACCCTGTTGTCACTAATGTAATAAACAAATAAGTGAATATGATTATGCTATTATCCAACTTCAAAGATAAGGTCCTACTCATGTAGGCCTGTATAGTTTCTAGAGGTGTTATCCATCACAGGTTAGCCTGTTCTTTTCCATTTCTGTGCGTAGGCAGATTTACCAACTTTAGTCCATTGTGGTAGGAAAGTATCCCTCTTATAAGATTAGCACATCTTAGCAATAATCTAAGTTCAGTGGAAATTTATGATACCCATCTAAATCCAAGGATATTTGGAATGGAGCTGCAATGTACCATACATTTTTTGGAAACTTGTCAGCCCAGAGTCTCCAGAGTCAGTAAATAAAACTTGGGTTGGGAAAATTCATCACAAGTCATTTGGAAAATCGATCAGTCTATCCAGATTCTCCTCTCGTGAAAGGTCCACTGCATTCAGAATGTATGGCATTCTTTATTGGGGCTCTACGGCAAAAATAAATTAGCAGTGCCATAGAAT
This sequence comes from Harmothoe impar, assembly GCA_947462335.1. Taxonomy (NCBI): domain Eukaryota; kingdom Metazoa; phylum Annelida; class Polychaeta; order Phyllodocida; family Polynoidae; genus Harmothoe; species Harmothoe impar. The sequence continues at coordinate 33,238,372 of OX381720.1, forward strand.
GCCATAGAATCCAGCCTTCCCACTTGCACAGCCCTTTCTCTAAATACACTGGGCTCCTGTGGTGACCAATACCACTGGCACCTGATCTATCACTTAAGACACGTGACCACTAGATCTTCCACACGGTCCAGAATGTGAAAGATTTAAACCACATAGCTAAATCCCAGAGGCATTTGTACTTTGGATTCTGTAGTTATCAGAGCCTCCTGTCTATGTTAGGTCAACAGCCCCGGTAACCAGGATACTCCCCGATCCTTTTTGGAAGTGCACCCATGCTACATGTTCATGTGCCGGCGAGTTACCCCCATTGATTCACCCTACCAGCCCTTCTGGAGGTTTTCATGTGCCATAGTAACAGGTCGCAATGAGCACTTCAGTACTATCCTGACCGTAAAGGGTTAAATGGTGCTCATTCACATCAAGGCACTCTGCTGTCCTTACAGGGTTAGATATAAGCCCTCATCAGCAGAACTCCTCAGAGTGTGGCTTCCAGCACATAGTGTCCTCCCCCAGGCCTGAGGCGGCGTCCACGTGGTCTAGCAGGTCAGGTGCGTTGTCAATGACCACGGCCATGAGCCTGTCGAGGTAACACTTCTGCTGACTCGTCTCCATCACGTGGTCCTTTAGCACCTGCAGCACCTCCCTCTGAAAAACAACAAAAAATGGGGGAATTGGAATTTTTGTCAACCTCTGAGATTTTAAATTGTAAAAATTTAAATTTTAAATGTCATTTCTGACTTATAATTCCTATATCTTCGTTGATGACTATTCTGATATCGCCTTCTCTTTTTTTTTACTTTTACTGGTTTGGTGGATTATGTATACTAGTAGTCAGACAAGCAGCTTGAATTATTATCTTAGTAAATTTGCCTGAATGTGACTTGAGTGATAAATCCATATAGTGTATGATGTGTGATTTCTCTATCTAAATGGAATGTCACACTATATGAGTCTTTGATCGTTTGTGAAACTAAGTGAGCTTATACGTTGGTATATATAAGAGACAATTATAATTCAGAGGCACAACACACGATCTTCTCAAAATCAATGCAAGTTAAACACGCTGGTTTCTTCTGCATCTATTTATGACAGAAACCACATAATGTATTAGAGGATCAATTGCAAAAAGATGCAATACCTAGTGCATTTTGTTAGTGATATGTTATGACATGCAGCCAATCACCACCAACACCACGCCATACAAAACCAACCCAGAGTGAACCACACCACACCAACCTTCTCCTCAATCCTGTCATCTCACAACAAAATTGATATTGGCAGGAAAAATCAAATCAAACACAAGATACTAACGGATCAAACAGGCATTCAAAAGCAAAAAGGCTACCCAGCTATGTCACAGAGTTAGTTGGATAATAAGAAAGTCCCAATGTAGCAACCCCCATGATGGTTATTGATTATCAAGGGATTTAGCAGTTCACGATTTCAATTGCGCAAGTAGGTATGATAACTGATAATTATCAGTAATGCAGAGTATTAGTAAGATAGGTGGAATCTTTAGCAATACAGATTGTGGATAGATTAGGAATATGGAGTAAGCGGTTTGGATTATTTTTCCTATTACAGAAATTCGGATGACTTTGGCATTTTGGAATGAAGATTCTGCCAAGAATTATGTCCAAACTGAATATGAATTGACACACGGGCAGTTAGAGCACACAACATTTACTTTTACATTTGTTAAGAAATGGAGGCGGTATTGATAGCCTGAAAATATCGTATAAAGGTAACAAAAAGGTAACTTCGATGACACTTGAATTCTGTGCCTTTGGTATATGTGGCCAGGTGAGGGAAAACGTGCCTCCAGGGGGGATTTTTAGTACTGGTTTTGGCCACCAGGGGGCAGTATATGGATAAAACACTGAAAAATATACAAAAAATGCTTGAGACCAATTTTTCATGGGGAATCCAGTGATATGCTTAGAATTATTCCATCTCCACTGAAAGCGTTCCATTTTTGGAATGCAAAAGGAACATTTGTTGCCATGGAAACATGGAAAATTGGCATATATGCCTATTTCTGGTTGCTATGGAAACACTCCATTATTCCAAATGGGAATTTTTTGCCACAAATGTTTTTGAAAATTTCACAAGGAACTCAAAATCGAAAACAGACCTCAGAAATTCCCTCTAGAACCAATTTTATGATAAAAACATCAGATGTCTTTGGTTATTTTTCAACAAAACTGTATTTTTTTACATTATTAGTATTCATAATAGGATATAGTGGATTTAGAGCTTATTTACCATTTTCAGTTCTACACACCAACCCCGGTTTGACAAGCAGTTACAGCAAAACTACTTGGGATATTTTAGCTCAAGATATCTCATTTTAAAGCCTGTAACATAAACCTTGAAAAGCCATTCCCCCCCTGGAGGCACGTTTTCCCTCACCTGGCCACATATTTTATCAGTGTTTGATCTATGGATTAACGTAATGTTTATCTATGTGTTTGAATTATACTTTAGTGATTTGAACAGAAGGAACCCAATAGTACACCCTCAGAAAAGTCAGCGTCATTGTCGCTTAAACTACCCTCACCTGAGAGTCAGGCAGTGTGTATTGTTATCATGAAATGCAAATTTACATAGGCTTATACACAGAGGCAAATATCAGAGTCAGCCAATGTCGCCAATACTACTCTCATACAAGGGTCAGGCACTGCTGGACTATAATAGATGGGTCAAGGGCCATTCTAGTGAGGGTCAGGCTAGGCTGGACATTCAATAACAGGCTGGACTTTGGCAAACTTGCTTGAAAGTCTGGCCATGCTGGGTCCTCATGCCACAGTCTGACAATGCTGGACTCTTGCAGGCTGAAAGAGACTCTCCCCAAAGTCCAGCATTGCCAGACTATGGCATGAGGATCCAGCATGGCCAGACTTTCAAGCAAGTTTGCCAAAGTCCAGCCTGTTATTGAATGTCCAGCCTAGCCTGACCCTCACTAGAATGGCCCTTGACCCATCTATTATAGTCCAGCAGTGCCTGACCCTTGTATGAGAGTAGTATTGGCGACATTGGCTGACTCTGATATTTGCCTCTGTGTACTCTATAGGCTATGTAAGTACCTTCATGATAGACAGACCCGTAGAACTATCACCCATCCCGACAAAATCCAACTAAAGAATTATGTCAAATGCATAGTTTTAGGGAGGAAATCCACACTGTTATATTGACAAGCCTACAAAGTGGAATTTAAAGGCAGTTGGTGCAAGATGGGGACAGACAAAACCACACAGTAGATATCAGTTTCACTCTGTTCTACGCACCTTGGAAGCTTTTCTCAGACCTTCCCAAATGGGAACACTCGCATCTAACCTATCGTATGCAATTACTGAAAGGCCAGATAGGGAGATAACAAACCGTCTTTAGAGAGGAGATCACAGGAAGGAATTTAAAGAGTCAGGGAAGTTGTTCAGTGAAATACAACTGTTATTGAAAATGAAACGGTTTAACCACATAAAGGATTGTTAATATTTGCATAGTATTAATTTGGCCCATTAATTTGGTTAGTACAAATAGGAAATGGAAATTGTTAACTTGTGAACTTGTGCTATATCAGTATGCCAATATATTCTGTAGTGTAGCTAGTTGAAACATTATGTCAAAGTTTTTACTTGAATCCTAAGCTATATAGTGAAATTATGGTTGTGTACACGTTAAGCTGAGTTATACTATGGTATATATGATGAGAATGATAAATCGTTGCAGGAAATATTTACTTTGTATTATGAGGATGAAAGTGGGTAAAACGCTGTCTATATAGGCATTAAATTAAATGAGGAACACAAATTCTTCCTGGGTATCTACGTAGGGGTAAATTCAAAGAGTACAACCATTTTTTTGGAAGATCAAATGGAAATATAGTAGAAGACAAATATTTAGCTATCGCAAATGAATATATATGGCTAATTCATGTTTTTATATAACCAAAAGTCTAAATGATATTAGACGCGTGCATGGCAGTGTTAATTTGATATCGCAATGCCAAGTATATACAATATAGCAGAAGTTTTAAAAAGCACTTTGTACATGTAACCAATTGCCAACTTAATCTACACCATCTTTTTTGTTTTAAAAGCTTACAATCTCCATTAGTCTGCAGAGTGTATAGTCTATTTGAGATATTTTTCTTTTCATAAATTCCATTTCATGTATCTCTAATATTAAACATACCAGAGATGCAGATATTGAGAATTTAAGGCAGAAATAGCATTATCCCATAATGGACGACATAATGCCTCAAGGCTTCATCTCCATGTGCCGTCATAATGCATACAGCACCGGTGAGTAACTCGCCGGCACTGTATTATCATACCGCCCTTTCATGAGTCTATCGACCCCAGAGTGTCGGCATGATGCAACTAATGCAGCACTGGCGGGTCACCGCACTCACCAAGGCTGCATTCATGCATTGTGCTGACAAGAAGGTATATTGCATTGAAGCACGATACTGTCCTTAAAGGATATGATATGTTAGCACATCCTGTACCAGATATGGGCAAACTTACCTTCCTCTGGCTGTCTCAGTGCTCCATTTGTGAGGTGTGTTGTCCCAGGTTCAGGAACTTCCGTCTGGAAGTCATCCTTCAATTACAATTACAAATATGAATCAACAACTACAAAACAATCTTCAATTAAATATTGTTTTTTCTAGAGTATAATATTATATTCAATATATTTAGCTCACACTACATAATGTGCATGTAATTGATATGCTTATATTGTTCTGAGAGCTAATCGCTTAGTTACAACATGATCAGGGGCCCAACCAACACACACTCCTACTGGATTCCAAGATGGCCGCTGTTCATTGGCTATTCACATTTAAAAGAGGGCATGTGATCTATACACTGGTTATGTGACTGGTCCTTGTAAACACCACATAATCTATCCTCTTTACATTTGACAGCAATAATTATTACAAGTATTTGCTTCCAAAGTGGGAGTATGATCTTCTAAACATGACATTGAATTAACTGATATTGTAGTATGCTGTGGCGTGAAATATTGACGGGGTAGCTTTGATGATGAATAAAGACGGGAACAAGAACTTATACTTCCTACCTAAGAACGATCTACATTGTATTCTGAATTCTTCCTTCAATAACTACACTTTACAAATGTTCTACACATTTAAGATACATCATAGTATTCACGAGATTAACTCTAAATACCCCAAATCGTAGTTTCTTCTTAGCGGACTCTTCTCTCCGTGTAAATGTCGTCTGCTCCATGGCCGCCATATTGGGGCTTTTTGGCAGCTCTGTGTTGTTGTTTGTGTGTGTCTCATGGTTTTGTTGGCTCAATTCATCCATCTGCAAACAATACGCTGTCTGTTATTATTAGTGAACCAGTTAAGGGCACTACACTGTTAAAAATCCCCCGTAGAAAAAACGGTGATTCATTGGCAACCATGGATGCCAAGCTTTCACTATTTATTTTAAGGTCACCTTTTTTTGGAAGTCACTGTAATTCTATACAGGCGTTCACAGTTATTTTTAAACAATGACTAAGGATGATTAATTAGCTAATTAGATAATTCATTTAAAGGGTTATTTAATTCATATAGTGACTTGTGTCGACATATTGGGATTATTTGTGTATACAGTGCAGCACCAGTCTATGAGTAACTTTAACGTGCTGCATGAATGAATAACTACTGACCCTACATGGATTATATCATTAACGGTTTACATGGATTATACACAACCCGAAACATCTAGAGGCTAGTGGGAAAGGTATGTTATCAGGTTATAAGGTACTAAAACTTAACAGGTAAAATGTACCTCTCCCATATAGTTTGATGAGTTGGAACACCCTCAAATCGTCAGAGGCCATTAGGTATAGCAAAATATATGCTGGTGGTTATAGGGATAGTTTTGGTAGTCCTTTATTTTGTCTTGGATATAATAATTTGCACATACAAGTCTATTTACCTTTCTCCTTACTACTTGTAGCTCCTGTCTTAGTTCTTTATTGTCACCTTTTAACCGTTGATTATTCGTTTTTAACCTGAAATCAGAAGATGTTGTAAATGAATATCTTAAAAAGGAAAACAAGTACGTTACAACAAACGTGGTTAAAAATCACCATTAGATGACAATAGCTAAATTGCTTGGATATCCATTGCTACCCAGCGTGAGAAATAAGGGCCATCCTTTTGAACACAAAACAGTGCCAAAACAGCCACAAACTGATCAAAACGTAAGCAAAGAAATCATGATAAAAGATCATACTTTTCAACTTCATTGGTGAGGTCCTGATTGTCTTGCTGTAAAGACTCCACCTCCATCATAGCTAGTGAGAGGTCTTCTTTCATGGCTGCCATCTCTTCACTTGTGTCAGCACCTCTGGATGACTGCTCCTCGATGTCTCTAATTACAACTAATTTGACCGGCGTCCGTACCTCTCGTAATATTTGGTGTAGAGCTTGGTCCTCTAGGTGGAATACCCGCTGTCCATTGACCTCTAATAACCTGAAGGATTTGTAGAGGTGTAACAACTATTGCCTGCTTATTTAAAAGATTATTTCTTGATCAGTTATGCAGCCATACAGAAAGAAAAGACCTAGTATGCAACCAAACGCATCTATAGCATGTTTTGATGATAGTTCTTTTAATTTCATCATTTTCTTATTGGGGAATCATAAATCATTTGAACTGGTTTGCTTCCAAAGTCTATAATAATTATTATGATTTGGTGAATACAGATGAAACCACTATTAAAGGTGTTTGGAGGGAGTGATCTAAGGCAAAACTCACCTGTCGCCTTTAGACAGGGGGAGTCCTTCGGCCAAGTGTTTGACGATGACCCGGTCCTGTTTGTCTCTCCCAGGTATGAAGCCCGGCCCGTCAGATGACGACAACTCCACACAGACTATACCTTGTGGTGGTCCCGGGGACAGAGTGTCGTACAGGCAGGGACCCGCCTGTACAGGGGGAAGATAAGGAAGGAAGGAATAATTAAGTAGGGATTTAAATGAGAAAGTAAGTAATTTAATGATGAAGTAAGTAGGTCTATAGGCAATGGACTCATTAACCCTTTAAGGATAGCATGCTGCCTCAAAAATCCCATGTTCATTAAATGTTGTTGCCATCCTGTAACAATTCAGGACTAGCGGGCAACTCGCTGCGGCTGTGTTGATGCATCGTGAGGACTACTTCGGAGTCAACCGTTGAAGGCCATCATGATGCATGAATGCAGCACTGGCTAATAACTTGCCATGGCTTCATCATGACGACAACATGACATTGTTTCTCATGAGACGAAACATGACCATAATCATAGATCATGACATGAAGCCACACTTGTTCTCATCAATAACCATAAAACCGACACTTATGGATAGACACTGACCTTTTCTTTTTGAGCTTTTTCGTGTTCCTTCTTGGTGAGTTCTAGCCTGGCATAGAGGTCCGCATGTCTTTGTTTGACACGTAGAAGTTTGGCCTCAGCTATAGAGCAATCCTCCCCTAGTAACTGCACATTGATGGTGTCCCCACTCACTCTGAATCCATAATCATATAGACATATGGACAATCCGATTTAGACCAATGTTATAAGTATTTGAAATTATAAAGAAAGAGACATTAGAAGCCGGGGTGCTGCAGTGAAAACCCCTCCATCTATGCATGGTGTGAATATCCCACCCTTGCTGGCTGGCTGGGCACCACCCATCAGATGTTGTGGTTATAACCTCCATCTTTCAAAATAATATATTGCACAAAAAAGCAAGTTTGAATGAATCAGTAAAGAAACTAGAGTATTACTTTTTTTAACACTTTGCTGACCATTCATACAAAAGTATAAAGTAGGACATACATTCATAGTTGTTTATCTAGAAAGAATACAACCATTTTAAATAGTTGCGGCTTGCACCATATATAATACTAAATCCTTTTACCTGGAGTCCTGTAGCGCCCTCTGTCGTCGTGACCGGAGATCAGCCAGCTCGTCCTCTAAGGTTCTGGCCTCGTTCTGTACAGAGTGCAACTCCCTCTCCTGCTGCTCAAGGTCATTACTGAGGTCTGTATCAAGGTCAAATTCAAACAGGTTATTATGATTAGCTTGGAATTATTCTTCAATAGTTGGTATTCAAAATGCAATTTGAGAAAATTAACCATTTGAAACGGTCTCATTATAATGGTTAACCCTAAAAGAAGCTCACCAAATCTTCTAAAACAAAGCATACAATAAAATATGGGGCATGGCGATAGGTTGGACATGTTAAAAGACAATGATAATAATATGCCATATGTATATTCAAATAGCAAATCACCAGAAGTGCTGCCAGGGGTACTGTCCCGTGTACTCCTATTCGTCTCACGTCCACTGTCAGAATCATCATCCTCGGGTGTGCCTCGCCGCCGCTGCTCGACCTGAAGGGCCTGGTTGGCATGCTCCAGTTGGCGGTGCTTGACCTCCAGTGTCTGGTGAGCTGTTTGGAGCTGCTCCCTCATGTTCTGCTCCTGCTCCTGTTGTCTGAGGGTCACCTCTGACAGCTGGGTCCTCAGCTCCTCAACCTAAGGAGGCACAAGAGGACAGATATTCATTGATGGCTAATAATATTATTTGGGATAAACAAAATAAAGGCAATTAACCCTCTAAGGATGGCACAGTGCTTTAATGTGGTATGCCCTTTGTCGTGGTGCATGAATACAGCCCTGTCAGGTAACTCGAGTAAATTAATTCTGATACTACGTCCATGCATCAGGCCAACGCCAGGGGATTAATTATTATGATTCCCACAAACAGTTAGGTCTCAGCTCCCACATACCTGCTTGCTCTGTGTTTGCAGGAGGTCGTTCTGGTGCCTGAGGGTGGAGATTGCTGCGTCACGCTCCTGTACACTCTCCCTCATCAGAGCAATCTCCCGCATTAGCTGTTGGAGAGCATCATAATGGTCTTGGTGATCATTTCAGAACTTTGCTTAAGCAGCGCTCTCAACAATTATGCGTTCTTTGCATTTCAATGTTTACCGTACTAGAAATACAGCACCCCTCCCACACTTTAGCTGTCTAAAGTACTGTTCAATAAATAAGAAGCAGGCGATTGCACCAGGGACCCCATCCCTGCTCCCGGGCCCTCGGTGTTCCCCTGAGGTCCAACCCATAAGCTGATAAAAGGTGATAGTAGTATCATTATTTTTCAGAGTCAGGACAAATCTTCAAAATTTTATTGTCATTGATACCACATACATGTATATTATGTGTTCTTGACAATAAAAACCTTCAAATCTTCAAAAAGAAGTGTATATAAGATAACAGTTGGAGCATTTACAGAACTAAGATAACAGCGTTAAATAGAACCACTTCCCACTAGTTACTAACCTCCAAATTGTCATCTGGCTGAATGTCTTGAATTCCAAAACTATTACTTGAGGGCAATTTTTGTTTCTTTGGTGTGATGTAACGGCTAATCTGATTGGTCGGTGGTGGTTGAGCCTTGGCTTCGGGTTGGTTGTAGTTCTTACGTCTCCCACTAGGAGGAATCCTCCCGTGGCGGGCTGAGGGTGGGAGGCGGTCAGGTGACCCTGAGTCCTCATGATCCACCTCCAGGAGGTTAGAGGCCAAGGAAGCCTCGATGTCAGCCATCTGGTAGTAGTAATAATGATAATGAGAGAAACTAAACAATTGTGATCTGGTAGTAGTAATGATAATAAGAGAAACTTTACCATTGTGAAAGGGGGTGACTATGCATATATATAGGCCCTATCTACCATTGTCGATGCACTTTAGGCCATAATGTTTTATACTCCCATAACGATCTTTCATAATTCTCTCTACTATCATTAAAATTCTCTTGAGATTGAAGTAAAAAGGCTTAGTGTAAACCTTCATTAATCACAAGGAGGCTCGGCAGAGGTTTTCTCTTTCTGTCATATTCAAGCAGCGTTTACACTGTCATGTTTACCATGGGTATGGTTTATGAGTCGCAGAATTGGTAGAATTGGTAGATTGGTAGCAGCAGGTTGTATATTGGCATACTCTTTGATTTGGTTGTCTTAAGTCTAAAAGGAATGCTTACTCCTAGAGAGATATCCAAAATTGTCAATTGTGACGAAATTAATCACATACGGGTATTGAAGAAGATTATTAGATTTGACCATATCCTATATTTACTACCACAATTTAGAAACATAACAAGAATTATGTTTGGAATGATTTATGAGTCAAAGTATTTGCTTATAGTTCTAAGATTACACTCAATAAAAAAAAGATCTTATAGGCCTATTGTATTTTTTGTAAAATGTTGTCCTTAAGTATAGCAAAACGATGATCTATCCCATTTTGAGATTGTGATACATTTTAGTCAGGCATTACTCAATTCAAGTAGTTAATGGTGAACTTCAAAGAGCAGGCAAACAGACAATGTTGTTAGAAAATGGAAACACACTTTAAACACCTTCCATCTCACCTTGATTTCAGATTCCTGAATTTGACAGGATTTATATCAATTAATCTTACGATTTACTCCAGCAATATGCATGTAGAACATTTCACTTTCTAGTACTATGCCAAAATATTCAAAATAATAAACCAATCATAATGAATTCCATAGTATATTAAATTGGTACCGATAATATGTAGTACTGTTGTAAATAACTTTCTCTCTTAGTAATTTCTAGCCGACCTGATACCCCAAAGTAATGACATAATAGATTGCAGGTGATGCAGATAGGTCCTACGACCCCTACACACAAACCTTTGGCTATAAGGCCGGCTATAATTATAAGTTCTAATTTAACGATAATGGGGCTTGCTAATTAATGGTCAGAAATAATGCATTTCCTGTGGCCTATCCTATTCACGCTACCTTCTTCAAATGAGTATTTATAACGATTGCAATACTTACCCTTGCTTCCAACGACTCAAGTTGTTCAAACCGAGGTTTTCCTGAATCAGATCCTTGTGAGGCTTCACTGCTCTGTTAGTATATACAGGGTTTAACAACAATCAGGAAAACACAAAGATACAGACAAATAATATTATAACAAATGTCAACACAACGGCACATGAAGAGAACACATGTCGATAGTGCCATTTTCTCTTCAATGTTGTTATAAAGCGTGTTTTCGGATTATCATTTGGATGAATTACCCAAATGAGTTCTTCTTGGAATTGAAATGTATCAAATTAGGATATGACCAATTAGAAAGTGGATTGCTGCCATCAACCAACTCAGTGAAACAGGTTTTAGTATCAGATTCCAAAGCAGACGACATTGGTTTTGCTGCATCAACGCAGTACAGAACTAGCAATGGGATTAGTAAAAATCAAGTTCAAGAAGACATCTGTTACTGAATTGAAGATTGAGTCCTAGAATGACACAGCAAATTCATCCCTGATGGACAGACAAGCAGTGTACATGTTTTTCGTGTTTCTGAAGTAGTGTTCGTTAGCCTTGGTCTTGGTAGCTGTGTTTTCTGAATCAATTTTTAAAAGATTCAATGACGACTCACCTGGGATAATGCAGAACTCCCATGGGAGTTAAGGGAGGAATTTCGCCGCAATATTCTGAAAATATAAAGTTGTAATTAGGGAGGACTAATACATTAGTACGGGTATTGACCCACAGGGGGAATATGGAGCCTTCCCGCCCTGACGCCGTGACGTAACTGCCTTCCTGCTCCAGCCTCAATATGGACCGTTGATATCATTTTTGCTTTATCGATCTTCATGCATCATGACAAAAGAACATGGTGCATGAATACACTATATTGCTCTTACTTTTAGTGTCTAGTGTTAAAATAAGGCAAAAATATCACGTGTTCTAGCTCACACTTTCTTGCAGTTTTACACCAAGGTAGCAACGTACGCTTACACACATATCATGTCAGATAACCCCATAATATATATGTTTAAATATAAAAGTAAGACTCCATAGCCGATATTTCTACTGTGAAACACAATGTTGCTATTGTTAGTCTTACTGCTTATTCTGTTCCAGGAGGGGCAGGGTGTCATCAGTCCTGGTGAGGAGGTGGTCTACGTTCTCCTGATGCGTCAACATGAAGGTGTCCGTCTCACAGTCCTGCACCATCTCCGACTCGGCCATCAGTCGCACGTCTAACATGGGGTGGATATATAGTGAAGATTTGTATAAAGAGGTTAAAGAAGGTACATATCAATGACATACAAGGGCACAAATTCAAGGATTTTACGGCAGAGCCGTAGTGGCTTTGGGGTTTTATAGGATTATTATGGGCATAGATTTATTCATTTTGGTGTTTCTGTGGTCCTTATGATGGCCTTCCTTTCAGGACAGCACAACATTATTTTGATGACAAGGTCCCAAAGCCAATAATGATGAACATGTATTAACCATGTCCAGGCCTAACATACACTGTATAAATTTTCCGTTGAAATTACGGAGAATCAGTGCTAAATTTAACGGTGTATCACCGTTATTCTGATTTACGGTGAGACACTGTAAAACTTATCACTTTTACATTGAACATCCGTAAACCAGTACAGTGAAACAATGTTTTTTCATTTACGGTGAATCTCACATTAAAAGTTTGCTCACCAGGTGGCAGCTTGGTTTGATAGAGAGACTTTAGTAGAAGCTATCAACTAAAAACATACATAATTGTGTTAGATTTATAAAGATATCCAACTATCTCATTAATTACACAATCAAAATTGAAGCCTTTGGCATATTAAAGATAAAAAATATATAATTTCCTTTTTTGAGACCCTGGACACTAGTATGAATAGTATAAACAACCATGTTGTGGTAATTAGAATTATACATATTGAGACTGAGGTCAGAGTTTCTTTGTAACAATCCTAGAGTACCTTTTGCTCATGGATTGTAATTGTATATTGCTTTGAGGCATTCAATTATGCTTCTCAGGCCTAATATATATATACAGGCCTGGAATTAAGATGATATTATAAAATATACAACAATGAATCCAGAAACAATTATAATCATCATTGAATAGCAGAGAATCATCGTATAATAATGATGAATCACCGTAAAAATACAACGGGAAAGGCCTGTAAAATTTACGGGGGAAAGCAAAATACGGTGACCGTAAAAAAAACGGGAAATGGTCGGCATTCAGTGATGCTGGTGATTCACCGTAATTTTTACGGGATATTCTTTACAGTGTAGCGTAGCTACACATTGTAATTAGATACTTAAAAGCATATATCTATATACGACGAAATTAAACATTTGTTTTCAGAATATGAATATTGACATTTTCCATCTCCTCCTACACAGTATTTCATTTTTTCCCTGATCTCAAACAATAACTATGTAAAACACTTGTGGTCCTACCTCCAGTTTCCTTGTTGACGGGTAAGAGGCAGAACAGGCTGGGGTCCACGTGACTCATACGGAACTTGCGGAGCGCCACCTGCAGGAGCTCGGGACTTGTAGAGAAGGGGGAGACGCGGAACCCTTTACCTCTAGGCTTCATAGCACTCAAATGACAGATGGCCTGTGAGGACAGAAAAGAGAGGAATTATTACAACTATTAAGTGAACATAGAGGGAAGTATTTCAACCTTTTCTATGGCAAAAAAAAACCACAATCTGGTGTCACTGTACTTAATTGGCTGTGCCTGGGGGAAAATTGATCCTTTTTGGAGAGAGACAGAAATATCATTTGGACCGAAAAGCGCAAGCTCAGCTGGGATGCTGGGCATTTTTCAGAACACGTATACAAACTTCCTCACCACCCCACCATGTTGTATACCATCCCTTTAGAGTACTGAGAAAGAACAGAGTTGCCAAAAATGATATAGATGTATTATCGTCCATATACTGATGCTATAGAGTTACTCACAGTTATCCATAAGGGACTGCTTATTTTTTAACAACAGGGGGAGTGATGTATTTCTTTTTTGTGGAAGGGGAAGGGGGTAGGTAAAATCTGTAAACCCCTTGACCGGATGGTAAAAGTTGGCTCACCTTTATTGTGATCCCCAGACGTTTATGGAGTTCAAACCTGGTGCCTCCCCCTGGTGCCTGGCGGGCTACACTAAGGGGACACTCAAACTTGCCCAGCTCTGTCTCTCCTGTGGGGAAAACAATGAGAGAGGAGGTAAAAATGTTGTAAAATTGATCAAAGATATCGGCTTTTGAATAGTGATAATAAATACATAATTAACTGAAGGTGGCGCCACCTTTTTTTTCTTTTTTGACCCTTATTTATTGTTGGAAATATTGTATTATATCGGGGGCTCTGCCCCGAACCCCCTTTTCTCTCTTTCTTTATTTCTTCCTTTTTTGAAACTGATATCAGTCACAACTATAGACAATTGTGCCAGGTATAATACAGTGGTGCCACCTGGTGTTTGGAAGTTTGAATTTAAGATTGTTAAGATTTTAAGATTGGCCATTTTACGATTGGAAAGATTTTCTTGTCCACGCTCCCAGGGGAGGATATCCACTTGTGCCTTAAGAGAACACATTTTCGGTGTTTGAAAAAAGATTTATTATTGATCAATTTATCTATCATATTTGATCAATCTATCCGTCTCATCATTAATTTCATTTAAAAGTTTCCCAATAACATATATACAGGGGGCATTGACAGATAGAAGAGGTTACCAGCTGGTTACTGCATTTACCTCTGGACAGATAGAAGAGGTTGATGTCGTCTGTCAACTCAAGCTCCTCCAGCACCTTCTGAACGGCCTCCACCGACGTCGTCGCCTCTGATATCTTAACATCTGTACAGCCTGCAGACCCTGGAGGAAGGGTAAAGGACACACACATTTAGTTTCTGATGGCAGACATCTTTTTTCTCTGTTTCAATTGGGAACTGTTATGGTTTGGTTTGGTATTCATTTATCTATCCTGCACGTACAATAGAGCCAGGCTCTGTTTCTGTCATGCAGCTCATGTGCATACTTATTAGTGATGTTTCTCATATTCTCAAGTTCTACATGGACAACTACTTTAATATTAACAAATCAAGACATAATCGCCATTACCAAGACGTGGTTGTCAATGACATCCCCAGTTTCAAGCTGTGCAGTTGTAGCCTCCATTTCTACATGGCTATTGTATTAGGAACATATTAAGAAATAATGGGCATTGAGAAGAAATAGATGTAAATGACATCCTTAAACTGTAGTAGCCTTAGTTTCTATTGAGGACCGTTTAATACAGACTCCTCTATACTTTCACTTTCTATAATCAATATATAAGTTGTGAGTATGCGTACTATGCCTATTATAAAACAGCTAAAATACTGTTTCACATAAACTTCCCCTGATCAACACACTTGAACTTAAACGATGACAAGGTCTAACCTAGGACATCGTGTGATATTCGGATTGTCTTCTCTTCTTGTTTTCCACCGAACTTGCGAGGTGATACCATGTCCTTCAGTTTACTTTGTAGACTGAAAGACAATGTTAGATAATGTTATCATTCACAGCAGCAGACACTTATCTACGTATCTCTTTAATGGCAGCATAGTCAGCATGATGCACGAATGCAGCCAGTGCCCCATTCGTACATCATGACGACGAGGGCATGTATAGCATATTAAAGCTATTAAAACAACTTATAGTATTTCACAGCATCAAAAATGTTACAATTTTCTATGGAACAACATCTAATCTAAGCAAAATTTTGAAACACCAGTCCTCGTTTTCTATCTTACCTAGAATTCTTGCTTGGCGTGCTGAACTGGCTGCCATTATTGATAGAATAGAGATCTGTAGATGTGACCTCCATAGAAACCATTGGTTCATGGGTTATTGGAGGACTGTTCATATCCTCCAGTGTAGGTCGTTGAAGGTCATATAATTTGGAGAGTAACAATTCCCTATCATTAGTTGCGTGGATGGAAAGTTCATCTGCAAAATGAAGAAAAATAATTGAACTACTGCAATCAATGAGTTAGAATGGTAGCTGGACTATGCATGCTGGTCAATATTCAGAACACCTCAATAGAGAATGGAAATAATGATATAGACTAATAGAGGCATTGAATAAGTATATGTATTTGTTTGATATGACTGCAGTATATAATACTATATATATATATATATATATATATATATATATATATATATATATATATATATATATATATATATATTATAGCTACATTTTGTATGTCCACATGTATAAGTAACTCCCTGCAGCCATCACTAGTTTGTTCAACCTTAACCCTTTTTAGGTTAGCATGGTCCATGAATATAGCACGGTTGAGTAATTCACCTGTATTGCATCCATAATAATAGATATATATGACGCACAAATGCAGCACCAGTGAGTCACTCGCCAGGAGTCGTCAGCACTGCTTTTGTGAAAATGAACAAGAAGCATGGCGTCTTTAACGACATAACCACACAAGATGGATAATCACCCAAGTACATGCTACATCCATATTATGTACAACATGTAGGACCACGTCTGGTGTGTAGGATCAGACTATGGTGGCAGCTGGACAGTGATACATGTGCCTAATTCACCTTTTGTTGACTCCTAGGGCAGGTTAGTGTACATAGGACGCTTTACTAATTGTACGTGAGAACCCACATGTCTCCAGGCTATTGGGATAGCCACAAGGTGTGTTTCAGGCAAGGCTGAGAGGGGATCACCTCGGTGAGTTATGTGTTTTGATGTTCATGCATCATGACTACAAAGGGGACTGAATATATATTAAAACACTACGTGACCTTTACAGGGTTATTTATCCCTATAAGTGCCGCATAATGCTTTAATTTACTACTATATATAGTATCTCCATTGTCTTGATGATGCTTTCAAGAACCATGCAGACCACACGGGGTTGATACATTCCCGGAGGGTAGACATGATGCATGAATGCAGCCCAGTTACTCACCCTGGGTGCACTCATGCATCATCACGATGAAAGGTAGGGTTAACAAGGTTAAAGGTGCAATGCACCCATTAAAGGTGCTATGTGCATCGTAGCCATCCCTAACCTATTTTTTATGTTTAGGAAGTGAAACAAAGAAAATCCACGATGTATTGGGATATACCAGGAGACCGTATGGTACTTACCCAAGAACTGGAGGCTGATGCCAGCCAGGTACCAGGAGATTGTGTGGTACTTACCCAAGAACTGGAGGCTGATGCCTGCCAGGTACCAGGAGACAGTGTGGTACTTACCCAAGAACTGGAGGCTGATGCCTGCCAGGTACCAGGAGACAGTGTGGTACTTACCCAAGAACTGGAGGCTGATGCCAGCCAGGTACCAGGAGATTGTGTGGTACTTACCCAAGAACTGGAGGCTGATGCCAGCCAGGTCCCGGCCTCGGACATGGTGAGCTGCAAGCAGATAATGTGACAAGGTAAAATTAGGGCAACAGTTTGATATGAACCATAACCAATACAGTGTTCGCGATACAATATTACAATATTCAAATAGACCAATCAAGGGGGCATGGGTTGATCAAGGCTCCAGCGGGGCGTGAATCCAGGGGTTCCGACATATGTCGGGAATGTATGAGAGGTTGCTCGTATAATTATGTAGGGTTTGGATGGTCAAACACATTTGGTGACAAGAGACCCGACTCGATAACCAAGTGTGGCATTTGGTGAGCACAGTCAGCCCTCTGGTGTAAAGGAAATGAACTGCATCTGACACCAACTCACATGGTAGAAGAGAGAAGAAGGTGCCTCACTCTCCAGATTGAGGCAATATCGACAAAATGACTCTCCCTTCTGGGAATGCTTCCAAAAGGGAGTCAACCAACTCCCATGTATATGGTGCATACGAAGGTGGCTGCATGCAGATGGGTCAAAGGCTGTTTTGGAGGCAACTTTCGATCTAAGGCAATAATATAAGCGACCTGGCGACTTGAGGACAAAATTGACAAAAGGTTAAGCTGGGGCTCCACTACACGATTTTTTGGACAATTCTCACGATCCGATCATATGAAAACCCCATAGCTTTCCCTTCAGAAAAAAATAACATCAGAAACCCAATGCGATCAGGAGAATCTGAGGGTTTGTTTATATTTACATCTCACTATAGGTGTACAGTTTGATCAGGTATAAACATAGGCCTAGAGATTGTACTGTTCAGATAAACGGCTGATAAATAAAAATCAAACCAGTCTGATATGAGATCGGGGGCCAAAAATCGGCCTTGGTTGCAAAATCGGGACCTAAATCGGGGTCTTAACTGTGTTGTATAGCCTTGGCAATTCTATTTTCCACTTGTTTATAAACATAAAGACTATTTACAAACATAAACTCATAGCATGGTATACAGTACCTCCCTGCTTAAGGCATGTAATTGTTATGGTATATAGCTGAGTTAGATTCGTGAGAATAGGCCCGATATGTGAATAAAATCGGTTAGTGGAGCCACACCTTATAAGGCTCCAAAAAAGCAAATTTTCGACCTGGACCCCTTAATTCCGGCGACTTTCCGACTTTAGGAGGAGGCCCCTCTGCACCCCCACAAGGAGCAGAGAACCCTTTGACTTTAGAGTTTGCTCTATACCCAAAGGATAAGTCATAGTATAAATCTGCCTTTTTGCAATGCCCTGCAGTCAAGTTGGCATATCATGTTCTATTGAAACCTGCTCTTGATCTAGAAATGAGGTCAGTTTGGTCATTTGTAGACGCCATTTATGTGCAACTGCTTATCCCGTTAAGGGAAACATACACTAATATACGGTGCCTTTCATGATCACGATACATGAAAATAGCTCTGGCAAGTAACTCGCCAGTGCTGTAGTCATACATTATACCGACCAAGTAACTC
The DNA here is from genome assembly GCA_947462335.1 of Harmothoe impar. Lineage (NCBI taxonomy): Eukaryota > Metazoa > Annelida > Polychaeta > Phyllodocida > Polynoidae > Harmothoe > Harmothoe impar. Next base: position 33,257,110 of record OX381720.1, read on the forward strand.
GCCAGTGCTGTAGTCATGCATCATACCGATCAAGTAACTCGCCAGTGCTGTAGTCATGCATCATACCGACCAAGTAACTCGCCAGTGCTGTAGTCATGCATCATACCGACCAAGTAACTCGCCAGTGATCAATCCCAAAGGGTCTGCATGATGCAGCACTGCAGTGCTGGTACGCCAGCACTGTGTCAGTGCATCATGACGAAAGTCCAATGTTGCATTAGGGCAACATTTCGTCCCATGTCCCATGTCGCTATCTATTTTTTCCTCCTGTCCCATACTACAATGTAGGCCTCAAAATGGCCCATGCCGCCGTGTCCAACTTAGGGGTCTAGGGTCATAATCATTAATCACTGCAGACTTGAATCAACTTAAAAGATTAGATGATCCGATGGCTGCATTCAAGGTTAGACTTGAGAAACTGGAAATTGAAGTCTAGCTTATTTTGGCATTTTAGTTCGCAAAGTCAAGTCATGGTAGTGTATTTGTGGAGGGAAAGAGACAGGTCACATGTTAACCATATAGCCCCTGGGGTTGGACAGTTTTCCTCGCCTTTAAACATTGTGCCAATGGTCTATTTAGGTACAAGTAACCTCGGGCTCCCATTGGGTATGATACATGTGTGAATATTCATAGGTCTTTAACATCAAAGCTATATATATGTGTATCCATGCACTTTCAAGAATGAGTTAACAGCTAAGCACAAAGGAGGGTGTATATGCAGAGCTCGTGGAGTATCCTTCCTGTGTGGCTATCAGCATTTACAGGCTAGTGACCATTAATCTAAGGAATGTCATATCCGTTTGCTTTAATACAATTTCATGTACGTTGAAATAAAATATTTTGTCGAAGGGCCCTTTTAAGAGTGCTAGGAAAGAATCTCCTGGATGCACGCCCGGGCTAGCTCTCCTAGGTGCGCGTACAAACATTAAGAGCGCAATCTTAATCTAAGAATTAAGATGGTCTTAATTGTCTTAAAATTAATTCTGACACTACTCCCTAGATGGCATCATATGTTGATATCATGGGGGGCTCTGCCCCCCAACCCCCGTTTTTTTTTGTTTTTTTTTCATTCTTTAGTAATGGTGAATATGACTTTAAGACTTATTAAGACTTGATTAAGACCCGAAAGGGGTCTTAATAAGTGGGACTAAGACTTATTCAGACTTGATTAAGACCCGAAAGTCGGTCAGGGGTGCTGGAGTAAACCAGGAGGGAGGGGGTCATAATTTAAGACATTTTAAGATGTCTTAATTAAGATTGCGCTTTTAACGTTTGTACGCGCACCTAGGAGAGCTATTGCAAGCACGTATTTGCCTCCTGCATATCTGTTAGAATTAGTAGAATTGGATGAACTAGCACCTCGCGAATTCTCAACTAAAACACTGTCATCAATATTCATGCTTGGATACCAAGAGAACCCTATCTCGTTTTAATCTTGAGACGACTTTTTAACTGGGGGTTCTCTGGGTATTCAGGGCAGTACACACAAACAACACCTTGCCCTGTTTAAATCCAGGACAATCAGGTTACGGTTGTAGATAATGTCATGAGGGGCTGACAAATTGGAGGTTCCTGGGAACACATGTTCATTTGCCGTCACAGCAGGCATTGGCACCGCTCCAGTAGGTTTGGAGGCTGTCTGAATTGGTGGGGCTTTAACCCTGTAGGGAAGCTATGTCGTCATGATCATGATGTGTGAATGCAGCCCTTGTGAGTCTACTCGCCAGGTCCTCATTCATGCATGCATCATGCCGGCCATACAGGGCTGTTAAACGTCCGAAGGGTCGGCATGATGCATAAATGCAACTCTAGTGAGTAGACTCGCGAGGGTTGCTAGAGCATAGCACATTATTATAGCACTATGCGGCCCTTAAAGGGTTAACATAAACAAGTGGCAGCTGACTGGGCCCTAGGTGCACCAGTTTTAATCAGGGTAGATGGCTAGTCGTAAGGCGAGAGAAAACCAAGTTACATTTCAGGTTTGGCCCCTATAGTCCAGTGCCGGATCCATGATTTAAAAAAACGAAGGCGGGGATTGGTAAAAGATTTCACCAATGTTCAACATGTTGGTCAAATTTTACATCAAGCACAATGGTGTTGCTTATCTATGTTGCTTATACATAGCATGTTCTTTAAATATATCAAAACCTGCCCCTTATTATCTAGTTCTTTCCTCAGATTGAAGACATCGCTCTACCCTCTGCCTAATACGACTTCCACTGACGAGTTTTTAAAAAAGAAACAATAATCATATCACATGTTTGAAAATTCAATAAAGACCAAAATTATGTGAAGCGTTGTATTCTCATTTTTTCCCCTGTACACGCTTGGTTTACATCTAATTGCCATGCATGGTAAACCACGATTAGAGATACCTGAATAATTATGTGGTTTGGCTAAAGGTATGGTTTGAGGGCTGAATACGATTGGGTGTGGCAGGTGTCCCTGTGTAGATCCTAAAAGATGGAGGGACACTATTCAAAGTGATCTACATTGTATAAGACTTTCCTTATTCAATTTAAATAGCAAATTGAAAGACTTAATTCCCCTATTCATAAGTATTCCTCCTTTTTGTTTCATTCTTTTTGGACATCTCTCTGACTGTCTTTCTGTCGTCCCTTATTTCGCTCTCCTCTCTCCTCTGCTCTGCCTGCCTCTGAACTGTCTATTTGTCCATCTTTCTCCTGTGAGACAGGATTAAAATGATTCTCAGCTCCACCCTTTTCTCCCTATACACATTACATGGAGGGGGGGGGGGCATGCTTGCACTCCTTGCACTACATGACAGTCAAGCCGTATACAATATTTAAGAAGAAAATGGATTTTTTCAGCCACTAACCTGCCCCAGATAAGCACTGGCTGCACGTACGTGAATCACCTATCAACAATGGGTCCGAATGTTATAGAGATGATCGTAATAATATCCGGAATCCTGCTCTGTCTCCAGTGTTCCATGGGAATACAGATCTTGGTAAATCCAATTACCATCTATAGTCCAACTTACAAGTGTGGATAAACTCCAAACTGTCCAGGTCCATGTCCATGGTTAGGCAGGTATGGCATCCATACACACATGTATAAAGCCTTCTACTGTGTGCACCCACATAGCATTCTCCTAGCAGGTATGCTGATGATAAAGAAAGACTATACTAATGACTTCGATGCGTCCTTCTTCTTTTGTGATATGCAAACCTTCAGACGACCGCTGTTCATTCAACTTCCATGTGCGTGCCTCTGATGTGTGTATCAGGTATGATCTTTGTCCCAAAATCAAAGTAGGTCCGCCACTAAACACAAGACTTATATCCTCTTAAGGTTAAATGCCTCCAGCAACATGTACTCCAAAGTAAAGGGGATGGGTTAAGATCTTTGCCTACCCTGCTGTGTGTGGCCACTTTAAGGTAGGACATTTACCTATAGAGAACCAGGTAGTCCCTTAGTCTGCATGTATACACCAGCTTGGGGCAGTGTCATCGGCAGCCGCTGGGGGGCGTCACAAGCACATTGGGAAAGAGGCTACTGTGTGGGGGGTCACGTGTCCCAGGTGGCCTCGTTTTGACACTTGTGTCACACAAGAATGTTCAGAATTCTGTCTTTTCCTGAATCCTGGGAAAGAAGGTTGTAGGTGCAATGGGTGTGTATGTATAACGTTGTGGGTGTGGGTGTATGTGGGGTGGGGGGGGGGGGGGGTGATCCTGTAACAGTTTGTTTTAAAGAAGCTAGATAATCAGACCTATGATCAATGCTTAATCTCCATAATATATGTTTCCTCACATCATATACCTGAGTAGTACCTATATTAATAGACCTAGACTGATAAAGTGAGGGGTGTTAAGTTACACCACAACAACTCCATCCCCAGAGGTCTCATTTTATAATTGGTAGACTGTTAAAGATATGCACTCTCATCATATAACAATATCACATGTGGTCATTTCCTGCATTTACAGTAAGATTGGAAGTGCAGTTACAGTAGATCTATACTACTGCTCTTAAAAAGTAACTTCTGACAGTGCATTACAAGCAGGAACCTTTCTATAATGGACGGGGAACACCAACTGTCAGACAATATTTGACAACTGAAAACAAATGATAGTGACACAGACATACCATAGGTAAAAGCCTTTTTTCTGTGACTGTGGCCATTTTTCCTCGCTTGTACCATTTGAGAGTCTCTAATGCAGCACTTACAATCCAGCATCGGCCGTTTCTATGGTAACCATATACGGTGGCGCCACCTGTGCTGGTCACAGTGAGTAACCCTGACTGACGTCTATTAGTCATAGCTATGTAGCCAAACACGTGACACCTGCAGCTCAGCCTTGGATCTACTCATTAAATCTGGATGTCAACTATGCCCCCCCCCCCCCTCCAAAGTATAGCATGACTTCTAGGAGGCATGTTGCGCATCTTCAGATTATTTCAATGGTATGATGTGAAGATACATACTGGTGTGCATTATAGATTGTAATTACATGGACTTGGTTTGAAGTAGTAAAGTATAGCAAGCATTAGAAGTATTTTGTTCTATTGTTTGTCCATTCTATTGCCATGAATTAAAGATATTGTTTTAATTCTCAAGATTGCAATAACTTGATCTGAAACAGGCTTGTGAATATCAACACTGATTTTACATAGGATACAACTTAGATGTTTCCAGCTGGCAGAGCCTGTGTCACCCGAGTCATCTATTGTGACCTGTTTCCATACAACTTTAGATTAAACGAGTCTGCACAATGGACACTTGGTGACATAGAGCTACACATGTACTAACATCAAGTGATCTATTCTTGAGAAGTGGAGAAAAGGTTCTTTATAAATGCGGCGATTAGACATCCCCATAAATTCAGAAGGGAGTTGAGATTTACTATATACAAGCACTGACCGAATTCACGGAACACAATAATTATCTCCCACGAGGTTGAGCAATGGTTTCTCACACAAGGGTATTCAGTTAACCATGTACCAGAGTATTTTATAAGATCGTATTAATTACAAAATTCTGCTCAGGATATCCATGTCACCATTTATCAGAAACAAGTTACGAATGATTGAACAAAAGATGTACTTTAATTCTGAATCAGTTCAAACTCGTCCAGCTTTGCCTAATAATGATTCAGGCTTGGGCCAGTGTACTCTTTCGAAAGAGCGTTATTAGGCAAATTTAAACTCCTCAGGGTCCAACCTAGCTATAATCATTGATGTTATGATATAGTGAGGCCATGCTAGGCTATGCTCTCCATCAAAAGAGAGGCAAGCTGACTCGGAAGGGGACTTGTAATCCTGTCATTCATCATAAATCAAGAAAAGGGAAGTAGACCCCCCCCCCCCAGGAGACCCCCCTCCCCCTGTCATCACTATGTAGATATTCAGGTGGTAATGTGCAAATGTGACATATATCTAAGTACAAGCTGTGTTTCTCTGTAGTGTGGACAGTTTGTGTTGATCTAAACCAGATATTCTACTTAGTATACACACAAACCTGAGACAGATGTAAGACCCATATTAAACATGTTTACACACACCTGGAAATCAATACCCCTGGGTGAATAAGCAGATCAGGTCACAAAGATCATACATTACCTATTGCATTCTTATCCTGGTTGACTATTGCTGAGAAATAGTATTCTCAAATCAGAATAGCCACAGGGATAGTAACATGTAGTACATTTCTACGTACATTTTAAATGAAAGTTGAGCTTTAAGAAGCTTAGAGAAGATGGATGTTAAGTGGTGCTCCGTTAACTATAATTATATAGTGAACATACACGTGCATGCATTGAACACCACCAGAATGTCTTACCTTTCTGTTGACACTGGTTGAGTCTACCAACACGTGGACAGTAATATGTAGCTTGGTATGTTTAAATCCAATTCTACAGGAGAGCACTGTCAAGGTGTTGCTGTTCCAAGAAATCACTCAGATACTGCTCTGACAAAGATGGGGAGGTAGAGTAAAAGGGGAAAACAGCTACTGCTTACTGAGACCGGGATGGGGCAGGTTGGCATGCACGCACGGGATAACTCTCCTAGGTGAGAGGACAGACGTTTAGACTGTTATCTTATTAAGACCATTAAGACAGTCTTATTTGTCTTAACTTTAGTACCATGGGCGACATGAGCATAACCCCCCCCCCCCCCCCCCACCAATGCACACCACTGCTAGGAATACCATGTATTGTGTAAGTAGGTCAGTGTATGTATCACATAAGTGACCAGTTCGAAACCTAGGGTGTCCCTTTGGGGGACACTGCCCCCCAACCCCCGTTTATTTTCTTCTTTCTCTTCTACATGTACACAGCTGCCCCAAAATAAGACACTGAATTAAGATATTAAGATTTAAGATTAAGATAACGCTCTAAACGTTTGTCTTCTCACCTGGGAGAGCTATCCCGTATTTGCGGTTGGCATGGGCAGTCTGGTGGGGGTTACTGCCAGTTCCAGTGTGAGTGAAACACAGTTCTATTTTGGGAGATCTTGCATTGATTTCTCTTGTACATATTTAAACAGTAAGAGCTGTTGGACTCATATATGATGCATATGCATAATGACAACGCTAATAGCATAACTGACTTCCAATTTTGTCAATATTTATACAATGTATATATCCTTTTAGTTGCTAGCGGTATCAATTCAGCAAGAATATTGAATCGCCTGCAATTTTCAGTACAGGGAAACATAATAGTGATCTGCAGTGTGTTGCCTATATCATAACTGCCAACAACCGCACAGCATTGTTTAACCAACCAATTGAGAGTAAAGTAACCCCCGCTACCATTAGGAGAATGCACATGTCGAAGCACGTGCAATAAAATTGACTACAAGCGTCTTCGGAGATAACTCCTCTATTATTTAGGTCATAAATTAACTATTGGTACCAGGTGGCAAGTCCCTTGGCACTCGTCAGACGTGCTCTGGCTTTGAATATCGTGACTGGGGGAGGTGCAAGACTCATTATAAAATATACACAAGGGACGAAGGGGTAGAGGGTGTGGGGTGAGAAAAAACAAAATAGGAGCTATAATTAGCTGCTCAGAGTAAATAAACCACTATCTTTCCATGGTAACCATCTTGCAGTCAAATATCAATAATTAATCAGACCATGTCCCGATGGACACATGGCTGCACTACTGCAGGTCATTTTATTCTGACTTCCAATCAAACATTTATTCTTGAATGAAATGGAGGTGTTGTATCAATAAGGGTTGTTTAATTTTGTGTAATACTATTATCATAAAGGTCATTTTCTGTCACTCGAAAAAAAATCAATGTAATTGTATGAATGTTTATGTTTACTGTCGCTGGGTACTAGTCATAGCAGTCCAACCTTGCCTGACTGCCATGCCAATGAGTCAGCCATTGTTGGACCCTGTATGGAGAGAACGTCAAGCAGTGTTGACCCCACATTGGCAAGAAGGCAGGCATGTTGAAATTTGACTATGCAGGGAAATATGCTTTATGGACTTTCACAAGCAGGTGGTTTTAGGGACACATGCTTGTAGTATGTGAGTCCAGCTGACTCATTGGTCTCACTGCTTACTCTGTGTATGCATATAGAGGGTCATTACTATGCTTGAATGCATGGATGCACCCTTATAAACTTAATAAAGTCATCTGTGTTCCCAGGATGCGTATTAATAAGAGTGTACATCCACATACATAGACAAGTGCCAACGCCCATTGACAGCGTCTCTGTTGTATTTCACGAGTGGGGGCTGGGGCAGTATCCCACGAAGCCGCAGGCTGAGGGGGATATGCCCCAGCCTCCATGAGCCATTTGATGAAGGAAAAACCATTACGCCATTTGATGAAGGAAAAACTGCTTTTTCTTAGGCCATTGAATACGGCCACATTGTATTCAATGGGGGGCATTGAATACGGTCCTTTTAGTACTTAAGCATAGTAAAGCTTGTATTTATAAAATATATATATCCATACATGTAGTATAGGCTGCACCCTAGCACAGTACAGTAGGCCTATTTCTAAGCAGGTGTCGTGGGGGCAGAATGGGCTCAGATAATAGAGCCTCGTAAAATTCCCTCAATGTTACTCGTGACAGGCTCACATACATTCTCCACCACACATCACTGCCCGTCATTGCCGTCAACATCAAAGGTCACCTGGCCACAGAGGCCTCTGGTAGAGATCAACCGGCAATGTGGCGCCACCTGGCCAACGACCCGGATGTCACTGTGGGTCACGTGGGAGGTGCCCAGCTGCACCACCAGGCGGGGCAAAGGGGAACTAATAAAAGATACAGGTAGCTCCACAGAGATTGTGGTATTCAGTTCTTGGGAAAAAAGGGGATGACCCATTCTGACCTGAGTGATCTCAGGTGACCCTATATTGTGGGATTGTATGTACAGAGCAAATTGGGCTGACAGCTAGACAGCTAGGCAAGGCTAGCTATGTCTTCATAAATATGTATGACCTCTTGGAATCATTGAACCGTTAAGGACACGCATACGGTTTTAACAATCCTTAACAGAATATACCCTTTTGTTGGGATGATGCATTTATAATTCGCGGTTCTGCATTGATGCATCATATCGAAACTAACAGTTGATATCATATGAAGCACTGGTGAGTTATTCACGGTCATTTCATTGATGTCTCCTGCCGACAAGTGAACATTAAGTGCTGATAAACCATGTCGATCGTGAAGTGAATTACCCTGGACATAATAAGGGATATATCAATGTATGGCTTTAAAGGTGATACACAAGATTCTACGTATTGCTAAAATTCCGATTGCCGTTCTTTTATATATAGTGGAATGTGACATGTTAACCTAAAGAGCCACATGGCATTTCAATGCATTGTACTCTATTTTGGTCATCATGCTTGAACGCAGCCCTGGCGAGTAACTCATGCCAACCATGATTGACACACTCCCGAAGGGTCAGTATGATGCTTGAATGCAGCACTCGCGATTAGACTCGCCGGGACTGCATTCGTGCATTATGATAAAGGACATAGCACATTAAATCATTATGCGGCCCTTAAAGGTTCGACATTTATGCTAACATCGTCACTATTAGTATGTTGATAGTGTTAGTTGGATAGGTGTGCATCGTCTTACCTTGAAAGGTTGGTGCAAACTTCTCTAGGCCCGAGGCCTTGAGCCAGGTCTCCACATCCTCTGGTGTCCACTTGATCAGGGGGACCTGTGGAATGGGAATAACATAATGAATGTAAATCTTTTATCCAAGGCCAAAAAAAGTATGTTTCAGGTAACATGGCAACAAGATGTAGGGTCGGTAGGTCGGATTTTTTTTTCTTTTTAAACATGAAAGTACTACCCAGCCTCTCTAAAGACCCTAAAATTGACACAAAAAAAGGTAAGAATAAAAGAAAGGTAGGATCGGCCCTGTTTTGATAGAGCCGGTCGGGTCACCTGAAAGTGAAACAAACCTTTTTTATGTCCTTATAACCTGAACAGGGTTTTGGGAATATTTAACATACTGTCTAAGAAATGCAATTGGCACCAATTATGAAGAATTAGATCTATAGGTTCTAAGATATTACTTTAAATTTCCACCTTTGACTGTTGATACTGTTTCAGATTGTCTATGGAAAGAAAACTGTCCCAAAATAAATAAAGATATAGAAAAGTTCCCTTTTAGAATGGTAGGCATGAGGTCACGAGTATACTATGCGTGAGGATTCCATAGACACCAACCATCAGACACCTCAAATCAATATGGATGAAGATCTACACTGATAATAATGGACCTGGAAATGTTAGTCACTACGGACTACGTTTCTATAGTCACATGAATGTAGCAAAAACGACTATACCAAGTTAGTCACCTATGTCTATAGTAAGTTAGTCATATAGTCAACCTATAGTCAGCCATTAAATCGGCTGATTTGGGCTATATAGTCAAGTGACTGTGAATTTAATGGTTTCATGGTCTAAAGTAGTCACTATGACTAATAGATATAGTCAATCATGGTAAATAAGGGAAACTTAAGTACTGAAGGCAGGTCAAGGTTCAGCAGGGTAGACATGGCTAGGATAAGGCAGGCCAGGAGACAAGCTAGGATAAGGCAAGGCAGGGGACAGGCTAGGATAAGGCAGAGCAGGTGACAGGCCAGGATAAGGCAGGCCAGGGGACAAGCTAGGGTAAGGCAGGGCAGGGAATATGCTAGGATAGGGCAGGGACAGGCTAGGATGAGGCAGAGCAGGGGACAGGCTAGCATAAGGCAGGGCAGGTGACAGGCTAGGATAAGGCAGACCAGGGGACAGGCTAGGATTAGGCAGGCCAGGGGACAAGCTAGGATAAGACAGGCCAGAGGACAAGCTAGGATAAGACAGGCCAGGGGACAAGCTAGGATAACACAGGGCAGGTGAGAGGCCAGGATAAAACAGTGCAGGGACAGGCTAGGATGAGGCAGGGCAGTTGACAGGCTAGGATAAGGCACGGCAGCTGACAGGCTAGGATAGGGCAGGCCAGGGGACAGGCTAGGATAAGGCAAGGCAGGGGACAGGCTAGGATAAGGCAGAGCAGGTGACAGGCTAGGATAAGGCAAGCCAGGGGATAAGCTAGGATAAGGCAGGGCAGGTGACAGGCCAGGGTAAAGCAGAGCAGGTGACAGGCTAGGATAAGGCAGGGACAGGCTAGGATGAGGCAGGGCAGGTGACAGGCTAGCATAAGGCAGGGCAGGTGACAGGCTAGGATAGGGCAGGGCAGGGGACAGGCTAGGATAAGGCAGGCCAGGGGACAGGCTAGGATAAGGCAGGCCAGGGGACAGGCTAGGATACGGCAGGCCAGGGGACAGGCCAGGAAAAAACAGGGCAGGGACAGGCTAGGATGAGGCAGGGCAGGTGACAGGCTAGGATAAGGCACGACAGGTGACAGGCTAGGATAAGGCAGGGCAGGGGACAAGCTAGGATAAGGCAGGCCACGGGACAGGCTAGGATAGGCAATGCAGGGGACAGGCTAGGATAAGGCAGAGCAGGTGACAGGCCAGGATAAAGCAGGGCAGGGACAGGCTAGGATAAGGCAGGACAGGGGACATGCTAGGATAGGGCAGGTGACAGGCTAGGATAAGGCAGGCCAGGGGACAGGCTAGGATAAGGCAGGCCAGGGGACAGGCTAGGATAAGACAGGCCATGGGACAGGCTAGGATAAGGCAGAGCAGGTGACAGGCTCCTGTGTAGGCATATCATGCTCTGTCAGTCTAGACATATACTGTTCATGTATTTTTATGTTATCAAATTTGGAACAAATTACCATGATAACTCTATCAAACATGAGAACTCATGCACCCTATAACATCTTAAGTTGTCATAGTCAACTGTAACATAACATATAACAAGCAGGGATATCCATAAAACAGTGGTTTAGGAGAGGATGTGCCTACCTGAAGTCCATGGACCATTCAAATTTGAATCCTAACTGTTTCCTGTGCACACACTCCTGTGACATCATCAATTTGTGTGATCCACATATAGTCACTCCTGACTATCTTTGTGACTAATATGTGACTAAGTTGTATAGTCCCCTGACTACGGGGGTCAAAATATGATGGTATAGTCAGTACTGACTATAGGTTTTATTATCAGTGTACACTGTAGTTCTCTTCTAGAAAAACTACTTTTATAAAGGCTCACCTCCTCAAGTTCCCATTGCAAGTCCTTAGTTAATGATCAAGAAGAATAAAGTATGAGCAAATCCATTGGAGCTGTAAGATTATGCTAAATCAGGAGTAGTGAATTGAAAAGGGGAAGGGTGGGGTAGAATATAATGTACTATGACATAATAATATTATAAACACAGCCATGATCTTGCAGATGTTGTTTTTATACACTCTACTTAGTAATTAAGTTACTGCATAAAACGTCAGATGGCACCACTGCAGATATGATTACTCCACTACCAGCGATTGAGATAACACAGATCTACCCCTACTGTGTGAGTAGCCAATCAGAAAGGATGCTCTGCACGAAGACTCAGGGATCATTTGTCTGATTGGCTATTGGCATGATGGAAAACTATCCCACTACAAAGATAAATATGCAAATAAAAATTGGATCTAAATTATTTCTAACAAATTAGTTCGTTATATAAAACAATAATAATTTCAGAAGCCAAGCAGCAATAATGATACCCCACCCCAACCGTAGTATCCCTTCTGTTGCATGGCAACTCTGATGATTATGCATATAATATACAATTGTTAAATGAGACTGTTGTTAATACTTTGATATGTATGGGATGGAAAACATATACTTACATCCATTTGGACTCCAGCTATGCCTCCGTCTGTAAGGAAAAAACGGTGCAGGTAAATCAATTTCCATGACAGAATTACATGATGAGCATCGATAACGATCAAATAGTTGATGCTATATATCAAAAGTCTACAAACTAAGGAAGCATTGGTACACACATAAAATACACGCTTGACTGCTCACATTATTTCAAACCCATTTCGCGAGGAAAGAAATTTGAACCAAAAGAAACTTTTCAAAACTGAATTTACTTTATTCTAATCAACAGTTTTCCATATGACTGTTTTACATGATATAAGCAGCCATATGGAAAGGATGCTCGTGCAGGGCGTATGAAGCGTACTTTCTGGAGATTGACCTACCATTGTGGTTGTGGTGTGGCGGGAGCTGCTCCCCGTTGTAGTCTGAGTTACTCCGGGATAGGAGTTGGTCTGTCTGCTGTTGGTGCTGTGTGAGAAAGTAAATCCGCGTTGTACCATAAAGTCTTAAGAAACAACCCACTGGTTATATGCTAATACAGTGTGTGCTACAGGGTATTCTCAAAGTACATGTTGTACAAACTCTAATTGTGGGTTATAATCATGTGAGATGTATTTCATACGCAAGCCTTTCTAGCCCATTGATCCCTCCTTTTAAAACTCACAATGTAACTTTAGACAAAATGTAAGTCCCAGCTACCGATTGAATTTCGGAGCTATAATATTTATAGGCATCATCCTACTGCTTTCTAACCTAGAGGTCTGGTCATTTTAGGATGGCTCTGTGTATTCGACTTAATCTCCATCTGTCGTGACGACGAATCAATGCAGCGTAAGAGAATAAATTGCTGGTACTGCATTGGTGCCAACCCCATGGCGTGGGCAATAGTATGTTACTCGCTGTGGCAGCATTCGTGCATCACCGGGTGCATCATGCAAATACTGGATAGCTCTCCCCGGTGAGAGGACAGACGTTTAGAGCGTTATCTTAATAAGACATCTTAAAGTCTTAATTCAGTGTCTTACGGTGCCCCCCCCCCCTTGTAAATACTGTACTACACCGCTTGCGACCTCGTACTATTTCTCTGCACCCCCATTCTGGGGCAGCGGTGTAGAAGGAAAAGACGGGGGTTGGGGGGCAGAGCCCCCCATAATATACTAGTACTCACCAAACAAGGATCGTTCTAATGGTTCATACGGCATGTCTGTAAAGCCCCGGCCACACCTACGTGATTTCGTCCGACCCGACGTGATCCGACCCAACCCGACCCAACAGTCGTAAGAGTTTGGTAAGCACAACTCTATCAGACCGGCCAGGTAAAATACATCCGATTGTCGGGTCTGGTCGGGTCGGATCGGCCCAAAACAGCCTAGTGTGGCCGGGGCTAAAGATTATTGGTGTGGTCGTACCGGCCGTGTGACTGCGAGTCCGGGGACGGCCCTCACGGGAGGGACAGCGCCTGCTCCCGTGAGATGTGTTTGACAGTGGTCGGTCTCCCAGCCGAGCGCGGGATAGCCTAGGGTGGTGTATGTGTTGGGGGGGGGGGGGGGGGGGGTGCATACTAAAGTGCATACTAAAGTTAAGACAAATAAGATAGTCTTAATAGTCTGATTAAGATAACGGTCTGAACGTTTGTCCTCACACCTAGGAGACCTATCCCGTGCGTGCGTGCATCATGGCAACAAAGGGGCATAGTACATTAAAGAACTACACCTACCTTAAGGGTTGCTAACTAAACAACTAACCTTGATGAGTTCCTCCATGGAGGTGTCGATCCGCTGGTTCTGGTCTGAGCTCAGCTGCTGGAGGTTGTAGAGTCTCTCCTTGAGTAGTTCTGACGACGCCTCCAGGGTGCGCCTCTTCATGGAGGTTTGCTGCAGTACAGTGAACAAATAAATAATGTACTATAGTCTATCTGTAAAACAAGTTTGCATGTCAATCAGCTGTCAATGCGATATTTAACCCCTTATCACCTTTATGACCTCAAAGTAGCTCCCTGAGTGCAACAACCCCATAGGGTTAGCTTGACGCATTGATGCAGCATCGGTGAGTTACTCGCCATGCAGGGCAGAATCTATGCACCATAACGACTAATGGGCATACTCTTAATATAGGCCTAGGGGTGGAAAGTATCTATTTTACGAGCTTTCCAGAAGTGTGACATCAAATTTTAGTAAACCGAACAAATGTCTCTAAATTGCACATTCGCAACATTTTGTCATTTTGAAAACTCCTGCACCTTTAACCCCTCATGGCTCTGCTATACTAGTTGAAGGAGGCCTATATCGAAAAAAATTCGTTTAGTTTTTGATAAATCCAGGCTATCCTCTACATGTGAGAAATGACTGCGAATAACTTCCTGGGATTGAGGTAAAATACTGAAAGGCTAGTAAATAGCTGGATGCACCAGACTTACCTTTAACCTCCACAGGGAGGCGGCAGACTTAGGTTTGAGGCGGAGTTTGTGCAGCTCTGACATGAAGAACTCCCTCTCTGCCTCCTCCTGCACTCCCAGCTCCACTGGTAAGGAAGAGCATAAATACACAAGTCAAACACAATGCTATAAGGCAGTGTTGTTGTTTGTGACTAGGCAAGGCCCCAAAGCTGACAACAGGAGCGCGAGGGGGGGGGGGGATTTTATATATGCATGAGAACAAGAAATGCGGTTCCTGCCATGTAAAAATTTGCCTCAAGCATTTCTTTATGCAGGCAACAACCGCAATTCGTGCATTCAAAGGAACATAATGTCTACATGGTTGGTATATTTGAAGGGAGGGGGGAGGTATGATTATAATCAACCTCAGGACCATGTAAATAGGTGTTGCTAGGCATATAAACAATAAGAATAGCTGTTGCTAGGCAACCAGCAGTATTAGCAACAAACCAATTGAACCATTGGATTCCTTACGTCCATGTTAGGGGGGATAGGTGTGATTATAATCAACCTCAGGACGATGGAAAATGGTGTTGCTAGGCAGATAAACAATTAGAATAGCTATTGCTAGGCAACCAGCAGTATTAGCAACAAACCAATAGAACCATTGGATTCCTTACGTCCGTGTTAGGGGGGGGGGGATAGGTATGATTATAATCAACCTCAGGACCATGGAAAATGGTGTTGCTAGGCAGATAAACAATTAGAATAGCTATTGCTAGGCCACCAGCAGTATTAACAACACACCAATAGAACCATTGGATTCCTTACGTCCATGTTAGGGGGGGGGGATAGGTATGATTATAATCAACCTCAGGACCATGGAAATGTGCTGTGCTAGGCAGGTAAACAATTAGAATAGTTGTTGCTAGGCAACCAGCAGTATTAGCAACAAACAAATATAACCATTGAATTCCTTGGGTCCACTTTAGGGGGGTAGGTATGATTTTAATCAGCCTAAGGACCTATCAAACATTGATTAATATTATTGTTATCTCATATGCATAAATTTGTGTTGTGACACTTTAGGCCTAATCTAAGATGGCGGCTACTGGGGAAGTAGAAACATCATACTGCCTCATCCTGGTGGTGCCTGTCGGCACCACCAGGGGCACTTCGTGCCCGTTCGGCATTAAAAAAGAGTACATCCTCCCTCCCATCTAGGTCAAAAATCCCCCTCCCCCGGTGGGTTGAAAATCGTTGTGCAAAAAAAAAAATCAAATATAAATCAAAAATTTAAAAATCCACCACCACCTATTGTGAAAGAGCACTCCCTAGCATGAGGACAATGTCACATGTGACTCATAAAGTTGTACCTTTAAAGTATGACAGGTGACAATGGAACGTGCAACACAAGGTTATAAACATTATTATGCTGAGGTCACAGACATTGATGTTACCCGGAGAACATGTGTCATACTTGATGCCGATACGTACTATAATGCAAAGCCTGCACCTGGGCACAAGAGGGGTCATTAACTTGTTAAGGGCTGCATATTGCTTACATTTAATGCATTCTGCCCTTTGTCGTCATGATGCATAAATGAGTCTACTCACCAGGGCCGCAGTCGTGCATCATGTCGACACTTTAGATATGTGTCAAGTGTTAGCATGAATGCAGCACTGGTGAGTTGCTCAACAAGGCTCTCTGAACCACAGCCCTCAGAACCAGGATCCTCAGAATCAGGGCTATCTGAAACAAGGACCCTTTGAACCGGGGCTCTCAAAGCAAGGGCCCTGTGAGCCTGGGATCTGAGCCAGGATTTCTGAATAAGGGCCCTCCGAAATTGAAATTGGCTGAACACGGCCACCAGAAGTGTTTTTTTCGGGCTTGAACCCGGATCCTATCAACCGAGACATAAGTGTTTTCACTTCAAATAGGTGAACCTCTTTTGGCCCACCTACTGAAAAAGAGATTCAACGCCAAAAGAAAAACCTTGTTGCTTAATAATGATCCTTTCATTTTGAAATAAACAAAAGGCTTATGGATATGGACCTTCTTCTATGACCTCCAAATTGCTCTGAGGCCCAAATTGTCTTTGTTCCCTTTGATTATAAGCATGTCCTCCTTCCTGTCTATCAGCTCCCTCCTGTCTATCAGCTCTCTCCTGTCTATCAGCCTCCTCCTGTCTATCAGCTCTCTCCTGTCTATCAGCCTCCTCCTGTCTATCAGCTCCCTCCTGTCTATCAGCTCTCTCCTGTCTATCAGCTCCCTCCTGTCTATCAGCTCTCTCCTGTCTATAAGCTCCCTCTTGTCTATCAGGCAGTCTGTGTCTGTCATTCCTGTCCTCCCTCATATCCACTGGGGGCGCTGTGGTGTATAGTTTGGAAATCTCCTTGTTTGGAGAGTGAAAAATACAATCACATGACCTCTTTCCGTCACAACGTCCCAGAGTCCTGTCTGGTGGGACTAAGGATGAGAACTCACAGAGTTCCTCATACACCTTACTCTCCTTGGAGATCATCTTATTCATGCTTATCTCAGGGATGATATGGAAATAAGTATGTGACCTTGATTAGCTTCATGGTTGGTGGATAATAGCAGATGCTGTGTTGAGTGTCCTTATAGTTGTAATCTTAAATCCATGGTTAATGACTCAATGACTGTCCATACTCAATTGTGTTTAGGAATGACACTTTTTGGACTGAGGTTTGAGAAGGATAGTAACGCTGGCATTTGATGGTTTTCTGGATTTGTAGAGACACGTCCCTAGAAACAATGTTAGATATTGCATTGTATCCATCCTATACAGTCACTGATACTCCTCATCCAATAGAATACTCTGCAACCAAGATAATGCTATTAGCCTACACCTCCATATATTTGGTGTAGGCATACTATACAAGTCAGTAATATTTCCTCAATTCAAAGAACAAATGTGTCATTTATCCTCTCCTTATAAGAGTGATTGCAGGTTTTTATCCGTTGGTTATCATCCAACTGGTGGCTATTCTCTAATAGTATGTCCTTGTACTGTATGAGAAGCCCAGGTCTAAAATTTAAAAATTGATCATATAATCCATGTGACCCTTTTATCCACTCACTCTGTCAAGCAGCACCAATACTGTAGCATCTGTCTGTACCCCCCTCATATACATATGCACATACTCATCCAGTGTGTGATCAGCCTCTTGGTGAGACTATGAAGCAGTCCCCACTACGCTGTACCCCTTCTCCAGTGTCTATGAAGGAAGTCCAATTTGATAGTTGAGTGGGGTAAACAAGGGTTAATCCAGGAAACGTTGGCTATACATATATCCCACTGTGCCTGGACTACCATGGAGTTGTGGTCTCACATATGGCAAAGGTGGCCAACCAGTTGTAAATACAGCGCAAACCCTGTACATTATGTTACATGGGGAAGGAGCCAATATCGTCCACGCCCTTTCAGCTGCTGAATTCTAGATATAAAATTACCCAATGATTATGCTGAATATTGTCTACATTAGTTGTTGTGACTTTTGTGGTCATATTGATTTATCTTTGATGAATTTGAGTAAATATCCACTTTGTGATACAACAAATGTTATAGTTTACGGTATTGATCACCAGCTAGTGTATTTCGTGTCACAGCTGTTGCCCTCCCCCTCCCCCCCCCCCCCCACACACACATCTTTCCCCTCCAGAGAGCACATACAGTACAATGTGTGGACCGGTGACATGTACACATCACTACCACCCATCTCAGTCCCACCTTAACACCCAACCCCTACCTCACCTACAGTATATACTAAAGCATACAGAAAGGATGATCTGCAGGCGGGTGTGTGGATCATCCTTTCTGCTTGGCCGCACAATTTAAAATAACTGTGCCATGTAATCCGCATGGAGCATCGTTTTTCCAGGGCTTCTCACATAATCATTGTACTTCATTTACTGTCAGCTAGACCCCACTCCAGCCTCACCATACTACCTCCCCAACCTCTCCACAAATCTATAAAAAGAAGAATTACTATTTGGCTCCACTGCCTGGCAAACAGGTTAGGTATGTTTGTAACATGGTGATCAGACATGATGTA
Source organism: Harmothoe impar (assembly GCA_947462335.1). NCBI lineage: Eukaryota > Metazoa > Annelida > Polychaeta > Phyllodocida > Polynoidae > Harmothoe > Harmothoe impar. The sequence continues at coordinate 33,275,784 of OX381720.1, forward strand.
GCACGAGGTGTCACCTCGTTGGCAGCGGACAGGGGTGGTGATTGACATTTACATGTATATATCCACATTTCTCTCACACACTGTTTATTTGGAGAATTTTTTTAAATCACAGAATCCCGAAATATAACTTGATATATATTTGATGTGGAAATCAATGCAACAATTGGATTAACATCTGTATTGTATTGTATTGAATGACATTCACAGCAGCAAACTTGTCCATTATTAACTGACTTTAAAATCACAATTTTAGCAGTATTGGTAATGGTTAGAATCCATCTTTGAAATTTTGGGTGTCTTCAAGGATGCCCTGATGCAATGCTTGATCTTGTGCCCTTTCTCCCCCATATGCAGTGTTTACAGTGAAGCATACCAGTACCTTTTATTGTTCACATCACAATATATTTCAATACCTTACATTCTTGCATAGCCGCATATCATATGAGTCATGGGACTAAGTGGATCTAACAGCAGATGCATGGGTGCATTAAGGTTTTAAGAACAGCTGAAACAATTTTAGGTATTTGTTTTCAAATCTGGCCTAAAAGCATTCCAGATGACCCTTTTCAATGTAGAGAGAAATTGAAAATAAAATATGCTAACAAAATTTCCCTAACAATGATACAAATGGCATGGTTACACAAATCAGTTTCCATACAGATATTTATTTTCAGGGGGATTATCATCTCATTTTGAAGTTACAAAATTGAACATGTAAAAACTTCAAAAGATATTACAATATTGGTTAAGATATCTTTTATGTATATTTAATAGAACAACCATAATGTCCAAGTCTGAAGTCAATTATCCCAAGTTGGAAGTTTGAATATACTATAAATATAAACGAAAGCAGAAGGGATGCCACAAGTGCTTATCTCTGATCATGAGGCAGTGAAGGATCCTATGTTGTGAGGAGAGCCTGAGGGGCGACTGTATCCTGGAAATCACTATTATGACAGATACAATCAAACAAGTTAAAAAGGTGCGATTGCAAACTTACTATAACAAACATATCCTACCTCCCCTCCTGCTACTGTACCTAGATCCTCTGCCTGGAGAATTATACATCCACTCAACTAGATGAAGTGTGTAGAGTCTATGGTATGAGCATGGGCTTATATCCTGGAGCTAGGAAGCTTTATACTGTCTACATAGAACTCACATCACTGTTCTATGTTAATATGGGCTCTAGTACAGATAGGGCCGCATGGTATCTCCTCTTCTGGAATGCACCACCTGATAATCCATACCACTCACTGACAACATGGGAATTTGTTGTGGTATCACCATTTCACCATAGCCCTTCTGACCCATACCTTTGTATGGGATCTAGGGTAGGCTACCCAGTACACAGTATAGGAAAGGTTATCCAGTAGACAAGATGTAAAGCTTTCCAGTAAACATACGCACAGAAGAAAGAGTGTCAAAAGGGAGTCCAGGTTGCCTTCAGAATGAGTCATATAGCTCTCTGGGTGGCTCCCTTAGGTCAGCCAGAGAGTCACCTAGGCTCCCTTAGGCGACCTGAACTCCCCTAGAGAGGGGAGTCATTCTGGAGGCAACCTGGACTCCCCTTTATTGGGATCTTAAACTAGGCATACAAAGCATAGGCAAGATCGACGAGTTGCGCATGATAGACCGGAAGTACCGGAAGTACCGAAAACCGGATGTTTACTTCAGTAAGAGGACAGGTAAAAGTTGCATGGTTACAGTGTTGCAACGGGTAGCGCACTATAGCGCTAACAGCGGCCGTCGGACCTTGGCGAGTATTATAACATCTCCCCCTTTAAGATAATAAAGGTACAGCTTATGAACTGTCCTTTGAGTCTTTTAGATCAGATATACTTTGAGCACTGGTATAGTCTTTTGGAACAAAGAGTCTCTTACAATGTTTATTACTAATGAATGACTTAGCGTTACTTATATGAGAGTATATAGTTTGTTACGGTTTGGCTAAACTATAGGGGAGCGGTTGCTAGCACGTCACCCTAGAACCCATCTTTACCATGGGTTTCCCTACTCTTTAGACTCGATCAGGCGAGTCGGCTTAGTAGTAGTGCGTGCTGAGCGTCTAGGCTCTACGCTCGGTGCAGAGCCGGAAGGCATTGGTGGTGCACCTGGCATTGAAGGTGGCTCGACCATGGGCTTGGGTGGTGGTGTACTGCCTGACGATGGAACTGTGGCAGTAGTTGTAGGCCGCATGGTGGTTGGTGGCATCTGCTTGAGATGTCGGCGGTTCCTTCGATGGACTCCTGACTGGGTTTCGACCTGGTACGATCGCGGAGTACTTGCTTCCCCTCGTATTATTCCTTTCTCCTTCCAACCCTTCTGGATGTCGGTCTTAACCAAGACGGGTTCTCCTGGTTGGAGTGGTTGAAGTGGCCTTACGCCGTGATGTTGATCATAATTTTCTGCGGTTGTTGCCTTGTACCGCTTATCCCTTGTGAGGATCGTCTCGCGGTCAGGCCATATAGGCTCCAGAGTAGATGACGGTACTGGGAGCGTGGTGCGGAGATGTCTTCCCATCATGAGCTGTGACGGGCTGGCACCAGTGGCTGCGATTGGAGTGTCTCTGTACACCAATAAGGCAAGCCATGGGTCCTTTTGGCTCAGCATCTGTTTGGCGGTATAGACAGCTCTTTCGGCCTCCCCATTAGAGTTTGGGAGGTACGGACTAGACATGATATGGTTGAATATGTATTTTGTCGAGAATTCTTTGAATTCGGCTGATGTGAATTGAGGGCCGTTGTCGGACACGACCTCGACCGGCACACCAAAACGTGCAACCACGTCTTTTATTCGGCTGATGACGGCTGTGGACGTTGTGGATGTCAGGGCAAGGACTTCTACCCACCTTGAGTAGTAGTCGCACATGACGAGATAGTCCTTACCGACGTAATGGAACAGGTCTATCCCTACCCTTATCCAGGGTCCTTGGGGCAGGGGCGTCGTCATCAGTGGTTCACGCCTTTGCGTTGGGCTCTTTTCAGCGCAGTGGCTACACATAGTGACGATCCTTTTAATGTCTGTGGTTATACCGGGCCACCAAACCCCCAGACGTGCCCTTTCGAGGCACTTGGTGATTCCTTGATGACCATCATGGATCCTGTCCAGTATTTCCGGCCTCATTGAACTAGGGATGACAATCCTTGAGGCGAACACTAACAGGCCATCGGTGACTGACAGAGATGCACGATGAGCATACAGGCTCTTCATGCTTTCAGGAACGTCTTTTTCGTATCTTGGCCAACCTGTCAGCGTATAGACGATTGCTGACTGGAGGGTGGGATCGTTGTTCACTGCATTGCGGATCTCTGTTTTCTTAGCATCGGATGCTGGCATATTCGACTGGACAGACTGGACATGCAGTTCCACGTCCTCGGCTGTTGAGGACTCACTTGACTGCAGAGGGCTTCTTGACAGGGCGTCAGAAATGTGCATGTCCTTGCCTGGGACATGTTTTGCAGTGACATTGTACCGCATTAGTCTCATCAACAGTCTCTGACATCGTATAGGCACCTCGTCTAGGTCCTTGGAGTTGATGAGTGGTACCAGCGGCTTGTGGTCCGTGAGAACTGTGACGTCTCCATGACCACAAATATACCTCGAGAATTTCTCGCACGCCCAGACACTTGCGAGACACTCTTTTTCAATCTGGGCGTACCTCTGCTCGCTACTTGTCAATGTGCGTGAAGAGAAGGCAATCGGCTTGAGGACGGAGTCGTGCTCTTGCAGGAGCACACCTCCCAGCCCGTAAGAGCTGGAGTCAGCACTGACGATGATCGGCTTCGTGACATCGTAGTATGACAAGACTGGTGTTGAGGATATCAGTTCCTTTGTCTCGCGGAACGCATCTTCTTGAGCTACGTCCCACGTCCATTCACGGTCTGACTTCAGTAGATCGTTCAGGGGACCTGTGACAGAGTTCAGATGGGGCAGGTACGACCCAAGGTAATGTACCATGCCCATGAACTGGCGTAGTTTGGTGACTGAATCTGGCTGTGGCAGTTCCTCAATGGCTTTGACTTTTTCGGGATCGGCTCGGATTCCATCCTTGCTAAACAGATGACCAAGGAACTTCAGTTCCGACTTTCTGTAGAGACATTTCTCGTGGTTTAACTTTAAACCTGACTGGTCAAGGGTTTCAAGGACTTTTGACAGACGACCATCGTGCTCGATGGTATCCTTGCCGAAGACTAGGATATCGTCCATGTAGACGTTATATTATCCTTATATGTTATATTATCCTCTAGCCCCTCGAGGACTTCGAGCATCTTTCTCATGAAGATTTCTGGGGCAGAGGTGATTCCGAACGGCAGACGTCGGAAACAATAGCGACCAAAAGGCATTATGAACGTGGTTAGGTCTTGACTGTCCTCCTCGAGCGGGATTTGGTAGAAACCACTTGCTGCGTCGAGGCATGAGAAGACCGTCGCTCCCTGGAGTCTTGACGTCACATCCTCCAAGGTCGGCAGAACAAATCTTTCTCTCTCAATGTTCACGTTCAACTTTTTCAGGTCGACACATAGTCTGACTTTTCCAGTCTTTTTCATGACTGGAACCATGGGAGCACACCAAGGTGTAGGACTGGTGACTTTCTTGATGATCCCAAGGTTGATTAGACGTTTGACCTCATCTCTCACCTTTTCGACAAGTGGGAATGAGACACGTCTGGCGACGGAGACGGCAGAAGGCTGAGCATTCTCTTTTAGGACGATCCTGACTGGGTCAGTCTTGAGGCATCCTATATCCTCGACGACTGTATGAACTCTCACAATGAGGTTCATTCGGCTGGCGACTCCCCGACCAAGGAGACTTTCGACGTTTCCATCGATGACTAACACTCGAAAGTGATACTTTTGACCTTTGAAGACAGTACTGGCAATGAACTGTCCTCGACAATTGAGTGGACCACCTGGACTCGACAAATTGACCTTGATATCCTTCAGTGGTGGTCTCGGCTTGACCTTGAGATAGGTCGGGTATGACATAATCGACACGTCGGCACCTGTGTCGATTTTGAACGTTTCGGACGAATTACCCAGGCTTAGGGTGACTTTCCATGCCGAATCGTTGTCGTCACAGTTCACGGCCCCGATGAAGTGGTCAAAGTTCACGGCACCGCAAAACTGGTCGTTTGGCTGACTATCGTCTTCGTGAAAGACCTCTCGAACATTTTTACTGCGACAGACTGATGCAAAATGTCCGACTTTCGAGCAGATCTTACACATTTTTCCTTTTGCTGGACACGCATCCGGTGCAGGGGACCTATGGACATACCCGCACTGGGTGCACTTCGGCTTGGACTGACTTGACTGACTTTGACCCTGGTACGACTTGGATGATTGATTCTGGTACTTCCTGTTGACTGCGTTGACTGACGCGTCGTCGTTAGACTGGACGAGCTCCTTGTGTCTGGCGGTATCTACGGCTTTCTGGAGCGTCAATGTGTCTTGCTCCATTTGTAGGTCTCGCGACAGCACCTTGTCCAGCATACCCGCGATTAGGCGGTCTCGGATATGCTCGTCTTCTTTTTCGGCGAAGCTACAATGTTCCGCCAGCTCGTGTAGGTTTCTGACAAAACACTCAACTGATTCTCCCTCTTGTTGGGTACGATGGTAGAACTTCGTCCTCTCGTGGATTGTGTTCTTCCGCGGAACAAAGTAATCGTCGAACTTCTTGAGTACCGTCTTAAAATCATCTTTCGGGTCGACGGGGTGTGGGACGGCGTTGGTTGGTGCGGGGGCTTGGTCGAATTTAAAAGACTTATAAATATGCTCGGCTTGACGACCCATCGTGTAGACTAGTGCGGAGACCTGCACGTCCCCCGTCTCAGCTTTGAATTTTTCGAGGACAAAATACCGCATGAACCTGGTTTTCCAGTCAGGCCATGTTGCAGGTTTCGAAAAATCAAAGGATTCTGGCGACTGAAATTTTGGCATTATGGCTGCTGGACTAAAAAAAAAATCCAAAATTTTTTCCAAATTTTTTTTTCAAAAATTGTCACTTGACTTCCAGTTGACTGACTGTAGTGTTGGCTTAATACACTGTTGACTGGGACTTTAGCTTGAAGGGCTAGATTGGCATTGGTTTGAAGAGACTAGATCTCCATTCACAGTCTATATGAGGCTTGGCAATATGCCAGTTACAGACACTTTTTGTAACTGACAAGACTATTAAACCACAAGTTGACTTGACATGACTTGACTGTATAGGATGACTTCTTTGACTGACTGAAGACTTGACTTGTCTTGACTTATTAATAAAGAGTTCACTCCTACCTTGGTCTGAGCTGGTCTGAGCAGCTCTAACATGTGGTTTCTCAAGCTGAGAATGGGATCTGATTTTCATCTGTTAATATCTTCTTCCAAACCTGCCATCCATCTTCCAAAACTTCCTCCAGTTGTTGTTGGATGTGTCTCCCTTCATTTTCTGTTGGCTGGGTCCTGTTTAACCACTTTTAGACACCATATTGGGATCTTAAACTAGGCATACAAAGCATAGGCAAGATCGACGAGTTGCGCATGATAGACCGGAAGTACCGGAAGTACTGAAAACCGGATGTTTACTTCAGTAAGAGGACAGGTAAAAGTTGCATGGTTACAGTGTTGCAACGGGTAGCGCACTATAGCGCTAATAGCGGCCGTCGGACCTTGGCGAGTATTATAACGCTGTTTCTTTTCTCTGTACAGGGCGGGAAATGTTATCCAGTAGATGGGATAGGAAAGGTTATCCAGTAGACGGGATAGGAAAGGTTATCCAGTAGATGTGATAGGACAGGTTATCCAGTAGACGGGAAAGGAAAGGTGATTCAGTAGACATGTTATCCAGTAGACATATTATCCAGTAGACGTATTAGCCATTTTCCTGTCGGCATGATGCACTAATGCAGTCCTGATGAATCAATCAAAAGCGCTGCAAGGATGCATAATGAAGACACATTTGCAGCAAACCAACCAGTCTCCAAAATGAGGGGACGCGAAGAGACATTGGTCAATAATGACCACAAATTATCTTCCGATGATGACTGAATGATACCAATCATTAACATTACCCAGGCACATTGCAATTAATGCACCCAGCTAATATACTCAAACCGCACCGTAATGTGGCAATGGTGTAAAAGAAACAATGACACCTGGATCAGGAGGCTGTCGAAAATGCTGCTTCTTCCCATATGGTATCATGATGACAGCCTGTCCGAATTACAGGTGTATACATATTTCTTCTCGTCATTTCAGCAGTTATTATGTATTATTAAGAGAGTGGTCATTTTTCAACAGATTTCTTTCAGGGTGACTCCCAGTCGTGTGCAGGTGTTCTCACTAAATAGGAGTGAAGTTAAGAGAGGCTCAACAAAATGTTGCTCCTTCCCAAGGGGTCCAAATCACCCCCCCCCCTTGCCTTTCTGCGCCCCCCCCCCCAACCTTACACACAAATTCTTCACGGAGCCTCCTCTCATTGTCAAAAGATGACCGAATCCCATCTGTTGTAAATTGTCTTTCATCTAGATGGTAAAGATGTGTATTAGCCATACACAATTCCCCTTCCTGTGTAATTATCATTGATTGACTTAGCCTGTAGTTAACCTCTGTGGACGTTGTAACATGTGTTTAATAGTATGCCGTAAGTGACATGGCCAATGATAGGCACACTATGTATCTGGATTTAACACTGATGTTGATTGTTTACTTGCAAGCTTATAAGTAGAACCTATGTTTGACATCTTTCTCACCATTATTACACAGAGAAGAGGAAGGGCGGCGTTTACCAAAGTCCAGCATTACCTCACTGCCTTTCAAGAGACATCATGCAATGTTGGACTCTCTCTACATAGGCTATACTTTCTCCCCGTAGCATAGCCCTTTGAGAAGGAGGCAATTCAGGACCCTCTCGAAAGCGAGGGATTTTGGCGTTAGATGTCCTTAACACTGTTATTAACAGTATGCATGCATGATAATAATGGTAATTTTATATTATAAGTAGATTCTACTTACCCAGATGTTCGTCCCCAATCACCATGAGATCTTGACCAGTAAGGCCACGTTCTGAAAGACAGTAATGGGTTGATCAAGGAAAGTTGCCAAAGTTACCATTGTATACTGGTCGTTTATACTTTGACCAATAGAGAGGAGAGCATATTCGGATTCATAATCTAGCTGGCCAATGAAATTATGGGTTGCAATGGATACAAAGGAGAACTGACATTTATATCTAATTGAACAGAAATGTATTTAAAGCCAACTTGTCGTGCAGCGGGGAGGTCGCAGCTCAAACATCAGGGGTGCCAAGTGAAAACTGCAAGTAACTTGCCAGTGTAACTGTTGCATAGGTGCATTATGTCGACCCTTTGAAAATGTAGGGTCAGCATGATTCCTGCAGCAGGAATGCAGCAACGGCAAGTTACTTATCGGCACTGCATTGTCTACCTTACCGACAAAGTAACCGTGCAGTAAATCAATACTAATTGTCCCTTAATGGCTTACAATGAGAGTCAATGCTTTACCTCTTAAAGCTGCAGCGGTTTGATGGAAGCCGTTGGCGCTGCACCACTCAGTGACATCCTTGCTGCTCCAGCTCTCAGCAGTCTTAACCTGCCAGCCCCACTGTACACCCCCTCTGGTGGTCAGGTCTGCCTCACACTCACTGTCCGAGGTGACTGGGGTGGACAGTTCCAGGCATGCACTGCTGATCTCTGGGGTATCATCATCAGCCCCCTCCACAGACACCTCTCTCTGCGCAGGCCCCTGGACAGCCTGCCTACTCCCAGCTGATGCCTCCCTCTCCTTGTATCCAGGGAAGGAATGGCGGACATCACTGTTGCTGCTGTTGCTAGGGGGAATACTCTGGAAATAGTTGTCTAAACGTAAAGCACTCTCTGCTTGGACACTGCTGGGTGTTCCAGAGTGTAGGCATACAGGGATATGGTCAAAAGCATCAGTCCTAGCTGGGCTGAGCATGCTCTCCTCTGATCTCTGTCTGGTGAAGTCCAAGTTCAGAGGGGGTACATGGCGAGGGGTCACCACATCGTTACATCCCTTCAGCACTGCACCTTGGAAGTCAAATTCAACATCGATATCTGATTGGTCGTGGTAGCCAGGCCGTGGGGAGAACCGGTTGAAAGGCGATGGAGGACGGTGTATGGTTGGGTTTAAGTATGAGCCTTGTAGTGAGGAGTTCAAGTCAATGTTTGCATTGTAGGACTCATTCAACCTGGGCTCTGGCAGCTTCAGCAGGTTCTGACCATTGAGAAGATGGTCGGCGGAGACTGATCGTGTATGTGGAGAGCGGCCTCTACCAATGGGTTTACTCATGAGACTGTCTAAGACTGAATTCACCTTAGCTCTGAGAACAGGAGAGGGTGGCCTCCTCTGCTGTGCTGGCCCTGCACCTTGGGGGAGGTTCCTCCACTGGTCATAATTTAGGTTATAACCAGCCTGCTCCTGACCCAAGCCATTATCTTCTGGCACAGTATTGCCGTAGTAGTCCAACGAAGACTGGGGTCTCTTGGCTATCAATGGCTGGCGTCTTGGGGATAGGACCTCATCATTGTAATCCCTGATGGTGTTCACCCCCAAGACTGGAGTAGACATTCTTGTCCTCAGTAGGTCTTTGGTTATCATCGGGCGTGATTTCGCATCGCTCAAGTCTAAACTGTGACCTCCGATAAGAGGGGTGGAGGGACGATACTTTAGGTTATCGACAACAATGTCATTTGAGAAAGAACGATCATTCTGCAAATGCCTAATATGGTCAATATTCGGAGTGGATGACCTGTGCATCAAGGAGCCGACTGACTGGGTTTTTGTTTTCAGTCTGGGGCTGAGAAAGCTTTCGGCTATCTCCATATCAGTGTCAACACTCCTTGTATAATGAATAGGTGGCTGTACTGCATGAGGCGTGTTATATGGGGTTCTGGTTGGGTATGGAGAGAGCTCACCGTGTATGTTATAGTCCATATTGCTATACAACCCAAGCTGCATAGACTTAGACAGCTGGGTGATGTGTGGAGATCCTTTCCTCATAACCACCTTTGGTGCCTGGAGAATAGCCATATTGTCTTTCTCCCAGACTCTGCTGGGTGAGGGGTCCATATCCTGGTCATCACTCTCCACCAGAACACAGGACTGGTCGTCAGGGCGAGGGCTGGGAAGGCATCTGGACTCTGGCCCTATATCCCAGGCATTATGGTAGAGCTCTAATGTTGGGGTGGCTGTTCTCCCTGATGTCATTGATCTATTCACCATGAGCAACTCAGAGGAGCTGCTCTCAGTGGCTGACAACATTGCGATGTCATCATCTGTGGTTGTAGAGTCCTCATCTGCTGTTGCCTTCCTCCACTTCGCTTGCTGCTGTTGGGCAGTTGGCCTGTCCTTCGGGGATTGCCCTTTCCCAGGTGACTTGCTCTCGTAGCCCGAGCTGCTCACCGAGTCGGTGTCGCTGTGATGCTGCTGAGCACTTTGCCGTGTCAGTGTGCGACTGTTGCTAGAGCGCTTTGATGGGGAGGTTTGAGGAGCCTTACCCACTGTCTCCAGCTCATTGGGAGATCTATCAACACGACCTGCTGCTTTGGGGGTAGCTTCCTCCATGCTAGACCCTGGAGAATTTACTTTGTCTTTGATCCATTGAGGTTTGGGACCAACAGGTGGTTTTGGGGATGATAATCTCTTCTCCTTAGCACTATTGCCTCCCTCGCCAATAGGTGTGGTATTGCTAACCTGGCTGTTTTGCATGTTCAGCGATTTTGAAGCGGCCATTGGCGATGTTAAACTACATTGTATATCAGACTCACTCATGCTGTCTGGTGTCCTTGGTGTTGTGGACTGAGGGGTGGCAGTACGTTTCCTCCTAGGTGGGGCGACAGGGGAGAGTGGAGCCTCCAGGCTTACAGTAAGATCTATAACGTTGTCATGAGCTTCCTGAGTGGTGCTCTCATTGAGAGCAGTAATCCTACTTATGCCCAGCACATTAACACTAGCACCACTAACAGTTTCAGTTTGTTCCCCAGCAGATGACCTATGTTCACTCAGCACAGGGCCATCTGAATCTGGGTAGTGCTGGGTCAAGGAAGACTCCTGTTCCGACTTCTTGAATTTCGGACTCTTGGGAGAATGCTGTGGTCGAGTTGGCTGTCCAAACGTGCTTAATTTCGGTGAACCATTCCTATCCGGGGAACTGGACTCATTGTAGATCCCTTCACTCAGATCTTCAGATTCTAGCCCATCTGTTAGGAACGTAGAGCTCATAGCTCCTCCTTGGGAGTTCCTTAAACCTTTGAGATCAGTTATAAATGTCCCAGTGTAGAAACTACTTGTAGGCCTTTGGGAAATACTGTTGTCTCTATCATTGCATGGGCTGTCCCACACTGTTGTCTCAAATGACTGACTAGATTTATTATTTCTCCAAAGCTCACCCCTGTTTTGGGACATATCACAAGAAGATATAGATTTCCCTGAGTCTGTATGGTCTATGACTGATGTTTCGTCAGCTGAGGAATGCTCACGAACACCATCACCTGGTAATAGGGCATTATCACATATGTCACTCTGAGTATTGCTCAGTGAGCCGCTCGTCCTTTCTGCTTGTACATCATAGGTTATGTTAGCACTGGGGGACAAGTCTGGTGGTAGTTTGTCTGGTTCTGTCGGCTGTGAGAAGGTTGTCAGTAGACCGCGGTGTGAGTTACTCACCAAGTTGTTCACTGAATTGCTCACCGAGTTACTCACCGCATTACTCACCGAGTTGCTGCTGATGCTCTCACTGGCCTCATCATCTGAGATATAGTCTACAGACTGCAGGGTATCGTCACATCTCTCGCTGTCCACCTCCTCAGGCCTATCACTCAGACCAACATCAATGCTGCCAATTTCCAAAGATAAGGTCTTAGCCTCTTCATCAACTGGCACTTCTGAGCTTTGATCTTGAGATTCAGTACTTTGTAGGGTTTTTAAATCATTTGATGTCCCAATTGCATTTGCCGTACCTTGCAAATGTTCATTAGCAAGCCCAGGAATTTTTATATTTGCAAGTAATGGGTCACGGTTTGCAGGAGTCTCAATGGATGGCTTGGGCTCTTCATCAAAGTCACTGATGTTGACAAACTGTAGTTCGCTTGTGTCGGTGATGTCGATTTGCCCAAACTTCCTTCGCTCGTCATCTCTGGTGAGAGAGGAGGTTCTCTTGGGTGGTGGAGGGGGAGGTTTAGTACCAGATCTCCCTCCAGGGGGCGTCCCAGGGACATCCTTAACAGCCTTCCTGCCTAGTCTTGGTGTAGTGAGAGCCTGCTTCATCTTAGAGATAACACTCTGCTTCTTCTGTCCTGTGCCATCCTGCTTCTTCCCCTTCTTATCTTTACCCTTCCCTGAAGAGGAATCATCCTCTGTGGATGCTGAGTTGAGTTTCTTATCAGGCTTCGGAGGCTTTGCAAACTTCCCAGTGTCCTCCTCCACTCCATTCTTCCTCTGCATCTGGGGTGTCCCCAGGAAGGTACTGAATGTGAGAGAGCCCCCTGTTTTGCTCTTGCCACTTTGACCTGATGCATCTTCACTAGTGCTGCTGCTGGCTACAGAGCTGAGACTGGTGCTCTCAGGGTTGGAGCGTTCTGAGGTGGAGGTGGAGGAGGGTTTCAGGAAGGAGTCTTTGTAGAAGTCCTGTTGGGAGGTGAAGTCGGGTGGAGCGCCGATGATATAGCTGTCGGCACGGGACTGCTGGGGCGGCGGCACCACTGGGGCAGGGGCCTTCTTCTTGGATTTCCTACTAAACATCTTTGTTGGAGTTTACAGGCCACCGTCTGAAACAGATGACAACATGGATTTGAGCTTTAGTTTCCAGTAGAATACGATTTGAGTTTTATTTTCCATTATGAATAACATTTAAGCTCTAGTTTCCATTATGAATACGATTTGAGCTTTAGCAGTGTTTAGTTTCCATTATGAATAAGAATTAAACTTTAGTGTCCATTATGAATTAGGTTTAAGCTTTACATTCCATCATGAATTAGGTTTTAGCTCTAGTTTCCAGTATGAGTCTCAGTGAAAAACTCTGGTTTACTGTTCTCTAAGTAGCTATTCAGGCATGTCAGGTCTACTCTTATTTTATAATGTTAATGTAGTATACACATGAATGTTTAGTTTTTTGTTGTTTTTAAGTTGATATATATAGCTTGTCCATCTTGTGGACATTGATAAGAAGAGATATGTTTTGAGATCATTCACACCTATGTCTCTATACATGCATGGTAAAGTCTGTAGTATACATGCAAACTTGAAGAAAAGGATATTTCGTTATGGAGAATTGACCTTCCAAGTCCTAACCTGTAGCACGTAGAGCAGTATATGACAGACCAGTGATAAAACCTTGTATTTACCTACTGTATTATTGGCCTGGGGCCTTGAGCCAAACTACTAGCACCTTAGAAGACTGCTAGTCCATTCTATCCTATTAAATAGCCTCTATACCTATGTATTGGAGCCAGCATTAACCCTTTAAGAGCAGCACTGTGCTTTAATATATGCCGTCCTTTTGCTAGTGCATGCTTCATGCTGACCTGTTGCCGATTTGGAGTTGATACACTCCCAAGGGGTCAGCATGATACACTAATGCAGTATCAGCTGGTCATTCGCCAGCACTGCAATGGTCCATCAGGAGAATAAATTAACATGAATCCAGAGGCACCATGCCGTCTTTAAAGGGTTAATAGTTTCGCTGTGGGCAGTGAGGCTTTCACTAAACTGAGTACACACCATTACAACTCCAGTACAATAAGAACTAGACTTGTATGTGTAGGAGGGTTGGTTATGGCTGCACACATTGCGTGCCATTAACCACTAAAACGGTCATAAAAGTGCTTCATCACGATGGTATAGAAGAGGCGCTCCCTGCCGACCTAGAACCTACAATCTTGATAATAAGGCCAATAGTAATTATCAAATAGATAAAAATGCAGATTCTGCACTATGCCCTTTGTCGACATGATGTGTAAATACAACCCTTGAGAGTAACTCGCGATTGCTGCATTGACATACCCCAGAAGGATCTTCATGAGCACATCTAAGCACTACACTTCCCATCTTAAGGGACTAAGCAATATGTTCCTCAGCAAGTTATTTGACAATTTTACACGATGGTTGTTTCAGGAGCTAATTCTATGTGGGGACAGTCTACACATTATAATATATTCTGAATGAATAGAGTGTGTCGTGGTGTATTTATACCTGCACTGCTTCTTGGTATAGAGGATTATGGTGTTACATTTACATTAACTAATGAGTCATGGATTCGCTGTAAACTAATACTACTTAATTTAAGGCAGTGTTGCTCTACCCATTGACTTCCAAAGTGGCTCTCTACTCATTGCTGTTCCTCATGTGCCTTTGTATATGTGTTATAGGTTAACTGACATTTGTATAGCAATAGAATTAATTGAAATATCAATAATTGATCGACTGATTTACCCTATCGATCTAGACTGTCTCCTTGGAATGAATGAAACGTCTCCCAGCCCATCGCCCTCCCAATATTGTCTAAAGGTCCATATGACTCGTTCACTCTGGTATTATCCTTTAGGTGGGTTATTTAGTTTCTCATGTATTGCCACTACAGTGGCGTAGGAAAAGCCCCCCCCCCCCCCGCCTAGTCCGACACATCTGGCGCTATTGCGCCAGACTGCAGCTACTTAGGGATCCTATAGTGGGAATAAAAAGGGTGTTGTTCTCATAAAAGTACTCACTGTCAGTCCCTCAAAATTGTCAATCATGTTCCCCCAAAAGATACTCTACATGTCCAGCATACTTATATTGCTGCAAACATGTCAATGTTAGTGTATGTCACACATTTTGATTTCAGCAGCAGGGAGAAGTGGTGGGAGGAGTGTCCAAGAGGAGTGGAGTTGACATCAAACAATGCCAGGATTATAGATCTACGTATGTATTACTATTAGGAATGCCTTATGGATGGTGAACAGGTGGGAATACATTGAGGGACATGTGGTTGGAAGCATTAGACTGAAGAGTGAATACTGCCATCAAAATAGCTACTCTGCCAGATTGGCAGAGTGACTTGGTTAGCCCAAAAGGCACGTGGTTTCTACCCCTGTGTCGAACTACCCCCCCCCCATTACATAGAAGGGGGGCCTGATTATGTTTGCCCCCCCCCCCCCAAAAAAAAAAAAAATAGAAAAATTGTCAAGACCCTATACTACACTATAATGCACATAAGTTCCAAATCTTACCTGTCCTAAATAGTGATAAATTGGGCTCATGAGTCTGGCCCCCTAATCAGAATTAAAGGGGGCTCAAACACTACTTTTCTAAACAGTACCAACATAGGTGTACATGTGCCATCTATGAATGCATAAACACCAACACTTAAATCTGGTGGAGTGGGCCCCAATCCCCCCCCCTCCAACTCCCCCGTGAAGATTTGCTTCCTGCAGTGTAATTATAGACAAAGTCCCCTGATGATGGGATACGTTTGCATCATTCTTCACGAGTTGGAGCCTGGGTATACATGACACGGATCATAGACTGTAACATATTGTGTCGTATTAGAGCCTAGAACTACTGTGTTTCAACATGCGTTTATTACATGTAACGACATCATGTAAACAAACACTACATACTGATACCATTTAACACATATCCATTTCTAATTAACACCACACTGTGTACCCCGATTATATGGACAAATAGCAATCTAACTTACCTGTATAGTTGCTACAGGTTAGATAACCTCACATTACTACCCACAGGAGATTGGGGCGTCTACCAAGTAAATAATTAACTATTTAGAACCAGAGGCTATAGCACAAACCTTCAAGGATCCCTCACCTTCCTGGTAATATACTCTCCGATGCCTTTGACAGACTTTGTGTATATATTTACTCCATTTATAATGTTGAATATCCTGGATCCGTCTCACAACACATTTTGGTGAATACCCTCAAGGAGCAGTTGGTTATATATCCTGAGTAAGCAAGCAATATTCAGCTTAATGGTTGCTTGGCCTGCCCTGGGTCGGCATGTTGACTACACAGGAGGGAGGCCTTGCCCTTTATAACTACAAATGGCAGTGTGTTGTAGGAGGACCACTGCCTTAGTGTTGAAGAGCTTGGCTCAGTACCCTTAACCCTTTAAGCCCAGGTAGTGCAGCCATACTATGTTTACATAATATGAGAGTACTTATCGCTGAGCTACCAGCTATTATACTAGTTAGAGAAAAAGGATCCTCCGTACGGCAGTTCGCGGATTACCCTTCTTGCTTTCCTGCTCACCAAACTGAAAACTACCTCAATTAAAAGAATGATTTTAATTTTCATGATTTGAAAAATCAATAAGTGAAAGTACGAGTAAAGAACCTGATAAGGAGGTAATCTTATATCCATGATCTCCCTGTCTTACCTTATCAATCTAACACTTATGTTCCAATATGGTAGTCACTAGATAGCTACATCCCACGGTGGTTCTTCCATGAACAGTGTTAGTGCTCACTTCTGACCAGGCACAGTGGTGGGTGGGTGGGTGAGTGGTAGCCTCTCCAATAAACCTTAACCCTTTAGGGACGTCAAGATGCCCCCAATGTTTCATGCTTATGTGTTACCATGATACACTAACCTAACAACAGTGAGTAAATCACTGATGTTGCACTGGTGCATTATACCGATGAGCCGGATGAATGCAGCACCCATGAGTTCCTGCATTCATAAATGATGACAACAGGGGAGGCCATTAAAAGTATTTAAAACACCATGGTGTCCTTAAAGGGTTAACTGGTGTGGACCAACCCGGGTATTGTACAGGTGAGGATTACAAGGGCTATTACCTGGGATTACCGCCTACCTGCAGGAAGCACAGAGCAGGGCCACAGGGGGGGGGGGGGGGGGAGGGGGGGGGGTTGCTGGTGGTCACTGCAAGGCAATGTACCCCCACCCTCTCCCAGCCTATGATCGCACTACCCCTTGTGACTCCACTCCTACGCACCCTACCGTTTTACGCAGGGACATCCAAGTACTCAGTATTAATCCAGACTTGTTATTAGATTTGCTCATGTCGGACAGTCTGTATGTCACAAAGACGTATATATTATAGGCGTAGGCGTTAATGCATTATGTCGATCATACGAGGTTAAGACACTCCCAATGAGTTGGCATGATACCCCAATTCAGAGTAGCGGGGGGGGGGGGAGGGGCATTCAGTGCCAAATGGTGCTGCATATTGATTCATCATGAAGACAAATGTTGCTTTAATACAACGTGCCGCCCTAAAAGGGTTAAGGATTTCTATAAATGGTCTAATTGGCTTAAGGAAATTTAAAGGGATTTAAAATTAAGACGGAAAATATGCACGACTCAGAATACTCAATCGAATATCAAATACAATCTGTGTCCGTTACAAGACTAATTCTCTAGGGCCAATATGACCCAAGATGTCAACATTTACATGACCTTCCTTGGCTTAATACCGGCTCCCATATACCCCTTAATGTAACCATTTCCAGTGGGGACGGCGGGGATCAAGTGGTCACAGAATAATCCAAGGCCGCAGTGTCAACAACACCAACGGGGGTATTTTTATTTGGAATTAGGGGAAGGCTGCAAAATACCCACTGGGAAATAGTTCTGTGGCTCTGATTTGGGTTGATGAATGCAAGGTAAGCCCTAATTGTGTTTTCTGTAAATCTTTACTCCAAAGCAATGAATAGTTCATCTCTATTTAACCCAGATTGTTGATTCATGTATAGTAGCTATGACAGGCACATTTGGCATGTTCTAACCAGTATGTATTGCATTTGAATGAATCAGACATCTATTTTACTACCACCTAATCAGAAACTTCTCCTTTCCACACGTACCCATGGCTTTGATAGTGCTCAACCCTTTAAGGATAGCAGAGTGAATGCATGAATGCAGCCCTGGCCAGTCTGTACTCCCAACCGCTGCATTCACGCATTATGCCGACCCTTCGGGAGTGTATCAATCCCATCTGGGATTGGCATGATGCATGAATGCAACACTGGCAAGTTACTCACCAGAGCTGAATTCATGCATCATGACGATGCTATGTATCAAATCATGTTACGGCCCTGAAAAGGTTAGTTCTTGCTATTAATAGGGGAAATGGCACAATAAGTAGTGAGCTATAAGTACCCCATTAGTGCTGCCTTTGGCGGCTAAAGGGGCAAAGCTAAAGTCCCGGCTGTTTCCACACAATTAACTACAGTGCACTACAATGCTAAACCCTGGAGGACCTAGCAAACATGAATGGGTAATACATAGAAAATAGTGATGAAAAGAAACATTGCAACCGTACAACCTAACCTTTAAAATCGGTGCAGTTACAAAGAGAAAAGGGGCGAGCTGCCGCGCAGAAAAGATACTCTATTATGAGGAAACGCTGATCATCCTTTCTACTCGGCTGAATCAGTGATCCACGGTCAAATGTACACATCTACAGTATGTATACCCATGCACTTATCGTACATATGTTGTAGGGGTTCTATTGTCACTAGAAGGCATCCTTGGTGTATTAGTCAGCCTATTAGCGTTATATTCCCCCCTGTCAACTAAGAGCACTTGGAACACCATTAGGAAACCCCCTAAATATTAGATAGCCTACACCTGGACAGGGTTATTCCATATAACCACTGCCCCACAGGGTCAAGACAAGTTGTGAGAACACCGAGTCAATGACCAGTGGGTAGTGGTTATGTGGCATAACCAAATAACTAGTTTTAAGAAAAAAATATTTTATTATTTTCCTAAAACTAGTCATTTGTCCACCAGGCGAGTTTATTCATCTCATCATTTTTGGTTGTGCTGTCCAGGTGTAGGCTATCCCGTTGGTTATGTGAGGGTATGTTATAGATAGACTATGGTTATGAAAAGGTATGTAGAATTAACCACAGCTTTCTGGTGGGGCCAGACGAGGGCGAAGCCCAAGTCGCCCTACCAGCAAGCTGTGGTTAATCTGCATACCTTTTCACAACCATTGTCTATCTATTTTAAACCAGGGTATGCAGTATAACCAAGGTGCGAACTCTATTGTTCTGCCCCACCACCGTGGTTTAAATGATATAGGCCTACCCAGGGTGTGAGGTCCTTTGTGTATGCCTTCCACCGTGGGTTAAGTCTCTCAGTAACTGTGCCCAAATGATTATTCTCTACAAGTGAAAGTGTATGAATCCTTTAAGGGTATGGGGTCCTATCATATATGTTGAGAAGTATGCTTGGTATCTTTATCCAATATATGTTGTAACATTAGGTATCCCAGGTCATTTTCAGATATTATTGTTACAATTGTGGAAACTGGTTAGATTGATAGACCATGTTAAAAGATGAAAACAGTTTAAATATCATACGAATCGGTCAAGCGGTTGGGATTTCACAGCCATTTGAAAATGTAAAACTGTTGTTTGGACTTTGTTTGTTTCAGAGCTTTGTCTCAACTAAATTATGCAGGCACATTGTAATCATCTGAAATCCACCCCAAAATGAATGGATCCCGGAAATACATTATCCCTGATAACAGTATATATTCGCTTAATTCACTGAAGGCTATATAAGTGCAGATGTGAACTTTCATTTTTACAGACTCTCAAATTTGTGATGTATTACAGATGTTCTTATAGATTTTGCACAGAAATGGTTGGATATCACAAGTTTGGTAGTGTCTCATTTCACCAAAATATCAGATATCTCTTTGGTTCTGTAGAAATCCGTTATGTAAGTCATGGAGACTGTGCCTATTTTTTTCCCAATCTGGTTACTCAAGGTTAACTTCAGAATTTTAATTCAAAAATTAGGTAAACACAAATTTTCTGAATGTCCTCAAACAGTGGAAATGACCAATCTTCAAACCATCACCAAACAGCAGTTGTCTCATATATGAAGTTGATTTCTCATTTGGGCATAGCTTAATATGGTACACATAGGTCCAAGCAATGTTTACTCTTCAAACTTATTACATGATATTAAGTGACTCACTGAAAGTCATTAAATTCTCTCAAATTGCTGAGAAACGGCTGATTTTGGACTAACTTATAGCATCTTAGGATAAAATAACTCCTTGACCTCTGAGCCCAAATCTTAATATGGACTCATTTATATATTCCAATAATGCAACAATACTATTATGTAACTATTAGACCAGTTAATACCTCCAATAGAGCAAGAAAGTACCTTTCAAATAACCCTAAATATTTGTATATTGCATTTCTAAAAACTGCCAAAAATTGTCGAAAATAGTCTAAAAAATTGTATCTTTCAATTAAAAAATACCTTCAATATGCCTAACACCACTTCCCGTACCTAGGAACTTAGCCCTGTGTGTCCTGCTTACATGGGTAAAATTCCTGAAACTGTTTCTCTAATGGCATGGGAGCTAGAGCTGTAAATAGACAGTGTTTATTCCATGGCTGCATGCTTCATACTAATTTCGCTCTTACGCCATCGATCATCTCCAATAACTACCTAGTGTATCTGATAGAGCAAAAAAATACCTTTCTAATGATACCAAAATTATGTGGAAAGGATTTGCAGTCAAGAATTAAGTAGTATACATCATACATTACGATAATATGCATGCGCTCCATACTGCAGGGAAAGGCGCAGTCCAACCCACGGGGATGACGCATTCCTAACATGGGTCGGCATGATGCATGGCTGTAGCCGCGGCGTCATGCAGGGCTGCATTCATGATACACCGATGCAGCTTCATCGAGTTGAGTGTCGTCGCTGCATTGGCGCATCATGCCGACACATCAACATGAGGTTTGCGCCGTTATCGGATCATTTACGTGTCAAGTCGCACTTAATTTATGAAAATAGAACAGAGAATGATAAAGACCACATCACTCATTGAGGTGGAAAACTGCAAAGCGGCTGTGCCGAGGCAGCCACCCATTGCAATGAGGGTTAGTCGCTTGATCCTTTAACCAGTTAACGGCAGCATAGTAAATGCTCTATATAATGTCGTTTTTGTATGCATGAATGCAGCACCAGCGAGCAACTGGATGGTGCTACACAATATCAAGGGATCATACTCACCCTTCAGGAGTGTAATAAACCCGGAGGGTTGAGATGATGCGCAAATACTCACTGGTGCTGCATTGGTGCATCATACAGAGAAATAAACATGACTTCAAGAGGCATCATGCCGTCCTAAAAGGGTAAGCCTTGGGAATATACTATTCTGTTGGGCACCAGCCAAGAGGCTTTATACAGGTCTTATATATGTTAAGGAGATCCATGTTGGGGAATAGGGCTATTAGAGTTGGGGTTTCCCAACCATAGATGGCCCACTACTCATAAACCGCCCACCTATAGCCAGAAAAAGGTCTATACTACTACTAGTACTATAGGATAATCTGGATGGTAACCCTGTGAGGATATATTGCAGTGTTGTTTGCAGTGTTGTTTGCAGTGACCCACGTGAGTGACCAGGATCTGTATCTAAGCAATCATCTTGCCAAACCAAATGTTACTAGGTATCCCAGTATGCCGCCTCTGGCCGTGTCCTCGCATACATGTAATCCCACCAAAACACATACTTTTCGAGTCAAATTTTCTTCCAAACTATTCTGACTATCACATATCTAAAATATGCTACTGAAAGCCCTGATATATGCGCATCACCCTGATGTATCAAGATATGAGTATCATGATGCTGTGTACCTCTCCTGATGCTGTTAAGTTCACTAAAAATCGGGAAACAGAACCTTTTGTCAGTGAGTAGTACTGCAGCCCTGGAGTACATACTGTCTAAGAAACAATTTCGCTCCCACGCCATTAGAGACACAGTCCTAGGACGTGTACCACTGTGATCGGGACACTCTGGGCTACATTTTGAGATATTATAAGTCTGGGTAGGCCTATCGGAAGTATTTTTTATTTAAATAAATAGTATTTCTGGGCAATTTTCGATAATTTTTGGAAATGCTGTATACACATATTAATTATTTGGTGTAGTATAGTAGAATGGAAACAGGGTAATTATGGGCCTATAGCTATATAGAGGTGTGGGGGCAATGTATATAGGGTATGTTTTGGCCGTTTTTTTGTTTTTTGTTGTTGTTGTTTTTTTTTTGGGGGGGGGGGGGGGATCCACCCCTGATAGTCCAGCAAACTGCAGTCAATGGTTGATATGGAGCGTGTCTAAGACATTCCTATCCCACAATGGGCCGACATAAGATTGGTCTGGTGGTTATGCAAGAACTAAAACCGGTAAAATATGATTAGTAGTGTAGCCGCCAAATGTGTAAGAACTACTAAGTAGTTGATTGATTAGCCTGTGACAAAAGCACCATTCGGGACTCTGCAAAATTAGTATATCCAATGTGGAATGTTTAAGGTTGAATGCCCAGCAAACCAGATACATATCAAATAAATATTATGTAGATTCTAATGCTAACTGACTTGCACCCTTATAAACGGTTACTTTATACTTATTTCACAGGGTATCCCAGGCCCGATCAGATATTTATTGGCTCTTTACTGGGTTACCATATCATATTGTTTTGTCTTCTTACTATATAGAGGCAGTAGAGATAGCCATAGCCTCACGGTAGTACTTACGCGAGTACTAGTACTTGTTGAGGGAATATGCTGTGAAGGGCTGAACCATAAACCGAGTACTTGAAGCAGCCTTGAGTGGACGGCAATACTATGGTCTGCTTACATACCTCTATACTGCCTACACAATTGCCTGGCACTAGTGGAGGACGAATTAGGATGCTATGTGTATGGTTTATTAGTCTGGATAACTACACACAAAAGAAACTAGAAAAATGTTTTCCAAGCTACCGACACCGTTAACCCTTCTATGGCCGCATAGTGCTTTAGTCAAGTCCACATTTCGGAGGTGTAGCAATTCCTTAGATATGTTTGAATTCCTTAGATGATGTCTGAATGCAACACTGACGAGCTACGTACTTGCCAGAGCTGCACCCATGCATCATAACGGCACAAGGCATAGCACATTTAAGTACTACACTGCCCTTAAAGGGTTAATATTACAGGAACTCACAATAGTTAGCATCGCCATTGCTACTCCTCCTCCTCCTATCCATCCATCTGTACGTTATGTCATGATGTAATACTATTAAAGCTTTAATTTAAAGGGTTCATGTATCCTATACCGTGACATCACGTTGAGATAAGGACAACACCAGGTACCTGACAATGTGACAATACAGTGTCCACTCCTGCCCTGCCTTATCACTACTACACATGGCACATGGCACCCGACGCAATACATGAACTGATAACAGTAACTGACCCTTCTATACTTAGAATATGAAGAACCACAGCAAAATTATCAATACATTATTTGTATTATTTTAATACGTTTTTGTAAGTGTCATAGTAGTATGGTGCTCAAACCAGCATGTAGGAACATATTCTGCAGGAGCACCCAATGTTGCACCATAATATTATGGCTTTTTAAAATGGTATAGGCCCTTCATTATATGGGAGATCGGAGACGGACGCATATATCATGGTTTAGTATGTATACAAATTAACTTATTATGAACATATTTTATTAAGAGAGAAGCATAGATTTAGCTCCTGGTATTTAGGTCTGCATTGAGAAAGACTATTGATGGGTGTCCTATTACAATGCATTACTTGAGAAACATTGCATTTTTACGACAAATGCCATATTTTCCCACAGGATTGTATGTGTATCCATGGTGCATTGTCATACAAAATTATCTAGTATAGCCTATAGCTAGATCGTATAAGTATTACCCATGGTTCGAGACATGCAGTGGTGACTCACATATGCCTACAAATTAGGGTATGTACACACCCTTTAATATCGCCTGACAACATAGTATGCATGCAGTTCCTACTATGACATGGGTAATATCAGGCCCGATGGCTTTTAACCATAATGTCAATGTGTCAGTTAGCCTTACAAGACCCAGGTCAACACGACTACATGTGTATCAATAATCAATTCAACCATGCCAATTCCAATCTCTACCGCTCTTATCAATTTACGTCACCAACCCTATATTATTAAACTGATAACAAGTCCACTTACCTGCCTACCACTTCCTAATCTTGCCAATTATACTCAGATCCTAAAGCTTAAAAAACGATATAATCCATAATTTGGGTGAGAGACATTAAGTCCTATGGTCCTCCAACATTGGCTACATATTGTTGAGTGTGTGCCTATTGCTTCATTAGGCTTACTCTAGGTGTTAGTCTGACTATGGTGTGAGTACAGGGGACCCTTCATGTAGCCATTCAGGCCCCACTGTCCAGGCCAACAGCCATTGTAACTCTGCCTATCTGGGACTGCCCCCCCCCCCCCCACCACCACCCTCAGGGGAGCCATCATTTAGTGCAAAACGTGGTGGGTTGGGTGGATTTTCACACGGGGGGAAGTATTCGCACCACATCTTATTAATGTATAACCTCTATCCTATTATGTTTTGGTTGTAAAAAGCTTCCCCCTTAATTCTCACTCCAGAAATCAAATGTTTTAGAAAATTACGATTGGCCATGAATTACAAAATAGATCAAATTTCTTCCTGCATCCCTAGCCATAATTAGGTTATGGTTTCACTTATGGTTAAACCTCCTGCTATATGGAGGGAGCAGTCTTTAGTTTTGCGCTACCCCTATTAAAACCCACCAAGCCCCCTCCCTAACATATGTGAAGGTAAATGGTCCGTCCCCGTGCAGTGATGTGGGTGGTTGAGCGTGCCTCTGGTGCCATGAGCTGGGTACTGGGGGCAGGTTGGAGCATGTTCACAGATCATGGTTAATATCACCTCCCGCTCTCATATCAACTACTAACCCTTTGAGCACGGCATCATACTGAAAAGCTTCATGCCTATAGCTGTCTAACTTAGTCTGTTCGTGCCAGACCATAACAGTAGCCGGGCATAAAAAAAAGGGCAATCAATTATCATGCCGACTATAATATAGGTTAACATTGTGTTTGTTTTCTAATAATATATTGTTTGGATCACACTACTATATACTTGACCCGGATAATTGATAACATGAAAATAATGAATTACTAAAACGCACCCTCAATTTACTTCAATGTCCATCATGTCCACAAAATGGTATGGTGCCTTCAAACACTATGCTCTCCTTAAAGGGTTAAACTCCAGTTCTCATATCAACGGTTAACACCAACCCTCCAGTGTAGGGCCAGGTGCCAAGTACCAGGTACCTACACTCAGACTGGGCACTGTTCTATTGTTATACAAGTCTACTCTGACTATTACAATGTGTATTGTTTGTTATTGCCTATTTCTAGATTTCTAGGCCACAGCAAAAAAAGTGTTTATTATCACCATGCCATGAAAGATCTGACGACTGTGAATTTCTATGAAAGACTATTTTACTTTTTAGCTAGTTCTTGTAAGTTTGAGGGTATCAAGGTTTAATGATCCTATTTAGTGAGTTAGGAGTCAAACGGCATATGTTGTGAAAGTTATTTCTAGATCACTGCATTAACGGCACTCTAAGCGTTAATTTGACACCAAATATGCGCATATTTGTCTAACTCCTGATTACAAATTGTGGTCTCCTCCACAAAACCTGATTTCCTCGATACACGCAGTTATGCGAAACACAATGGTCATGTCTTATACTATAAGTTATAGTGACCTTAGTTGAATCCAGAATCATCTTAGGCGAAGAAGATTGCATGATATTATTTAAACATTCTTCCACTAAGGTGATTTTAAGCTTTGATGGAAAGAATAGCGCATTGCAGCTTCGTTGTCATGTAAAGTGCTGATAGACATGTGTCAGAATAATTATATATTTTTCCTTTTCGTTTCCAATACTCGTTTCCTCTGTAGAGTTTTCACCTTTGCGATAATATATATTCTATAAATCGTTATATTAATACTAGAGTGAAAGACACAAGATTGGTGCAATGGACCTCTTTTCACTCGGCTCCAGTTAATGGCATGAATATTGTTTCTAGGATGATGAATTGTATGAGGAAATAAACTATGCGTAGGTTATTGATAATAATCATTGACATTTATCACAGCGTATAGTAGTTAATAAATGTCGGAAGCATATTAAAAGAGGGTGTTGAAAAGCAGGGTGTAACCAGTTTGCAACAGGAAATAAAATATTTGGCAATAAAGGTTTAGAATAACGCAATGCGATGCATCTAAGTATAGTGAGGATTTGTTTATGTTTCAGCCTTTTGCTGGGAAGGGTTCGGCTTTGGTCCTCGCAGAAAACTTTATAATTGTCTATTGACCTCTTTTCTGGTACTGTGGTAGCAATTTGTTCCAGGCAATTGATGCCTCGTATGCTACACTTCTCTGTGCTAATCTTTTTTGGCATTCATATATTTCAAAAGTAGACCATCTTCAGGGGCGGATACAGTGGGGGGGGGGGGGGGGGAGTCCTGGGGGTCCGGACCCCCCCCCCCCTTTTGGAAAACAATTTAGATTTTTTTTATGATAATTTGATCCGCCGCGAGTGGCGTCACTTTTCGGTACTTTGGTGTTTGGTGGACCCCTCCTTTTCAAATTCCTGGGTCCGCCCCTGATCTTGAGCCCTGGTGGCTCTCCTCGGTTGAAGTTGGTTGTCAACCTTTGTGCATTTCGTGTATGCATATATGTACATATATGATTCTCTTCTGTCTGATAAATAGTCAGCTTTGGCTGTTTTATGTATAAAGCCTGTTGAGGCTCTAGGGTTAGTCTTAGGCGTAACTTGATGGCACCATTCTGTAGACTCTGTAGCTTATTTGTTAACTGCATGGCTGTACCATCATATAGGATGTTCCCATAATTTTTCTAAAATGGGAGTATCTTGGTCTTGTATATTCGATATATTCGACAGGCTATATGACATTTTTGTATTTCCTAATTTTGGCTAACTGTGTGATTTTCTATTCTCCATCAGGAGAATACCCAAATACTTAAAAGAGTCAACTGTTTCCAAGGGGTTGCTTGCCATTACTAAACGGGTATCTGGGTTGACCTCTGTCAGGTCCGGTTGGGTTCAAAAATACTTTTGTCTTTTTGATATTTATGGCACGATGGATAAACTTTGTCCAGGATACAACTCTGTTTAATCAGCTTAATGTAGCAGTGTCCGTGCTGTGCCATAGTGCCTCATTGTATAATATATAGAGGACACTAGTATATATACACATAAGGTAAGCCAGGAGAGTAGGCCTATGTCTAGAATATGTTTTTTTTTTTTAATTTAAAGATTAGAATTTGATGGTTCACTGTATCAAATGCTTTGGCTAGATCTATAAAAGTGGCTTTTCAATAGTGTATGAAGCTGCCGTGACATTCATCGGGCAACAGACTGGGAGGTCATGGTAGAACAAAAGTTAGGCTACTCAAAAAAAAAAAGTAAATGGTTTCTCATCACCGCGTGCATCATAAAAATCAGGGGGAGTGAGCAGTGGTGAGTTAATTTTTAAAGATTCTGAGAACGTCCAGCAGGTGGGGTTAGTGATTTTGCTATGTTAATAGTTCTCAGGCAGAATACATTTTCTGAACTGCTAGATTTTCTGACACGGAACTCCTGTACACAGCCTCTACACAGTGGTGCCACCCAGCGGCAAGGTCAGGAAGTAGAAAGTGGAGTGGAACTGCGAGCTGACCCTGGTTTGTGTTGGTTCAGGTTCAATTTTCACAGGCATGGGGCGGGGTTTGAGACATTTCAGATAATTTTCATGGGATGGACCCCTTCCACTTAAGTGCCAACGGCCCTGCCACTGTTGACATATTTTCTCATTCATTGTACAATTCCCACAGGTGACCCTTAAACCTTCCGAAACAGGTTACATTTACTGGTTTGCCAAAGCAAGAATTTTACAGAAGACTTAAGGACTGTCCACAGGCATCCAGTTTCTGCCGTTTTTTTAAATAATGGCCCTAGGAAGTAAAGAACACCAGAACCAACCCCTTTATCGATGTCAAAATATTTACTCGGTGGTTCTGTACAGGTCACAGAGGTGACCCTTTCAAGTCTTTTAATTCCAAATTTCTAGAAAAAAGCCCATGCCTGAAAATGTTATGCCCGTCTACTTAGCACTGGAAATAGATAGAATGGGCCATGGACATCGTTTACATTTCACATCATCACAGAAAACAACGCAATCACTAAAATTCAAAAAGTACACATTTTATTCATATTTTTCTCCTGTTTCGCCAATCAAGTATATATTGTAAAAAGTATGAAATCTAAGTGGAGAGGTTTGGCTATCAGACATCACTATTCTTTGGTTGAGACATAACCTGTTAAGGATGCAGAAGAACTTGAGTTCGCAACATTCAATCTACAAGAGAAAACCTAACCTTTTGGCAACCAAAAAAGCCATTAAAATATAAAAGTAAATTTTAATGTATTTACCATTCAAATCCACACCGTTCTATAGCACAATAATCACACTGGTTGGATACATGTGGAGAATGTCCTGCCATGTTCGTACCAAGATAAATAGACAAATGGAGACAAATGTAATGCACTAATGCCTTGAAAATACAGTAAATGTAACTAACGGGTGATTAGGATGGGGAGTGGGGTAGCCAGTAATGTATCAATGATCCCATGCAGTGCATGTTTCCAGCGTTAAGGTATACAATTCAGCACAGAATGAAAAATAAAAAGTAGTAAAATTATAAGCTTTTATCGTATAATTGACACATTTAATTACTACTGGTAGAAGCAAACAACAACAAACTTAACCAAAACATACAAGACCTGCCTAATAGTGAAACAATGTGAAGATATCAAACACGATGTTTTCTTTCCAGTTGTGCGTAGATCTACACACATATTGCTTTAGTCTTTCAATAACACTCATTTTTAGTTTTGCGTGAAATCTAAAGGCAAGATTCAAATCCACAATTAGTGTCTAGACCTGATTGAAAATTCAAATACAATATAGTCAATACCTGAAACTAACAGTGAATCGATTCTGTGCGGATATACACTACATAAGGGTGCTGTAGTGACTTTAACAACAGATAATATATGACATACCGTATTAATCCCAATGTGAGGTTCGAAATCGTGAAATTAAATGGAGAATCCGAAACAAAGTTTAACGCAGATTATATACGCAATATCATGTTTGATAAAGTAACCGGGATTTTCAGCTGTACTTTTCAGCCTGCCATGTGATATACCTTAGAACCCTTTTTCACACGGGTATGTCATCAGTGACAGATTTACTCACTCAGGGCCCAACACATTATTACACACCATTTCTGCACCAGGTGTGACCTTCACCATAACCATATGTACAGTATGGTAGTTATTGTGTCCACTGGATTTTCATCTTGTCTATACAAAGGTAGAGAACTGAAGGTTTGCCTGCTTTGGTACATTTCGATGTCCCACATTGAATTATGCGAGATCACGGAAACAATTTTCCTGTGGAGCTTTGTATGCTGCCGGTATTCCAGAACACATACCTGAATAAATCTGTACCTCTTCTTTTTCAATTTCTCTGCAAATATATCCCAAAAAGGTATTTCTGAATAATAGTTGTAGGTTCTAGGTATACCATCCCAGTAATGTGCATGTGACATACCTTGTAGACCTTCATCTATAGACCTCTTACCATTCCTGTTATCATACTTCAATGTCATATAAAGTTTTGCAATTTGGTAAGGGATATGTCCGCGTTAGAATTTTCCCCCAAAGCCATATCTTGTACGATACACATCAGGTTAAACATATTTTGACAAGTGTCCCTTTTGAAATTCTACACCTCATTTAAAGTAAACCGTTTGTTTTTCCAAAGAGTATACACAGTATTTCTCCGTTACACCCATATCCGGGTTAGTTAGGAACATATTGAAAACCCCGCTCTCCGCATGTGTTAGAAATTATATCGCATGGAGCTACAAGCGTCTGTTGAATCCTGTTGTTGGCAGATGACATTAGACCTTTTTTTCTGTTTATGCCTACCACTAACCTAAATATTTTGAATTATGATAAATAGCATGGCACGTTTGCCATAACTGAGATCAGATGCTAAGACTTTGAAAAATGTGGCACATACGTAATACAAGGGTTTATGTTCTTAGGTAGGCAATGCACACAAAAATACTGTCTGACAAAATATTTGGCAGGCCTACATAGAATACACAGTGGCAATTTTATATTACAATACAACTAATTTAATCTAAAAATATCACCTTATTTTACCTTCGAGATCCACTTGGGAAGGAAGTATGAGTCTTCAAAAGTGTGTTGGTTCTAGCGTTCTGTCGCTTGAGCATATAGTGGTAAGATGTTAAATAAAGGCTTTCTACTAAATTTGGTTTGAAACTACTGAATTCTGTACATTCTTGGGCATACATAAAATACACATACAGGCCTACATCACATGTTTGGCTAATACAGAACAAGATGGTCTTGATTTAAACACGCAGCTATGGCAATGCAGCGATCTACAGGGATGCAAAGTAACAGAAATGTTCAAATATGGCTTTAAACCATGTCCGATTATATCGATCTTATATTTGACATAACACTTACGATGCGATTTATACTACGGATTGTAACCACACTGTTCATTTTGGGTTCATCAGCTTTCTGGTTATCGCATTATATAATGGTCAAATTACACACAGTTGGTTTAATGTTTGTGTACTGATCATGACAAAAAAATAATCAAGGCAAAATTTCTACCACAATTTGGAAAATAAATGTCCCTGTCTTGCGCCGATGTTAATACATAATTTCACGTTAAGTCTCATATGATCGCATAATTGGCAATTTTTATGTGCGCTGATAACACAATACATTACACATGCAAAGCACTGCAGATAGGATCACAGCCTTTTACATACCTTAAGGTTCTGCCAGGAATATTAACACTGACGGTCCCACCGACACAATTGTAGGGTAGATTTACAAATAGTCATTGACTCAACGTTGTACTCTCATATGTCAAACTATACACAAGACTAATTGTCAAACATGATTTATAAGGAATATGGCGGAATACCGGGATTGCGCGATATAGGGTTTCTCTCCTCAAAAATGAGTGTCGCGTTAATTACTGCTACTGACTACATATGGCCGTACCGGAGATCTATCACCAGGAGTTTAATGAAAGTCCTATATCACAATCCTTACTTTAATATTGGATGTTCTTTGTTCGTGAAAATCATTCTCAATGTTGCGCTACAAGGGACAACGTAAGCCTTGAGGGGGTAGTTAATTGATGAAGAAAGTCCCATACACTCAATATCTATACCTCAACCACTGATCCAGGCATTTGTAACCAGATTCATCACTGAAGTTATAATGATAATGCGATATCAAATAGGAATCGTATCAGCTCTAGTAGCCACCTAGAGCTATCTGGGTATTAAACGCTGTAGTCTTTCGGAGGATGAAACTAATTTCATAAGCCAAAGTCTGTTATGATGTAAGGAAGTAGCCGTCTGTTACACTTTTACAAGATTTGCCGACTAGCCTTATATTAAAAGAATCTTGGCGCTATCAGCAGTAGTGTATTATACTCTGTACAATTTCTTCTTAATTGGACTTGTGTAATAATGTAAGCGAAATATTTCATGAGCCGTTTCCATTGTTTTTGATCTGTGCGTATTCAAAAGCGAGTGACGGTAAGAATGAAATTATAAACATTTGGTCGTGCAGGCTATGATGAATTGTCATGTACTGCCTTAACTTTGTCTCATGTCACCTATCTACAGACAAATTCTAGGGCTGAATGCTATATACAGAGTGCCGAGAAGGGTATCCCCTACCCCCTACACAAGCACCGAATAACTGTGCTGAACTATGCCTGAGACATGTGAAGCACTACCTACACCCAACATCACAACGGCCTACGGAACACTCGCAGTGACCGGGACATAGTAATACCTACCACTAGTAGTGACATTACGAGTTACCGCGGTAGTGGGGAATATTATATATAAACATGGCATAGTCAACAAGCCACCATCATGGTGTATTATACAACTTACAGAGGATAGTCCACTAGATTAATAATACAGGCGTTCTACTCTCCCATCACACAGTGCACACACGCGAGTTGTCGTTAACATCTAACAAGTCATCCAGTATTACTGACAATGACCGAGCCAAGAGCTGCTGCTCACGTCTGGCGCGCCTTTGTGCTCAAGTGACTTTCAATTTATCTATGTCAAGATATTTTTTCTTTAAATAAAAATGGTTCTAAAAAGCTGTTATACTGGGGTAATACTTGTTTTGAATGCCTAAAGGTTTAAATAATATCCATGTTATGTTTTCTTCAGCTGTAGGCCTAGGCTCTGCAAGCATACCCAGTCCAATCTAAGTTTGGATTTCAAACAAATCAATATTATGAAGATTTACAGAATCTAAATGACTATCCTTTTAACATACGGTTATCCACCAGCTCA
The DNA here is from genome assembly GCA_947462335.1 of Harmothoe impar. Taxonomy (NCBI): domain Eukaryota; kingdom Metazoa; phylum Annelida; class Polychaeta; order Phyllodocida; family Polynoidae; genus Harmothoe; species Harmothoe impar. The sequence goes on from OX381720.1 coordinate 33,308,163, forward strand.
GACTCCTTCCATGTATAGCGATTATTTATCAGATTCCAGTCACATTTGAGGGCGCTCACCAGCCCGAGACAACAGGTCCTGACATCACTTCTGCCCTGAGTCAACAACTCCTGGCATTCACATCTTTGCTTTTTGATTGTATCTGTCGTAGAGACATCGGGAAGGTCATCCTTGCGTCTCCACCCATCGCGCCGTTCCACTGTCCACTAATTCCCGGTTGACAAATACCGGCTAAAGGAAGAAAGAAGACAAGTTGATATATTACTGTACATGGGATAGGACAAGCTACGTTAAAAAAACTGTTTGAATAGAATCTGAATCTATACTCAGTTACAATACCATATACGATGTACCATAAATTTTGCCGTATAACATTGTGGGTTTGACCCGAGTTCTCAAAAAGTTCTAAGAATTTTCGCATAACAGATTAATTTGAAGCATACATGCTGCCATTGACCAGAGACCATCGTCAACAAAATGCAGGAAATCCTGAGGTTTTGGTCAATTTTCTGTAGGAAATAAATGTAATTTAATACAGAAATTCAGATAAAAAAATAGGAATTCCTGCGAAAGTAGGAAAAGTGGCATTTCTGCATTGAAGGGGCCTGGGTTAATGTGTGGTTGTGCGTGCAGTGCTCACCTGTCCACCAGAGAGGTTGTAGAGCTGTATGTAGGGTACACCGTCCGCCTCGTGCTCCGTGATCTGTGCCTGCAGCATCTGGCCCTGCACCAGGCTCTCCAGTAGCACCGACGCCTCCACGCCAAACTCCTCCTCGTCTACACAAATCACGCACATTCAGAGTTTAACAATGTTTCTTTTTAAATTGAAACACGCAGCAGATTGAATTCCATTAGATTTACATGACATTCCATGACAAAAATCTCAATTTTCCAAGACATTTATGACATTCTTGTGGAGGTCGGGGGCTTGGCCGCCCGAGAAAATTTCTAAAAACTAGAAAGCAAATGGTACATCCTCGGAGATTTTGTAATATTAATTCCATTCTTTGCACATTCCATGACATACAGAAAATGTTTACAAAATTCCATGACTTTCCAGACAACTTTCAAATTCCATGACATTCCATGACACGTAGGAATGAAAATTCCAAGATGGGATATTCATGAGAATTTGCATTTCATGCGTACCCTCCAGAGACCGCCCCCCCCCTTCTAATGTTAAAATACGTTCTCACTCTATCTTTACAAATTCACAGAGGTGATTCTTTAGCCATAGAACAATCCGGCAAACTCCAAAGAACTACCATGTACTTCGAAAATGATCCTGGCCTCCTGGGAAATTAAATTTACATACCGTTCAATGGCATCACATTAGCCAAGTAGCATTCCACGGCTTGGAAAGGAAGGGTTGCAAAGTCACTCCTGAAAAAAAAGAGCATTTAAGAAATTAATTTACACACTCTTATTGTTTAAGGTTTTGCCCATCGAAGGAGAATAAGGCAATATAAACATGTCATATACATACTGTATCTTAATAGGAAATCAATATACCGTATCGGAATGATGAAGCATGACATAACTCAATACCCTGAAGACCTGGGCTCTTTTTGAAAAAAAAAAGCGCCCTATCACAACGCTACAGCAATCTAATGGGGGTAAACTCTGGTAGAAATAAGGTCGGATATCGATGAGTGAAGAGTGAAGAATCTTCACTCATTGATATCATTTCAAGGTGCATATGTTACCTGATCTGTCGTAGCGTGGCAGCAGCGACCCTCATGTAACCACCGTAGTCCACATACTTGATGTCACACTCGTCTGAGTCAGGGTAGAAGGCCATCACTTGTGCCCGGTACCAGCCTTGGAACACGGGGGCAGCGCAGATCACGCCACCTGAAACCACAATATGGTCCTCAAGTTAAATCAATGCAATACACTCCAATTTAATAGCATATCATCAATACTTATTACTATAAGGTCTCTACCGCAGACCTACTCTTTGATTTATTGCATGCTAAAGCATCAATTGGGTAGAATGACACATTAATACCAATAAAGTTCAGATCGGCGGTGCGGCTTATAGGATCGGCTCAGGGTCAGGGTGCGGCTCTTACGCAAGTTTTTGCTCCTATAGTACAGTACTAAAGTCACTATAATCAGATGGCCAGTGCGGCTTATAGGATCGGCCCAACGTCGGGGTAGGGCTTATACGCGAGTTAGGCTTATACACGAGGTTTTAGAGTAATAGCTTACCGTCGATGGGCCTGGGTAGTTGGGGTACCACGTTGTCCTGTGTGTAGCACACGTTCATGCAGTAGTTGAGGCTCTCGAGTGACGAGAAGGTTGGATGTGTGGGCTGCTGCACAAAGATGTGGTTAGCTGCCACGACACTCGACACCACCACGTCCACACTCACACCCTCTGGTAGGCTCAGCTGCAACACCAGTAGCAGTTAGCACTCTTATTTACAAACACTTTCCCTATACAATCAGGTCTTCATGAAGTATATAAGGTATTTTTCTCACTAAGTATATTGGAGAACTTATAAAAAAACTAAAAAGCTATTTCTCTCTTTACATTCTATCAAATACTTAATCTGATTCTAGTAATGCATAGGGTATTTTTCTCAATTTATGTTTTAATGGTCAGCCATACTTTCAATGCAGCATTAAACTCCCTCTGAATAAATCTTATGCATATTCTTGGTAAAGGAAGGATTGTCTCCTAGTGGTTAACAGTAGAACCAACATGTTCACATACCAGTGCTGCCACTGTGCCGCGGTGGCTTACCAAGGAACTAATTTACTCTTGACAGGATCTATCAAATCTCCCTGGGCTTTGATGCCATAATGCATACATATGATGATCAAGTTAGTTGAGTCTTTCTGTTAATTTGTCGTCATGATGCACAAACGCAGTTCTGGCTGAAGACACTGCATAGATGCATCACTGGCAACAACATTTTTCAACCAAATTATTCACTAACATATTCAAATAGTCACTATTGACTATTCAGTGTATATTTCAACATTTAATACTGGTTTTCAAATTCAATACACCACTGTCAGCACACCAGAAACCAGTCTATTCAGGTCACTTACACAACATGCCTACACATCTACACACAACTTTACACATTTTGTACCGATCAAAATGAGACATTACCTGGTAAATGGAATGGGGCATGTTTATGTGTAACCGATACTGTTCTAACGTCTGGTGTCGGTATCAATTATTCTGACATTCACAACATCCTTGATACATTAAGTATCATTTAAAGAGCCGTATAGTGCTTTATGATCAATTGGTTGATTGATTGGGTTTAACGTCCCAATGCACATTAAAGATCTTACAGGAGTCTCATTTAAGGTGGGTCGCTACCCTTTGATCAAAGTTAACAGAATGTCTTTTTTTTTTTTCTAAAGACAGTCTGAACCATATAGAAACAGAAAATGAAAAGAAAAATGGGGGGTCCCGACCTACTTTTTTAGATACAGAATTTTGTTAAATTAAAGTATTTAAATTTTTCGCTAAAAATTAGAAAAAAGTGTGAAAATTTCAATAATTTTTTTAAATATCAACCATTATGCACAGAAATGTAAAACTTCACATGTAAAATGGCTATATGTTTTACTTTACTGCAAAATTAATTTTACAGTTATATGCCATGGAATTCTGGGTAAAAATATGATGTTTTGGGGAAGAAAATGAATAAATTGCTATAATTTTGTAGCGTTATTGGCTAAAAATGGTATTCAAAATTAACAGAATATTTTTTAACTTTCTCAGAAAATAGTTCAGATCATTTGCTTACATATGAAAGTGATTTTGATAGGGGGTCCCGGGCATATTTTTGGGTTTTTTGGCCTTTGAAGTTAAAAATTATAGCAAAATCGGCTTAAATCTTACATTTAAAGCTAAAAATAAAGTGTAAAAAACCTAGAATCAGGGTAGAAAATGGCTACAATTTATACCCTTGGTTATTCTAAGTAACTTAATAAGATCTACATCATTCTAGATAATGATTTATTGGTAAATAGTTTCAATATTCTAACTTTTGATAAAAATAGCAAATATCACTGGCTACAAATATATAAAATATTCAAAGTCCAAAAAAACACTCAATTTTGCTCGAAATCTCCCAATTTTTTAACATAGCTTAGTCAGCATATATATGTATCAGATTATGTAATATTAGCTAATTCTGATACATTTAAGCTATATGCGCATATACCTGCGCAGTGTGTCCATATTCAAGAGGTAGCGACCCACCTTAATGCTTTATCGCCCCTGTTTTTGGTTAAGACTTCTCTCCAAGGCTGCATTTATGTATCATAAAGGACATTGCATTGAAGCATTCTACGACCTTTAAACCATGGAGTAGATCTAGCTTTATAGATGCAGTGCAAAATCATGGTATTTGTACTCCAGGGCTTTTAACAGCATTACATTTCACTTAATACGTAGGTTCAGGGGACAGTCAAGTGTAAGCGGACTGACAACATATTTAGCTCTCTGAACATAACTTTAATAGAAAACATGAGAAGTAGGGTAGGCAATGAGCCACGGAAACTTCATGGGGGGGGGGGGGGTACTTTTACCATGACAACACAATATTTTTAATTTATTACTGAAATCAATTTTCAGGATATTGAACCATAACCGGAGAGAATGTTATCTGACATGCACAAATGAAATCTGAAACAGAGTACTCACGCTTCTGTTTAGACCGTTGCAGATGGGTGGGACTTATCAAGCACACCACCCATACCCGATTACCGTATTCGACGTAATAATCTATTTTTTAATGGCACATCATAAAGATACGAATTCAAGGGTCTCTAAAATCATGCAAACTTAGGGAGCGTTTTAAGTCCAAGAAAAGGGTCCAACAGAGGGGGAGGGTGATTATTACGTCGAATACGGTCTATACCTTGGCACATCTTTACGGGTGCAAACGGGACAAGTATGTAGCTGGCGGGAGGCGGTGAGGGTACGTTGACAGGACAGGATCCGGAGGAGCTCACACCAACACTGCGCACTTAGACGGGCGGCATGCTGATGATAAAGCGACCCTACCTGTTGGATGCATACCTGCATTATCCCGGGGGCCAGCATGGGCGCCTCATCTACCACGTTGGTCTGTCGGTACGAGATGCCGCCGAACTGCTTCTGGGGGAAGCGCCGCTTTATGTGCTCCAGGGCCGCCTGCACCTGCGCCTGGGTACCTGAGGCATTAAGCAATGTGTTAAGGGACTGGTCATTATGCAACAACAGGGGGAGGGGAGATATTGCCACTCCCCCCCCCCCCCCCCCATTAATTTCAGTTCTGTGCAGTCTTTTGCCACCCAACCCCCTTTACTCTAATACATGTATACATGTATACACAATTCCACAAACCTCCTTTTTTGGGTTAGATATTAATTATCCCCTCAATATTCACAATTCAGGATACCTAAGCTGCGAGGCTTCAAGTTCAAATATTTTCTTTATGATCTCCTTTTCTAACCCTCCTGCTGTGAGGACCACAACCTCAGGCCTGTCCTATCCAACTCAGGCGTGTAATTGGTGACATAAAACGTCCAAACAGCCACCATTCAGTTTTTGTACGCATACCACATGAAAATTGGGAGCCCATCAAGCAGTCAGTCGGTGAAATGACAGCCTCTGGGGCAAATTCACCTTGCTTGATTCTGCATAGAAACCACTTGATGTGACCTTGTCAGTTTGATGATTTCTGAATTTTCAAATCCATGACAATTCTCTATCATACCAATGCCAAGTGAATAGCCTATTCCAAGTGCTGAATCCTACTGTTAGAGTGTGGTATATTAACCCTTTATAGCTGGATGATGTTCAGTTGTCATGATGATGCACCAATGCAGTAGTACTGCATGCTGCATCATGCTGACTTTTAAAGAGTGTATCACCCTATTTATACAAGGGGACAAATTCAAGGATTTTACGGCAAAACCGTAGTGGCTTTGGGTTTTTATAGGATTGTTATGAACTACAGGTGAGAAAACGAAGGGGCATAGATTTAGGTTTTTTGGAGTGTCTAAGGTTCTAATGCAATTCATATGTGATGGTTTGCAGCAATACTGCATGGTCAGTTAACTTACATGCACTTAGCTAAATCTTTTTGATTTTTATTGGTTTTACTGCTGCTGGTATAGATAGTTCTTGGAGGCCATCTTGGCAGCCATCTTGGAAATTTCCCGGATTGAAAATCTGAGCATGAAAATGGATTCTGCATCCCAGAAAACCCTACTATCCATGTATCACACAAGGAAATCAGACAATCTTGAGTTTTTGGTGGCCATCTTGGCAGCCTTCTTGGAAATTTCCCGGATTGAAAATCTAAACCTGAAAATGGATTCTACATCCTAGAAACCCCTACTATCCTTGTATCACACAAGGAAATCAGACAATCTTGAGTTTTTGGCGGCCATCTTGGCAGCCATCTTGGAAATTTCCCGGATTGAAAATCTGAGCATGAAAATGGATTCTGCATCCCAGAAAACCCTACTATCCATGTATCACACAAGGAAATCAGACAATCTTGAGTTTTTGGTGGCCATCTTGGCAGCCTTCTTGGAAATTTCCCGGATTGAAAATCTAAACCTGAAAATGGATTCTACATCCTAGAAACCCCTACTATCCTTGTATCACACAAGGAAATCAGACAATCTTGAGTTTTTGGCGGCCATCTTGGCAGCCATCTTGGAAATTTCCCGGATTGAAAATCTGAGCATGAAAATGGATTCTGCATCCCAGAAAACCCTACTATCCATGTATCACACAAGGAAATCAGACAATTTTGAGTTTTTGGTGGCCATCTTGGCAGCCATCTTGGAAATTTACCGGACTGAAAATCTAAGGAAAATGGATTCTACATCCTAGAAAACCCTATTATCCATTTATCACACAAGGAAATCAGACAATCTTGAGTTTTCGACAGCCATCTTGGCAGCCAGAGGGAGGGGCAGAGGGAGGAGGAGGGGGCAGAGGGAGAAGGGAGGGCAGAGGGAGGAGGAGGGGGCAGAGGGAGAAGGGAGGGCAGAGGGAGGAGGAGGGGGCAGAGGGGGAGTAGGTAACAGGAAGGAGGAAAATGGGGTAGAGGGGGGAGGAGGGGAAAGATGGGGTAGTAGGAGAGGGCAGAGGAAGGAGGAGAGGGCAGAGGGAGGAGAGGGCAGAGGGAGCAGGAGGAGGAGAGGGCACAGGGAGGAGAAGGAGGGGGCATAAGGAGGACTTGTGTTGGCAACATATTATTTTAGGGTTGTTGCATGTGGTTTCTTGCATGTGTGTGTGGGGTGGGGAGAGGTAATCATGTTGGACTTCACAGTTTGTCTTTGGGCGGGCTTGAGCGATTTCAAGAGCCACCCTGGACCACTCAACTTCTAGTACAGGTCCTGTATGTGCATAGTATGGGAATTGGCATTGACATTGACAGCTTGGCTTGACATAGGAGTCAATAGTTATTAGGCTGGTACCTATCCTTGCCATTGACAGCCACATTAGAGAACTCAAAATATGGCTGTTCACAAGATGTCTAGGCCTTACCACAAGGTACACTGGTACTACATGCAGTAACTGAAAACCAGATCTAGGTTAAATTAGTCTTGCACATGCCTACAAGGACACATGGGGATACCAGTCCTAAGCAAGGTTTAAGGGCCAGCTAGGGCTTAATTTAACAATGAACAAGGGGACCTATGCTAGTCTTTTCTTGCTACTTTTTCCAACTCTCTCTGTGTGGTGTCAATGGCTTTGGGGACAAGGTCCCAAAGCCAATAAACAGTTGAAACAATGCATCAAATATTCAAATGTAATACAAAATGTACAGCACATTCACCAAGATTGCTTTTATGCATCAGGCTGCCCTTAAAGGGTTAAACTCTGAGGGCACCACTCACACTAAACACCCACTTATGGCAAAACTGTCATGAATACAACTGGACCAGATGTTGGCTCACCCATTTTTTATTTGGTGAGTTATGTATGATGTGCGAGTATAGCCTATAGGGCTTACTTTCATCAGTATAATTTGATGAACACAGGATAAAATCCTACAGAGTTCAAAATCCCCTCCAATGATCAGAACTTTCAGAGATAATCATAAATGCTTGATGGTTAGACATTGGCATATTCAGAAGATTGAGCGTGTGAGTGGCCTCACAGATGACTCAGGGTAAGCTGAATCTGTAACTTATCATGTACTTAGATATAGTACTCCCTTATAATCATTCATTGGTCCATTGTGGCATCAGAAATGAATTCCTTGTTAAAAAGCACCCTAAATTCATGTGTCATACATGTATGTTATTCCATTTCAGGCCAGCAGGTGGGTGTGGGAGAGCAGGTGGGTGTGGGAGAGCAGGTGGGTGTGGGAGAGCAGGTGGGTGTGGGCGACAGTTGCAGGCTGCGGGCATGTACCGCCTTCTGTCCCTATCAAAAAGCCAGGCGATCGGACAATAAACGGCGACGATATGGGTGGAACAGTTTTGCACTGCTCTGGACGCTCCTTTTATCCTGACACTGTCACTGACAACTCTCGTGTTGTCTCGCGCAGTTCTCGGAGTGCACGAGAAGTTGCAGTGGCACCACCCTTTGGAGGACGGTCGCTAGAGGATCTAAAATATTTTTTTTGTGTTCCTCTGTTCTGGTGACTTTAATTTAAATTTAATTTAAACGACTTAGATGGTTGTTTATTGTGTGTTTGTGGGTTTTTCCAGTGTACAAGATGGCATTTCTGGATGTAAAGAGAGAAATATGGGGCATTGTAGCAAAAGAAGTGATTTCTATCTTTGGTTTAACATTGAACCCTATGTGACTTTCATTTAGAGGGTAGCAATTTAAGAATAGTTTATAAGAGTTTATCCAAAAGAGAGAAATCAGTACCTGAAGATCGCAGCTCAATTTCATGCAGAAGGAAAGACATTTCACATTTCTTTTCGAAGGAAACATTTGTCCCCCGATCTTGCCTGTCTCTCCATGGTCTTATCTAAATAACTAATGGCTGTGGGCCATGGACATTGAATGACAGCACTTCTCCCATGTAACAAAAACGTCTTAAAACATGGTTCAGGCGTTTGGTATAACTCAGTTTACCCTGAGTCAACAATCAATATAGGCCTAGGAATGCTACCCTGATTCATTCGAATTGTTAGTGGAAATAACCTGATTATCTTACCTTCAATGCAGCAATTTTGGTAATCCCTGACGAAAGGCTTGCGCTTGAGGATGATCTCAGCGCCCGTCTTGGCCTTGACTGAGTTGATGTTCTTGCCGGCTTTGCCGATTAACTTCCCGCAGAAGTCTGAGGGGAAGTCAAACTCGTACACCACATAGTCGGACAGCTCGCTCGGGGAGGAGACGGTTGGGGTTTCGATGCCACTCGCGCCCCGCCCACTGTCACTGGATACCTGTGGGTCAACACAAGAGGGTTCTCAAGTCACAGCTACACTGGTTCTACTGTTTGTCCACTGGTACCTTGCTACCGTAGTGGACGTATTTAGCGCCCAAGACACTCATTAACAAATGATTGAATTATGGAAGCGTAATGACATGATCACCCCCCCCCCCCAACACACACACCCTTTCTATGTAATAAAAGGGTACCAATCCGACCACCAGCAGCGTTTTTGACGTAGACTGAGTTCAAAAGTTATATCTCGCTTCAGAGAACCAAAGGGGATGTCTGCAGACAGATATGAACAGGCTAAAGTCCAATATTGTAATGATTGAGCTTTTGACAAGAATACCATAAGTTCTTCTGATATCATTAATATCAATCATTAGCAGGACTAAATTTGCAACAATGCTGGTCTTATTAGCAGAGATAACAGCAGCATTTGTACAGTTGAGCTTTAGCTTGGCTTTACTCAATGGACGTATGCTTGTTCAACTTATTTGATTAATTCTTGTCTTATACACAGTTTATGAGACCATGACAACCCATTATCAAAACAGCATTATCATATTTTTAATTCACCAGGTTTTCACAACTTAGACTTTGTATCATTTGATTTGTCACTTTTAATGTCCCACATATCTTCATATGCAAGTGCTAGAACCCCCTCTGACTGAGTAGAATCCTCTGCGTTGATCAATACAACGTTGAGATAATGGGTGTTTACAGTAGGGGTGTCCTACAGTTGCTAGGTCAGGAAGCCCCTATATCTGCAGCAGTGGGTGAACCACACCAGTGGTACACCCACTCCCCCTGTGTCCACAGTAAGCACCATACTGTACACTGACTCACACACCTGTACACAAACCACCAACAACCCACTGTACCAAGTCTGTCTAAATACTCTATACTGACATGCTGGTACTTTGAACCTGTCAGAAAAGACATGTGTCAGATATATCATATCGGCTACTATAATGTACCAGGAAACCCAGGGGCTATGTATGATGATATGGCAGATAGTAGAGTGCCAGGAATGAGGGCCAGGACCTATATTTACAGCCTCCCACTCCCCATCATATACATATAGCTAGATCCGCGTCCAGGCTAGGATATACACATACATTGAGTCTGCCCTAACTCCAGTACCCGAGTATAGCCTACACACTGAGGCATAGGAATGTGGGTAACAAGAGTCACCTTAAGGTCGGATGTCCCACATTAAATTTACCTGAAATTCACCTAAATAATAACCATGAAGGTCTCTACACGGTTGCCACTGACAAGCAGTGTTGCCGAAATGACGCAAGCACGCCGTTCTTTGCCAGCGTAGAATCTTATTGGCCGGCGTAGGGCCTTAGGACGCAGGCCACAATGACCTGTCATGATCTCAGCTTTCTAATGGTGAAAGAATTTTTCAAATCGGCCAATTAGAAGGGAAGATATGGCCATATTTGTAGAATTGAATATTTTTCTTTTAAGTTTTTGCAGTAGTTATAAGTTATAATGAAGTTTATGAAAGTACCTTGAAATATCAAAATTCATATGGCCTGCGTGAGAAGGAAATGGCCTGCGTAAGATGCCAAGACACAGGCCACTTTGGCCTGCATTGAGAAAAAGTTTTCGGCAACACTGTGACAAGGTAGTTTTAAACTTTTTCCCTGACGTTATATCACATTTCCCTGACAATCGTGACATAAATCCAATGTTTTTAAATGGCCTCCAAATGCATATGAATATGCACTCCGAGTGCATATGGATATGCACTCTTTTTAAAGTTATCTTCTACTTAGCGATTGGTCATTATTCAACTACAGGGGTTTTGTGTTTCGCGTGCGCGCAAATATTTAACCCCTCCTTTTTGAGGAGTTAGATATTTTTCTCCCTTAAAATCACACTAAAATACAGGCTTTTTCTGAGAAGGCAGGTGACTTTTTTTTTGGCATTTCAAAGATTTTCCCTGACAGAATATTATTTTCCCTGACATTTTCAGAAAATATCATTTTCCCTGACATTTTGCCAAAAAAATCTGAAATTCTCTGACATTTCCCTGACCTGGAACGAAAAATAGTTTCCCTGACATTTTCCCTAACAGTGGCAACCCTGCTCTAAATTGAGGTCCTCCATAATGTAATCACAGGTCATTGTAAAGTAAATTTTAAAAAACCTTAAAATTTACAGGGAAAAAACAGTATGAGCTGGGCATTGACAACCACCTCAAGTGACAACCCCACAGTATAAAGATTGGTACAGTTGCACACTTTGTATTTATTTAAATGCTATAAAAATTGGCGCCTCAATATTTGCTCATTTATTATACCTGGTGGCTAGTATGTGAGCGGCAGCTGTTGCCAGTGAATCCTGAACTACGCAGCTGGCCTAGGGTTGTTATCTGCATGAATGAACACAGGTAAATGCACATCCTTGACAACCCTACAACTACGCAAATTCTCTCCTTGATATTAAGGGGTGGTCTTTATTTTTTTTAAAGATTGAACGTGTGATTTACATCACGAATGACTCAGGGTCAACGTGATTAAGTCATTGAATTAATTGATGGGGAAATTTCGACCCTCCCCGGGCTCCCCCAGAATAAGACTTCAACTGAAAAAGAAAGTAATACTGATGGAAATCTCGGGCTAAAACACACCAAGTTCTCCTCTACACCTCCCTTCTCCTAAAAACAAGGATCAGTTATCAATCGACGATCTTTGTAATTGTGTACTCGTAGTATACCTAGAACGGTTCAACAAGGTTCTTCTGTTAACTTGGCCTAGTAACACATCTCTAAAATCCTGACAACAAAGGAATGTGTTACTGACCGGTACGTTTCACACCATAGGAGAGTAATTATTAAGTGTTTTTTTTCTCTTGCTGTACCTGTCCGTTGTCTCCTTTACTTTACACTCTAAACTATATTAGACTGAGGTACGTCTATGCTTTACACAAGTAAACCAAATGTAGGTCTACCTGTAGATGATTAAATGTGTCTAATTTATATGATCGAATCTATTGGATAAACCGAAGACAGAAATATCGCTTCGACGTATTTACCAAAGCAAGGCCTCTTTATACTCCCAAACCACATAAACATGGTATGATAGGGCCTAAAAAAAAAAAAAGTTGTGTTCCGGTAACATGGCCAAAAATAAACAGGGTCGGTAGGTCGGATTTTTTTTTTTTTTTACAATTTTTTTTTGTCAAAAAAGTCAATTTTAGTAGTAAAAACGGCAAAAATGTCATATATTCCCTCAAAAATTCCAAAAATGTCCAAAAAAAATTAGGGTCGGCCCCAAAAACGTAGGGTCGGTCGGGATACCGGAACACAACTTTTTTTTTTTTTAGGCCTAGGGCCAGACCAAAAAAAAAAGTTGGTCTACGGATTTCCCGCACCATATTTTTGGAAATGCAAATTTTTTTATTTAAAAAAAAAGAAGTGTCTATGGACAGCACCCGCATCATTTATGAAAAATTGGATTCCCCCCCCCCTTTTTTTGGAGGTGCCTTTTTTTCTAATCTCGAGGAGGCCGGTAATTTGAGCTTCTACAAAAACGAAATTTTCACACAAAAAAAAATAAATTCGCCTGCACCACTTTATTCAAGGCTGAAATCCGCAGACAAAAAAGAGTTTTGGAAAAAAAAATAAAAAAAATTCGCCCTACCGCACCTATTTTTGGAAAATAAAATCCGTAGACCAACTTTTTTTTTTGGTGTGGCCTAGGATATCTTTTTACTGTAACGGTTGTCGATATTCACAACAAACACCAAAGCAGTAGCTTACCTCTGATTGTGCATCCATGGCTTCCCCGTTGGTCTGCTCGCCGCCTGTCGTCTTGCCTTGTGCCGCATCTCCCGCGGCCTGCTCGTCCTCACCATTCACAGCCGCATGACCGTTGGTGAGGCTATAATCCGCCGGTTTGGACGACTTAACTGACGCAGACTTAGTGTTGGCGTTCTCATCCCCGCCTGCTTTCAAGTCTGCGGCGCGCGTCTGTTCAACGGACGCGGTGGCTAATTGTTCACTGGCTGATTTATCCACAGCCTCCTCCACAACCTCAATTTCACTGGTTGACTCCGCCCAGCTCTCGACAACAGCTGGCTTTGAAGCGGATGTTCGTGATGCATTGCATTTGGTGACTACAGGCTCAATGATCGAAGACTGCACATTTGCGACAATGCTTTGTTCGATACTGGCCTCCAAGCCATTGGTGAGGTGCTGTGTGGTTTGTGGTGACTCTTTATGCGTTGGTTCTTCTATTGATGATGGCTTGCTCTGTTTACTCGACACCGCCTCAGTTGTCTTAACACAGACCGGTAAAATCTGACTTTCAAGGCTGGAAATTCCTTGCGCTGAAATGTCACTGACTTTACCGCGGGTTGGCTCTTCACGCTGCACTGGCTGTGCAACCTTGCTTAGCAGCAAGGGTTCTGCCTTCACGACAGAGATAGGTTCCTCCGCAGCAACGGACACTGGCTTCTCTGTCGTAACTGACTTTTTAGGAACATCGTTCTGTCTTTGGCTATTTTGAGAGTCAGCTGATTTTGAGGATTTTACTTTATTATCGACTGGCTTTTCCTCTTTCCAACATATCGCTGGGTCCTTCTTCTTCCTTCGGAACCACAGGAACCCAAGTATCGCAGCGAAGGTAGGGATGGCCCCAACGACAATTTGACGCACCGTCAATCTCATTTTGTCATAAATTACTGGCGCCTGAAACAAAAGAACAAAAGTTATTAAAGTATGTAAATGTAAATTGTTAAACAACATTCAATGTTAACACGCAAATACCATTGAACTCTTTACCCTTATAGAGTAGCATGATGCCTGTAGGCCTCAATGCATCACCGGCATGTAACTTGTATTAAAAGTACCGCATTGGTCAATGGTGCATCATGTCCAACCCCCAAGAGTGTACCAATCCTGTCAGGATGATGTATGAATGTATGATGCATGAATGTATGATACATGAATGCATGATTCATGAATGCATGATTCATGAATGCATGATTCATGAATGCATGATTCATGAATGCATTATTCATGAATGCAACACTGGTGAGTTAATTACTGGGGCTGCACTTATGCATCCCAACAAAATGACATAGTGTATAAAGCACTATGATGACTTCAACGGCTTGTTATAATTACATCGCCTCATACACCAAACAAATGCATCTATCCAGACCTATGAAACCTGCAGAAGCTCGAAAGCCAGTAACAAACCTGCTAAAACGCAACAGAGGAGGTGGTGTAGTCTCACCAACAAGATGTAGGTGCAATGATTGATAGCCTACAAATGTAACGCTACATCAGAATAGGGTATCCGGATAGTATAGTAAACTCGTTTAGACCTGAGTACACATTGAGCCGATAAGAGCCTTATAGCACTACGTATCGATACCTGTAGTTATATGGAGCCTAGCATTAGAGGGTAGACTTAGCTACCCCGGTAGGTATACTATGGGCTAGATCTAGTAGGCATATAACGCTGCCTTTGGTAGCTATACACAATACCAATTAGCATGTGCCTTTGTTGGCCCTTTACGGCTTCCGTGTTGGGATTAGGCCTACAATTCAATACTGTGTTTCCTGTAACAGACTGGAAAATGATAGGACGGTCTGCTACCATGTACAAAGAATTTCTTCTACAGGGACAGGCCTTCTAAGCCTAATGTCAGCAATCTTAATTTAACCTTTAAATCTTTTAATATAATTCATCTTACTATAAAGTTTTTGAAGTGCAAAGGTACGATTTGTCAAAGATATCATATGAGCTAACTCTGAGTGGAGCAGCTTCGCTCACTCAGCTGCTAATTTTGTGGTCTAACACAAGGGTGATGTGAAACTTCTAACCAGGAGCAAATGAAGATGTATTTGATTTTTAAAAACCACAAAAAAAAAACAATAGAAGAGTAGGTTTAGGACGTGGTAACTGAAAACATTCGAATTTCGAAACACACAATATCTTCTGTTTATAGCATTTAATACTTAAATGTGTCCAATCTCTCCTACAATACTGGTGGCGTTATGGACATAAATGCACCAGTGCTTATCGATTTGGACACAAGATTGTTCCCGGGTGGATTACATGACGGGCGCTTATTTAGGATCTACTTTTTGTAGTTTTTGGTGATGGAATCAATATGAAATCAAAAGTGAGGACAGGGTGTGTTGAGAATCAAAAATTAGGTGATTCCTCTACTGAGGGTAGCGTAGGTCTACTCTTTTTTTCCTTTTTTTTTTGAAACGGTTTTATTTTATACTGGTTGCAAGTATCAGTTACACTGTTCCACCACATTACAACCAGTTAGGGTCAGGAGCTGGTACCCCCCTGATATGTACAATTTCAATGATGGATAAAATCCTAGTCAATTCAAAAATTACAACATTGCGCTCCTTAGGAAGAGGTAGAGAACTAAAGACATGTATAAAGAGACATTGAACATATATAAAAATTAGTACAGGAAGGGTACAAAGACAGTACAGGTGTCCAACCTTTGGTATGCTTTTCATTGTATCACCTCTAGGGTGAGACCTTCACATCTTGGTCCATTAAGGGGGAACGCGAGGGAGCGGTTGTACATCGTTAAACTCATTTAAAATCCCAATTCCTTCAAAGGTAAGAATTGGGTGGTCGCTTCTCCAATCCCTGATAAACAATTTACCGAGACGCCTCTTAATTGCGACCCTAAAGGCCCCTTTTTCGGTCAGCCATCTCAGATGGGGAGAGAGCGCATTCCAGTGTGATGCTGCCTGATAACTTGGGGACCTTATATACATGGTCAGTCTATGTCTAGGGAGAGCTATGAGAGGTGCACCAGTCGCTCTAGTACCAGTGGGGTTTAATAGTCTAACTTTACCAGCATACACCATTCTATGACAGGTTGTTAATTGAAAATAAATCCGTCGCAAGTCCAGAGGCAACATCTTAGCCTTTTTATACAAAAGTTTGACTGGACAGTCTTGGGGATCAGCAATCTTAAAACAAACTCTTAATGCTATATTGCAGTACACTTGGAGTTTTTGGAAAAATCTGACAGGGAGTGACGTTAAAAATATACAGCCATAATCAAAAAAGGGTAAAACCATGGTTTTGAATACAATGAGCGCCGTTCTTTGGTCCATGTTAATTCTAATTTGTTTATAAAGCCAGATTTTACATGACAAACCCTTCACCATAGCCTGGAATTGATCTATAAATGAGAACTGATCATCTATTGTGATACCCAGGTATTTGTATACCGCACACGACTGGAGTGGAACCTCATGAATTTTTAGATCCAGGAGAAAGGGAGCATCTTCTTTAGTGACCAACATATGTTTAGATTTCAGAGGATTAATTGTTAAAGAGTTCCGGTCGCACCAGCTAGACAAAATATCAAGGTCACTTTGAAGAGTAATGTTTATCACTTCGGTATCCCAATGATTATATAATAAAAGTGTATCATCAGCATACATCTTAATATCACACTCAGTATTCAGGTGAGGGAGGCTATTCACATATACTATAAACAGGAGAGGGCCCAAGATGGACCCCTGGGGGACTCCATGAGTCAGGTTCCTCCAGTGGGATAGGGTGTTATTAGAAATGGCTACTCTTCGGCCGCTGAATCACTGTTCTACATAATTGCCAACCTGCAAAGGCAAAGGATACCACGTGTTCTTTTACTTGTCTGGTCCTAGGCCTATAGGTACCGATAGCTATAGATCTAGTTACAGTTACCACTGTAAAGGAGCCGGTAGCAAGTCACCTGTTGATGTTCTTAGCTTAGCCATAGTCTGGTCACATCGACAGTGCCAGAAACATGAAACACCCCACACCGCTTCGCCCACAGGCTTCACCCCCCAAGAGGGTACCGGTATCCAACTCGAGCCTTGACTCTGCTAAACCAGAGATACTGTAGTACACATTTGCTTGTAGAGGGGTGAACTTTGACCCCTATGATCACTCCCTTAAATCAAACTTCCCTGTCAATTGAGATATGAAGCCAATGTTTTCCAATGGCCTTCAACTACAAATATGCAATCAAATTTAACCTTGTACCGTACCCCAGATCTAATTAAAGATTATTTTCTGGCTTTTTTTGTTGATGTTGAAATATACTGTAGGGCCTACCGGTAGTAGAACACAGCATAAGATTAGCCAAATAACCCATGTTTTCTACTGCATGTGAATTTGGCGCATGACATACTATGATTGAATACATCCTGTTCTATCCAAAGACCACACACTTCGTGGCCTGGGATTGATTGTATTAATTGTCAGCCTCTAAAATTAATTGTTAGACACTATAGTAAAGATCATTTTTGAGACATTTTATTTCATTTTGAATAATATCTTGTTTCAGGTGGGATATTTTCAAAATGTCTATCAGTTCTAAAAAGAGGATTCTCCCAGCTTTTCAGGGGTTATAGAGTGTACCATACCAGTAATAATATCCTACTGATATAATGATTTTCTGGATGCAAGAATATTGAACAATCGGAAATTCTGGTTAAGTTTCACTGTAGGCCCCCCCCCCCCCCTATTTCCATTTGGGGGCTCTCGATCATCGCATCCCTACCAATAGGCCTACACCATCCCCCCTGTTGTTAAAAAATAATCACACCCTAAATTTGGTTTATTTTGACCTCCCCCCCCCCCCCCCATTTTGAGGTGTGAATAAGAATCCTCACTGACACCTCTTCGAGGTGTGAATAAGAAATACAAAACACACCTCCTCGAGGTGTGAATAAGAATATCTATCCACACCCCCAGGAGGTGCGGATAGCAGAGCCTCCTACTGTCTGATATATACACTTCCTGGAGGTGCGATTAGAAATCCTTATTCGTGCGTAGATCTACATCACCGGCCCAAAATCCAACACTTTTCCTTGGCTCAGCTAAGCCTAAAGCCTACCCACAACATCCCACAACCGAGTAGCCTACCGGGTAGGCCTACCTCAGCCTCATCCGAGTCATCGACAACACACAAGTGACACAGGTTAACTCCCTTATCAGTAAACATGATGGATAGTGCAGCGCACTGATTACTATTCTGCACATCTAGGTATACGTGACAAGTTACAGCAAGTTCAAGTGAGCAAGCTTTAGAGTTCGACTGGGCCCTAGTTATCTGATGTGTATTGATAGGGTGTTTCATCGAAAATAGAATTAACAGTGTCATATCAGATCTGTGGTGTTTACCTGAAAGCTCTTTATGTAAGAAGAACAACAAAAAAAGAATTATGTCAATCGGACAATTATTAAGCGTTACAGACCCATTTGAATACGGAAAAGTATAGAGAAAAGTGAAAGTTAAAGCCCATACATTTGTTATTAAATAGTAGGCACTAAATAAGCTTAATTAGCCCAATACTTTTCCGTATTCAAATGGGTCTGCTACGCTTAATAATTGTCCGATTGACATAATTCTTTTTTTGTTCTTCTTCTTACATTCAGAGCTTTCAGACAAAGGTCACAGATCTGTCATGACACTATTATTCTCAATACTAAAACAGAGGTGCATCCATATTTTACCCTGGGCTGTCTTCAATTTTTGACTTTCAGCTAACCTAAACACACATGTGTATACCTAAAATATGTGGTAATAAAGTGTACTTTGGGCAGAAATTATATGGGGAGGGGGTTGTGCTGAGATGTGGTAGTTTTGTTCAAAAACACCTATATTTTCGGAACTATTTGGAGTAGAAATTCCGCACAAGTGTTGAAATG
This sequence comes from Harmothoe impar, assembly GCA_947462335.1. NCBI lineage: Eukaryota > Metazoa > Annelida > Polychaeta > Phyllodocida > Polynoidae > Harmothoe > Harmothoe impar. The sequence continues at coordinate 33,327,252 of OX381720.1, forward strand.
ACCACAAACATGTATAGAGCATGCTGAAACACTGAAATTAACTAATGGATGCAAAGCTAATGTAGCCCAGCTGGTTGAGTGAGGGTAGGTTGTATGGGGACTTGGCTGCAGTGCAGGCCGCCAGCCACCTCCAAATTTGACACAACTTTACTTTACATTTCATGTCATAGCATCACAACCAGGAATGCTGGACACTGCATATTAATGGGTGTGAAAGTAGACATTTTGGCGATTCCATAGCTGTTTAAATTGTGAAAAAGTACCTACTAGAACTTACTCTAATGATGTTGGAAAGACAAAAAACGGCAGCTCGCGATCAAACTTACGCGAGTTGCGCGAGGTGTGGAACACCCTAGTATTGAACTGTCAAAACTGCCGACGACGACGTGCCTCGATCGCAGCAGCGTCTCAAATTGTCTCGACGCCGACAGTGCCCATAACACTGATGTTTCCAGTATTTGTTCTGAAGAACGGGGCATACAGTAACAGATAATGAACAAACGCATGGTATTATGTATATTGAAAGTCACGGGAATTCAAAAGGAAGGGCAATATGAGCGAAGTTAGCGGCAAAGGTCAGACCGAAAAGTCGGCGGACATGTGGGAGTCGGAAATTCTCACCTGCAGGGTCACTTTTGACAGCGCACGTCAGCACGACAAAGGGTTAAAATTGTTGCATTAAACGGAATTCGGCAACGAAATCGAACTATTAGTGAACATAACACACACTAGAAGGTAGTCTTATTTGCAATAAAGGCACCAGTCAAGCACACAAGGGGAAATTGCTTGCCTTTTCAGTTCTTGTTTGGCATTGCACCGCCTCGGCCGAAAGGTTGTTTTGACTTTGCGCTCCGACAATATGGACGCTCTCGTGCGCTGGTCTGTGCGCAGCGCCCTTGACTTTGGTGCCTCAGAAACTTAACATTCTGGCCTCTACAGCCTCCAACCCTGACACGAAAGAATGATACAGATTCAATTCTTACACCACGTTTGAGAATTACAATTTTATGCATAAGTTATCACCAGAGTTTTGACATTCTTACCTTGCATTACACAACACGTGGTCTTCGTGAAAACAAAACCTCGTCTTCCCTCGCGATATTTGGCGAGATCCGAGGCGAACTACTTTTAAGTCATTTGCATAATGACGCTCACCCGAGAAAACCAATACGCATCTCATTACAAATTCAAAAAAGCAAAGATAAACACAACTAACCCATTAAAATAGTCTAAATGACTATTTAGTAAGTTTTTTGATATCTGGGTATTGGATCATCTTACGATAACTTTCGTTATTTTACGTGTCACTGTGTGAACTACTTTCGGTCGTCGCGACTTCATATCGGTGTCGACAGGCTATACCAAAACAAACGTAGAAGGATACCCAAGGATCAGACATAAGTGTCACAGCAAAGCGTTAACAACAATTCATTTACCGATGGCCTCAACCGCGACTTATACTAGAACTCTAGGCCATTAGACGGTAATACTCTTACAACAGATAAGATGATACCAAGAGACTGAAAGACAACACCTGCATAAGTTTGCAGACGTGCTAATCTTGCTCCAACGCACCAGCCAAAACCAGCTGGTGAATGTTCAATGGCGTGATCTCGACATCACCAAAATAAGGTTCCTTTTCCCCCCTGCTTTTGCTTACAAACAACACAATGGAGCCCGTTGGAGACTTTGAGTACAGTAAGAAGGATTTAATTGGTCACGGGGCATTCGCCGTTGTCTTCAAGGGACGGCATCGTAAGGTAAATAAAGCGTTTATTTGTGCTTTTCCATAATTGACAAGGGCCCAAGATGGCCTTCATTTCCAACATTGAGTCAGACAGTGTCAGTGATCGAGGACAGTCACACGTTTCCTCTGGCATTGCATGAGCGTTCCTGGATTACATCACCCATACACATTGAACCAGCGAGTGGGTTGGGATTCTAAGGCTGTCTATCATGATCCAAAAAGAAGCCCATAAGTAATGGTTCTTTGTGTGATCAAATTCTAAACAAAGACTACAAATGGGGGCGTCTGTCTGACTCTGAATGGAAGGTCGCAGTCGATGCAGACGCTAGGCTAGTCCACTCATCACATTGTTACTTCACTCTGCTTCACTCAGTAGACAGGTTCAGTCAACAGTGAGACATTGCCCTCAGCACAGGCCGGGGATAACTAAGTTCAACACCGACAAAGATCATCCACGTGTTAGATCTTTTTTTACAATTTAAAGTTTGGTAGCCTACTCGTTCAACCCATATCTCATGATATTTTATCATATTTAATGACATTATCACAGCCAGGCAAAGTCTAGTATGATATTGATACCGGTAGGATCCTAAGCTTATAATTCAATTTTTGTTAATCACCCATAGTCATACTAGTGATAATGAATATCTTAAAAATTATTCTGGTCTATCTATTAAAATGTTACGAACTGTTACAGTAACACCAAATAGATCTATTCCATGTACTAGATAATTTATATAGGAACATATCATATCTAGCTACCGTTTCCTTAGCTTCATTTTAGAAATCTAAATCAAGTTAAATACATAGTTGAATCTATGTCATTTTGCTCAATGCTAAACTTGTGGCTGAACTATAATGTAGTACACAAGATCATCTAGACTGCAAATCTGTTACCAGGTCTAAAGGCAGAGTAATAATAACACCATTATTTTTGGTGCACTTTCACATGATATCAAACAATATCTCATAGAGCCTAGATCTACCTATGACTATGTCTATGTTATTGTGTCACATCGATACGAATCTGAAATGTAGATACATTATAAACAACTTAAGAAGGATATACATGTAGAGCTAGCTGCATTGTTTCGATCAAGGAATCTTAGTTGTGCAGCATCCAACTCTACAAACTACAAGCCCAGCATCGTAATACAGTCAGAGCTCTCGGACTAAGGAATCTGGACTACCGGTAGTCTATAGGTGTGCACCTGCCCAACTGGAGGATGTGATGTCGGGTTGGTGGGGGGGGGGGGGGGGCGCAGCAGCTGGCGCCTGGAATCATGTCCTGTAGCTAGTATTTCTTTGTCTGCACTTTGGTGTACGGCAAATTGCAGCAAAGTACCGGTAAATACTTTAGGTTACGATATACATGTATTTGATTATGTGGAATTGTTTTGTGAATTGGTCTAATTTAAAGTACGTATTTTACCTACAGTTGTATGGTGGTCTAGATGGGGGGGGGGGGGGGACCCATGTCCATTTATTTTAAAAAAAACCGGTCATGTTGTATGTCCATGTCGCTTAATAATGCCCATGTCCCCTGTCGGTTTAAAGAATTACTCATGTCCACTGCCACTATCTTTATCTCATGTCGAATGTCACTGGGCCTCCTGTCGAATGTCGATATAAGAAATAGCCATGTACTGATGGTAGCCTGTCGAATTTAGCCATCTATCCTCATTTCAATGACAATGCAAGCGGTTGACTAAAATGTTGTAGATACCCTATAAAGTATGGATGGTTTTAGCTTGACAATTCCTGTTATCCCTTCATTTATGCCCAGAAAATACATGTATCGAAATGCACGTTACCCTCAGTGTCCTGAGATCTCAAACAGTAGAGGATCAATGACAAACTTTGATGCATTTGCCAGATTTGGCAGGGCCGATCAGACAATTTACAATTTAAATACCGAAACCATTGTACCGTTCTTCTAGTGCTATATCAGAGCTTGACCAGGTCAGGCTCAGCAATTCAGATTAAAAAAAAGTGGATGTGATAATTGATCTGGTATATCATTCTGCTAAAATTAACGTTATTTGAGATCACCATGAAGATATATATATATATATATACAGTATTGTACATCCGGTAATGTGCATGTATCCCCTTGTAACAAAGATCACTAACATACTTTTTTATGTTTAAATTTCCTACAGAAACACAATTTTGTCGTGGCCATCAAGTGCATCACCAAGAAGAATCTGGCTAAATCCCAAAACCTCCTCAGCAAGGAAATCAAGATTCTACGAGTAAGTATTGTTGACTGATCTCACAAATTAATCCTCTAGCAACGACATGATGCTTCAGGATTCAGCTTCATTCTGGTCTTGATGCACTCCCACTGCAAAAGTCCCACGTTGTGGGTAACCCCATAGTATTGGCGTGATTTATAAATGCAGCACTGACGAGTTACTCGCCAGGCTTGCATTCATGTAGCATGCCCGGGGCAGCATGCCAACAAAATGGTATGGGCGTAGTGCATGTAGGCACTTTGCTGTCATTAAAGAGTCCATCAGCAAATTGTATACTTAACTTACTCAAGCACTTTGGTTCAATTGCAAGATCATCATTTTAATATGTCCAAGTGAGCCATGGTGATATTTCCATGTGTACATAAAAAGGGGAATGCTCATTTTGAGATAACGGATACACCCCGGGATACACCACCCTATGAGGGTTACATTGCATGTGATTACTACAGTACATTTCCACTCACCAAATGTCAATGCTAGTTAGTAACTGCCGAAGGTCATAAATCCTGGCATGAGTGGTCGGAAATCAAAGTGCTGAGAGCTTTACTGGGAAGGATCAGTTACTTAACAAACCAACATCTGGCTAGCAGCCAGTTGTAATCAGGTTAACCATTTAAGGGCAGCACAATTCTTTAATATGCTATGCCATGTCATTTTGTGTATTTTGACCAAGCCCTTTATCTATTTTTGAATAAGCCAATACGCTATGCCCCTTTTGTTGACAAGATACATGAATTCATCCCTGACCAGAAACTTGCTGGTACTAATGCATGCATCATGCATCCTCTGCGCCGTTAATGCACTTCCAGATGCCCCCTTCCAATGAATCAAGATGATGCACCAATGCAGCGCAAGCGAATTATCAATTCACCATTGCTGCATATTTAAAATAAAAAAAAGTAAAATGATATATTTTATTTCGGCCTGTCATGCCCTATTCAAAGTGTTGGTTAAAGGGTTAATTCTACAATTCAAAGTTTCCAGCTCGTAGCTAAACCACGGGAGACTCTCTCTCAAGTTTAAGTCGTCCAATGCCACTGAGGCTGTGTAACCTTTCCCTCTCCCCTTCCTCCTTTGTGGAGGGCATTATGTGAGGCCTTCCTCCTGTACCTACAACTTGGCTCCTGGCCAGCAGCCTCAGCTCTTTAAGGGCCGCATAGCGCTGTAATGTCCTATGCCGTTTGTCGTCATAGTGCATGAATGCAGCCGTGGCAATTTACTCTTTGTCTCACCATGGCTGCATTCATACTGACCCTGCGAGAGTGTAGGAACGACATGATGCATGAATGCAGCGCTGGTGAGTAGACCCGCCAGCGCTGCATTCATCATGATGACAAACCCACGTTGGGCCACTAGGCGGTCTTTAAAGGGCTGGGTGGGGAGGGGAGGACGGGTGCACCATGTGGCCGTGTATACATACACACGGTATAGCCATGTGCACAGGCTATTTTTAGCTGACCTTGCTTGACGCCCATTGGTTAGCAACCAGCCCACGCCAGTGAGTCGGCCAATCAGGGCGACGCTCGGCCCCGCAAAGTTGACTGCCGTATGTAAATAGGGTCTAGGTAGCCAGGTTGTGTGTGTGTGTGTGAGGGGGGGGGGGGTAGGTGTTTGGGTGGGTCATAAAGGAAACCCTTATCCACGCGTATTGGGATTAGGGAAGTGTTTGTTTTGTGTGGTAATATATGACAATACATGTACATTATAAAGCACTTCAGTGTCAATGTGTGTCAGATGAAGAACACAGAGATTTCCTCCTCCTTGAAGTAGTCAACACGTTTATCACTTCCCACCTTTATAGCTACATGGCCTAGCTGTATGAGCCTAGGTCGGTAGGCCGAGCCCAGACAAAGAGTGCATCAAATATCAATGCTATGTATCAAGGAATTCTCTATGTCAGAGAAATGTACATTTTGAATAGAAATATCGGTATTGTCCAATCTTTAGGCAATCTATATTATAAAGCAAACGTGGACAGATGTCGGGGAGTAGGTACTAGGTAACTTTGGATTAGGAACGGAAAATCACTGGGCCAATCAATGGTAGTGAACATGAGTGTGTGTGTGGGGGGGGGGGGGGATTAGTGACATAATTTGTGAATGTTACCCTACCTTGAGCCATCTTACTGGATATCGTTTGAATGACCAAATTAATGATCCCCCTTGGGTATCAATGCTTTCAATAACTTATAATAACTTCATATATAAATTAACTATAAAAAGTATCAAAGTTGGCCCTGTTCTAAGACATGTCATGTCTTACAACACGAACAGGTTAAGTGATAGTATCGATGGGGAGGACAAACTGTTAGTCTGTAGTTGAGATCTACTTTAGCATGAGTGTACCCTAAAATAGGTCCCGTTGTATGGGAGGTGGGGATCTGGGGTGTCGGGTGTCTTGTCCGTGTTCTGAGTGACCTTTGGCCTGGTTTCGGCCCACCCCACAGGGGTTCAGCCGTACAGGGAGACAAAGACTGGGATATGTTAGATAACAGACACAACTGGGCCCTATCCAGCCAACTGGAGAAAAGAAGCATTTTGTAAGCCCTTTTCATGGGGATCCTGAAAGGGAGAAAGGAAGGAGGTGCAGAAATATGTCATATACGCAATTGAAAAATATTTAAGAATATATGTGTCGGGAAATAGAATATTAACAAACTTATTAACCTATCCCTATTTCTTTCAGGAACTCTCTGATCTTCATCACGAAAATGTCGTGGGTCTATTGGATTGCAAGGTAAGTCACGATAAAACAATTAGTTTGTCCATATCAATCAAGAAAATAAACCTTCCATTTCAGCTATGCAAGTTGAAACAGGAAGATATCTTAGTACACTCATATGCAAAAAAAAACCCACAAAAAGCCCCTTTCTTTTAGTTTTTCAGATGTGTTCGGGGGGAACTGAGTTGCAAATCATTGAAAAAAAGAATTGAAAGGCTGCATTTGTATTAAAGAAAATACTAAATGGAAAAAGCCTGTAGGACAGAACGCAATACCTTTCTATGTAATCTATAATGGTAGAGTGATCAACCGGGTGCATTCACGTCCTGAGTTGTGACCCAATTACGTCGGTTTCTGGCAGTGGTTTAATAGCAGTAATTACAATATCGGTAGTAGTTATGTGCCATCTATGTCAGTTTTAGCATTTCCTCACCATTTGATGAAGGTAATGAGGTAGGCAACATATATAAGCTTTCAGTGAAAAAAATGCCTTGACATGATTCCCAAAGCCTTCTTATTCACTGGTCATCATAATGGTATCCTCATTAAGCCCGGACGTTGCTGCTCCAGTGCTGCGTTGGTGCATCGTGCCGACTCGTTGGGAGTATATCAACCCCATAGGTTCAGCATGATGCATAAATGCAGCACCAGTGAGTTACTCACCTCTGCTGCATTCATTCATCGGTTTCCATTCATCATAGACATATTAAACTAAATACTAAGAAGCAGCTTCAGAATATCCCTGTCAGCTTTTGTCAGCATGAAAGGGGAATGAATATTTTATGAGGAAAATGTGTATACAGGTCTGGTCTATATTTAAACATATAGGGCAACATATTGTATGTATAAATATATAATAAACGGCCGAGTGTTGGACCTATGTTAACCCTTTAAAGACATATAGTAATATATGCATTAAGCCATTTGACGTTCTGATAAATAAATCATACTGCATGATATACCCCATAAAGGTCAGTATGATGCACCATGAACGCAGGCCTGGTCAGTAGACTTTCAAAGGCACTATGAAGGCATCATGCCGACAAAGGCTGAGCACATTAAATCACTCTGCGGCCCTTAAAGGGTTGGTAATTTCGGCAGTCCTTTTTATCTGCAACGTTTTACATACCTACCCCGACCCTTCTGCCTCCCCTTCCCCTACCAACCACGACCCACTCAGTCACTCACTGCGTAGAACATGAGTAGTCGATATGTCTACTTGTATGACTCCAGTTGAATGGTGGTTGGAGGAGCCGTCCATTACCAATATACACTGAGGCTACTGGTATTGGGGCCAATGCCCCTGTGGGTAGCAACCTAAAGTCTACCTCTCAGGGTCTAGTCGCCCCAGATCTAGATGACCTGACAGAGGTGAATATGGGACCCTGGATGGTATTCTAATGGAGTATGGAGGGAGGGTATTGTGCTATGGTATGTCGTGCATGTAGTAGTGGGGTTACAACCGTATGAAGCCATCAACCTCTGCTACTGGGCACATTTATCTCCCCAGTCTGGGCTTGTATTTTGTCCTGCTTCAGGGGCAAAATACACTAGGTTGTGGGATATCCTGAGAGAAAAAAGTACTTACAGTTTGAATTTAACATAAATCACAAAATCCACCCATCATTGTACTAATCAACTGGTTGCCATTCCAATTATGTAGCTGCAATTCATTTCTATGACACTGTGAGTGGTCTCTTAGCAGAAATTACTTGTGCATCATCAATTTATGTGCGTAGGCGACACATACCCAAAGAGAATCTACAAATGGCTGTGCGTATGGAAAGGGGGGGGGGTAATTTGGCAGGCAATATTACGGTCATACCTCTATGTGACCCTCTTGGCAAGTGGAGCGTTGTATTTGTAAATACCAGACGGCTCCATCACCGCTGCACGAAGCGTGTCGCGGATCGACTGATGCGCCACAAAATGATCGAATACAACCTGTATGACGAGATAAGATGTAATTGTGTTTCATAATTAGGTAAAACTCACACATGGTTATCGAGCATGAAATAATAAATTGACATTCAAAATTCAAGGCTTTGTTTGCAGCATGCATGATATACTAGATGCATAAACCCTGACAATGAATCCTATTTAAAGCTTCAACCACTGTGTCGGATGCACCTGCATATACATAATGTCCATTGTTCAAGAGAACAATGTCAAAATTGGGTTCTTTCATATCAAATCGGGTGGATCCGAGAAATTGTTTCAAATTAATAACTGGGGACAAGTCACTTGGATGCTAAGTTGATGTGTTTTACAGAAGAAGAAACACGGTAAAGCAGGGCTGTGACAACCCCCAAAAAAGTCAAACCTAAAAGGTCAACTGAAAAAGGGTAAAAAGGGTCAGCAACCCCCTTTGCCCCCCCTACTTTGAAACTGCTTTACCACGCCCCTGTAAAGCACCCCATGTGTCTGCAGCCAACTCGTCTGTCTGCATGAGACTAGACAGGCTGCCCCGTGTAGGGACAGGCTTCTTACCAATAGCAGACTGAGGGACTGACAATCACGCTCGTGCGCACAAACCGGAAGTGATCGGTCATATGTAAACATAGGCTTGATGTGAATATTAAGAGACTGAGTTCACACAAAATTACATATAACGAGTCTTCCTTATAGCCATCTCTAGCAGTTGACAAAGAATCAGAACTAAATTTAACAAAATGAATGATCGGCAGCTGTTTTACTGAGCTACCTGAGATGCTGTCCGCCATGTTGTTTTTGGGTCATGCCCGCTCATGAGCGAGATGGTATACTTTTCTAAATCCTCAATTTTCCATCCTCAAACATTTAGCAGCTCACTAAAACTCACAGGGTAGCAAGAAAAGGGGTTAGGCTTGCCATTAAAATTTGTTTTGGGGGGATTCATTAAGAAATAAAGGCAGGAGAAGTGCGCGGGGGGTGCCCGCGCACTACCGTCAAAACTGGCAATACGAGGGAGCCTCTCCCCAGTGAAGCGCCTGGGAGAGACTGCCCGCCTCTCTACATGAGACTGACCTGGATCGAGGTAACCCCCCTGCCGTTTATGGAGTTGGCATCTGGCGACAAATTCTGCATTTGTAGTTTTTATTTTGGTTGCTTCATGAGATCAAGAGAAAGGATATGATAAAATTAAAAATCACCAGGTATCTTGGCAAGGTGGCATTCTATGTGAAAACTAGTTATACAACACACATGGGACCATGGAAGGAAACATTAATACTGTACACACATGTTTACGACAGAAGGTAGTGAGGACATCATTAAAGAAGATCAATATGGGTTATGTTATGCAAACTCATTGGCTGCCACTCCAGTGCAGCTGCACCCAACAGTACCCCCACCCCCCACCCCACCCCCAACACACACACACACACGTATAGTCAAGTAGTGCAGCCTGACACCGTTAATACTTCCTCCAGTACCCCACCAACCTCCACCTTAATACGACGTTATACAATGCAATAACTATTGCCAGGCCTGAAGACAGCTATGGTACCCCCCCCCCCTCCTCATTTACTCCCAGCCTTCAGCTCCTGCTGTAAAGGGTAATGTTGTTGTCTGTGCTTAGTGGAGTGTGACGGTGTCAGTGATTCAGGCTGGATGCTGATTTAACCCTTTAAGGCATACAAAGCGTTTTAATGTGGCATGTCCTTTATCTCCAGGGTGAATGAATGCCTACCCTTCGGTATCATACCCGTAGGGAAATAGTCATGATGCATGAATGTCGCCCTGGTGAGTTTAATACACACCAGGGCTGCATTCATGCATCATGGCGATAAAGGGCTTACTGCATTAAAGCATTGCGCGGCACTAAGAGGTTTAATGAGGGCACGTCGTAACGCATTTACACCTGAAGCCGCCAGCAAGGTGTCCCAGGTACAGTCCCAGGTGTCAAGAGTGGAAAGTTTTCTGGATGCTTAACATTAAGAAAGGGGCTTAAGGAAGGCCAGGAGGAAGGGTTAACCGTTAACTTAAGGGGGTTAACCCTGGAGGTAACTTCCTAAGGTAAAGCAAATTAGGGAGGGGTGGAGTCTAGCCTAGCTTATAAGCTACTCTTTCAGTGCATTCTCCTATTAGCATGAGCTTAACTGCTACTTTGGTCATAGTTGGGATTAGAATAAATTAACATTGCTCCATGACTGAGAGTCTGCAGGGTGAGACTTGCATGTCCAAATATGGAATATGGGCCACAGAAGTCTTCTTGCCTGGGTTTGCCCCACACCCTCCCTCCCAAACAGACCAATACAAACTCCACGTGGAACTGGATCCGTCATCGCAATGTATATTCATAGTCAGGCCACTGTTTGCATCATAGGGAGAACACCTTGTGCAACAGGTACTTGAAATATTAAATAGTGCTGCAGATCTTGAACATGTAACGCAGTGAATGACTTGTCAAGAATCCAAGTGTCTAGCAACACAGAAAAGTGTACCCATTAATGTGATATTATAATGTAATAAGTATATTGCGATAACGAAGTCACACAAAGGCACTTTTTACACCGGGTGCATTTTCGAGTCAAGTCATTTGCAATTCAGCAATCCAAAAGCAAAAAGATATCTAGAGAAATACCACAAGAATCAGCTGATCAAACACATGGATTTCACCTTCTTATTTTTGTAATTTAAAAAAAAGTGTTCAGTTCAATGAAATAAATATAGTGCTTTCCCCATCTGACATGGGGGAAATATAAATGAAAGAGAACGGTGAAATGGTCCGATAGATCTAAACTATTTTCATCTTTTTTAGAGCCTCTACACTATTTTTCGCTCCACATTCTCGAATACAAATTTTACTTTAGTCACATTCTAGCAAACAATTAAATATATGAGACGCATTATGATTATTGAAGATGACTGCGGTATTCAATGTTGGAGGAATCCCTTTTTGGTCGTCTAACAGACTAAGTAAATAAACAGTTATACAGGCGGGGTGGTGTGCCATATGTAGCATGTGGTGGCCATTGTTGTGGTGTAAGGATGATGTCACTGACCGAGCGCCACTTAGACCGTTAAGGGCCGCATAGTGCTTTAATGTACCAAGCCCTTTGTCCTTATAATGCATAATAGGTCAGGCCTGCACTCATGCATCGTGCGGGCCCTCCTGAGATGTATCAGAGCTGTAGGGTCTGTATGATACTCAAATGCAGCACTGGAGAGTCAGTTGCCAGGGATGTATTTGTAACAATAAAGGGAATAGCAAATTATACAACTATACGGCCCGTAAAGGGTTACAATGTCATGGCCGAGTGGGGGGGGGGGGGGTATCCATCTTTGTAAAACAAAGCCTTTATGGTAGAAACACAACAGAAATAAACTTTAGCAGAACCAAAATAGATCAACATATTCACGGTCACGGAAAGCCAGTGTCTGGCTAGAGGTAGAAAAAGAGACTAGAAAAAGAAGAAGGCTAGTAAATACACTATAAAGTCTACAAACAAACACCAAAACATGCCCCACATATCTGTTTACCCCTACTGTAGAGTGGATGTTGCGTGTAGTTATATAGTAATATACTGTAATACATAACAAGCCCATATCTCGGATCCCTTATAGAAGAGACCTCTATAATAGGTCTCAACAACTGATGATAATGCCATAACACCTACAGATACTAGAGATACTGCCACACTGTACACAACACCGACAGATACTACCCCCGCATGTGCCCCCACCCCATCCCACCCACCCACAGATACCCCGCCATATGTTAAGAGGACGTTCATAATCCATGTCCATGTAAAGTGGATGTTGTTGCCCAGAAGCTTGGCACATCTAAGTTATATAATGGCCCCACACCATGTACAGTAAGTGACTGATAAACCTTGTTTATGTGTGTGTCACTGTGGGGGTTGTGTGGGGGTAGGGGTGGGGGTTGTGTGGGGGTGGGGGAGGGAGGCACTCTAACATTCATATTGCCATTGTTAAAATGTTGTGATGCCACTGGCTCTAAGCACCAAAAGATTTTGTCTCCTTTATTTTTCGTGACGATGACACTAACAACAATAACAACAACAATTGAAACAACACCCACACCAACATCTCTAGACTCTTCGTAGAAAGGTGTAAATGTGGTTAAAATTTTGAATTTCAAACCATATTATATTACAGTCACACTCTGGTAAAAGACACTTTATCCAGATACAATAAGAAACAGTGGAATTGTCCATACGTGTGTGTCACCTCAAATACATGTTAACCCAGATTATACAGTTAGCAACCACAAAGAGCCCAAGAACGGGAAGTACTTGGCCATTCTTCAATCGAACACGCCCTATGTGGTTTCCCTTCAATAACACTCTCATTCTCATCTCATTGGATTTGATTTATTAAGAAAGAATAATTCTTAACATAGACAGAAAAACATGTGTACATGTACATTGTTGCCAATGTCCCGGGTCCCATAGTACAGTCGGTTCCAGAAAGTTTTTTTTTCGACGGAGCTAGTGGATTGGTGGGGGAAGGGTTCGACATGAACGCACACTGTAAAAAGAAAAAGGGGGAAAGTCGTTTCTAGAATGAGTAAATATACGGTAACCGTAGGGAGATCAGAGGGGTTTCTGTCCCGCTTCACCCCACCCCTTACATGTGGTATAGGGGACACAAGAGGAGTGTAGAAACAGTGTACCTGGGGGACAGGAGGGGATGGGTGTATGGCTGACAGGGGATGACCTCTTGTCAGCGGGTGCATTCACATAATTATGTATGTACATGTTATCATATCTCATGTCGTGATAACTGTAACTGCGGAGAGAAAAGAGGGACCAGGAATTAGCGTATCCTGGTTGTATTTAATGGTGACCATCCCCAACCAGAGCACCTTCCACAATCTATTTCAGTATATTGTACTCATATATCTAGGAATCATATGGAATTGTGTACAATTGTGGCATTAAGACTACGTAGGATGCCAGGTTGAATATAGAGGTCTAAATACAGACCCAGTTGTAGATCACACATAACACACGCCTACACACACATGTACTGGAAGGTCATTGCTACACCTGAGCCTGTGACGTCATTTTATTCCACTTGTAGAAGCTATATATCATAACTACGGAGTACATTCTGTATGTTGGTTTCTGTATGTTCAAGCCTCAACTGGCTCATTTTCATGTGACAGTCGAATGCATTGAAGCAATCTTGTGTTGACCTGAAAGGGTTACCACCTGCATTATGGCTGAATGTGTTGTCATTGTAGCTAGAGTATAGATTAGATAATAGTAAATGTATAAGAATACACCCAAGGCAAAACGACAAAAACACAGCACTTGACTCAGCGCGTCCTATAACTAGTTCCTGGAACTACATATATACATTGGTGGCGTAATACAATGACCATGACATAGCCCTCCCTCCCCTCCATGTCTTGACTTAGCCCTACTCCCTCCCCACCATAGTGCTCCTCATGTAGGTAGCAGTATATGTTGGTAAACAAACGGAGGATTATGCTAACCACAGTGTGCGTCACTACTATGCTGATTGCGCAGCACAGGTTATGGAGTAAACTACGCTCTCCGAGCACCTGGAGGAAGAAGTGAGCTACAGGCCCGTGGGGGTGAGGGGTGGCTAGGTGGATCACTTCATGGTGCAGGTGTGGCATGGGTATACATACATGTAGTATGGATCGAAGGGGGGGGGTGCCAGGTGTTTGGAAGGATCATTGTGTATTGGCTGGGGATGGTGCAACACCTAACCCCCACCACCACACAAAAAAAATAAAAAAATAAACACAATTATTTTAACAAAAGGTACGGTATAATATGGTATTGCGAAAAGAGCACAACGAAACACTTTTTTTTGTGTCAAAATTAATATTAAATCTGTATATGTATACACTAGAATAGATGTCATGTAATTCACAAATAACCCCGGTAACATGCCATGGCCTGAATAGAATGTTAAGTGACTCCAACTTGTGTTGTGTGGTCAGGAAGGAGGCTATATCATAGTATATGACAGATAAGATAACCTTGGAGTGGTGTGCCATCTTTTTTAACCAAGTGTCACCAACCTATAAACCAGTGTCCTAATACTAGCACTAGAGCTCTTTTATCTGACATCTTAATACGTAGTACCCTTCTAATACGTAGCAATTTACTCTGATATACTATTATACATGGTTCACATAGCATGCACTCCGCAATAGCTTTGTCTTCCCCCCTGCAATTATGGGTCATTTTGGGAGTCCTTACGAGGACTTGCCAAGTAGAAAACACTTGTGACTATAGATAGGAACCAGACCAAAACAACCCCAGAAGCATCTGGACTGCAGTAGTGTGGAAGTACAGAAGGGGTAGGTGAGATAGGTACAGGAGGGAGTGTAAGAACAAAATCAGCCAAGTTAACCCTTTAAGGACGGCATGTTACCTTACGGTACTTAAAGTTACATTTGTCGGCATAATGCACCAATGCAGGACCGACAAGTGACACGCCGACACTTCATTGTGGCATCATATGCAGACCTTTATGAGTACATCAAGACAACCCCATAGGGTCGGCATGATGCATGAATGAAGCACTGGTGATCGAGTTACTGCATTTATCCATCATGCCGACAAAGGGCATGTAGCATTAAAACACAATGCAGCCTTTAAAGGGTTAACATATGGGTTGGGAGCCATGCCGAGATGCGTGTGAGTCTTGGCAGAGGGCAAATTTGTCTGCACAGAAGAAAAAGAACGGATGTTGGCTGGGCTGTTTCAATCTTGTTGGCTCAAAAACTTATAGTAGATCAAGATAGATCACAGAGTTATTTCATAACCATTTGTTTGTGCCAAGCCTGGTTCAAAAGACAGCCAAGTAGGCCTACGTTAAAGGAGGTCATATATGAGGGAATCTTAGATTGTGAGAAAAAGATTCCGGATCCCCCCCCCCCCCCCCCTTCACACTCAATTAGGGAAATTGCGTGTTTAATTTCCTTGGTGATGTCCTTGGCATTTGGATAGTATGAGGCAAAATCATAATATGTGATCTTTAACGTATGCAGTGTGTTTGGATGTGGATACATTCAAATCAATTTGCACTTAACTTATCATATATGCAAATACACCTCCCACCTTATACTATGGAATAAGACATCTGGGTTAAACGGTCTATGACTTTATCAGGGCAGTTGACACAAAGGCCATTAGCATTAATACGTGACAGCAGCTGTGAGATACATGATAAAGTAGGTAGGCAATTAACCCTTTAAGGATACCATTCTACTAAAGGCAACATTTGTAACATTTGTCATCATGCTGCACCAATGGGCTTACGGCGAGTAACTCGCCGGCACTGTGGAGATGTAACAACCCGGCAGAGCTGACGTGATGTTAGAATGCAGCCCTGGCATGTTACTCGATCACCAGGGCTGCATTATGTTGACAAAGGGTTTATAATGCATTAATGCACAACGGGGTTAAGGGGTTCATGCTACAAGGTCAGTTGGTGTGTGTGTGTGTGTGGGTTGGGGGGGGGGTGCCCAGGTGTGAGACAGGTGTTCTCTGTGTGTCCTGGTCAGTGATAACCCAGGTACAGGTAGACCTGTACACGGGCACATCACGGCTATGCCATCCGCCCTCCCTTTTTTGGGGAGGGGGGAGGGGTTCTTTTTATAATCATTAGAATATAACAACCATGTTTTGTTGAATAAAATAGTCCTCCACTACCGGTACCCATGGTAATCCATTACACAATGGGATATACTATAGGGTGCGTAAGTAACCCGATGCCACGGAAAAAACGGGTGTTGAAATAACCTCGAATCAGGACAGGAAGCGATGTCACGCTATGGGAGATTTTGGAAAAAATATTATTTCTCAGGAAATAGAGATCTCTACTAGAAATCGTTTCATTTATTTGTGTGTCAAACATATCCCCCGCTGTATCATAAATGGCTACCATAATGGATGCTTCTGGAGGAAGAAATATGGATATTTCTGCGAGGCCCCATACCTAATACGTACCGCGCCGTGACTTCCTGTCCTGATTCGAGGGTTTAAATCACCTGCACAACTGAAAGTAAACGGGTAGGCTTTCACCCCCTATTATAACTAGTTTGTATGATACTCATACGACTGTATTATAATATTGCTCACTTTTTTGCTACAGCTGTTAAAGCCAAGATGCAACCTAAATGTTACCGCCGTGCTTAGAACCCAATATTACATGATGATTTAGGACTTGCTCCCCTTGTTTGGGCATGATGTATAGACATGGTATAGAGGTTCCCTGGGGAGACCTTTGGACTGGTATCATGGACATCTGCTCTAGCCGTGATAAAACCCACAATAAAGGAGGCTGGCACACACTGACAGCCCTGGCCGCTGTCCAGGCAGCCTCCTGGCCACAGTCCACTGCCACTTGGCAGCCCCAGAGGCAGCCCCATGCTGTAATTACTCAATTTAAGCTCTAAAAACTGAAACTGTGTGATGCTTCAGCACAGCCTGGGCCTTTCCAGACGTGTCATTAATCATTTAAGGACTGCATTGTGCTTTAATCCAATGTGTCATTTTGTCAGGGTGATGCATGCATGCATGCAGCTCCAGCGAGTAACTCACCACAGCTGCATTCGTCCGTCATGCTAACCATGCATACAGTACGCATTCGTGCAGTGCAGCGTCAGCAAGTTACTCGCCGGGCATGGCGTTAGCGACAAATGAAATTTGAAACATTATCCTCTGCATAAAGGGTTAAATTCAAGCTAACATAATGAAGAAATAGCTCATTCCCAATTAAGGGTGGTTAAGTCCCAGATGGATGCTTTCAGACGAGGCCTAATTGATATTAATAATTATCCAAATGATTTGATTAGCTTACTCACAGTGCACCGAGTTGTGAACATTTCTGAAAAGGCGTAGAAGCTTTAAAATTCAAGTGTGCTAGGAACCACACAGTTCCAATAGTGGCTCTGTCTGTATCGATGCATTCTGCATAACTCATCTTCATCTAGTAGGTTTCTATCAATTGAAGGTAGTTACAAATTGGGAGAGGGGATGCAAATACATTGCCGCTCAAAAATCCACCGACCCCCTTCTGTTAAAAATGCTCACTACCTAAGTCTGTCAAAGCGGAAATTTCCATCCATTTTCCACAGGACTTTGAACCCATAATGAGGAAGTGAGGACAGTTCATGCGGTTTGGGGTTGTGGGGTTGGTAGCTAACTAGGCCTTACCCTACCAATGAGGGGAATCAGAGCATAGCATGGTCTAAAACCCCTTATAAATCTTTTAATCTTGACATGTGCTTCAGATCCAGTACTGTAGATAAAAGGTTGCTCTTTTTGACTGGTTGTACCTACTGGTGTGTATACATCTGTGGGCAGGTCACCCTTTATGGGTTGACGATGTAGAACTTGGGGTTCATGAACCAAGAGATTGATCCACTTTCCTTGCCAAGCACGTCTCTAGTTAGTGCACTGTGTACTAGTACTAGTACATGTACCATAGATTCTCGCGTATAACCCGCACCTAGGCTTTGCTTCTCGTTTAACTTTAACCCAATGTTTAACTTTAACCCAAGGTAGCCAAATTTGGATGCCTGTAGGGTGTCACATTTCCTGCTACGGAATTTCCACGTTGAATTTCCCATATAAAATGAACTTGAACTAAAGTAGGCGTACAGTTTCTTGAATAAACACATTATTAAACCTGATCCATCTTGAAATGAAATATAGTGTTATTAAGGGGTGAAGGTGGTGTACGTGCCAGACATCTTAAAAGTGATTGATTTTCCAAAACGTGTACAATGCCTCTAGATGTACGTCCTTGGCAACATGCACTGCCTCCCACCCACACAGCCCTTTGTTTACAAACCAGGATGTTTACTAACAGTCTATAGTATAGGTATAATACCACTCCAGCTCACCACACCCTAGTACAAGTTAAAGCCTTGCATCATGCCCCACCTGCCGTGTACTGGAGGCAGGTGGGGGTTGCATCATGCTGGAGGTGAGTGTTCATGGAGTACCACCTACTGGAGGGGGTCAGGTTAACGCCTTAGCAGGGGGTGACTGGTGTAAAGGTCGGCAAGGTGGGCTGTTGTCAGGTGTGTGAGAGTGACAGAGGAGGGGGTTAACTTGGTAAGACTGCCTGGCTGCAAGTATCAGCATAATATACAATGATGATGCAATCAATACTGGGCCATACCTATGGGCGTAACAAACTAAATTTAGTTTTATATCCCCCACCCAGCTATTCAATAAAACGGTTGCTGTTTATGAGTTGCATTAGGACACTATAGCCTTCAAATATTTAGTCGCTTGCACTGTGAACTGACTACATGTCGATATTAAAGGAGAGTTACATGAATATCCCATAGTAATGTCTAGACAGTGGTGTATCCTAGAGTACTCTGTGCCCAGACCCAGAAGACAGACCGGCCTCCCACCTAGAGATGTCAGAACCACTCCAGTGTGAGAGGCCTTATAGGTAACCATGCACTTGAACCAAGTGTGGCCATGTCCCCTGCCTCTCAGTATGGTATATGGGGGTTTGTATGCATGGTAACATCCATAAATGTGTATTAAATATACCAGGCCAGCGGCAGGGTCAGGGATATGTAAGTCTTTTTTTCCAAAGGGGCGAGGACAGGTCAGGGAGGGAAGTCTTGGAAGTCTAAATACCGGTAAACATGTATTGTTCGGTGGGGAAGTTGTTGAGTTGTCAGTCGATCCACTCCTCTTTATGATTAAGATCTCAATATGTAACAATTCATTATAATTCAGATCTCAAAATGTAACAATAGAGGGGGTCGCGACAAAAAGAAATGAAGAATCTGTGTATCAAAACAAATAAAGACAAACAAAATACAATTGGCAGCCCTGTCCTACCCCCATGAGTAGCTATCAGATATCTAGATATCAGCTATCTAGTGCTGATTGCTGTTATCTGTACGGGTGTTAGCTGCTGGTTACATAACAGAACAGCTGATCCTCGTGGTAATTAACCTGTCCTGCCTCCAGGGTACAAACAACACTGGAGGACAGAGGCTGGGACCTAGGTTATACCGGTACATGTACAAGGTCTACTCCTCAAGGTCAGCTAGCAGGGTTAGCTATGGAGCCTGTTGAGCTGTTCTCCCTATGGTTCTACATGAACAGGGGTTCCTAGCATGTTTAGCAGTAAATTAGGAATTGGTACTCAAAATCGTGTCATTTTGTTAAGAACTTTGTTTATCCCCAGATCCTGCAACACGTAGTTAATGTTTGGCTTGAGTTTGCCTGATTAACCTTGCACTTAGATAGCATGGTCTCCGGTCAACCAGTACTAGAGATACCCTCAGCTGACCCTCACACCACCAACTCCTGGGGGGTGAGATGGGGGGTCCCCATGTTGCATGTCGATTTTTAGAAATGACCATGTCGCATGTCCACGTCGCTTAATATCCCCATGTCCCATGTCTATTTTAAGAATTGCTCATGTCCCCTGTCACTATCTTTTCAAACCACATGCCGCATGTCACAAAGCCTCATGTCGCATGTCGATTTTAAGAAATGGCCATATCGCTGTGTCGAATTTAGCCATCCGCTCCCATACTCCTGCCCAACACACAACATCCACTATAACAGAATGACACATCACTGAGTCTCACCCACACAGTAAATACAAACAAGGCACCAAGCTGGGGACTGAGCCAACCACGGCCTCAGCTGGCTCCTTCCGCCTGTTTAACCCTTTAAGGGCTGCATAATGATTTAATGTGGTATGCCCTTTATTGTCATGATGTATGGATGAAGTCATGGTGAGTAACTCGCCATTGCTGCATCCATGCATCACCTGGGCACTACGGGCTTGATACATGCCCGAATACTACGGGCTTGATACACGCCCGAAGTGGCAGATTGCTCATTATTGCGTTGGCGCATGATCACGCCCAATGTTGCCTTATGAGCAAAATGCTGTTCTAAAAGGGTTAATACTCAAAGCCCTTTGCCAAAAAATGCTTTAAAGGTCGTGAGTATACTATACTACGATGTTATATGGGCTGTGCATTATGTCCTGACAAGGTAAGGCACATACTTAGTGTTGTCAGCACACACAGGATTGGACAGGATTACTATCCCATGGCTTAGAGTTGCAAGGATGATTTATGGAGTTGACTTACTGAGAAGAGCGTTATTTTGTAGGCACTTAAATACACTGGTAATTGAGATTATTAGCTACCAAGAGAGTTCATTCAATTATACAGTATTAGAAAAATTATAATACTGAGAGTTCTTTAGTACCAAGATATAATAGACATATAACAAGTATTGATCCTCCAGTTTGGGCTCTAATTATCGTCATGTTGTGATATATAAGGCAGATAGGGGACACATGACCCCAGGTGTCTGGGGAATCCATATTTCAACATGTCCATGTGATACTCTACATACATATCGGGATAGATGGCGTATATCAGCCTATGAAGTTCCAACAGTTACAGAGCTATTCAATAAAACAAGTGACATTTCTTGAACCGCCCCGCCTCCCCACCCTCTCTCCCACCCCCTATGGAAAGGGGGATAACCCTTTTTTGCCGACCACCCGACCGTACCCAACCTTTACATGGTTTAACTGTAGGGAATTCCCTAATTTGAAAACTAATTTCACTTTTCTTAACGGTGCGTGTAGTTGCCGTGTACACGTGTTGACCACGCGCTGTCTGTCACCAAACCTTTGTAGTGCATTCATCTCCTATCAGTGCCTCACGAAGTAGTCCTCACCCCAGATAACAGGTTTATAGATAGCCCACAGGTGGCAACACAGGATGCTGTTACGTAGGTTGTTGTTGTTGTTGTTGTTGTTGTTGTTGTTTGTTGTTTTTCTCTGTTTTTCTACATTGCACAACATGAATATATAGACGTGTGTCATACTTGTCATCAGATCGGATTTTTGCGGCTCTTTTATTTGGAATATTAAAAGCATGGAAAGTAGAAATTCGCTTCATGGCATGTGTAGGCCCTTTGTATGTGAAATGAAAGACAGGCACGTACAGGCAATTCAATATATAAGGTGGCTTTCTAAAACAGAATGATACCCAGGGCTATTGTTGGGATAATTTTGAAAACATTTATTATGAGGCAAAGCATTGTTTAAAAAAAATAACGTAATCTAACCATAACGGCTTTATATTTCACACATGTCCACGTGTCAAACACACTTCTCATGAAACTTGAACAAAAAGAAACATAGACTACATTCATTTGTCTAGCGCCATATTGCAGTCCTTTATGACAATGGGTGGAAGCTACTAATTAGCAATTAGTACTCCACAGGGGTTCATTAGTGGCACGTGGTTAGCTTAGACCATTGTGAGCACAGGTGCCCCCTCCCACCCCCACCTGTACAGCTAGCAACCTTAGCATGGGAAAGGTACCTGGTGTTCGATGTCCTCAGAGACATCAATTTTACAGGAGATTACTAATGGGCATTTGGTGCAGGCGAAAGAACATTTCTCTTTGTATAACTACTGTCACTGAAATTATCTTGGATATATTATATCCTATTATTAGGGTGGCGTTTTTATTATCCATGCTATGATGAATGAGAGTTTACATTGTCAAGCCATGTCTATTTAAACCATGATTGTAATGAAACAATGGTCAACCTGACCCCTCCTCCCGCAAGTGATTAGCAAACTTGGGGAGAGAAATGGGAGTATGAGGCCATCTCTGTTGATAAACATAACCCATGATTTAAATTATATCAATCTCCATAACACATTATTATGGCTATAAGCAGAACAGAAAAAAAGACAAACATATTGTGCGTCATAGCCAATGCTATAACAATGGCAGCTATCTGCATATTCAGACCACAATTATCATACATAGATATAAGGTATCAGCGCCCACCCATGGTACATTGTATATGACTCCCATACATCAGGCCTTGTTGTCATCCTGCCATGCCACCTTGTTTGTAAACACTACTCTCCAAGCACATGCATCCAATTGTAGGCACTACACATAAGGCAATTGTATGTCTTGCCACTGCTGTAAATCTGCTGTATGAGTTTGTATAGTGTATACATATTTAACTTTAAAGGTAGCTTAGTGCTTCAATGCAGTATGATATTTTAACACGGTTATACTCACGTGGACACCATGTTGAGTACTGAAGAGTTACACCCCCCCCCCCAGCACTGCATTAATGTATCATGACGGGGTTGTGATACTTCCGAAGTGTCAGCATGATACACCAGCGCAGTGCCAGCAAATATTAAACCCACTGCCACTTTGTTACTCACCAGCAATGCATTTGTGTATTTAACAGTATTATGATGATAGGTAAACATTAAAGGGTTACATTGTAGCAGGGTGACCTGGCACGCCCCAGGTGGACAGTGGGACACCTGGTGGTCAATAAGGAGTTACTAGGTATTACCCCTGACCTCAGCCTGGGTGTGTGTGTGCACTCTCCCAGCGGATGTTTGGTTGTCAATGTTTGGCAGCAGAATGCAGAGACTTGGGACAATGGAACCAGGGTGGCTGACCTGGCCAGGGGTTGCTATGATCCTCCCCCCCCCTTCCAGCCAAACTCTTCCAGTTCTATATTTCTGACAGGCTTAATCTCCGATTGCAATATGATTAAAAGTCCATGTGTCAGTACTAAGGGCATACACATTGTATTAAATTGAGTGGATATGAATCTAGAAATGGAATGAGGCCAAGCTAGTTACCATTCGATGTTCCAGCAGTACACAATGAAAGGTTCAGTATTAAAACTAGTATTTAAGATTCCATAGGATAGGTCCACTTCAATATGAGTCAAATTGCAGATTCAATATACATTTTGGGATCTTGAGATTTTACCTCAGAACCTACCTCAGATAATCCTATAATGGCAATGGGCAGGTGTGCAAAGCTAAGCCACACAGAGTATGAATGGGGGTTTACCGAAGGCTTTAGCGATCAATGAAGCATTGATATTATATTCAGCACATATAGTGTGCCCATAGCTGCCATAGGCTTTAACTTATGGTCTATGATTATGTCCACATCTTGGCCAAGTCGTCTATGGTTTTGTTCACAGCATATTGGTCAAATCACCCATGGGTTTGTCTACAGCATATTGGCCAACTCGACGTCCCCATCTAACTGAAACCCCATCTTACGTACGTACTCCCTTGACCCACCCTAGCTAACTTTATACCCAACTAATGCTGCTCACATATATACCAGAAGGCCTATACATATGTTGCTCCCAGAGGATCACCCTTATGTCACTCTATCATGCTGCCGGGTACGTCCCACGAACAACATTGATTGCAGCAAGATTGATGTATGTCTAGGCAATTGGTAATTAGCTCAAATCAATAGACTAATGACCACTCCTCTATAGATAGGAGTACGTGTAAGCTCATCCCTATATTGAAGTGCTCATAAAACTATATCAATCTCTCCTTCATTTTATTGACGACAAAGGAGATTATCATTGAATGGAATGTAGATTGAAGTAAAGGAACGTTTCCAGAGTGAAAGATAATGAGCGAGATAATAAATCAATCTATTTATGTAATAGATATATAACCATGCTTAAGCAAAATTGAAAAATATACATTGTTGAGTGTTCTTGGGAGACACACGTACAATCAATGTTCTATGACGAAAACCACCATACAAAAAAATAAACCCACATGATGTTATCTTCAATCAATAGGTATTACAAGTGCAACACTATCCCACACTATCCAAAAGTTCATCGAGTCATGCAAAGTTCATTCATTGAGTCAGATTTGGGTCCACAGTACAATAGATTTAAGTATAAAGTCCAATGTATTCTAGTTTTGATATTAGAATCAACATAGAATAAGCCCACACTAGTTTCCCGTGATTCTGTATCGTTTGTATAACATGTTATGTGTGTTGGCCTGTGTGTGTGTGTGAGGTGCCTGGAGAGGGGTCAGTGCTATCGTAACATGACATTGACCAGGGTGACCCCTACTACATGTACTGGGTAGGAGGCACTGAGTGACCACTGGTCAGTCACGCTGCAGGCTCGTGGTCAGCTCCCTCTGTGTTTGTATACATGGGAGCTGGTGAGCTTATGTTTGTGTGTGTGCATGGCCTGGATTGTGGAAGGTTAACTTTTAAATGATTTATGCAGTATTATACAAACATTTTTAAAAAGCACTGGTGGATAAGCAATTAGTCATAGGATATGAGATCATATTGGAAACTTTCTCTGCAGCTTGGCGCTCTGAACTTTAAAGTGCAAAGTGAGATTTAATTAGGAGTACATAACAGGCATTAACCACTCAAGGACGGCATGATACGCCAAGGCTTCTTGCAAGCTTAACTAGTCCATTGTTGTCATTAATGATAATGCACCAACGCATCATCCCGCCCCTTCGGCAGTGAATAACCCACGTAAGATTGGCATGGATGCAACCGTTAAGTTAAGGGGTTAAGTTACCTCAAGCAGTCCCCACTGCCCTGGAGGACTACAGAGGGTACAGGGACCCTGGAGGAGCATGCCTCATTAATTTTGGATTATATACATGCTGGGGTTGCCGTATACATGTACTAAAGGTTATACAACTCCTCAAGCCAGTCAAGGCGTAATGCTCACTTTTGGTTCACCCATGTTGTAGACCCCAGGTCTTTGCCCCTATACCTCTTTTATAACTAGGTATGTTGCCTTGGCCTAAGGCCAGTGCAGACAGAACCGGAGACAGAACGTGCTGGATTTGTAATACAATAGTCCATAAGTTATGATTGCGTAAATTAATGCACGGGTTCATATACTGTGGACATCTTGGCAAATATTTGGTCTGAAGAAGTCTGAAGATCATTTTCTAATTTGATACATTGAATCCATACATAGCCGTGTTTCACTTTGGCCCAGTTTAAGGACACCATTCACCATAGTAGATGCACTACACTGTATTCAAATTTCGTATTTTTTTTCACCCTAACACTGAACTTTACATTTATAAGTATTTCCGACATTGTAAGTTGTAACCTGCCTTGTAATTTACCAACAGTAAAAGGCACTATCAATTATAGCTCAACATTTGTGGATTTAAATGATGACACCTTACGGCCTATATCATGATAATTTTCCATATAAAAGAAACAGGGCACTAGGTTCTGATGTTTTATCGGGGCCCTTCCTTTGTGAGCTCAATACATTGTACCGGGAGTATCCATTCAGTGAGGTGTATGGCTCCTCCCGCAAACTCGATAACCGCCATATACCCTCCCTTTGAAATGTATTACAGCTAGGTCAATTTCCTTTTTCCACCATACTCAAATCACAAAATATACCCAATAAATACCTTAGTAGAAGAGAGGAAACGGAGGGAAATAGTCATAGGATGTGCATATATACGTCTGTAATTTATAGGTTTAATCATGTGCAGTGGCACCCCAAATGTAGGGATTAAAAGCGGATGAAAAAGAACTCGCTGGCTTCTAAAGACGTCTATCACTGACTTAGTTACATGCAGGTGCGGCATTGATACATTTGTATAGGGCCTGTATAAAGCAGTATACATTTTACTTTGCCCCGATTTAAGGACACATTCAGAATGATCCTTGACCTAATACCCAAAGTAGAGACAGTTATAGGCCATAACACTTGTACTGTGTTGAACACTGCACTGTGTTGAACAGCTTAGGCCTTAAATTTTGTGGTCTAAAGCTATGACACACATCTCATATATTTTTAATACAAAATAGATCAGGCTCAGGGTCCAGGTCCTTTAGTAGGATCATTCCTTTGTGAGCTCCAGATACCCGGCCGTCAACTCGATAACCGTCATACACCCTCATTTTGATACTTTAACAGGTCAAGTTCCCTGCTCTACCATATTTAAATTAGGAAGTAAGATGGAATCGGGAAAAGCAGGGAAATTCATGTAGTCATGGAAAGTGCAGTTTTATATCATGGTGAATATTTCTATGCCTTAAGTACTGGAATTGTGTTCAAAACGTGGCTAGAACTTATCTAGACTCTACAGCGACCGCGTATAAATGGAGAACGTCCAATCAGTACTGGAATTGCCATATTCCACGACCCCATCGTATGATACGATCCAGGTCCAAATCGTGAAGAACTACATGGAGACGAGATCCAACGGTGGTGGGCATGATGCATTAAAGGCAGAACTGCATGGTGTTGAAGGGTTAAAACATCTAAGGTGTGCACATGAACATGACACATATATAAAGCCATTGACCTGAGGGTACTGAGGGTCAAGGGGTGACCCCAGATCTCCTGGTTAGTCAACCCTGGTATTAGCACTTGGACCAGGTCCTACTTACTACGTTTGTATATACATATATGCTGTATGTTATTGTAGCCTCCAGGCATACTTAACACAAAAACAACAAACTTGGATACCATAGAGTTCGTTACATTGTGTATATTTGATATAAGGATAATATGCCTGGATGATGGAAGGGTGGGTTGAAGAATACAAGGGAAACCAGTACTTTGGGTAATTGAGTTGGCTGATATGTCACTAACTTATATCCTTAATAACAAATAGAAGCATCAAATGGTATAGTCCTCATGGCTTTATGCTCCTTTGTGGTAACTCACCAGCAGGACATTGGTGCATCATATATGCCTACCCTTCAAGAGTGTATCATCCCCATGAGATTGGCATGATGCATATCAATGTAGCACTGGTGCGTTAGTCGATCCCCAAACAGTGAAGCGGTAAAGCGGCACTGTCGCGACAAAATTAGAAACAGGTCTGTTTAACGGGCAGCTGGCGTGACAAGCGTGATCAGGAACCACGACATGGACTGCACGCCTCAACCAGAGACAACAAAGACGTGCACCCGGCCAGCTGGTAGCAGCAGTCCTCCCTCCTCCTCCAGTACAGCAAACAGGCCCTTTGTTGGCTGAGCACAGCGCTGTAAGATGGCGAGGGGTGGTTGACCGGACATTCTGTCGCGAACGGATAGAGAGCGCCACCCGTCAAGGCTTATTGTCTCTCTGTACGGATACGGCATGGGGTTATCCATTGGTCACCAGGTGGATAATGTATATATATACATTATCCACCCGATGACCGGTGGATAACCTCTGCCACATATCACCATCAAATGTTATTATGCAGGTGAATGACTGCTGGGAGATTGACGCCTGTGTTGGAGATTTGAACTGCACAGAGAGGTCGTCTCATCATCACTCCCTCTGCTGTAGAGTGTGTGTGTGTGTGAGGGTGAGGGGGGGGGGTTGCATGGAGACAGGATAGGAACTGAAGAACTGAGAAATGAATTTCTGGTGCCACCCCGTCTCTGATATCAAAGTCTGTGAGAAATATTCTTCTTTGGACTGATCTCTCCCCCACCCAAACCCCTCAGCCAACCAAACACTCTCTTATCTCAGAGATTGAGCCAATATCGAAGACTGCATTATATACTACCAGCATACATTATGATGTCTGGTTTCTATGCTATTGTGAAAATACCAGAGTTCTGTGGCTCAAACCAGACATACTAACTGGCTGAATGCCCAACCTGAGACTGCAGCCTAGGTGCTACAGGACTAGATAAAAACAGCCAGAAAGAACTATTGACTGGGCAGAGGAGGACTAGTGTTGGTGTGGTACTGGCCAGAGCTATAACCTGGAACAGCCCATGAGTCAGCTTGTAGGTTTACCACCGATCTATAGCTGCAGTACTATGCTGCAGTATATGAATATGTACAGAGTGTATAGTATAGTATAATCTAGAGTAGCCTTTTTATGTGTCATACGAGTGCTCATATAAGTCATAGAGAGGTATGGATAGAATGAACAATCACGATACTAAATCCGAATAAAAGAATGACAGATAATTCATTCAAAAATCGAAATGAAATTAGCCATGGTAACCCTTTACGACCTAAAACGTCACGCTCCTGATGTGGGTTGAGGCATTCTTTGTTGGCACTATACGATAGCTTTTTTAGAGGTATGCCACTTGCAGATCTATTGTTCAGTATAGCTGCAGTAAAATATCCTGTTTTTGATGTTCTTTCTCAGGCTCAATTGATGACATATTATTGAGAATATTATACCAGTCCTCGTTAGGGTTAGCTGATGGCATTGTGTATATACTGACAGTGCAAAAAATAATGTACATGTATACATCATGCTATGTATACAGTTTGTGATTCATCTGATGAGATGATGTCCACTAATTTGTCATTTTGCCTACATACTCTAAACATGATTTTCTTTTTATCGTTCCAGGAAACCACCCACCATGTGTATCTCGTCATGGAGGTAAGTCAGCTGTCACTCTCACCTCACAACATGTTAGAGGGGCATTCTCACCACTCGCACTTAACCACATAGTAGACTAGAACAGTACTAGAATTGTGAGTGGGATACGCTCGGTGATTATACCACTTTAAACCTAGACACATAGTGTAGGTGTTCTAGAAAGAAATTTCATCAGATGATGGTATTTAAAATAAATGAAACTAAGAAGTGATATAAGATATGTGCACTGACTAAAGGGATTAGGATAGGTTTGCATATTGTTCTTGTATTGCCTCAGTAAAGCCCAATGTTACAGTGTTATGTACACCAGGCAAATGTGATTAACCCTTTAAGGGCCGCATAGTGCGTTATAAATTTGTCGTCATGATGCATGGACACAGGCATCATGGCATCATGTCGATCCTGCGGAGTTGATACACTCTCTCAGTGTTAGCATGATGCATTCATGCAGCGAGTTACTCGCCAGGGCTGCATTCATGAATCATGGTGACAGTATATAGTATGCAGTCATTAAAGGATTAATTGTGTTAATGAAGTAAGGTATCACATATCACAGAAACGTGGGTTAAATTGTGTTAATGACTAGCCGGTTAACCCAGATTAACCACTTAGGGACAGTATAACATGTATATATGTATATATGCCCCAATGTTGATGTTTATTTATCGCCATGATGCACCAACACAGAGCCGAACAGTAACTTGCCACCGCTCCATTGGCATAAATGCATCATAGCTATCCTTCCGGACAATACTGCGTTTATTAATGCATTGATGTTCGTTGACAAAAAAATCAGAGTGCATCAATTAACTTAAAGTACCATGGTGCATTTAAAGGGTTAATGCTGGATGTGATCCAGGGTCCTGTAAACATTGAAACCTGCCTACCCCAGGCATTGTTATACAAGATACTATAGTTCTAAGTTAATTGGCACTGCTCCATAATTACAGTGTATTAACCAGTGTGTATATACCTGTAGTCATACGTATAGGTATTGGCACAGTAAGCCATACCTTGTCAACGTGTGAGGTGTTCGGATCACCTGGTTTGTGGATATATTCATACGTGTATAATTATGAATGATTCTGGGGCAAGTGGATTAAATGCATCATCCTGCGAAGAATGGAATTTTCCACTCTGGTTTCGTAACTTTCAAGAATGTTGAGCAGTGCATCGTATATTAACACACAGTATATTCATGAATACCACCTAGGTAACAGGGAAGTACATGGAAATGGAAGTCTATCCAGAAATTCAAATTCAAAGTCCCTATAATCCACAGTCTGGCCTTGGCTATTGATTGAGTCACAACACTTGCAAAAATAGATAAAGAGTTAAAAACAGTTTCGGCTGAATTAGCTAGAATACGAAAGATGAAATACCACGGCCAATATGAAACAAAAACATTAAGTGTTGTTTTAACACCGTAGGAATCAGATGGCCCTTGTGAGTTGTCTGAGTTCCACAGATGGGGTGCATGTACAGGTATGTATATGTAGGGGCAGGGGGGTGGGGGGAGGGTGAGTCAGTTCAGCGCCTGATGAGTTTTACCCCCTGGGTAGTAGTAGCAGGCTATTCTGTACACTGCCCCCAGCACTATTGTGTCTGACTCAGAACAGTCCGTACACCTTAGAGGCCCCACCTTACTTAGACTGTACTCAGGTCATGCAACACCCCAGTACTCCCCCTATGTAGCCCCCAACACAGTGAGCAGACACGCAGAAAGGATGCTCCACGAGGGTCACCCTTTGTGCTTGGCTGCCAACCTTTCTCTTAACCCTTTGAGGACGGCATGTCACTAAAAGATGACATTTGTCGTCATGATGCACCAACGCAGCCCCAATGAGCAACTCGCCAGAGCTGCATTGGTGCATCATGCCGACCCTTCGGGAGTGTCTCAACCTCATATGGTCGGCATGATGCTTGAAAGCAGCACTGGAAAGTAACGTGCCAGGGCTGCATTCATACATCATGACAACCAAGGGCAAGATGCATTAAGGTATCATGCCGTCCTTAAAGGGTCAAAAGAAATATGTTTTCTATAAAGTGTGTATCCTTTCTGCTCGGCTGCTCGCATCCCATACTATATATTCTCCAGCCTTCACGCACCTACACCCTCCTCCAGTAGGTATATTGATTGCCACAGTTGTCCGCACCAACAGGAGGAGGAGGGGTCCTACCACTTGGTACCAGCCCTGGTGCTACATTGTAACGTGGTAGGGCTTTAACCCCGGGACTTTAACCCTATAAGGCCCGTATAGTGCCTTAATGTGCTTATATGACCTGTGACGTTGTGATGCATGAATGCAGCCCTGGCGAGTAATCATACATCATGTCGAGCAATTGGGAGCGTACCAAATCCGGTAGATTAGGTATGATGCATGAATGCATCATGACATGAAGGGCATAGTTCATTAAAAGCACCAGTGATATGAGAGGTGGCTGCACATTTTCCTCCTGTATTTAATGGCCCTAGACCCCTAAATTCGACACGGTGACATGGGCATTTCTTAAATTTGACATGCGACATGAGGCCTAGTGACATGCGACATGAGGCTTAAAAAGATAGTGACATGGGACATGGACAGTTCTTAAAATTGACATGGGACATGAACATTTTTAAGTGACATAGACATGCGACATGGCAATTTCTTAAAATCGACATGCCACATGGGGAACCCTACATCAAGGGCGCCTATTTAGAGTGAATGAGCCCTGCGGACCTTTGGTATCAGAGAGTAACTTCGGTAGGACTACGGTAGGACTCTCCAGAGGATGGCGGTTTGGACGCCTGTAGCCCTAATACATGCGCCCAGCCCTGGATATAAGGACCGACACACATACCCACCCATACAGCCCTTTCCGTGCTAACCCACCATCGGCACCACTTTAGGCACTAATATTCCCGATTGGCAGTTGAGTGAGTGGTGTCTAGCTGTTGTGGCCCTGGTAACATTTCCAGTTGAGATAACCCTTTGAGGGCAGCATAGTACTGTAATGTACCGTGCGCTTTTCTTGTCATGATGCATGAATGCAGCACTGGTGAGTACTCGGTTCTGCATTAATGTACCAGGCTGACCATACGGGTAGATACTCTCCCAAACGGTTGGCATGATTATACTCATTGCCGATGTATAGGTGCATCATGATTTTGACAAATGAACATTAAGCTTTAAGGTATCATGCCGTCCTAAAGGTATATATGCCCAACCAAGGGGAACTAACGCCCAGACAGTGGGCTCCGGGCCCTCTCTGAACCAGCACACCTTTTTGCCCGGGAGGAGGTTATGGATTACTACTGGATCCTCCTGGGAGTTTTGGTATAGGCTATTATTAGCCCAGGATGTTCATCAGGATAGTGGTAGTGGTGGCCCAATTAGTCAATTAGCTTAGGAATATCAGGATTGTTATGGCAATAGTAAAGGTATGTATGGAATCTGTGTCATCTGTCAGTCTACTAGGCATAAATAGTATCGCTATTGGACTCAATGAAATACACTGAATTATGACTTAATTGTGATTTAATTATTTTCATGTATTCCAGTATTGTAATGGCGGTGACCTGGCAGATTTCCTACAAGGTAGGTTGAAGTACAGATCTATGTTGTATATATCCCATGTTAGTCTCTCGGTAGTACTGAAAAGGGGCGAATGAAAAAGTGACCTGGATATAAAAAGGACACAACTAGTTCGGAGCCACTGTAAATATAATAAGAAAGTGCACAGTCACAACAGTTCATCAGGTTACAAAATGGTGTCATCTGGACGGTAGAAACGAATCCAGACAAAATTACACAACACTATGCATTTTACAATAACTCGAGTGAAACCAAGCCAAAATTGACTTGCCAATAGCGTTCATCATTCTTTAATTTTTATTTCAGCCAAAGGCACACTTAGTGAAGATACCATCGCGTCATTCCTCCGACAAATTGGTAAGTGTTTAACAAATCAAACCATTGGCACTACTGGTTGCATATAAATTCATCTTGGCTAATACAGCCACAAAATATAATGCCCATGGGAAAGTAAAATTTAGTTAGATGTTTTCTGAAATACAAACAATACATTCCTTTGTGCAGGCAATATATTTGTATGATGGATGAGAGTGTTTTTATTCGATTTGTCTTTTTTTTTTTTTTTTGTCATCATGATGCACCAACGTAGTCCCGTGGGATTGCACATGGCAACAGAACGGCGTAATGCATTGAAGCATTACGCTGTCCTAAAGTGGTTAAACATCAATAATATTATGTATGTGTTAAATTAATCTTTGCGTCTTTCCCAATTACAGCTGCTGCTATGAGGGCCCTTAATGCCAAGGGCATAGTTCACCGTGACCTGAAGCCTCAGAATATCCTACTCTGCCACAGCGGCATCAAGTCCAACCCGCACCCCAAGGAGATGTGCCTGAAAATAGGTCAGTTACTAATGGTAGAATTTGACTGTAAAGAGATTGGGTTCCATGGGATGATAAAACTATGCAAGATAAGTAACGGTACTTGAATAAAATGTTATATTGGTTGTGGACTCGCATGTAATCCAACTACTTGATGGCTTGTAAACATAGAACAGTAACCCTCTAAGGATGGCATGATGCCTCCAAGCTTCATGCTCGTTTGTCTTCATGATGCACAAATGCAGTACCAGCAAGTAACCTGGCTGCACTGCACTAGTGTATCATGCCGACCCTTCGGGTGTGTATTAAAATCCCAAGATCAGCATGATGTTCTAATGTAACACTGGTGAGTTAGTAGCCAGGGCTGCATTGATGCATTATGATGGGAAAATGGCATAGTGCTGGCCATAAAGGGTTTTAAAAAAAGACATAGTTGTGATACCAGCAGTTTTCTGTGTAGACACAACCAGTGTGGGTGATAAATGTTGGTGGTTGACAAGCCCGCACGTGTACAGATCTAATTTTAACTGATACACACGAGTTCTTTTAGTGTTTTTGTTTGGAATACCATTTGAAATAATAGACCACCAACTCAGTGGTAGTGTCAAGTATGAACATGAAAATTGCTCCACTTGGTCCTTTGTTGGTGTTCGCCAACTATGATTCATTTATGGTTTGGACAGGAGCCGACAGGCACATATCATTAATATCTAAATATGTATTGGCATCGTGTTGGTATAACGTAGGTAGATATCGGGGTAGATAGACTCCGCTGGTCATTGGACGTATACCCCGCAACTCGAACGTGGACCCTGATTTATCTTGATTTTTTCCCCTTCAATTTCCAGCTGACTTTGGGTTCGCTCGCTTCTTACAAGATGGCGTCATGGCAGCCACCCTCTGTGGCTCCCCCATGTACATGGTAAGTGAACTAAAACAACACATCCGATTTTACGTTAGAAATATGCATAATGCCCACAATCATCTTTGCTATTCTATATCTAGGAACTATCAGCAGGGGTACTTACCAAAGCCTCGGGTCTGAATCTAGGTTCCGAATGAGGGATATTTAATCCAGTGCATTTAAGAGATGTGTGTGCAATACATTCATTGCTTTCTAAAAAAAATAAAGAGAAGAGAAAGAAAAGGGAGCTCCATTGCCCCTAGAGACTGTCTTTCACATGCCAAGAGAAAGTCTTTCACGCGACAATTTACGCATTTACGTATATTAATAGCTGAAATACATATCATGTAAATAGCAATTCAGACTATTAATTGAATACATTTTTTGCCTTCTCTGTAGGCGCCTGAGGTAATCATGTCGCTACAGTATGACGCTAAGGCGGACCTGTGGTCAGTGGGCACCATCGTCTACCAATGTCTGACCGGCAAGGCCCCCTTCCAGGCACAGACCCCACAACAACTCAAACAGTTCTACGAGAAGAACGCCAACCTAGCTCCACTGTAAGCAGTAGTCTTGCATTATGTAACCATTTAAAGGCGGCATAGTGATTTTATGCACTATGCCCAGTTGTCAAATGTTTGAATGCAGCCCAGGCGAATGTCTGGCATCACGCCGACCCTACTGGGTTGACTTAAAATATTGTTTTGGTATACTTTACGTGAAATGATAAGAGTATTTAGATCTACATTTTGTGTCTGGACATTTTAAAAAGTAGTAGTACAGTTAATAAGTGGCAATGGCCCTGGATGCCCTCTTTGTCTGGCAGTAGATTGTGAAGTATTATAGTGCATCAATATGTTACAAAATATTTAACATAACATTTTTCTGCTGCAGAATACAAGGGGGCACCTCGCCCGAGCTCAGAGACCTATTGATGAAACTCCTGAAACGAAATGCAAGAGATCGTATGGACTTTGGTGAGTATAATACTTTTTCTCAAAAGCTCTATTTGTGCATCTATAGTTCATAACAGTAGAACAATTGAGTTAATTGTTTCCTGCCCTTTGGATCCTTATGATTGTATTTAACAATAAAGGTACATGTATCTATCAAGCGTGATGTTTTTCCTTCAAGGCTAAGCCTAAGTATAATTGTTTTGATAGAGCAAAAGAAACAAAAAGTATTGCTAGAGAACTGTTTTGTAACTATACCTTTGTCTTGTTTCTAGACGACTTCTTCAACCACCCCTTCCTGCAACCCCGATCCTCAGCGCCAAAGACATGTGAGTAGCTTGAAAAATAATATTTCAATGTACTCTTCAAATGCTTTCATGTTCAGCCAAATATTTCATAAGAATGCTTACCTGAAAGTGTGAAACCTGGGTATATGAAGTCCAATATTGTAATAAAACTGTTTAAAACAGTGATGTGTTAACCTTACAGCCTCCCCTGTACCAGTGCCCCGGGCACGTAGCCGCAGTTCCAGCAGCGATTCGCCACCCCTGAAACCCATCACTGCGTCCCCACTCTCCGGCAAGGACATTGCAGCATCCCCGATAGTAAGTAGATCTCGCGTCTTAATGTTTGATGCTGAGGATTGAATGATAGGAACATTATTGTACCCTATTACAGGAACAATTTCTGCGAGACTGGCATTTTTGAGGAATATTCTAGTTAAAATACAGCAAGGCAAGATTGATGAGAGAAATTCCTACCAGTTGATTAACACCTATATCCCACTACTTCAGGTTGCCGCTCCGCCCCGGAATCCCGCCATACAGCGGGTGCGCGACCACGGCCCGGAGCCGATGGACGTTCAGCAGCAGCAGGAGGCCGGAGCCTCCCACCGGGGCACTGCGCCACTCAGCGCCAAGCCTAGTGAGCTGGGGGCAGTGGGAGGGGCCACGGGTGGCGTGCCGCGACTGGGTGTAGGGGCAGCCACTGGGGGCATGCGCTGTGCCAGCCCCGCACCAGAGGACTATGTCATGGTACAGGCTGAGAACCTACCCCCGGAGAGTGCAGGAGGCGCCGCCGCCCACCGCCCACCCAGCTCAGTAGATCTCAATGCCATCTTCAGGTAAGTGCACATCCTAACTTATTCAAGAGAATTGGGAAAGGTGTGCCATGTTTTTGGTATAATGAGATGTATATAACCTTGTCCATGACAGAGCAGTTGACAATTTCTTTGAAAAGAAAAGATCATTTAATATACATTTAAGGATCAAAAATAACAAGTAAAGAGTAAGGGATATATGAGACCAAGTTCCAGAGATAATCTAAGTGCTACTTCAGATCACTGTCTAAGAATATCCCAATGTCCTCCACAGCGATCAGCCTGACTCCCCAAAGCACACACCTCGTGGGGCTCGGCAACAGGCCATCGCTTCATCACCGAGGCGGGGCAGCGATGTTAGTCCGGACAGTGGTGCCCAGAGCCCCAGCCGCCCCTCCTCCCTGCCTGTGTCCAGCCCGGTCAGCTCCCCTCCCTCCTCGGTCCCGTCATCAGCTCCCTCCTCCGCCCCAATCCCCGTGCCCACCCAGGTCAAGGCCTTCGAGCAGATGCAGCGCAGCTCCCCCGGCTCGCACAGCCCCGGTCGGCGCGCCTCCTCTCCTCACATGTCGGTAAGTGTTTCACCCAGTCGTATGATAGAGAAGAACGAGAGAGCGAAGTTATATCTAGAATCACTCATTGTACTTCATCAGAAAATGACAAAACTGCTAAGTAGGCAAAGACTTTCAGGAGCCAGGAGTATATAGGCACCGCCATATCTAATACAGGAGCCTAGGCTATTATCTCCTGAATAAATATTACATTAAAAAAAAAAGTTGATGAGAAATCAATTAATACTTTATTTGGTTTAAGAGAATGCTAGCAGGCCTCATGGATAGAACAACTGACCCACAGAATAAGGCTGGAATCTATTACTTGGTATTAGGTTGATATCTAGATACGTTAACCAAGTTCACCTTTGCGGTTTGCAGCATGCGTTTACCAGTCCGCAGCTGAACGTGGTGGCCGGTGCCCAGGGTGTCCCCATCCCTCAGCCCCGCCGCGCTTCAGCCTCCAACATTCTACCTGACGTCGGCTCCATGTCACCACCATCTGGTGAGTTGCTACATTTTTTCTCGCAGTCAGTCAAGTTGTCGTTAGACCCATCACCATCTAACCAGCCATCTCCAGGAGTCGTTTCCAGTCGCAAGCTGCTTAACATTTTATGGCAGGATTAAGAACGATTTTGTTGTTTATGGATATAACCGATAATGCTAGGAAACCAATATTGTCAAACTAACAGTAAATGTAAGATATGTTATATACAGTTTACTGTAAGGCCTTTTTATTTGATGCTAATTATCTTACGACATATAATATAACAACAAGCTTTGATATAATCATTTTGCTGTTATCGTCAAGTGTTACATATACCATAGTAAGGCTTTTTGAATTCCTTTTTTCATGTCAAGTTTTTATCTACAATCCAGTTGGCAATCAAGCGATAAGTTTCTGTGTGTTTTCCTGTAACATTAGTCCAGTGTTTTCTTTTAAGCAATGTTCAAATTTGCTAGTTTCCTTGCGCTTGACGCTAACCTAAGACCTTCCGTTACAGTTCACTTCACCATTGGCACTCCCCCGACTAGTGGGTGGGGCAGAAAGAATAGCTTTGGAACACCTCCTAGTGGTCGACAAAGTATTACCCCTCCTAGCAACTCGAGCTCGCCACTAAGGCGGTCAGGTAGGCTAAGACTTAACACGTTGTTCTACATAACAACTTGCATGGCATGACTATTTAGCCTAAGGAACTTTGACTGCTGTGTGTGGTTACTCTTCTGGTATATAGTGAGGAGGACATGTTTAATCCCTGAAAAAATGTATATAATATAATTACATCTACTGATAGTGGAATTATATAATTTTCACTGTTTATTTTATTTTTTCTAGTGGAGGGGTTCTTTTGAAAAGAAAAGAAAAGAAAAGTTTATTATATTTGAATTTCAATATGTACCTCAAGCACTGTGTAACCACACACATAAAGACAACTTCCTTAGCTTCAGTCAGTTCAAACTCTGCATGGACGCTGGGAAGATTTTGCCTAAATCATAAGTCTGCAACTGGTAACTGAATCTAGACTAACAATGATGCACCAAAAGTCAATGGGAATTTCAAAGCATAAAAGCAGAAACCTATTGAATTTCAACAACTTTCCTTGGATTTTGTATACATGTGTATCAATGTTGTCCCACTGTCTGCGATCAGTGCACACATGTACATGCATTCTTTGTTTATTCTTTCTATCAGGGGTTATGCCTCATTGCTAAATACTTGGCTTTATGATATACAGATATATTTGTATTCAATTATATCTATGCTGATCATTTCAATTTTGGTTTATCACTATTTCTAAGAAACATTTGCAAATGCATGCTTGTATTCCTTATCCCACCCATGCCTGCTCCTCCTTATTTTCCCTCGGTGTTGTTCGTGTTGTTTGAGCTTTTCCTTGTCGTTGGCGTGTTTGCAGGGTTCACTCCCCCCAGGATAACCTCGACCCCTTTTCCAGGCCCCTCATCACTTCCCACTATCGTCGGGTCTCCGACCAAGGTGACCACCGGCTTCCAGTTCCCGATTGTGGATGCCGCCCGCGATGCCAGCCCGACATCGCCACTGCAGACTCCGTTCGGTACGACCCGCACCAAAACTTGCCCCGATAACATTGCGGCTGTCGGCTACTCGCCCGACAGTAAGTAGCAGTGTGGTTCCCTCGTCTGTGCGTGTTGTGTCTAGTGATGTCTGTACTTTTGGCTGTCAAAAAGGGAGGGGATTTAGAAGGGAAAAATTTATTTTATAGTTTCTCTTTTTTTAGTGTCTTTTTTTTAATAAAGGGCACGCGCCATAAATAATGTAAAAGGATACAATTGGACATCGAGCTGCAACTATTACATGACATGACATAAACAGAGAGTGTATGACAAGAAGTAAGTCATACAACTTGTGATGCCGACTGAAATAGAAATTTCCGATTCGATATAGTTCAAACAGAAAAAAATAATTACTATCGTATCAATTTTCAATAACTGTAGGTTTGAGGCTTAATTTACATATTGGTTTTATTCGAAGAGGGATGGAATAATGACCTTGTTATCTTGCTATGCAGCACTACACCCATACAATTTCGCTGCAACACTTGTAACTAATGTGATTCTAACTATGAGCGCTGCAGCTGTAACTGACGCTTATACCCCAGCCAAATGACCAATTTAATACGGATTGCTTTAGTCATTGCTTTAGCCTAAGGTGCACTATCAAATCATGATGCTTTAAACCTCCATGTAGGAGTATACCTCAGGGTGCTGCTTGATTTAAAGATACACGGGCAAATATATTGCATGTCTTTCCCAAAACTGTTAAGCAATGGGAGTAGAACGTTGACAGAGTTGATCTTATCAATATAAAGTAATTTCAAACAAGATCTTTGATAAAATACTGATAAACCCAGACATCAGTAGTCATAATGCAGAAGTTTAAATTCTAGAGTTAAGTTGGATGTTGTTTCATGTTTGCATGTTAAATCTATATAGTAGTGTTAAGTATACCTTTCTAGTTCTTCTAAAGGAATAATGTAAACGTTCTCCATTTCAGACACAACAGTTGCCGTGCGTTGTTCCACAGAACCAGAGTCGCTGTCAGAACGTCTGAGGCGCAACTCAAGTGGTGCGAAGCTCTCTGACCAGCTATGGAGGGCAGCCTTTGGCAACCAGATCTCTCCGACTGGTAACACAGGTATGAATTGATACATTATAAATGCTCAAAATTAGCAAAGTTTATACAATTACCTCATCCTGCATCTCGCCTCTGTATTTAAGAGACAACAGGTAATATAGCTGAGTGATGTATTGAGATCTGAAGGTATCATGCACTTCTACAAGTCCTGCAATAAAGCTTCATGTGATCTCACTGTCGGCTTTGTGAATTCAGGCTTCCCAACTCAATTCTCGGGCAGCCCTGCCGGTGGGTTGGTCGTACCCTACAGCAGCTCCCCCTCGTCACTGCCCACCGACTCCCCAGCTGCTGCGCATGCCCGCGAGCGGAGCAACTCTCTCAAAGACAGGAGCAGCTCCTTTGACAAGGGTGCTCGGCGGAGCTCGCCGTATGAGGTGGAGTCACCCACAAGCAGAATGCCCTACTGTCAGTCACCGCCCAATATGGAGGGACCCATCAGCTTTGTCGCACCTGAGTTGGCTGAGGAAATTCTCATGGATGTAAGACTCAGTTTGAACAAAAGAAAAATCACATGATATTGATGGTTATGATGGGTATTTCATATTGAAATAAATACTATAGTAAGACCATTGTATTATATAATACTGATAATAGAAAAAAATTGCATCTTGAATCTTTATGTCTGTAAATTGTAAAAAAGTGGGTTTCGTTTTGTTTCTGCAGAAGGAGCACAATGAGACTGTAGCCAAGTTAGGCTTTGTACTCGCTCTAGTTGAGTCCATAGTCGAGTTGGCCCAGTCTCGTAGTTCGCCCATCACCGAGTCAGTCGACCAGCAGCAGGGTAACACGTTCCGTCTGGACCATACATCCTTTGTCAGTGAGGGTCAACGACAGCTTGAGCAGCTGGTGCTCTATGTCCGAGCACTCCAGCTTCTCTCCTCTTCCATTGAGCTCGCCCGTGAGGAAGTTAAGGCAACCCGCCTCCAGCCCTCCAACA
This sequence comes from Harmothoe impar, assembly GCA_947462335.1. Taxonomy (NCBI): domain Eukaryota; kingdom Metazoa; phylum Annelida; class Polychaeta; order Phyllodocida; family Polynoidae; genus Harmothoe; species Harmothoe impar. Next base: position 33,368,179 of record OX381720.1, read on the forward strand.
ATGTCAAAACCAGTAAGTGCCCTGTCCTCAATTTGTACTTAAACTACCTTAAAATGCTAGATTAAAAAAACATCTTATCCCAAGTTTTCAGTTGACACTCCATATCGTCTATGTTACCTTGTGCAACCCGATCATTCTGTTTAGTTCAGTTCATGGTCTGATATTCAGTGCAAGAATCCATGTTGTAGCTTAGCTGCTACTTGGGTATCAGCAAGGGCATAAATTGCCAGTGTCTAGTCAAATGCCAGTGAACACGAGAGAAGAGACCTGTACAAGTCAGTTCATGGTGCCTTGTCACTTCAGCAGCCAAAGCGGCTGACAGTGGATTTATTCGCCCCTTGAAATGACATGCTCTCACCATGTGCTTTGTGTTTGTAGTTGTGAAGGAGATGAACAACTACTACCACCAGTGTCTGTCTGTATGTCGCCACCTGCACAACAAGGGAGTCGGCCTCGGTCCGGACGTCAACCCACAGTCTGCCGCCATCACCGCCGACAAGCTCATCTACAGTTACGCCATCGATATGGTACATACTTTTATATACCTACCACATGTGCATCATCTCATACTTGTTTAAAATGTAATGTCACATTATGTGTATCTAGTAGTTGCTGGATAAGGATGTTTAGTAGTGGATAATTTAATCTACCTGTATTAAGTATCTCACCAGCGGAATGTTTTGCTCCTTTCACAGTGCCAGACAGCAGCTCTGGATGAAATCTTTGGAAACCCTCAAGATGTAAGTGTAGTTTTATCTTATCTCTCTATTCAGCATAGGCATATTTGAAAAAGGTGCATGAAGTGTGCCCCTCCCCTGAAAGAACCCCAATATTCACTACGTGTTATGATACAGTTTAATATGATCAGGTCCTGCGGAGACCATGACATGCCATAGGGAAGATGTCATCATTTTAACAGATCTATAAAATTCAGGTATTAACAGATTCAGGTATGAAGCAATCCTTATATAAACTCTTAATTCCCGTTTCAGTGTTTCCGCCGATACAGAAGTGCGCAGATCCTCCTACACAGTCTGGCACAACAGGCACACAATGGTCGGGACCGGGACCTAATAAACAAATGTAAGTCAGTTTTTTTTTTCAAGTCCATCTAAAATAATGTGTCCAGTATTTAAGGCGTATTTATTTCTGATATCTCGAGTATGCAATTATATAAGGAAAGTTTAAGCACAAATAAGAAAAGGGAAATCATAACGATTTCTACAAATCCTGTGAAACCAGGACTTAAGTGTTTATACAAATCACAATGTAATTGTGGTTGGACAGGCTGGTACTTTTTGACATACTGAATGAAGTCATTTGTGCAAACAGGTGCTAGTTGGTTGTAGAGTCTTATCAGTAAGTTAATCCGTGGTATTTATACTTACAGATAAGGAGTCGGTGGAGAAGCGCCTGTACAACTTGACGAGCGGCGGCCTGGTCCAAGCCTACACCAGCTGACAGCAGGACGGTGTCGCTGAGGCGACAAGTTCATCCAACGACCCCAACAACCAGGATATCACCGGGGACGACAATGAAGAGGACGAGGACAACACACCGACAGTCGACATGCAGTGTAACGTCCTGCGACGTCCGTCAGCAGGACACCTACAAGGGGCTACAGCAACCACCCACCCAAGTACCAGGGCCAACTGGGAGACTCAGACACAGCCGGCCGTACCCGCACAGACCCACACGGTCACCTTGAACAAGTTATTCCAACCCACCCAGAAGGTGGTACAAACGTCGCCGACAGAAACAAGCCCCACGACAACCCAGCAACCGCAAAGGCTGCATCTCCGCCAACGCTTCTTGTTGCAACAACAGCAGCAAAAGCATCACTAAGATGTATGGTGGTTGGTCATTAACTCTAGCATGAGTTGATGGAACTATGAAACGGCAAAAAAATAAAAATACAGGGCAAAAAAAAAGGAAATTTTTTGAAAATTTGTGAGAAAAAATGATTGAAACAGGATTGTCCCTGATCATATTTGATAAAAGTGGCAAAAAGAATTATGCTCCACATAGTGTGCTGCATATGGACATGTTAAACATATCTTCTCGGTACAGTATTTACTCAGTTTTACACATCAGAATTGGGTTACGATCACAGAATTTGAACGGTAATGACACGTTGAACAAATGTGCATTAAGATTTTAAACTATATAAAAGACTACAGGTAATGTAGCTGAGTGATGTTTTGAGATCTGAAGGTATTATGTATGACATTAGTTTGTTAAATGACATGTGAAGTTGGTATACCCAAGTAGATAAGGGTATATGAGCAAAGAATGCACCATTAAATAGGGGCAATTTATATGGTAAAGCCAAAGGATGTGACACTTGGCTGCCCATATGCCCAGCAACTGCTGGTTACATGACATAGATACATGATCTGTTATATGATCAAAGGCACAACAGAGGTGAAGTGATGAAGTAAATCACATGACAACGTTGTGGAAATGACGTCACAGGGAATCTCCCTCCATGAACTTCCAACCTTTAATGATTCCATAAATGGTTCATATTTTAAATTGTCTTAACTGTTTTGTTGGTTAATTTTATTGTATTTTAAAAAGATATACCTGTATATCTCTTTAATATATTCCTTACATAACGGAGTGACTTACTTAAGATGCTCCAACTTTGTTTTGTTTCATGAAACAGTTAATCTATCATATACAAGAGTGGAACAGGATTTCCACCAGAACATTATCTTCTCCTTTTTATGGAATTATTTGTTAATGGAACTATGATTGCATGTAGATCCCCCACCTTTCCTCTCAAGTTAGTGGTCCGGCAGTTATACATGTACACACATACAGTTATGCCATGGAAAACAAATGCACGAGAAATCGGTGAAACATTCTCTAAGGCACAGTATCTAAATGCATTGATATTACGGCTGTTAATAATGGCAATTTTGATAAACTTAATATGCCACTGTAAATGACCTATAGATATACATGTAAACCAATGCCTTTCTCACTTATCTGTGCAGTGACCACTCTCTCTGTGATAGCTAGTGTTCCTTACCCTACCCTTCCCACGTTTCCAATCGCCCATCTCCCTAAATTCACACATTTTAATGGTGTATTTCACAAAGGTGCTCATATTGTGTTGGTTATAGAATTTATCATTCTTGATTTAAGGTAAATCTGCAAATATTGAATAGAGAAACAAAGGTAAACTGAGAAACCCAGTCATACTAAATATGATCATTTATAATCATTTGACTGCAGATTTTAAGCATTTCCCCAGTTGTTTTAGAAATTGTATAGCATATTCTCTTGTGTTTCCCCAATGGTATCAATCCATTATTTTTTACCAGTTGTAAGAAAACAAATATTGATTGACAATGGACTGGGCTGGTATTAACCATCATGTAACAGTAAAAATTGTTCACTAGCGTGAGTTTCTGTAACAAAATACAGTAAGGTACCATATTGGTAACAAGTTTGAACTCCTGCCTGTAAGTGCATAGCGGAGTTGAAATGATGTATAGAGGTCATAGACTCAGAAGTCCAGCTATTGAAAAGACAGAACATTGTGACTAGATTAGGAGTTTCTCTCCTTGATTAATAGAGATAACTATCGGTAGTTGTTTCAATACCGTTAGAAGAAACATCTCAGGGGAAGACCCACAACTTAATAATGGAAGTGAAAGAAGAATATATATAGGACAATCATATTCCCTTAGTTTATAGAAACACCTGGCAATATGCAGTGTCCTAATTACGCAATCAGTTGTAGAATTAACAGGAGGCACTTACTGTAGTATATAAGGTCAGTGAGGTTAAGAATCAATTGCAATTATACCCATGAAGTATCTGCCATTACAACTCATTAAAATTCAGGGGATATAGGAGGGTTAGCCATACAGTGTTAACACTATTATTTCTTGACAGCATACATCAACATTTAAAGTAGTAGTGTTATGGAGAAAGAAGAAGGCGTTTTTCTTGTAGAATACACTACTCTTGGTTCAGTAATAGGGATATTATGGCCAAAATATGTATACCATATTGGAGAGAGGAATTATGCACTAGTGTGTAATCATAGATAGTCTCAATGTGATTTATGGAATATAATTCACATCTAAATACTAGAGCCATATCCCTAATACTGAAGTAGGACTACAAGAATGACAAGCAGTGTTCAGCTGTTCTCATTATGCCATGAAGCATCAGGTTATATTGATTCACAAATCACTCAATAACAGTGTGGGAATACATTTGTCTTTCTTTCTTTGCACATTTATATTGTGATATATAAATCACAAAAAAATATCCAAAACCTAGTCATGCACACATACCTACCCCGTCGGCTGGATTGACATTTTACTTTTTTTAAACATCTAATTAACTGGTGATTTAATGTGAAGTTGTGATAGGGATGCACTTTGTAATCGTGCTTGAATGCTATTGTAGCTGTGTGCTTGGGTATGGAGATGAAAGAAAGGGAAAGGAAGTCTATATGAACTTGTATACCCTATTTCTTGTTTGGGCTCATAACAATAATCAGAAAAACTGCAGCCGCATATGAGATAGATATGGTCTAAGAAATGCAATGTTTCTGCATTGGAGCATATTGGGTACAGCCTCTGAGTAGTATTAGTGTTAAAACCTGTATTAATTACAAATGATACATGTATGAGCATTGCTGTTTTTTAATGAGCCCACCTATGGCTCTTTTAAATGTTTATGACGTTGAATATGGGATTTATAATATAAATAAGACTTGTTAAATGAGGTTTGAATTTTTAAATGCTTGAGGGTTACTCATATCATACATTACTTTATCAAAATGATGATATTGGTTGATGAAGTGTGATAGATGATGTCCACCTCTGCCTAGCCTTGTTACCTTGGCTTATACTTGTGCGATGCCACACAGTAATGTGTATTTGATGTAGACTGCTGGTGAACTTATCAACTGTGTATTGGCTGCAGAGGAGAACAGACAGAGACCATAGTTATTGGCCGAGTGTACTTCGAGAAGTACACTACCTGTTTTTGAGTTACCTTATGAAGACATCCTAATTTATGACACAACACACACAGTTATATGAGTATATATTTGTATCTTTGGTACTATACTACGGTAGTAGTATCATATTATTTCATTCACTCTTGTCCATTGCGAAGGGCCTGCTTGTGTAATAGTCCCAATAATCCTTGATTGTTGAATATGTGCTTAAACGACTTCCAGATTCATTTTTGGTATGAGGGTATATGAATAGTTTGTGTATAATATATATATAAAGTAGAGACTTCAGATTATGGTATATTTGACCTTGAAGTATGATATTAACAGCATTGGTTGGGCATTTGTTATAGACCATGCAGTGTGTATATAGGCTGGCAGTTTGGTATACAAGACTGGTATGTAGTGTAATATGTCATTAATCTAGTATACCTGATTGACAGTTTATATTGATCTTAACCAGTTATTATAGCCATACTAACATTTTCTTTGGTGGAGGACTTGTGAAATAATGTGTGAGACTTAGGCCTTAAGGGCACCTTAGTATGAAACAAGATGCGCCCTGTGTTAGACAGGCTAGCGCCTTGTCTTGGAAAAGGCTGCGCCTTATCGTAGACTTATCATCCATACATGGACGTGTACAGACCATCTCTATGATGATAAGTAAGGCTCAGACATAGTTTTACCAGACTATATTACGGGGTATAGTTTTGAAAGTATGAATTGTTGATTTTCATGCGAATGCAGCAACTTACAAGTTGACAACAAATAATGTGGCCACTGTTGCAAGCTGTGGAATCAGTTTTGACTTCAGCCAAATAGGGCCAATGTTAAGTTAAAGATGTATTGCACTGTACAGTACAAATATTAAGGTGGAAGGATAAGGGTTTATGTATCATTATCATCACTTCTTACTAGACAGAAGTAATGAAAAGAAGGAATGTATAATGTTTCAATTCTTTGTCCTCACTCCCCCAAGACCTAATTTCTTGGGAAATCACCGAAATCGATGGATACTGATGAGTTGAGGAATCATGGGGAAAGACTGGGGTTAGATTGCAGGCCAAAATGCTTACAGAATCTTTTCCATGCTAAAGATGAAGTGTTATGAGATATTGAGTTGTAATCAGAATGTGACTGGCTGCAGCTGTGGTTGTCAATCTAGTTCTCCATAGCTAAACCTTAGGCTGATATTCCCCCTGTCCGCAGTGACAGTGAACCCTTAAGCTATCCTCAGCTCAGACATCTATAGCTTAATGTAGACTATGATATTTTCTTAACCATTTCTACATATGATAACCTCTATGTGGCGAAAGCTTAATGTGTTCCCGGTAATTTAGATTGCATGCAGTCTGGTGCAGAGTAACAGATGGTATTCATCAAAGCCAATTTAAGGGACTGGGGGTGGGAGGGTGTCACAGGGTACATATTATAATTATACCTTAAATATAGAAGGTGCAGAGAGCTTGGCTTTGGTGCCCTAGTCATTCCAGTATATTAACATGAAAGAGTTTTTGTATCCATAGTAAACGCCCAAATGGTTACTAATCACTTTTAAGCCTGGTTTCCTAACAATGTTAAGAATATAGTATACCCTAATGATTATAAATAGTTATTATTTATCCAAGTGATCTCTTATTTCCCACATATATATATATTATGTAAGTGTGAATTGGAATGAGTCAGGATGATGTGTGGTCTTTTGATATGATGCTACAATCCAAATACGACTTCCTTGAGAGGTCTTTGGAACCGGTAAAGGTTGATCTTTTCTGAAGAATATCCTACCAGCTGATGTTTATCATTGTTTTGTCTGTTGTGTGTTTTTAATAATAATAATATATGAACAAATCTCAAGTTGTGCACTTGGAGTAGAAACAGTGTAACTTTAGTTCAACCAGAGCTGTACTCGTCTCTGGTGACATGTATTACCATTAGTTTGTATGTCCAGTATGTAGATAGGCATATCTGGTGTAAATTTTCTTGTCTAGGTAATTATCATCAACATCATTGAGTACGCTTTCATTAGTGTGTGCGGTCTTATATTATTATCATGCCAAGAGTTGCACCATTGTAAAGCAGCTGCAGGTCAATGTTGTTTATATTTATGTGTCTTTGTCAGTTTAGACTCATTCAGGTTTGCACTGCTATTAAAAGTTGTGCATCCAAAAAAGGAATGAAAGAAAACAGGTGCAGAAAGGGATATATCCTAGTGTATATCACTAGATAAAAAGAAAAGTGTGATGGTGAATATTGAAAAAAAAACGCAGCATATAAATATATAATATATATAAAAGCCGAAACAGGGACTCGGGTGGTGTAGCTGTTCCTATTTATTGCAAGATTGTAGATTGATTGCCTTGCAGCCTGTAGTTGAACATATGACTCTACCACTTAGACGTTCATTCACATTGTAATTATTATCCTACACATAAGGGTCTTTGCAAGGAGTCCGCTCTTGCATTTATAACTGTGTAAATTGTGTAAGGAAGGACTGGATATAAATCCTATATCTCAGTCAGAGAGTCAGACAGAGAGGTGGACTCAGCATATTAACTATTATTATTATTATACATACAGCGCGGCAAATACAACTCAATTGTCAGTGTTCAGAGTTTCTCCTCTTTTTATTTTCTCAGTATGTGGGAGGATAGATATTTAGAACCCCAGTGTACACAATGTAAATAAACATTCATGTATTTATTGGAAAAATAAACAAAAAAATGTTGATGGATAAGTATACCTGCCTCATGTTTTATATGAATTACTGTAAGTTCTCCGGTATAAGCCTAACTCGCGTATAAGCCGCACGTGTCCGATCCTATAAGCCGCACTGGCACTCTGACTATGGTAATTTTAGTACTGTACCCTAGCAGCAAAAACTCGACTAAAAGCTTCACCCTGAATCCGGGCCGATCCTATGAGCTGCACTAGCGATCTGACTCACGTACTAGCTGCGGCTTCTACTCAAGAATTTACCATAATGATAAGTCAATGCCTGTTGATATTAATTTGATACAAGAGGTAGGGAATTATGCTCCACATACATGTAGTGTGTGTTCCCGAAGTAAACACTACATAATGCTGGCATGGTAGCCAATGGGCTGTAATCTTATTTTGTTAAACCAGCAGTCTCTAACACCAGAGGTAACAGGATTACGGGGCAGTAGTGCACGTGGACCGCTAAGCAGATACACTCTTCGATTCATATCAGTGAATATTCTTCATTTACTACATCAATCTAGAGACCTTTGGTACAGTGATTGTTTGGAGATTCGTGTTGTAGCAGCTACTGAAGCAGCTAAAGTGTTAGTAAATGCACATTCCTCGGCAACAACAACTCACGAGTCGGTGACGACTATCTGCCGAGTGTTCAGAAGAACATGACGCACATCCGTGATAGCTCTCCTACATGCGCAGACAAACGTTCAGAGCGCAATATTAATCTTATCTTAAACTATCTTAATCCTATTTTAAACTATCTTAGACTACCTTAAAAGTATCACTTAGCAAATGAGGATAGCGCCACTAGTAGTGATAAGCCTATATATACAGTCCATCGTAGGATAGACTAGTTAACTAGTATGTAATGGGGGGCTCTACCCCCCAACCCCCATTTCTTTTCTTCTTTTTCTCTTCTTTTGGATGTTTGTGTTGTCTCAGCAGGGTGTAGGGTATATACTATTAAGGAAACCTCAGGTAGCATAGTGTGGGTATGTGACAATCGGTGGCAGATACAAGGAGAGCTATAAGATTATAGATTATAGGTTAAGATTGCGGTTAACGTTTGTACTCGCACCCAGGAACATAGAAGGATGGGGTCTATGTATCCTTATCATTAACTACTCTTTAGGAGATAGAGAGAAGGGAGGGTACGGAAAATGAAAAGAAGGAATGTTTAAAGTATTTGTCCTCACTCCCCCGAGACCTAATTTGTTGGGCAATGAAGATTCACTGATATTATTAGACACTGATGAGTTGAATAACTAGATCAGTCTTTCTCATCTTTCTCTAAGTATGTGGGAGGATAGATATCTAGAACTCCAGTGTACGCCACGTAAATAAGCATTCAAAACGTAACTGCCGGTTGCATGACACATACACAGGCAATTATTAGAATACAAGACACGAGATCATTCCAGTGAGAAAATAGATCATAAAGCATTCTGTCATACTCTTAATTTACCTAGGATTAAATTTGAGTTAAGTAAGACAAATTATTGATCCAAAATATGTTTATTTAAAGTCATGTGGAAGCCCACCAATACATACCAAGCTAAAGCAGAAGTGCTTCAGTAAACCCTATTCAACAGTCTGAATCTATATGAAAGTTAAAAACTGATTTTACTGACATGAATCTGCAAATTATTAAATAGCCTATACCTCCCTTGAAGGGATAATGTCCTAATTAGATGTTTACATATTTAAATGAATATAGTCAATACTATAAATACTTTGTTGAAAATATTATGTTACATGTACATATAAAGCATTGGTAATACAAATCTATATGACTTGTTGTGTGTCTGTGATGTTCCAATTTTTACTTGCTGTAAAATTTCTATGGTGAATGACATTACACATACCTCTACCAATAGGGTCCATTATAAGATAAACATTTGATTATTAATCATAATAATTAACTTTGAGGTATAGACGTGGGGTTACATGAGAAATAATTTGTCCAAAATATGTTTATTCAATGTCATGTGGAAGCCCACCAATACATACCAAGCTAAATCAGAAGTGCTTCAGTAAACCCTAGTCAACAGTGAATTTATATGAAATTTAATATAGATATATAGATAGATAGATTATAGATAGTTCGCTTTCTGCCTATTTGTCAACAGTCTTCTTTTTGGAGTGTACTGGTAGCATCTTCAAATATTTTGAGTCTTTTGACTGTGCTAAATTTAAGGAAATGGATGAGGTGAAATATATTCTAATCAGCACTTGATTATATCGACAAGGTAGTGCCATCTATAGGGAATCAGGCACTAGTAGATTGTGTTTGTGAGTTGAGCAATGTCAGATTTCTAGGCTCTTGTCCACTCAGTGCTGCCACCTGTGGTTTTTAACAACACTATAATAATCAAACCCCTCCAGAATATGAGCAATAGATGATATTGGAGTTGTGTTTTACATATTATTAAGACTTTCATGTCAGAATAAATGGCAGATTATCAGATGGAAATGATTATAAAGTCATATGTGAATGAAATGAAGAATATGTAGGTTTGAGTGTGCCAGCTTGTATGGCAGCTTTAAATAGCCTATACCTCACTTGAACCGGTAATACCGTAATTACATTCTTAAATGAATATGGTCAATACTATAAATACTTTGTTAAAAAGGTGTTACATACATAAATCTTTGGTAATACAAATCTACATGTTGTGTGTCTGTGTTGTTCCAATTTTTACTTGCTGTAAAACTTCTATAGTGAATGGTATTACACATACCTTTACGAATAGGGTGCATTATAAGATACACATTTGATAATTAATCATAATAGTAAACTTCGAGGTATAGGTGCCTGACACTAGTGCTCTCATGCAACCCTGTATCCTTTTCAGCTTGATGCATGAATACATCATCAGCAAGTAACATGTCATGTCATGAGGGCATACTGTATACTAGTAAGCATGATGCTTTGTGGAAACATACCACCCTTAAAGGGTTAGGCTTGAATTCCAATTATCCAGCCTCCATTCAATATACTGTTTGATGACAATATTCATGGAATATAAATATCACAGTCATTTATCTGTTATAATCAAAATGATATATTCATGAAATCTACATAAAGTTATCATATTTAAAGCATTTTCATCAAAGCTTTCATCTAATTGTGTTGTAGGCAACCATTACCTACCAACCTAGGGGGTACATTATTGACCAATGAGATAATTCCCTTCATTCATTGCAGACTTGTTAGGGTGCATTACAAGAACTTGGTACCCATCATGCAGGCTGTTATCAGTCCTTATCTCTCCGGGTACCAGATCAAGCAATGGTGCCCCCTACTAGGGAACCTACAATCTCGGTATCTAGGCTGACTGGTCTATTGGTTGGGAAAGACAGAGACTCCGGTGCACCACCTGGTCAGTGCCTACTGCACCAAAACTTGTTATTTAGTTAGTATCCCAACTTTTGCAATGGTTAATACCCACTTTTGATATGGGGATGAGCATGAGGATGCTGTAACTAAGTCACCTTTGAAAGTATTAAATCTCTGTGAACACCACTTCTGTACAAATATTCCCATAGAGTGGGTCAAATGAATATTCACTTATCAGTCATTAACAGGCCAATTAAAATGCTCATATGTCAACAAGCAAGATGGCACCAATGTATAGTGTTAACTAGATATTATGACCATTGCATAGCCCAGAAGCTTAGTGCAGTTAATTCTGTAAAGGTGGCACCATACCTCAGGGAGTTAGCCATGCTTGTGTTTTCTACACCAAAGCTGTGGATGTGCTTGTTATTTCACACCTTACATCAATTCTGGACTCTTTGTGAACAGGAATTATATGCCCATTTCAGAAGAGAAGCATCTATTCAGGGGTTTCAGCTAATTATTGATGGAAGTCTACTGATGGACATCAATTTAAACCACCCTATTTGGAATACCAACTTTAGGTTGCTGACCCCTGTCTCCATTAGAGGGTGACCTGGCATTGTCTATTTGCTGTGGTCTAAAATCAATATCACTGCTTTCTCCATTGTTGTTCTCTATTTTTCGATGCTGTTCAATACTTTCAGTGCAGCATACTACTTTATTTTACCATGCTACTTTTCGGCTTGATGCATAAATGCAGCTCTGGTACCACTACAGATTGTGCACTTATTCCTACATTGTGCTCTCATAAAGAGATTTTTATAGTTGCTAAAAATGAACTAAACGCTTAAGTATGTATATTCTCTCCCACTCTATATGTTTAAGCCTAGTCAAGGCTCCAGTGTCGCCTGTTTGGTTTAACAACCAACAATAAGGCCTGCTTTAAGATTCATGAATCCGTCCTTTAAAATTGGGCTTAAATATCACTTATTGTACTCACAGTATTTTTATTATAGACATCCTTGCCCTCCATTTATTTATTTCCCTATAAATTCTACTTTATGACTCCAACATTCAAGTTGTCATAACGTTCCTGGTTCCCTTCTGTATGTGTTTATTATAACTCAAGCCGTTATTTTCTGATAACTTGGCTTACATAATTCCAACAAAAAGAAGAAAAAAACACGACATTAAGCCTTTTGGATTGGGGATCTTCTCAATATATACATTCATTTGATTGCCCAGAAAGGTGGGGCAGCTTCCATTTCATCCCCCTCTCAGCAACGGTTTTTCAGTTAAATCCTCTAATCCAAGTTATCAAAATGAAGTGATCTCAGTATTATGAATAAGTTATCACATGTCCTGTAAAACATCCTCAGCATTGTCAGCTTTACCAGGGTCCACTCCTTCAACCTTTCCATCGTTGTTTCCATCCGGTTTATTCACAGTTCCCTTTTCAGCATTCTCTACATTTGCATCTGTAGCTTTGCTTGGCTCGATAGCAGCTTTAGGTTTCCCTTCTGTAAGCAAATGATATTTACGTTATTGTTTCCTTAATGCAGGGGCGTGGCAACCGGGGGGACGGGGTAGGGACATGTCCCCCCCCCCCACTTTTGGAAAATCCCAAAAAATGTCAAGCCTAAAAGGTCAAGAGAAAAGGGGCCAAAAAGGGCCAAAGGCCCCCTTTGTCCCCCCCCCCTACTTTGAAACTGCTTGCCACGCCCCTGCAATGTGTAGCCCACAACTACATAATGTATGACTATTGGAAGGGAAGAAGTGGGAGTTAATCTAACGTGTTATATGCAAGAAGTGGGAGTTTATCTAACGTGTTATATGGGAGAAGTGGGAGTTTATCTAATATGTTATATATTGACTTTTCACAGTTGAGAGTAGGTTTAGGGGTCTAGTCTTTTATCTATGAACATAGACTTATAATTGGAATGATTGCTAACCATCTAACCCCTTCCACGCGGTAAGCCAATATATTGCACAAAATTGCATTGAGTTACAAGAAACCCAGTGGTGTGTAATATGGTCATCTTGTTTTAGACAATTCGCTACTTTATCTAGTGATTTATCATGGACGGCATGATTTTCTTTCTATTGCATAAGGACATACTTACTGAGGAAGAACCAGGCAAGTACTGCAACTACAATTATAACAAGGATCACTCCAATGATGGACCCTGCGATGATAGCTGCCAGGTTTCCACCTTCCTTCTTCTGAAAGCATCGATGAGATGTGTACGTTAGAAGTTACATGCCAAAATTATGTTTAAAAAAAACAACTGTCTGCATAGTCTGCCTAGACTGTCACTCCTGTATGAACTAGGTATAACATCGCTCATAGCGCTGTTTTGATACTCTACTTCAGAATAGTAGATAACAAAGAAAACATGCAACAATAATTATAGACAATGACATGTTTTCTCTAACATTAAGCACACTGCATAACCTAGATACTGCTTCTGATCTTACCTTCTCTCCAACCCGCTCAGTTCCATCCACCACCATGTAAGCATCCGCCTCATATGATTTACCCTCAGATGAGATTGTCAAGCCTTCCAAGACACGATCCCAAATGGCATCAGTCGCTCTTTTTGTATCTATCTGTCTACCCAACACTAGGAAATCCAGCTCATCTGAAATATATTTAGTGTTTTATAGTATCAAAGTGACATGTACACAAATTGTTCAGTCAGGTTAAAGGCACTTGGATAAGAAAACTAGAAGTATTGACGTTTTTAGTGATATCCACCTATATTTATGTACATGCAGGAAAGTTGCACCTAAGTTAATGTACATGCAGGAAAATGAGTTGTATCTTAAATTTCGGTGTGTAAGCCTAACTCACATAGCAGCCACACCCGAAACGAAGACAAATCACAAAAGGGAATTTGAAATAATTATGTAATACTGTACTGTGCTAGCAAAAACTCTGACATAAAAACTGCACCCTATATAGGCATGTTTGGTATATCAAATTAATGCTATTGGTTTGAGACGCGTATAAGCCGCTGCGTCTGTGTGAATGTAAGCTTAGAACAGACATGTAAGTTTGAAACGGCTTAGCATCTGGGTTTTTAAACACAACTCTTCCATCGTAGAGGGGGATGACAAATGACAATACACAGGGCTAGTACGCAATGAGAAGCATGAAAGATAGCAGGCGATACTCACTTTCACTGCGTGTGAAGTTGTTAAATGTAACATCCTTATACACAGGACTGAACTTATTCTGGACTGCAGCCAGAAAGAAGGGGAGGAGGTCCTCTGCTAATTCTGATAACCCGGGGAAGCGCATCATGACCTCAGACTGGCCCTGAGCTGACCGGGAGGAGAGGAGCGCCTGGTTCACATCTATGGGGCTGGATGATGCAGTCAGGCTGCTGAAGTCTGCTGGGGAGCTCACCTGGTGAGGGCAGCATCAAGTATTAGTGATATAATGGTGTATATGAATGTCTACCATTCCATTGTGTTGTGATAAAGTACTAAGTGAGCTTTTTTTCTCTCATGAAAACCGATATGGTCTCTCAGTTCAGAGTTCTGGGGTTGAGCTGACTGGTGATGGAAAATACCAGGACATACTCCACAGAACAATTCTGTTCTCTGTGACTGCAGTTATCTTTATATTTTCCCTTGATATTACTAACATCTATAATGTTATATATCCCTTTTAAGTTTCAGAAATAGGTGAGTCAGTCTACTCTGTATTTCAGTGTTTGCCTTTCGTTTGACCTTATTTTAGACATGATAATGTGCTAGCCTGAATTCCTACAGGGGCTGGTTCTCTTCTCATCCCGTCTATCTAATTATAAATTTGATTGTATATTAATTAACTCACTTAATAAAACTACACGTTTCTTATTTTTCTGGAAAGATGCTCCCTTTACCCATTTTAAGCAAACTTTTGTATCTATGTGTGTCATAATTATTTTCATGGACATTTAGAAGTAAATAAAGAAGTGGACTCACCACAGAGACAGAGAGTATAGCTCTGCCCACAGCGTCTAGGCGCAGGTTCCCAGTCATGGCTGTACCTTCTGAAGACAGCACCATCTGCAGCTTACTGGTGGGGCTCAGGGTGCCAGTGTACCCAGCACGTGCATCTATGCTTATAGTGGCCGTAAAGGTATGTCCCTGAAAGTATATATATATATATATATATAAAAGCATTTGTTGAGTATAGCTATGTAAAGGACATACAGTCAAGTCCCTCTCATATAAGGACCCTTGCAACTATGAAGCAGTAGCCCCATTCACTCAAAAAATAAACTTGTCTCCAGACTCTTCAAAGTGACGGTCATAAAATAAACGAGTCAAAAACTTGTCTAAGTGACAAGGAAGCGGGTCTTCTAGGTAGAGATAGAAGACCCACTTGGTATGTGCCAGCCCAAAACCTGACATTTGCCAGCTCCAAATTCTATTTGTGAGATGGTAACCTGATAGGTTAGACAACTTTTGACTCCTTTATTTTATGATAGTCACTTCGACGAGTCTGGAGACAATTTTATTTTTTCAGTGTTAGCAGGAGGAATAAGAGTTAGTCAAGTTCTGACAGAGCACTGCAAACCAGTTAACACATTATCTAAATACAGAGTACTAACCTTCCATGAGATATTCTTGGGCAGCATATTAGTGACAGTGTCTAAAACATCCACAGAGACTTTAAATGAGTCTGTTGGCAGAATCTCAGTGGGTAGCTCCTTGAACTGAGCCTTAAAGGCTGCCTTTGAAACCATGAGATCGCTGACCGACACTCTGAAAATACAATTTTCATATTTGAAAATGTCTTGATACCTGTCGTAGTTGTATCAAGTGTGTTTTACCTAATGTTGTTATAATGAACTAGTATCATACTGGCAGGTTATACATGTCTGTTTTTGGTGAGATATCTCAACTCTTCAGATCGATTATAAAATTGTTGAATCTCAATTCATTGTGCACTTACTGTAGGTCTGTGATGCTGGAGGCGGCTGCGGGGTAGGACACATAGAAGCGCAGGCCGTACCCACTCCCACTGTGACTGATGGACAACTTGGTGAAGTTAGCCCACCCCTTGTAGAAGGACACCTCGTTATCCCAGAGAACTGCTCGTGGGTCACTCCCTTCTCCAAGCACCAGCTCGGCCTTCATACGCCATGGGACAGCCAGGGTGCCGAGCAACTCAACTGGTACACTCTATGAAAAGATTCAAAATGGATTATCAGTTATTTGGTGGAAATAAACACTCCAGTGGCCACTGCACCATTGGAAATGGTTTGATGGAAACGAGATCAAAACATAATTATTGTGAATTGTCACAATGATTAATAAGATTTGGTTATGTGTTTAAGAAGTAATCATAAAAGGATGGAATATCTGTATTAAATGCAATAAGATATTCCTAGAAATTATGTTATGATTCAATAATACTGACACTCAATTGTGCTGAAATACCAATATCTACAATGTCTATAATCACCAACCTGAGCATCTAGAAGGCGGATAGTGGGGTGAACGGTGAATGGTGCGCCCTCGTGTGATGCCTCGGGTGCCTGTAGGTTGACTGCAGTCTTGGGCTGCTGGATGGTAACGGGCTCACCCGCGTTCTCATCCGCTGCGTACTCTGCCCATGCTTCTGAACCGGGTGGTGGAGGTGGCTGCAGCACTGTGGCACCAAGCACTACAACAAGACAGATCTAACTGGGTTAGTACTACAACAAGACAGATTTAACTGGGTTAGTACTACAACAAGACAGATTTAACTGGGTTAGTACTACAACAAGGCAGGTTTAACTGGGTTAGTACTACAACAAGACAGATTTAACTGGGTTAGCACTGCAACAAGACAGATCTGACTGGGTTAGGGTTACAACAAGACAGTTTCAACTGGGTTAGCGGTACAACAAGACATATCTAACTGGGTTAGAACTAAAACAAAACAGATCTAACTGGGTTAGCACCACAACAAGACAGATCTAACTGGGTTAGCACTAAAACAAAACAGATCTAACTGGGTTAGCGGTACAACAAGACAGATTTGACTAGGTTAGCACTACAATAAAACAGATTTAACTGGGTTAGTACTACAACAAGACAGATTTAAGTGGGTAAGCACTACAACAAGACCGATTTAACTGGGTTAACACTACAACAAGACCGATTTAACTGGGTTGGGGTATTTGTACAGGAAGCATTAAATCTTATTGGTAGCTGATTTAGTTCTGCTGAATGAGCTTCACTGAATTGAAACACTGTGGAATAAAAATGAAAAAAACTCATTGTAAAAACAATTTGTGTTCCTTGACATAATTAACTGACTTCAATACTCAGTTTGAATGTAGTATTTACACTATAAAATACAAAAAGCTTACATGGAGGGGAATCTTTTTCCCTATAAAATTAGTCATTATAATTCATTTTAAATGCCCCACCAACCTGTAGCATTGGCGGCGTCGTCGATGGTTCCGAGCTGTATGGCGCTCACCAATGCTGAACCGGCCTCCTGGGTCTGCTGGTCTTTTTCATCAGCACCATCTGGAGACGTGGTCGGGGGAGACTCGATGGTGACCTCCACATCCATCGTGTCGGCCGCACGCTTCTTCCGTCTGCCATTTGGGTCGGCGATAACCCTTGTAACCTAATGCATTGGAAGCATATTATATGGGTGCTATGATATTGCGAAAACTGGCGTTAGCCTACTCTAGAAAGCTTAATTAATAATTGGGATGTACATTTGTATATGCAATTGAGACATTTGGTTCTGGATTGCAATAGATCGATTCCAGAATTGAAGCATAATTCTAGTGCTCTTTGTAAAGATGCATTTGGAGCAATGATACAGGGGCAAGTCACATAAAAAATGTCTTCTTTTTTTTGGGGGGGGGGGGGAGGGGAGGGAAGAAAAGTTTTAATACATATTCAAACATACCTAACCCATAATTGTTTCAGATTTCGGCAAATGCGGTTCATAGGTATCCGTCGTGAATGATCACAACTTCTAATTACTGGTGAAAAATATTACTAACCCTTATTGCAGTATCTGAACATAACATGGCATCTGAGCTCTACTTACGTATATATTTTCAGGAGGGACACCGAAGAACGCGGCCAGATTGGCAGCTACATTAGTACCATAAAACTCATCAGGTGACATAGATGGCATCTGTAGAGTAGCCTTGACAACAGGGGCGATGTAGATCAACACTACATTCTGCCCACATAGAATGATGTTGAGCAGTTTTTTGGTCTGGTCGAGGTAATTGGCACCACTGGTGGGATTTGCACTCAGGACAACGGGTGCAGTGGCTGGTGTTATATAAACGTTGTTGTGAAAGACATCCAGTCTTGAAGGGGTGCTGTAGTACATAGCGACTCGGATACAGTGGTGGTTGGCAGAGTTTAGCATCTGGAAGCGCGCACGTTGGGGAGGGGTACTTGAGAGATATGTGTCGCAGTAATACCCTGTGGGAGATCAAAGTGTTCTTGGGTAGAACTTATTTGAAAAAAAAATTCATAATGTTAACATGCGCATTTTTAATTGATTAAAATTCGACATAGTTAAGAAATATAGTCTACAATGGACTGCATACTTTGATTTGAATGTTTTTAAAACAAATATAATTCATATCAATTGTCATTGAGAATGAAGGGGTATGGTAATGCACTAATTGTCATCCGTGTTATATTGAGGCTCAGAGATTCAGCATTCATTACATTGATTATATAACCAACAATACACATAATTTAAGGCCAATCAATTATCGAAAGGGGTTCTCATCATGTCTATCATTAAAACTGTTGTGTTCAAAAACAATCAAACCCCCCTATTTCTTCTGACACACACAGTGATGAGAAAGTAGTACATTACAGCTCAACTTAAATGATGAAGAGCGGGATCTTTTCCAAGCTGAATAAGCTCTTTTCTGTTTCTCCAGTTTAAATGAACGGGGATGGTATCTTTATACCTTCTCAAATCAAAAATCAAAACAAAAAAAAGTTAATGAATTGAGGTGATTTAACATGTCCAACCTGCGGCCACCATGAAGTGGAATGTAGAGATGCGTTCCTGACACGTGTAGCCTGCACACCAGCCATGGTCCTGGGGCCCGTTCACAAGGTCTACGTAGGTGTACGGTCTACTAGCCACACCTGCAACAAGGGGAAGATTATAAATTACTGTATATTCGCACGTATTTAAGCCCAACTCGCGTATCAGCCGCCTCTCACTTGGGGGAATCCCAAAAGTCGCACCTTTTTTAGAAAAGGTAGTGAAATCCCATTTATGAATTATTGTGCCGTTGATGTATGGCATATTGGGCACTAGCGGGATACAGTGTGTTACTCTGGTATCAATTCCGTCCCCTATTCAGTGCTATTGTCACCAGCAACCAGCCCGCAAATCTTGTGTCTGGGAATAGGGTACTAAATGTACAACTACTTTTTCGCGGATCTGGCATAAATAATAATTTCACTGATACTTGAATTCACTGACAGCCAGGGCAGATAAGCTATGGGCTTGTTTATAAGACAGTATTTGCGGTATTATAAATTCGCTGCTCTTTCATTTCCGTGAATATAGCGAAAATATATACACAGTGAAATAAGTTACGACCACAGTTGGGCATAAGTATCGTGGGTGAGTTGTAGCTAGACATTCCATATGCCACCTGTCCATAATGGGGTAGTGGTTACCACATTGGCTTCATGGCACAAGGTGCAGGATTTCTAATCCCTGCCAAGCTATATGCATGAATATATTTATGATCCAACCCTTAGCTGATAAGCCTAAGATATCACTACTATATCAACATGCTTAGATATATTATCTTAGAAGATGGGAGCAGGTGCTTCTTTGATAGCCCACGTATATAGACAAAGGTGCACGAGTATAGTTCCTCACTGAGGGTTATTTCACGAGGCGAGTGTTCCTTTGTGTTTATTTCATGTTATTATTAACAATATTCAACAAACTTGCACTTAATTGCAAATTTACCGTGGTTAGATCAACAATTTTGTTGATTTGATAGGCCATGAAATACGGGGGAGGGTTATTTCACGGGGAGTGTTAAATACGGCCTTCCTTGGTTAAGTCAATGGGAGTGCCGTATTCACCATGAAATAAAGATAACAACAGTACAAGCCTAACCTGCGTCAGGATCTGATGTACACACGAAGGCTATTGGTGAGAGGCGACGTAACTCGGTGTCTACGTCCAGACTCTCTAGTGCCAACAGGAAATACTCCAGGTCACAGCAGTAGTAGGCCTGCCACTGATCCTTATACACACAGCCGGTGTTACGGAATATACCTGCAAAGTACAATGGGGTATATCGTACAGACAGTAAGTCACCAGCTGGTGCCACACAAACTCAGTATCAGTAGGGACCACAAGACCCTGAAGGTGATCATTTTTTAACACCCCCCCCCCCCCCAGTCGAGGGGTCAAAATCGTTTACCCCCCCCCCCCTTACGGCCGAAAATCGGCTCGCGCACGGGCCCTTTGTAACGCGCGGGTTTTTTTCGCTCAAAACAGGTCAAATTATTTTGCCCCCCCCCCCAAGAGGGGTCCAATTTTTTTTGCCCCCCCCCCCCCGGTCAAAGGGTCCACATTTTTTTGCCCCCCCCCAAACCCACCACCCCCCCCCCCCCCTGTTGTTAAAAAATGATCACTCCCTTATACGCTGCGAACATGGGTGATTGCCGTCGGCTGTCACCTCAGAGAACATTCCATCATTGGGTTATAAAACGTATACAGCTACTATTTTGTCTGAAGCCTTGGTGGGTAACTGGCCAGGGCTGCATTCAAGTCAAGCCTATGCGTTGATACACTCCCTATCAGGGGTGGGCATATCTGAAAGCCCTGGAGCCAATACAGGACTGATTGTAGCCAAGACATGTATTGGAAGGATATGCCCTCGTGGGCATTTTTCACGATAGGGGATATGCCCCTACCCCCCTCCTACCCCCACAAGAAAATTTAGGAAGTCTAGACTTAAAATGGTGTATTCTGGTGCATTTTGGCACAAAGTATAATATTGCTCCATTCTGTAATTGCCCTCGCTTTATTGGGACTGGAACATTGTTTTGGGAGGGAAACGGTTTGGAAATTTTTCGAAAATCTTCACCTAAATGGTGCACTCTGATGCATTTTGGCACATGATACTATGGCTCAGATCTGTATTCATCCTCTACTATTGAGGGTGGAAATTACTTTAGGAGGGACAGACCAGTAACTTCCATAGATGATAAAGGATAAGGACCTGGAGACCTGGCAAGGATTTTCATGAAAATGCCTAGACCTCAAGAAAACAATCACAATGAACATGCTATTTCAGATTTAAAAAATTGAAAGATTTAAAAAATTTTGAAGTCAAATAATGTATTTTAGTGCAATTAAAAAATGTATCATAACTTTCGTTCTAGTTGGACAATTTACTAAATTCTTTCACTTTTGGAAAACTTGGGGTCAGGAGGGCATTGTCGCCAATTTCAAGTCCTATGTCGCCTCTTTTTGGCGACATGGCGACAGCTGCCCACCCCTGCCTATGGGTCGGCATGATGCCTGAAAGTGACATAATCACCAAGCGTGTGCCACTCACAATTCTAGTACTGTTCTAGTATACTATGTGGTTAAGTGCGAGTGGTGAGAATGCCCCTTGAATACAGCCAAGGATGCATTCGAGCAGGGTGACGTCAAAGTGCATAAAATCTTTAACCCCTGTGTAGTACATTAATTTACCTTTATTGGGAAAGACAACGTCTACGTCCAGCTTGGCTCCAGTTATGTCTGTATGGGCCACACTTGGTATACGGTAACTGCCGACTCCATGACGTGCATCTCCGTCCCACTCATACTCCGACTTAGAAATGGCACTACAGAAGGGTTTGTCACCGAAGAAGGTACCGTCCAAATCTTTAAACGAGACAATATTATGTCCATGAGTTTGTAAACTATTGTAAAGCAGGCCATCTTTCGCTGGGGAAGCATCACGTTATGGTTATACACATGCCCGAAATGCTCCCTATGGCCATTCTTTATGTGTCACCTACTTTATTTAACATCATCCCGTAGAATCCAGCTTATAATTCAACTGATTATCAGAATTCGGCTCAATTTACTACGTTTGGAGTACACACTTTAACTCCACCTTTATTCAAAATACACCGTCCATCCGTCCGTCCATAAAATACCTTGGCCATATGGCACCCTCTAGTTAGGATATAATCGCCCAGGACAAGTAACATGCTCCAGCCTTCAAATATGATATTTGAAGGATTTGGAACACATTTGAACACATTTGAGTAGAACTAAAAATATAGAAGAAAATCGGACCATCTCACTTTAAAGGGGTGCCTCCACCAAAGACCGTCCATCCGTCCGTCCATCAAATCCGTCCAAAAAAGCACTTTTTGACCAAAAATTGGACGGATTTGATGGACGGATGGACTAAAACCACTTCCACCAAGGTCCGTCCGTCCATCCGTCCATCAAATCTGTCCAGTTTTTGGTCAAAAACTGGACGGATTGATGGACGGAATGGCCGGACGGATTCCGTCCATCAATCCGTCCATTCTGTAGAAAAATGGACGGACGGAAATATCAAAAGATTTTGATATTCCCGTCCATCCATTCTGTCCATCAATCCGTCCAACAATCCGTCCAGTTTGAGGTAAAAAACTGGACGGATTTGTAAAAAACTGGACCGATTGATGGACGGAATGGCTGGACGGATTCCGTCCACCAATCCGTCCACCAATCCGTCCATTTTTAGACCCCAAACTGGACGGCTGGACTGCTTTTTTGGACGGATTTTATGGACGGACGGATGGACGGTCTTTGGTGGAGGCACCCCTTAATGGCCACCATCCATTGGACTTGAATTGGTCAACGATTTTAAAGGAAATGCAGTCCAATCGGCCGAAGTTATTTGGGCAGTTTATGGGCTCAATCGGCTGAAGTTCCCCTGTGGACGGTGCTCATTGTAGTTAAATTTAGTATATTATGCATAAATTAGCCGATCTGAGCCCTGTGGATGGTGGGCAGCATCAAAGCAGATAGGACAGCATAGTGACGTAATAAATGCATGAACTCGCCAAGGTCTGTTTACCCAATTTACGAATCTTACCTTTTACCAGATTTTTCTTCATGCCGTCGCAGTCCATGTCCACACAGTCTGACGGGTTCACTTTGCTGAAGATGCAAATAAATAGACGAAGGTTCACTAGGATCGTTAACAACTGAGGAATACCTCGCAATACAAAGCCAAGGGAGCGCTGGTAATTTTTCGATTTCATTCATACAATTGTTCATTTTTTCATGATATTCCTAGATTTAGTGTAAATCAGATTTCTCCTACTCTTGCAAAGTTCATGGTATTATGAAGAAAAGTGGCAATGCATTATAAATGACAGCACATTAATTAGTGTTTGCATCTAGAAGGTAGAGGGGGATGATGTGTCGGAGGTATACTTTTGAGGGACATGTGATGCCTCAAGGCCTCATGATACGTTGCCACCATACAGCACTTGGTGCATCAGGACACACACTACAATTAAGGGCATAATAAACTACAGTTCCCATAGCCTCCACAAGAAGGCCCGACCTTAAATGATTACTGGATTTCTGCAATAGTTCTTGTCTTGTAGGGACCAGCTACCAGTACCCTGGAAGTATGGTGGGAGAAGTCCACCAACTCATGCATAGTGCAAGAATAAACGGCATAATGCATTAGTACATTAGAATATTGGCTCACCCTACATTGGGGTGCGGGTTATAGAATTTCGAACCCTCCTGTACTTCCACATGATGGGTTGCCGTCATAACATGGAATGGGTGGGTCAGGTCTTCATTGAACTGGTTAATTCCTATAATGGCATCACGCTGCCCACATCTGTCGTTGAAATGGCTGAAAGCCGTTCCTGTAAGAAAAGGAAAGAGTTTCACCATATGTACCAAGTGGTGAATCAATAACTCAATCACCCCACACTCAATCACCCCACACTCAACCACCCCACAGTATGAATAATGAACCGCAAAAATAAGTCTGTTACTATTGTAAACCAGCAGTAGATTCTACTGCCCATGTTCATTAAAACCGTAAACCACAGTAGATTATACTGCTCAGCTACATTTATTTCTAACAGTGCACCATACACCTTACAATCAATTACCAAACTCTCAATCACCCCACACCCACATTTAATTGAATTGAATCTTTATTGAACGGTAGCGTCTTACGACGCTTTCTTCCAGGACAATCCTCTTACATGTGCTTTGATGGTATAATACAAATGCAATCACCCCATCACACTAAATTATCCCCCCACCCAATCACCCCATACTCAACCCCCCCCCCCCACCCAATAAGACTAAAAGGTAAGACATTACCGCTTATCTTTGTGAGTCCACACACAGTATTGTACGACATTATGCCTGATATTGGGTGGTCCGCTCCACTGTTATGGCCTCCAGAGAACTGAACCACAATGCCGAGATAACCTGAACTCATACGGCGAGGTCCTGTCAATATAAAATCACACAATGTGAGACCATAATGTATTTCAAAAACAGATGCATATGATTGTATAATCAGCATACAATGTCATGTATAAGGTAGAAGGAGTGTAGACAATCACCCAGATGAATTATGTTTCTACTAAGGCTTTTGAGAATAATATCATCATCAGGAATGTGGGTTTTATGATCTGTGTAGAAACTATGCTTATTTCTTTATTTGAGAGGTATTAATTGTACCTTGGTTCAGGTTTCTGTTTAAAAAGAAGTAGGTTATCGTTGCATCACCGTTGTTAGCTGCGCAGGTGGAATCCACTGTCCGACCGACAAGGCAACTGTCCTTCACTTGGACCACCTTAGTGTTGGAATTACATAAAGTCTGGCCGTGACTCAGTGCACTTGGTTGGATGACCATGAGGAAGAGACTCACTCCATTACTTACACCTAGAGAAAGAATTGTGTTTCATCATCAATACCCCATGTTTTGCACCAGCATGCCAGGCTAATAAAGGACAAAATGTATAGATCTAATGCAATTCTTGATAACTTCATACCTAAAAGAGACATTTTAAGGATGGGGTTGATAGCCATTTGTACAATGTGGCCTGATGTAGAGGTTCTAGAATCAATAGCCATAGGCCTATGTATTTATGTGACATTGTACTAGGAATAGGGAATAATGTATTGTGGTCCCCTTTCGCAAATCATGTAACATATTTAGAACTTTACATTGTATTATTTTCAATTTTGCAATATATTTTCCATGCATGTCAATACTTAATTAAACGCCATGGTCATCACTATATCATGTACAACGTCATTATGAATAGTTTAGATAGATAAATATCACATATAGATAGATACATACCAATGAAATTCTTAACTTGGATTGAACCTACGACTTCCAATAAGATACCAAAGTCCCAGCAGTGCCAGGCGAAGAAGTTAGGAACCTCCATACAGGGTTCACTGCCAGAGTTCGGCTTGATATACCTGGAGAGAGACTTTTTTTTTGTATGACATGAGGAAAACAGTGAACAAAAACACCTCTAAACCTTTTGAGAGCTCTGTAAAGGGTTTACAGGTTTTGCTGTTCTAATGGCCAGAAACTGTTTCAAGGGATTTGTAAGCTAAAGCATTGGTACAATGTTATTATTTTGATGTTTATTTCACGAGGTGAATTAAACATGAATTTAGTCAAATTCTCTCAACATGTAACTTACCTTTCAAATCCGACCAATCCCCCGTGACATTCGTTCCCTATCCAATCCATTGCATCATAAGCATTGTTACTGCATGGGTTATATGGCAGTTTCATACAGGACCGCTCAAACGCTGACCCGATGTTGTACTTTAGGATTAAAAATGTGGCATATTCTAGGTGATACAATGCGTTGTACTCATAATTGGTAATTGAGTTTCCACTTGAGCCAGGCCAGATACCGTAGGTTACCACACAATGCTGTACTAACACGAAGGATGCAGCCACGTAGATCCCTGCAATTGATAAAACAAACCAGTATTGGTTAGTGGGGCCAATGTGTATTTCATCAGGGCAAGCTGGGCTTGCCCATATCTGGGATTTGGTCCTTATTGTTTAGGGATACTACTGTAACGAAATGACAATTTAAAATAATCTTTTATGGCGTTTTGTCAAAGTGGGTAAGATCTGGGCTGGATTCGGACACTTAAAATATTGGCCTATATGGGACCCACCACTTAGCTCAGGGCAGAACTATGGTGGGTCCCATATGACAGCCCACCGGGAAACCCATATGGGCCCCACTAAGCAATGCTGACTCAGAAGTTACAGGATATCCTAGCTAACAACAAAACGTTGTTTTACGTCAAAGTAACGTTTTAAACTTTACATACCGTTATGTCATACTAAAGAGCCTTAGAAAAACGTTGATATATAACGTTATATAACGTTATAAAATGGTGTCTAACGTTATTTGTTTACTCGGATGGGATTAGTGCAGCAGATTGAACGCAGTTAGAGCTACTGTTTTAAATGGAACAAGCCAAAGCATATAATGTGGGGCTATTTTAGTAAATAGAACAAACTTGATGATATGGGGCTACTGCAGTAGATTGAACAAGGTGGTAGCGTTACTGTAATAATTGAAACAAGTCACAGGGTATGGGGCTATTGTTGTACATGGACCAAACTACAGGAGATGGACTCTACTGTATCATAACAATCATCAGCTTTATGGCCACCGTCCACTAGCGAACTTCGGCCGATTAAACCCATACAGTTCCTATATATTGATTCGGCCGATTAGAGCAGTGGACGGTGGCCATTAGGAAACTGATAAGGAACTGCTTACCGGTTGGTTTGACACGGTACAGGAAGACGTTGAGTATCCGCACCTTGCTGCTGTCAACAACACAAATGCCCACACCACGGAGATGGTGGAAGACAGAATCTGACACCTTGTCTGGGAGAGTGGCAGCAGCAGTGCCTAGGTTTGTGTTGGTTTCTTCCAGATCCACAAAATTGAGTGCACATGCACTATAATGTTGCCGCTGCAGAGATAGATAGGTAGGCTTAAGCCAGTCGTCCACTAGCCAACGGAATGAGTTTTGACAGACGGTTAAATGATATAAGTTTAAACTATTAAATCAATAGGAATGAATTAAGCCTAGCATATGTGCCTTATTTTTCTGTTAATAGTTGTATTATCTACACAAATAAAACAATTTAAAGCAAGAAATCGGCAGACAAAACTCGTTCCATCGGCTACTGGGTGAGCGGCTTTAGCCTCAATTTTTTATAGAGGCTGCCTGGCTAAAATCAAAACTTATTTTATTCACGATAGAAACAATCCACTTTTCTTAGGTTTGCAAACTTTTGTGGGTATAAAATCAATGTCAATTTCATGTGAAACATTGTCGAAAAAAAAGGGTAGACAAAATCAATTCCATCGGTCAGTGGACAACAAGATTTAGTTCTCGAAATAGTTCTCTGTGGACATACATACCATCATCGCGCCTTCCTGCCCTCCTGCTACAAACTCCACGGCGCTGATCAATGCATAACCTGTTAAAACCAGTCATGTTGCATTAATGCACATGTGGAACATGGTCCTAAATGAAAGGCTTAGCAGATAGTAACACAGTGCACGGCAAGACCAGAGGGGCAGCTGGTCCCAGTACTAACCTCACTGCACTTTTTCATTAAACTACAATAGCACATATCGTATGCAACAAGGGACCAACTTGCCAAGTCACTAGACGCCACCCATTTTCCCTGTAATCTTAAAAACCCATTTTCCCTGTAATCTTAATGATTCCCGCTCTTCTCTAGATGGTGCCACTGTAAGTATGAATTTCCTTTCCCTTAGTTAGTTCTAACCACCCTATCCTTTAGTGGTAAATAGATTCGGTTATAGTTCTATTACAGTTTTAAAAAAGAAAAAGAAAAAAAAGAGATAAAGAAAAAGGGGGTGCGGGGGTACAGCCCCCGATATATATAACAATGTTACCAACTTACAGTGGTGCCATCATGAGGATAGGCCTGGAAACTGATTAAGATTACTGGAAAAGTGGGTCTTTTAAGATTTCTTTAAAGTGTTTTATTGGGTAAAATAACATGATGATGTTATACATTGGATTCGGCGCATTGCCGTTCTGCCTTCAAGACCCCTAACAGATTACCCTAGATTACAGGTAAAATGGGTGACGTCTAGTGACGTGCATATAGTATAGAGTAAAGTGATCACTACGGAGAAGGCAAATAAGTACTACTGCAACTAGTTATTAGCAGGATATATATAATAATGGGGGCACCTGGTTAACTTGTGTCCGTCTGCGTACGAAGTCTACACGTGTAATGGGAGATGTAAGCTAATAAGATCAACATACATTTCTATGGCCAATAAGAGTAGTATTCCTTCTAGTCCAGTTTCGTAGAAAATTGATTGCTATCATTTAAGTCTGATTTATATATAGGTGCTTGAGGGTCAAGCCAGCCCAAGCTGCAGGTCGCTCTATTAGCCAAATTATAAAGAGTTTCATTTTCCAGAATTCAGCATAAAAAAACGGTGAAAAAGCAGTGAAGCCCACCCCCCCCCTCCATTCTTTTCAAATTTCATTTCTATCTTGATTTATAAGGTACATTTTTTGGGGAGGAGGGTGGAGGGATTCGAAACTTTAATTTCCACCATTAAAATGTTAAAATGACACAAATTCTAATGTCACTTAAGGTGCTATCAAGTAAACAATTCAATGCGTTCTGATTATTATGTGGGTCTGGTTGAGTGGGGTAGTATTGGTGGACCAACCTGTGTCAGAACTAAGGGTGGGTATAGGGACATGGGGTATAGAGGATTATGATGCCTGGCTAAGTTGTAGATGTGCCTATTATAAAGGGTAACAGGCCTGCCCCCAGATGGACCAGGTCTGACCTATACACCTGCAGTATACAGGTGCTTCCTTCTTGTAAGATCACCTTCAAACTAATTAGCTGCTCCCCCTAAATACTGTGAGTGCATTTGTCTGATTCCCGCCACAGATTGAGCTTTACCATTATTTGATACATCTGCATTGCAGTACTTAGCGGCCAATATGTTGAAAATATTGAGTGCTATGTATCAGATAAAGTAGTAATAGAGAGTATCACGTTGATATGTCATCCCTTTCATGGAAAATTCGGAACATTTATTAGCTGGTATTGTATCTTTAGATTTCATCAAAGTTAACTTGTTCAGTAAAATGTTGTAGAGAAATATATCAGTTTTTCATATCTAGTCATCATACATTTTTACCGAATTACTAGCCTACAAATGAGATTTGGTTATTTCAACTGATTAGGCAAATTATATATGTTGTGAAGATTAACCTGCAATGTGATTAGTTTCCATACCTTTTACACCTTCCCCCGTGCTCAGAACACCCCGACTGACGATCACAGCAAAGCCAAACACTTCGTCTGTGTCAGTATACGAGTCATCTTCTCCCGAAATGATGACATTACGGTTAAGCGAACACACCTGAATTTGAGTTTGAATACAAAGTTATTGACTCGAAATTACTGAGAAACAAAGTTGTTGCATATGACCAGTATGCCCGTTAGGAGTACATGTTTAACAACAGAAGCAGTGCCACAGCATTTGATCATGCGTAATCTTAAACAAAGTATACATATATCCTACATACTCTGACAGTTCTGCAACAATAAAATAAACATATACCGCATCCTACATTTTACATTTGCAAATTTAACATCCCACTGCTGTGGGTAATGTGTCAAAATTCCCAGCAATAAAATATGACATTGGAGGGAACAGACAGAGCAATGTGTCCATAATCTCAATCCAATATGCAAAGTTTGCAATGGAAAATGCCAAATTGCAGGATTTTTCCAATTAAGCAATAACACATCATCTAAAAGTTTAGCCTTAAGTATGCGGGCCCAAATTATAATCTGGTGTGAATTGGAGAACGCTTTGCCATAAGGCAACCTTTTCCTAAACTTGGGTTAGGTTAGGTTTTTTATTGCACGAATCGTTCCAAGGGAACGTTTTTCGTCGCACAACAATATTCCTGGTTCATCCTATGATGCTATAATTATGTCTAATACTCATATCTAGTCTAAAGTGTTATAACGGCGATAGACAACGAGCCATGTTGGCCCATAATATAGCATAATAATATCGCAAGACCCCAGACAAGTCCTCAGTTTAGGCAAAATATGACTTTCATGAAATGGTGTTGTTAGTATAGACGACAGACTCTGGAGTCAGGTTAGGTTTGGGATTTCCAGTGGAAGCTTATTGATCAATTGCATGTTTAAAACGGCGCTTAGTAGGAAGTTTCTGCACATCTTTATCCAGGATGTCCCAAAGACTGACCCCCCTGTAATATGGAGATTTTTGATAAAAGCTTGTTTTAGCTCTTCTTTTGTCGAAACAAATTTTAAGATCTCCCCTAGTTCTAATATGTATCTGTTCCCGTGCTTCACCACCATGCACTTTTTCCCACATAACATGTAGGAGTCGAATTTTACGCCGTCTTTCTAACAAATCCATATCACATTCATGATGTAAATCAACTATGCTGATGTTTCTGACTCCTACCCGAAGGCAGACACGTAGTGCATGATTTTGCATCCTCTGAAGCTTGATGAGCTCTCCACTATGGGCGCTACACTGTAAAAAATAGATGTACTTTTGACAGATTCACTCTGTAAAATTTAACGCTGATTCACCGTTATTTGGAATACAATGAAGCACCGTAAATATCAGCCATTTCACAGTGGATCCTTGTTAAATGCTAACCTGGTTTGGATTACAATGATTCAACGTAAATTCATCTTCTAATGTCAAATACCAGAGGGAGCCACATATAGTGGATCTTACCATAGATAGGTGGCCTGGTTTGTAAGAAGATTTTTCTGGAGAGTGTGAGCCCTTGAAGTGGAGTATACTTGTTGAAATAATGGTAATTTTCAATTAATCTATATGTTTGACAATTTAATAATTCAATCTTGTGATAGGTTTTGACAAAATACCATGATCACTTGACAATATCCAGAAGAAAGTAGCTGTCTGGATCTATACACCTATTTTGTGGTAATATACTATGCATATATCCTCACCTATGGAAACTCTGTCTTGTATCAATCCTATAGAGTAAAACCACTTATATAGGCCAGGGCTAGTATGCAAGTCAGATCGCCAGTGGTGCGTATAGGATAAGGACAAAGTCAAAGTATGGCTTATCCGTAAGTTTTTAGATGTATGCTACAGTGACCAAAGTCACCATAATCAGACTCCCTGTGAGGCTTATCGAATATTCTCTGTATATTTGAATACTGTGAATCTATTAATGCTGATTTAACGTAAAATTAACGGTGATTCAACGTTAAATGAACAGTGATTCTGTGTAAAATGAACAGTGATTCTGCGTAAAATTAACGGTGACCATCACCGTTAAAAAAACGGTGAAAGTTATGTCCCAAAAGTTGCCGGTGATTCAACGTCATTTTGACGACATTTTTTTTACAGTGTAGGTACCCGTATAGAAGGAGCAATATTCAATAGAGGGAAGAATCATTACTTTATAACTTCCGAAACTAACCAGCTAAATTATCAACAGACATCCACTGTAGTACCAACGTGAATGGCCAACTGACTGCTGTTTCCTAGAGGGTCTAATAGCTTACTAAACCAGACCTATACATACCTCGCCTCGTGTTTTCACACTCTTAGCTGGTGAGACACCGTCCGCAGTTAGAACATGTGTAGAACCTGCAATTGAAAATAATTATCATGGAGTTACGACAGTTCATTATAGTCCGCGCGCCAATGGCTTTTTTTTCCTTTCTTTTTTTGAACGAATTTAAACTTTTAATTTTTAAACTGTAATCATAATTATAGTTTTCTCATAAATGACCTTTGCGGCCAATAGAAAGTGATAGCTGTAACCTACCAGTGTGAATAAATTCACTTATGGCACATTTCCTACAATGGCCTCGGCCGATTAGAGCCCAGTGGACGGTGGCTAGCCAGCATACAATATACGAGAGAGAGAGGGAGAGAGAGAGAGAGAGAGAGAGAAAGAGAGAGAGAGAGAGAGAGAGAGAGAGAGAGAGGGAGAGAGAGAGAGAAGCTACTCACCTAGATGTTGATATACCACAGCGGTTTTGATGATCACTGTATTGCCTTGAACACTGTCCACAATGACTATTTCTCCACGAGTCACTTCAAATCCAGTTGTCGTTAAAAATATTTCATCTCCATCCACCCAAAGAACAGTATCCTCAACAATTAACTCTGTTAATTGAAAAAGAGTAAACAAGGGGTCAATAAAATACTAGTGCTTTATGAACATTTAACAGTATTACTACCACATTCATGACTGTATCGTAACAGGCGTTGATCGTAAGTTGCATTGATACACTTGCAAAGCATTGATGCATCATGCTAACAGGGTCAGCATGATGCATCAATGCAGTTCCGGTAGGTTACCTCATGTCCTTGATTAAAGGGTTAATAGACAAATGCCAACGCCCATTGATACCGTCTCTGCTGTATTTCACGAGTGCGCGGGCTGGAGCAGTATCTCATGAAGCGGCATGCTGAGTGGGATGCGCCCAAGCCCCCATGAGTGAAATACATCAGAGCAGTATCAATGTAGTTGACATTTGTGTTTATTTTTCATTTAAAGCCATTTAATGTAGAAAAGAAACTTTTTCTTAGCTCATTGAATACGGTACATTGTATTCAATGGGGGCCATTGAATACGACCCTTCCAGTACTAAAACATAGTAAATCTTGTATCTCAAAAAAATAAAAAGATGTACTTACGTGTATCTCCGATATTGACAGTCTGAGTCAGCTTCGTGCAGGTGACCTTCCATATCCCAAACAGCTCCAGACCCCCATGTACCACTGAAAAAGCCAAACTACTATTAGACATAAACCCCATGCACCACTGAAACAACCAAATTACTATTGCACACATTACATACACCCCAATGCACCTCTGCATATTTCATATATCCTGCATGCAAAATTAATATATTTCGTACTTCAATTCAATATTTTCTTGTTGGTATAGCAAAGCCTAAAATAGCAATAGTAAGGCCCGAGGTGCGGCTAAACTAGGATTGTCCGAGAATCTACAGGTCTACTTTTACACATAATTACATATAGACCCATGTATATGCACCCCTGAGAGTAAGCCTGTTTCTTTTTTGTGCAAGATTAACTTACGCATTGTCTTGACCTCAACATCAAAACCGTCGAACGCAAACTTCCCATCATTGTATGGGTCTCCCATTAGAAGCAGGGTGAATTGTCCCTCAAATGGAGTGTCAGCTGAGCCAACGATGAAGTAGCCTTTTTTTATCAAGACATATTTGACTTTGATCACGACTACAATGTTTGCGTCGTTCTTTATTTCTAAGGTGCCGAGTATGACGAGAGAGGTCAGTGTGTATGTCCCTGACGTTGCTATCTCCACACACTTATCTGGAACATATACAAGATAACACACACTTTTATTCATCGTCATAACACACTAAACCACCCCATTAATTAAAAGTCCAAGTGTCTTGATGTATTCCGTTTTGGCACGTTTTTGCTATTGTGTATAGCCAGTTTATTGGATGAAATATGATTCCAATTAGTATGGTCTACAGAACTGTTGAAACTAAGAAAAATAATCGCTAAACTTTTTCTTTTGTTCTATTCACATTCCAACTCTAGCAACGGTCATTCTAACCCGGAGAATGAATTTGAAACGGGCATACGGTCGGTATGATGTATTATATGTAATGCTCTGACTAGTGAAATCTCTGTTTAAATTGTAGTTCATTAATTTCAACGTGTGACTTTTTACCTGGAAAGAGGAAGGTAGCCAGCTAACAGATATAGGTTATTTTACATTGAGTTAATGTTTTTAACGTTATATGAAGTTTTGCCATGATAAGGAGCCATAGAGAAACGTTATATAACGTTATATAACGTGTTTTTTTTGTTTACTGGGTATATGCTATCCTTAGGAGATGAAGTTTCCTGACAGTATGCCGCAATGATGGCATGTTCGGTTGATGTCACTTACCTGCCGCAATGACGGCATGTTTGGTTGATGTCACTTACCTGCCGCAATGATGGCATGTTCGGTTGATGTCACTTACCTGCCGCAATGATGGCATGTTTGGTTGATGTCACTTACCTGCCGCAATGATGGCATGTTCGGTTGATGTCACTTACCTGCCGCAATGACGGCATGTTCGGTTGATGTCACTTACCTGCCGCAATGACGGCATGTTCGGTTGATGTCACTTACCTGCCGCAATGACGGCATGTTCGGTTGATGTCACTTACCTGCCGCAATGACGGCATGTTCGGTTGATGTCACTTACCTGCCGCAATGACGGCATGTTCGGTTGATGTCACTTACCTGCCGCAATGACGGCATGTTCGGTTGATGTCACTTACCTGCCGCAATGATGGCATGTTCGGTTGATGTCACTTACCTGCCGCAATGATGGCATGTTCGGTTGATGTCACTTACCTGCCGCAATGATGGCATGTTCGGTTGATGTCACTTACCTGCCGCAATGACGGCATGTTCGGTTGATGTCACTTACCTGCCGCAATGACGGCATGTTCGGTTGATGTCACTTACCTGCCGCAATGACGGCATGTTCGGTTGATGTCACTTACCTGCCGCAATGACGGCATGTTCGGTTGATGTCACTTACCTGCCGCAATGACGGCATGTTCGGTTGATGTCACTTACCTGCCGCAATGACAGCATGTTCGGTTGATGTCACTTACCTGCCGCAATGACAGCATGTTCGGTTGATGTCCAGTCAGTCTTACTCTCGTCCCATGTGGCTTGTGTGTCCCCAAGGCAGCCCGTGTACACGGACACAGACTGGTCGTTGTCGGGTTCCACGCACCCTGTGTACTGACACTTCTCTGCGTGCAGGTTCAGCGACACATCATGCACGTCTGGCCCATCAGACCCAGGCCCGCACACTGCAATACAGGCAGATAGCGACATCAGCATTATATATATAACCCTTTATGGACAGCATGATGTCCTAACGGCTTTATTTTTTGTCGTTATGGTGCACTATAAACGCGTCGGGATGTCATTCATTAGCACTCAGTTGGTGCGTCATGTCGCCATGCATAATGGTGGCAAAAGGGCATACTGCTTTAAAGCATTATGCTGCCCTCAGATGGTTCAATGCTATGTTGCTTCTGTGGGTCAGCAATGGAAGCACATCAGATGCAGTAGGCAATTGGTGTCACGGTCCCAAGAATGAGCCACATGGCAAGTTTATATCAGATATCGTCTTGATCCCTGTGATAGGATGCCCCCTAAATCAATCAGGTGAACAGACATTGACTACTTTGCCTGTCTCAACGTCCACATTCAGTATACTACTTGCATTGTAAGCTTCGTGTAAAAGAAAACGTTACCATTTTCCTCGAGGGGGTATGCTGTCAACATGATGAAAATGGAATATACAACTAATGGTTCTCAGTACCAAATATGTTCTGCACTTACTCTGGTCAATTTATCTCTATAGTACACAAATCGGTGCCATTCCAACTGTGTAGTATACTACAACTGTGATGTATACATCAATCCAACGTTTATATGTGTAAGCGTCTATACAATGCTATATGACACATAAGGGTACCAAACCATGTCCATGGACACCCAGAGTAGTACCGATAGTAAGCCCTTTTTATATATTAAATGAAAACTTGAATAAAAAGTGCTCACCAATGTAGATAACGTGCCCAGATTCATACACCCAGTCATACGTGGATTCGAGTGAGGTTGAAGCGTTGTAGATCCATGTTCCATCGAACCTCACTCTGTCTGGCAGTTCTTTGAGGGGGAAGGCTATTTCAAGACAAATACCTCTCTGTGAATCAAGACAAGGTTAAAAAATTAGTGTTATACATTAAAATCTTCCCTTTTTTACGCCATTAAAATAACGGGGAAATATCAGTATAATATCGCCAAGCACAGAAAAATAATAATATTATGATAAGGGCGGGGGCAACACAGCCCATCCCCCCTGCTGGACAGCGACCTTACTGATCACTAAGCTCGCGCTAGGATATGTTTTTCTTTCGCCAGATTGGCGAAAAACTTCCGTTTTTCTTTCTCCAATTTCAGAGTTAATTCTCCAGATATTCAGCCAGGTTAATGTGATTTTCATTATGCAATATTTTAGCCTGATATAGATAGGGTTGACTTAGAGTTATGTGTTGAGAAATCTAACATTTTAGAGACCTTTCAGTGATTCTACTTAAATCTAAAGTGGGTGGTGCATGACCACCTTCCCCACAATCTCTTCTTTCCAGTATATGACATGACTAGGTGCAGGTATTTTTTTTCGCCAGCTGAGTAAATTCTGGCGAAAATTAGAGGTATTTTTACTATATATTTTCGCCAGTTACAACTTTCTATCGCCCTGGCGAATTGGCGAATGGCTAGCGCGAGCCTAGGATCAGGGGAGGTGGGAGACATACTGCCTACAATATACACACAATTATAAACCCTATGTGTTTATAATTATAGACAAAAAACAAAATCCTTTATTTACTTAGAGTTATTGCTCTGCACAAATTGTAAAAAAAAAAGCAAGTTCATTGATGTAAAACCATTTCATCTGAAGCCACCCCATGAAAAACACTAAAGCAGTTTAAAACTCTAGTTCTCTTCACCGGTTAAATTCATATAACATTATGCTGTTGAAATAAGTTTTACTTACAGGGATTCTGTAGAAGGTCCCGGAGTATTTTACATATGTTGTGGCGGCTCCCTCAAGGATAGACATTGTATAACGTTCACGTAGAAAGCTATCCGTCGGTATTACACCTGGGTTATAAAGCATAACATTCGTTGATATTTTTGAAAATACCAATTTTGACTACATGGTGAATACAACAGTTACTACACTGACATTCTTTGGCTCCCTATACGACCAATCTCTCAGTCACTATAGCCTACTTTGACCACATGAGATATGACAATAACACAATTCAAAAAAAGCTCAAAATACTACAATCACGTTGCCCCCATGAAAAACAATATAGACAAATGCCCATGGCTGGGTGGTCATTTTGGATCGTTCTTCCCTAGGTGAGACGGGGCCGGATCCTACAAAGCTGGTAAGACTGGGATGCAATTTGTGGAATGCGATGAATTTTCCCGGATGTAAATTTAAGACACCCTTTTGCTCAAAATGCCCATATCACTAAAGCGACATGACAATATGAAAATGAATGATTTTGAAACACTATGTGAGTCACATTGGTTTAAAGCAGCTACATCACCTCCATTTCCGACTTTTTCTGTTGGAACTATGTGTGTTTAGTAAATAGTCATATTCATCTAGATCTGCATTTCTAAAGCAATCAGAAATGTCTTTATCTATGAAAATATCCATAAACTATCAGAAATGAAGTACAGTTGGATGACTAAAACTCATCCTACATAATTGGTACATGCAGATACATTTGATGGTACATTTAAAGTTTATTTTCTCGCACTAATTAACTAGTGTTACACACCAAATTGGATAACTTCAAGGGCTCGACGCAAATATGCTAAAATTACTACATAGTACGTACAACTCATTTTGGGTCACAAATTCAGACTCTTTATTCAGCTTACCTGCAACCGTTAAGAACAGTGTCCATCCATTCCCATGCGTTACTCGCTTAAACATGAACGGTGCACAGAATGTTCCAAAGTCATTGAGAAAACATGCGTCCTGGAAAACGAAACATCATAATTAGAAGTGAAGGCATGGAACTTAGTACTGACCGTGGTTGATATAAATTTCAGTATGCTCCATCAGAATGTCATCCCCTAGCTGAGGTATTGGATTCTGTAGGCCGCCCCTTCGTTGTAGATTGTTGTATTTGGGTAAATAATAATGTGTTGATCAGGCAAGAGAAAAGACTCATCCACGAAGGATTTGTAGTTATGATTTTATCCATCAGGGGACACCATGATTCCATAACACTGCTAAATGAAATATAAAAAGTTAATGTTCTAGGATGTTAAAAAGAAATCTAGAATGAAATTAGCCATAGGGCCAAATAAAAAAAAATGTTTTGTTTCAGGTAACATGGGAAGAAACTCTAGGGTCGGTAGGTCGGATTTTTTTAATTTTTACTTCCCCTCTAAAATTGACCCAAAAAAGTGTAAAAATGATGAGATTTTTTCCCAAAATTTTGTAAACCTAAAATTGACCCCAAAAAAGTCTAAAAATATATAAATTTCTTCAAAATTGCATAAAAAAACGTAGGGTCGGCCCTGTTTAGATAGGGTCGGTCGGGTGACCTGAAACAAACCTTCTTTTTTTTTGGCCTAGTGGACGACCTGCTATAGTCTCTATTTGAACTTTGAGACTTCCACAATCATACTTTAGTTCATTCTATCATTACTTTTGATCTTGATGTCTGATTTTGCTAGGCCCCCTAATTTTGTAGATAGCAATGGTTTTACATCCAGAGTGTATCATTCGGAGGCATCCCGGAGCAGGGGTAACCTGTGCAGTGCACTAATACAGTGCTACCATATTATGCCACCATATAGGGAGTAGTTATCTCTTTTTGACAGGTCATCAATTATCTACTCACCTTAAACCAATATGAATGAGGGTCCATTTTGTTAAATCCGAACCGGATAGGATAGGACTGGGCGTCAATGAAACTCAGCGGTATACTTGCACTGTAACCGCCATCAAATGTCGAGCTATGATCCGGGGGTAGATTGGGCAGTGTGGGCAAGATATACCCTTCGTTTCCAGTGCCTGTAAATGAGCCGTCATCCCACAGTGCGGCTTG
Source organism: Harmothoe impar (assembly GCA_947462335.1). Classification (NCBI taxonomy): domain Eukaryota; kingdom Metazoa; phylum Annelida; class Polychaeta; order Phyllodocida; family Polynoidae; genus Harmothoe; species Harmothoe impar. The sequence goes on from OX381720.1 coordinate 33,407,073, forward strand.
ATGCTTTGTCTCAAAGTGTGCCTTCTGTGGGCAGTTCACCCAGCGTATATTCACCATCATATGGATGAAGCCTGAGCAGTGGTCGCTGCAGGTGCCCTGCACATGGGTGTGGGCGATAGCAACGGCACCACCATTACAACAGGCAAATGTGACATTTTGATATCGGATACCACTCTTCAATGGGAGGATAGCCCCAACCCTACGACTAGTGGGCGGGGTGGAGCCAAAGTAGTTTATCAGATAGGAGTCCTTGACAATAGACCCATCATTAGTGAACATCACCGAGTTAACCTGATAAGCCTGAAACTTGTGTTCCACCTGGGCTAATTTGTTGTTGTAAGAGTATAATTCTATGAACTGGATCAGTCCAGCATTCACCCACTCGGCCCCCTTCTCATTGTTCCACGCAAAGAAGCGCCTAAAAATAGCTGGTGTCGTTGGGTGGTAGTCCTGGAATATCCATATCCCAAACCAGCCTTGGGAGTGAGCAGTGTTGTTGAAGAACTCTCTCACTGTCACCGTTTGTGGGTTGACCTGGACACAAACAGACAGATAAAAAGTTGAATTTGTTATCTCAACCAGTTTCACAAGTTGCATACATAGTGCATTTTCATGTGTATGTATCTCATTTATACATTAAATGAGTCAACATTGTTTCCCTAAACTAGATTCACAGCTACTTTCTAGTCAGAAGCTAAAGACGAAAATACTTTATTTTAGATCCTACCTATATAAAACACACCTTTATTTCTGCCCTTAGATGAAAAAATAAAGTATAGCAATAACATACCGATAGTCCAGCAGAAGCACCATCAGGACTTGCATGCATCCTGAACCAAAATGCAAAGTGAGTGCCTCCTGCTGCTGTGTTATGCCTGTACGTGTTATCTGCATTAGTTACCCAGAAGGCGGCCGGCGTTATATCATCATTCAGAAGACTTGTGCTGCTTTTGACAAATATAGCCGCATTATATTGGTAGATATTACCCGTCTCAACGCCATCTTCCAGAAATAAGGCGCCACCCATGACATTGTAGACTACATTGTGTTCTATCAGGATGTTATGCGAGCCATGGATGTTGATGGCGCGGTTGAAGGTGTTGTGAATGCTACATCCGCGGACGTAGGAGCCACTCATGTCCCCGTTCAGGTGGAAATGTATCGGGTAACGTCCCAGCCGGAAGGCCTGCCCCACATAGGTTAGCTCCATGTATGCAATCCTAGCAACAGCATTCTTAGAGTCCATATTAGGGTTGTGGATCATGATATGGCCCCCGAACTGGTCCGCCCCCTCCTCTTCTCCAAAACGTCCCTGGAAGCAGGTTTGCGTGGCGAACTCCCCTGGGATAATGAATGATTGGACAAATGCTACATAATCAATATTTAACTGATTAGAGGGTAGAGTTGATGATTGTAGGACACCACAATTAACTCATAATATCTGTCACATGCTGGACAATGCATTATAATAGGGACATGTAATGATGTAGCATGGACAGAGAATACTAAACTAAGATAGGTCTAATACTATGGGCATTACTAGTAATAAAAACCCATAATTATTTCCATTTCCTTAAACTTCTTTTGCACTATATCAACATTTATAATCATTTCATTCATTGATTACCACTTCATATAGATCATCTCTAATCAGTATACCCTTGTTGAAATGTACTGATAAAATCAAAACCTATCTTGCGAGTTTAACCATGCTAAATCCAATGAAGCAGACATGGGAAATAGATTGTTGGAAGCACTCTATGCATATGGACCAGCAACATCTTAGTAGCATTATCTGTATAGTTTTAGAACTAACTTAGCTTTCCATCAGTGCATTAGGGATGTAAAGGCAGTGGGTTACAACCATTTTACACTGAGAGGACCGTCCATCAAAACTGATGAAATATTATAAGATTATGTATCATAAAATTATATGTATGATATAATCTCAATAACAATTTGACTGTGTCTGTTTTCTATTTCTTTCCTCTCTCTCTCTGCCCTTCTGTCACTGTCTCTTCTATCTGCTTGTCTCTCTCTCTCTCTCTCGCTCTCTCTCTCTCTCTCTCTCTCTCTCTCTCTCTCTCTCTCTCTCACACACACACACACACACACACACACCTTATGTCTGTCTGTCTCTGTCCTTCTGTCTATGTATCTGTCTCTTTCACTCTCTATGCATGTACACATCACATCCTGATTATACTACTTCAGCCTACCTGTGTCGAAGCCTTCAGGACAAGCTGGTATATCCACAACCCAGGCTGGGTCACTGGTACCCTCAAACACGATATTACGTGTGAGGAGCGCGACTTCAGCACGCATTTCGAAGTCGACACCATCAACCGTCTCAGCGTGCCCCAGGTGAGCGTACTGCAAGTAAAAGTCCACAAGCCACAGTTCAGTCTTTAATCATTGATTAGTTAATCATATCTCACAAAGATAATCACGAAGTGTGTCCCCTTTATCACCCCTACACTAATTCTATTCAGGTTACTGATAGTAAGATCGAAGTAATGATGCCATCTGCACTGTAGCTGCACCGTGAGTTATACTGTAGATTTACAGTATAAAAGAGGTATTTTGGGTTTTGAAACCAAAAATACCTCCTTTTATGCTGTAAATGTACAGTATAACTCACTGTGCATGCAGCTACAGTTACTTCTGACAGTGTGTAAAGGGTTATGCAACCTAAAAAGAAATAAATCAGTTTCTCATCACCACAGAAATCTTCTTTTTAGGATTTCTTTTTATCTATTTGTTTTTTGGAAAAACACAAGAGAAAGTGACAAAATGCTTTGTACAATTTGTATGCATGGTAAATGCCCTAGTGTCAGTGATGCATTGAGCTAAAAGGGCACGTATTCCATGTCAATAAGCTCTAACGACTAAAGTGTGATGCAAAATTCGTTTTGTCTTTGACTGGCGTTAGCTAAGGATCAATCACCTGTGATTGGTTTGTCTCAGGCACACCTGTTTTTTTTTGTGAACAGACAAAAAACAAAGGAAATATGCTGAAATATGGATATGAAGTTACCTCCAGAGCTTGGCTTATGGTTATGGTTTGTTTATCAGTTGAAATGGCAGTAATTGTGGCTTTCTCATTTTCATTCATACTGGTGTGATCTCCTGTGGTTGCAATAACGATTTCGTCTCCAACTTTCCAACCCAGTACGGGTGGGAACACAAGGAGGACTGTAGCACCCGCCGCTGCATCCGCAGATAGCCTGGTCCACGTAGTTGGGATTATGCAGCCTATAGTGAAATGGGGGTAATGCTATCATAACTATGGCAAAAACTATCATAACGCTGGGGGTAATTGGAGATGTAATAGTCTAGGTACTATATATGAGTAGAGCACGCCTTACAGTGCAGTGCTTACTAGGGTAAAGATGATGATCAGGAATTAAACTGAAATTAGGGATGGGTAGTTTAAGCATGCTCCCTGCTGCATTTAACAGAGGGAGGAAAATTGTGTTTTTTTAATCTGTTGTTGCTATTAAGTATAATCTGATTTCATGAAATAAACACTGCTGTAGTTAATGGAAAATTGAATGAATAATGGTAAATTAAAATTCGATTTAAAATCTCACCGTGTATCTCTATGATGCCATGACGAACTGCCATTGACTTTGCACCATAGATGGGCAGCTCTGGTGCCCTTAGTTGCCCGTACATTCTAATTGTCACCCTGTTTGGGCAGTACGGGTCTGTCTCCGTTCCAATCTATTGTATAAACAATACACATAATTATGGATATTAGCTATTTAATTTGATATAATGTTGAATTTATTACCGTACAAAACATATTTAAATAGATGGGAGAGTTAGTTATTTTCCAATATTTTATCGGTTGTAATAAGAAAGGAATCTCTTCTCATCATATCGTTGCCTTTTGGAGTGTATTCATGAGACCATCAGTGGGGCTGTTTATAAATACATTATCGTGGAATATAATCAGATCAATGCTAAATTCCCTGAATCTTTTCATTGGCGTTTTGATATACAAGTTGGTATAATCGTGTATAGGGTTCTAACACGTTCCTCCAGTGGAGCCTCTGGATGGAGGCAGCCATCTTGTAGGACACCAAATCTCCTGCCCATTCTCATCCTCGGAGTGAGATTCCATGACATTTCCATTGTCTCTGGCCAGCTTATCAGTGTTATCTCAAGGTAGATAGTGGAGAAAAGGGCCGAGCTGTGAGAGATAAGGGCTGCACAGGTGTGAAGTAGCTCCACTCAGTCATGGTTCAGTGACTCTCCCTTCACTCTCCACACAGATATTTGGCCACTCTCCAAGCAGAATTCAGTTCTTTAATTCTCATTCATTTCAGGTTTATGATAAGAAATTCAAAAATCTGAATTGGTAGAAGCATACAATATGATAGTCAGATGCCATGCATGTAAAAACCATACATTACTTGATAAAAAAATACACTGTGAGAAGTGGCCAAAGTAGACTATACAAAGAGGCCCAGTAGAAGGTTGTCCTACCATTTAGATCTGCTGTGTGCCACTAGGTGGCAGCACCCCATAACGTGTTAGAGCCTAATAGAGTGCCTCTGGTGAGCACTTGGATTTAAGTTAACTTGTGCATTCATGCATTATGACAAGCTTATGGCTGTGTCTCACGACCTTGGGACAATGTTTATGTCTCTGACCGGGTGCCGTCTCTGACCAGATGCCGTCTCTGACCGGGTGCCGTCTCTGACCGGCTTGGCTTGATAAGGTCAAAATACTAACAGCAGGAGGCTCGTTATAATTATAACCATGATTATATAACAACCGCCATAACGTTTTTCCAAATCCTTATATATATATGAGTATAATTCTTTTTAAAACACCTTTTTCTGACACCTGGTCAGAGACGGCAGCCGTTCAGAGACGGCACCCGGTCAGAGACGGCACCCGATCAGAGACATAAACATTGTCCCAAGGTCGTGAGACACAGCCTTATGGTCGGTATGATACAAGAATGTGGACCTGTTTAGTAGACACACCAGGGCTGCCCACTCAACAAAAAACGTTATTTAACATTTGCAAGCGTTTCTATAGGGTTTGCAGGAGAACGTTTCTTCAAAAACGTTGTTTAAACGTTTCTATATAGTTCATATGACAAACGTTGCCATCTAGAATGTTATTTAACCTTTCTATAAGGTTTAGAAGAGAATGTTAGTATCCATGACGTTATATGATGTTTCTACAGGATTTAGATAAAAACGTTGGTATTTAAAATGTTATCGAACATTTGTAAATGGTTTAGATGAAAACGTTTTTATCCAATACATTTTTGAACATTTCCACTTGGTTTGGATAAAAAACGTTTGCATATAAACGTTATTTTGATGTTAATTAACGTTTCTATTGATGCCAGTACCTTCTACCAGGAGGCAGCACTATCCATTGAATGGTATTTTGCTGGTCCTTCACCACATTACCTCATACAAATGGTGCCATAATGATGATTATCCTAAACTATTCTCATCAGTGTAGTTGCAAAATTTTCAAATCAAATCCTTTTCCACAGACTAACAGCAAGATGAATGGTATTTATGTAGTCTAGGATTGGAATATATATGTATACACCCATTTCATGGGTATTTAAAAAATATATAGTCACATCAGTTCATATGAGGATTTGTAATGCCTAAAGGTATCAAAGGCTTCTTTGTGTAGCCTGACTGCTCAAAGGTAGTGAATGGTTTTGAATCTTACTGATGGTTGTATGTATGTTCTACTATTACAGCCCCAGAACACAGTCTCTATGGCTAAACAAAATGAAAAAAAAAGAAAAGAATCAAACCAAAAATATATGATGCTGGTATGCTCATTTTTCAGCTTAGTTCGGTGCCCTCTAGTCAACAGAAACAACGTTATTTTGACCCTTAAAGAATGCTATTTTGATCATCGAAAAACGTTATTTAACATGGGGATAAGGTTGCACATCCAAACGTTTTTATAAAACGTTTATATACGTTATTTGGAGTCAACGTTTTTACGTAAAACAAACGTTAAAAACGAACGTTTTACAATCCTTCAGTGAACGTTTTTTCCGGGTTAAATAACGTCTTTTTGTTGAGTGGGTGTACTCATGCAGCAACATCATGGGCATAGCATTATAGCATTATGAAAGCACACACTGAAAAAGTAAACTTGTCTCCAGACTTGTCTCAGTGACTATCATAAAATAAATGAGTCAAAAGTTGTCTAACCTATCAGGTTACCATCCCACAAATAGAATCCTGAGCAGGCAAATGTCGGGTTTGGGCTGGCACATGCCAAGTGGGTCTTCCAACTCCAGCTAAAAGACCCACTTCCTTTTCACTTAGACAAGTTTTTGACTCGTTTATTTTATGACCGTCACTTTGAAGAGTCTGGAGACAAGTTTACTTTTTGAGTACAATGCGGCCCTTGATAAATTAACACCTACCTCTATTCTACCATTGTTGATGATCATGATGTTCTCTGCAGACAAGATTAGATGTGCTTTACTGCGGTCAAAGAGGATGCAGCCACCTGCCAAAGGTTAGATAGGTCAAATTGTTACAATGCCAATTATTTCTATTTTCATTGGGGTTTTCCATTCTCACTGAAAGGCCTATTTTGATTTGGAGATGCAATCTTTAATATATCTCATACAAACTTTCAAGTATTCCAAAGGAAGTTAATTACTCAGTGCATGTATTATTAATATTAGCACCTACTAGGATCAGAACTTTTTGGCATCCTTTCAAATCCAGCCATTTCCCTGCTTATAATTAACATCACATCACTCCCTATAATTGTATCCGATCACACTCTATAATACTATAGTCCATTCTCCCTGATGGTAATAAGAGGAATGAACTGTTTCGAAATTATCATTATTGATAGTGCACCAGATGTCCCTCTAGTGGCATATGATAAGCTGATAAGATAACGTTCTAAATGAGATACATAAATGAGTAACGTAATTCTACATTGTATTGCTGTTGTATCATCTATGTGTACGTTCAACATACGTATTGCAACATAAAGTCATATGGAGTGGAAAATGCCTGCAAAGTGTCTTTCACAGAGCAGGTGTTTGTTTCCTATGCAGAGTGCCCATGGACATGTCATTCATTGACATAAAATGGACATAACTATATGATGTCTACAACCTCTCTCAGAGGTATCCTAATTATCCTATCTGATTCATAATCACTACTGGGGAGGGGTTATGCTCAAAACTGGTATAAATGTCATCCCTAGAACATGCTTGTCGATATCTCCATATCACATCTTTTTGACGTGTCTACATTTACATCTTTTAGACATCTTTTACAGCTCGTCATATATATGCCATTATTGTTAAGTCCAAAGGTATCACTGATAAATATGTCTCTTTTATATAAAATGTTTACATAAAATACACATAAATATTGTTACATCAAGAACCCATGAAAAAGGACAGGTAAAAACTTCTTGCGTATGTGACATCTTGGGAACAAAAAATGATATCATGAAATTACTAGTTATTTTTATGTAAGGTGCTAGCTGGGTATTCACTTATAACTTACCGTCGACCAGTAGCATTGTTAGTACTGCAGTGTCTACATCGATGAGTATACAGCGGAGAGCATTGACGACGATGAAGGCTTGGTTGCCGGGCGGGTCTCTGCCCTCCCAGGTGAAGGGGGAACTCCACACATCGATGTACCAGAAGGCAGATGTAGCACTCTGAATCATGCAACTCGATCATTTTAATTAATCAAATACCAGAAAATAGAGAAAGATCACAATATCTATCAAATTTACTGGATTTTATTTTATTTATTTTCATGGAAATGTTTAGTGGTATCTGAGTCAAATAAACCCCTTTCCTTCTTATAATATTTCATTTATTCTGACAAGGAATGAGTTTTAACATAATACAGTACAAGCTTCCAATTTCGGTAGTCTCCACCGTCTGGTGACAAGGCAGATATTTGGTGATTAGGTACTGAGGGTGACAGCACAAAGTAGCACTCTTGCCAATTGCACATCACAGTGAAAAAACAGGATAGAATACGAGTGTCTGGTGTGACTACAAATGACACTGCTGGGCTGAGGTAATTGAGAGCCGGATTTTTTGCTGGAAGCCTTTTAATTTTTCTTCATCTGCTTTATTGAATTTAGCACGTTTAAAAGTCACAAAAATATGGTGGGATACTACCAGTACATTCCAACAAGGTGACTGTCTATAACTATACAGAAAACATTATCTCTCTATTTGAGGTATTATGGCAGCATTTAAAGGGTTAATATGTGTATGTGCCCTTTAAAGGGTACATACACATACTTTACAGTATGTTACCTACTTGGTATGATGCACCATGGGAGGTGGTGACCACCACGTGTGTCTCCATGCTCCGTGGTGGTGCAGGCACGTTACACATGATGACCGTATCTGACCACGAGATGCTGCCCCCACACAGACCAACACCCACAATGGTGACCGTGCTAGAGCCCTGTGTGGCACTACAATGTAAAAAGGCCCATGGTGATCAATTGGAACAGAGACAGTCATGTGTACACGTCTATGGCAAGCGATATGTTCAACTCCGATATCAGAGTTTCTAACCCTGATATCAGAGTTACTAACTCTCATATCGGAGTTTCTAACTTCGATATCAGAGTAAGAAACTCCGATATCGAAATTTAAAACTCTGATATCAGAGTTTAAAACTTTGATGTCGAGGGTGAACAAATGACTTGCCACATTGCTAGTCATAGGTGACATAGTGTGAAAGGCCCCGGGTTCGAGTCCCAGTGTCTTAGAAGCGTCATTTTTTGAGAAACTGAGTCCTTCACCATGCAATAAGCATCAAACACAATTCTGCAAGGCTTGGGCAAGACAGATACTTTATATATGTGAAACAAACTCAACAAATATTAGTCTGGATTTAATGACTACATCTGTTGATGCCAATATGAAACAAACTTACCCAAAGTTTTCCCCAGTAATCGTTATCCGTGTGTTTCCCCCGGTGCCCCCGCGTGCCGGGTTGACGGCTGTGGTGAAGGTTGGTGACAGGCTATCTCTGTAGGTATAGGCACTTGTTGCATTCACACTGAAGTCAGCCCCAACCCTGACAGTGACGGTACAGGCTAGTGCTCCTGCTGTAACCGCACTCCGATCTATGTCGAGGACAAAATATTATGTGTAATAAGGAAAACACTACCCTAAATGCATCAAATCATTTTCAGGATTTATACCGCAGTCTAAGCTCAAACATGAGCTCAAAATTAATCATTTAGATTACAGAATCTAAACAATATTGGTGCAAAGGAAAATGATATGAGTTACGAGGGTCATCCTTTTGGGGAAGTAAAGAAATGATAGAAAAAACAGTGATATTGTTGCTATACTTGTTCTGAATGCATATCAAAATTGTATCAGTTTAACCTAATTAAGGCATCTTACCATTAAAAACAGGTGTGGTAACGGTGAGGCTGGTTGGACTTGATACCAGGACCACCGCTGCCAGTTCGCATATAGTCACCACAGTGTTGGTCATGCTGAACCCGGTCCCTACAAATGCCAGCTCTTGCCCTCCGCCAAAGCTACCTGTACAGACAATAAGGTGTTATACTAAATATTTAAATAATGCTCTTTCAATTATGGTCATACTAATGCAATGAGCATATTACATTACCTTGAATTGTACTATTTAACCCAATGTGTATTGTACATGTTTTCTTTTTCATTAATCAAAACATATCTTCACACAGCTATTTTATATAACTATATTTGTTCCTTTTTACAAAAAATCTGTTTCTGAAAAATAATTTTTATGACTGAGATCACTGTGCTACATTGATTTACATACACATTTTGGTGGGCATACATTTCAATTGCTCTTGGTCGAATCTAGGCTTGGTCGAATCATGAGCAAGTACTCAATAGGGTTTTGAGAAGCCTTACCTTCCAGTGGACTGAAGCTTGTGACTTCCAGGTTGTATGTGAATGTCAATTGGGGGTCTTGTTGGCCACATCCTTTGTTTGCAATGATTACATTGACATCATACAAGCCTGCTGCATAGTGCACAAGGGTTGCAACAATACTTGTATCGGTCACAGAACTGACTGTCTGAACTGCCCCGCCAATGGTCACTGTGACATCACTTTGCACTGTCCCAAATGAGGTTCCAGTTATAGTGAGTTCATCCCCACCTTTGCCCTGAGTAATACTAATAGCTGTGACATCGACAGCAAGGTTATTGTCATAATTAAATTGACCAGTTGCAGTTACTGTAAGGCCAAAGAATTTCACCTTCACATCATGGTCTCCAGATTTTCCTGGTAGAGTGCACTCTATTTTTGTAGATGTGCAAGATATGATTGGACAAATGGTGTTTGATAGTCTCACACTGGCATCTTCACAAGGGAAACCAGCTCCATTGACGGTAAGCGTGAGGCCACCGCAGCGGTTAGATGTTTTCGGTGTGAAATCTGTAATCCCTGCTAATGCGTTGACTGTATGCGCTTGTGTGCATCCATATGTGGTGATTAAGCGGAAAGTATAGTTCTCCTCCTCCTGTTGAAGTCCCTCAATAGTACATGTAAGGCTGGTGCTTGTGGTCTGGGAGTAAGTACAGTTGGGGGTTTCTGCTTTTGAATATTTAGTAGTGTGCCACATCTCTAACTCTGCAGCATTTCCACCTGGTTTCAAATTTGTCCCAGTGATCACCCAGTCGTATGGAGATGCAGCGATTGGGTCTGTGTATTTTGACTCTCCAGTCGCTGATACGGTCGGTGTGTTGCCAGCTTTGAATTCAAACTTGCATGCAGCCTTGGTACATACCACTGTGTAAACCGCAGGGGCTGTGTGAGCTGGGACCAAAAAAATCTTCAGAACCTCAAACAGCGTATTGCCAGCTTTCATCCGACACTGAATCTCAGTGTAACTGAAGCTCAATGCAATACATTGTACAGATACAGTTTCATCCGTGGTTAGCCAATAAACGGTCGGAATAAGCGTACTTTCAAAACCGATTCCACTGATTGTCACAGTCCTGCAACCGTGCGTTGAACCCTCCCTCGGAGATGCGCTTGTTATGGCTGGGCGGATTTGCAGAGATTTATCCACAGTAGCAGCAATTTTGAGATAGACATATCCAAAGTTACCGATCTTGACAGTGATTGGGCATTGCTGGTTGACACCCAGGTTATCCTCATGTTGTATGGTGCAGGTAATAGAGGCGGCTGTTGCAGCTGACACTTGGCACACCTTCTCACATACTGTCACTGCCACCTGGTCATAGCATTAAATAACTGACATATATATCATGTTAACCTTAAGCAATGTATGGTAATCAAGGTTTGGTAATGTTCAATTTTATGATGATTTGCAAAAAGGGGCCTGAGTGCATTGTGCATTGAAGTCCCCTTTCGAAAGCCCTGTCGCAATTATTGATGCACTGATGCATTGTCTTGTTGGAGTGCTCCCAGTAGAAGGAGTGTACCATCTATACCCCGGTAGTTCCCAAGTGAAATAAAATCTTATTTCAGCCACTAGTGTTAATGTTTGGTTAAATAGATATTATTGAAATAAGCAATGACTATTGACCGACTAAAATTGCACTAATGAACCCAGATTTGAAAGATCTCCTTGTTTCACTGCTCTCAGTGTTGCTCTTATTGAGTCGAAGCTATGGTGCATGAACATCTGGATTTTTTGGGAACTAATATACGAACACCCTTTTATACATGAGTGAAATCTAACCTGGGATGTGACGGTCGTCCCTCCAGTCATGGTGAAGGTGATGGTGCTATCGGGTTGGACGTCTTGTGTTGGGTTGACAGCAGTGATGACTGGAGTGCTACACTTAGCATAGGAGAAGCTCACTTCCCCAGCCGTACCAGCAGGCGAGTCGTCCACGCAGGACACGATGTTTGAGGTGCTACATGCCGCTGCTCCTAGTGATTTGATTTAACAAAGTTCAGAAAAGATCAAAATTGCAAAACGCAATATTGCAAAAAGGGACCAGGTCATCTCCGAAAATACAAATACAAATATGACAGTCTCTATATCACTATGGTAAATACTTTCGATTTTCCATCCGGCCCCGGCTAGGTCGTCATCTTGGAAAAAATCGGTTATAGTGGAATCTACTCTATGGTAAATGTTGAAAATGCTCATTACCTTGGGTATTGTATAATGCTGTATGACCGTCCACGGATACAACCACGGGGAAAGTCTGGGAGGTCCGCAGACTTACAGTCACTGTACCCCGAGCATAGACAGAGTTTACGCCAACATCTATGTACCCGCTCCAATAGTTCCACGTACCAGTATTGGGGAAAGTCGACTCAAAATCACCTAAAATAAACCATTGTAGATATGGAACTGAGATCAGAGGATCTATTTTCCATTTGCTGATTTTATACCCCATCGGGCAGTTGACCCATACCAAGCCATCGGTTGCAGGATTACCCAAGTGATACCCCCTTGCGAGTTTATCACCAAGGTGTGAGTAATCAGAACCCCTACATTAGTATGTTTTTCCCACATCGGATGAAGGAAAATAGATGTGAGGTCAATTTAAAAAAAAAAGGTATGTTTCAGGCAACCCGACTCCAGCTTCAGAACAAGGCCGACCACAGCATTCTTCCCAATTTTTAGATTTCGATTTTTTTAATTTGTTAAAATTTAACATAATTATCCATATATAAGACTAAGGAGTACTGACCTTTTGGTGATGCCTGTGGACATTGGAAACCAGAGGTAGCATACGTTACTGACAAACTAGTATCCGTTTTTCCTGGGCACATTACACGATCTGGTGTTGGTCGGTTCATATCCCATGTCCACTTAATTTTGTCACCTTCCTTCAGGTTACTGTCTGGGGGGTACCAGGCATAGCCTAGTCCGTAAACTACAAGGAACCCATGAAGAGATGGTTAAATTGGTGCAGCAATGTTTGGGTCAAAGAAACAAGATATCAACTGTTTCATCATTTTGTTTCAAATATAAATAGATGATAGATTACCTGATGTGAGGATGATTAGGTGGTTTTGAATTAAAGTGTATACATGTGAGCAGGCAAGCAGAGAGGAGTATCCCCGCGGGATTAGTACCAATTTTAGCCACTAGGGGGCTCCACCATGGCCTAAAATGGTAGAAACAGGCTAATATTTGGTTTTAGTACTTTTTTCTGGCGAATTCAGTAGTTTAATACAAAACATTCCATTTTTGGTGGAAGGCTTCCTTATTTGGAATGTGGAAAGAACGTTTTAGAGCCTAAATGGGTGTCTTTGTTGATATGTGTTGCCATGGAAACATGATTTTCATTCTAAATAAAGAAAATAAAGAATCCCAATGATAGAATGATTCGCAAGGATTACTGTGGTCAAAACAGAATAAAACTATCATTTCTAGATCAAAACTTATGGCCTATAGAATGAAATGTATGATCAATTTTTAATTATTCCAATTATGCTAATTAGATAGAGATATCTTGGAAACTATGAGACTTAGAGCTAATTCGGGTTTTGGATAGGGCAATGCCCACCCATATTCAAATAGCCATTTCTCAAAAACTAGAAATGATATAGTCTTGTGTAATATATCACTGGAAAGCTTATCATATCAATTTTAAAGTTGACATTTTCGTTGGATATCCCTTTTCCCTTGCCTGTACACACATAGTGTCGGTCATGCAATACACTTTGAATACCTAACATGGGTCCGAAGTAGCATACCCAACTGGGGCCTATATAGGTCCCAAATGGTTTTGGCGACTTGGCTCCAGTTGGGCTACCCAACTGTGGCCAGGTGAATTCGAGCTTTCCCTTTATGTGACCCTGATCTCCTTTGTGTCTCGGTTTCCTTGCTCTATGTTATTAACAACATATGTGCTCAATAAAATGTTCCTCAGGCCATGTGGCCATGTATGCCTGTATGGTATCACTAGTAACCTTGAAGGATACTAACCTGGATGAGTCCCACCATTGGTAACGACCCACGTTTTATGAATTGGTCCGGTAAGACACACAATTTGTGTGGCAGTCTGTGTGGTTACGGTGCAGGGCACACCTCCTATAGTAACCGTGCTCGTGGCGGTGAATCCAGATCCAGATATTGTGATGGACGTGCCACCAGCATACGAACCCCTCTTTGGGCACACTGATGTAACATGTAGGACGTATGTTAACATGAGCGAACTGAAATATCAATATTGATTTCGTCCCATATTAGAAATCGTTAAAAAAAAAAATCACTGTTTTATATGATTTTTTTCCCATTTTTTCTGGGCCGTTCAAGCAATATCTCAAAATAGTGATTTTTATTTTGCTGTCAACCACGAAAACTGTCAACATTGGCCGAGGAGGCTCACCAAAAAAAAACGTATATTTTTTCTTCGCATTTCTCCATCGTTTATCGAATTTCTCAAGAACGCTCTTTTTTTTTGCTGTCAACATCTGAGTACAAATCTTAGTACACATCAGTTTAACTTGTTAACTGTCTATGTTAATGCTTGCATTAACATGTGTATATTGGGCAAGCAACTTGCCCTTAACATAGGAGCTAGGGGGTTTAGTGTGTCACTTACTTTGCATCTGCGAAGCCCAACGTACCGAACATGACCTGAATAGCATAGCTTCCAGGAGCGAGTGCTGGTGCTGTGATAACCAATGTATGTGTAGATGCATTGTAGGACACCACAGTTGCTGCTACACCCCCAACTGTCACTCTGATGTCGGCTAGAAGGGAAGGGAAGTTTTCCCCTATGATGGTTGCTTCTCCCCCTGGAAAGATCGGAGAGAAAATATGCTAATTATTATCTAATTGAGACTAGGTGCTTAATCACCAACTGGCACTAGGAGAGTGAGAAGACCAAAGAGAATAACTACTTTCATGTATAGCAACTGTATTTAATTATATCTTTTAAGAGACAGGTCCCTTACCTATGGCAGTAAGCTGAGTTGATCTAATTGACCGGTTCCTTAGGGCCATTTTTCATGAGCCGATTTGGAGGTGATCGGCAGACAATCGGCAGGTAGAGCCACTGGTAAGTGCACTGTGTAGTGTAATTGTTGTGCCTCTGCCTGCCGATTGTCTGCCGATCACCCCCAAATCGGCTAATGGAAAATGGCCTTTACCTATGGTGTCCAGTATCCTGACTTGGCCTAACAGAAAGGTTCCTTACCATGGCAGAAGGCTGACTTGGGCTAACAGACAGGTTCCTTACCTATGGTGTCCAGTAAGCTGACTTGGGCTAACAGACAGGTTCCTTACCTATGGTGTCCAGTAAGCTGACTTGGGCTAACAGACAGGTTGCTTAGATATGACAGTTAGCGGACTTGGGCTAACAGACAGGTTGCTTACCTATGACAGTAAGCTGACTTGTGCTAATAGACAGGTTGCTTACCTATGACAGTTAGCGGACTTGGGCTAACAGAAAGGAGTCTGGCATCAGTTGCCTGTATGTAGGTGAAAGTTAGCCCGCCGTCCGTATTCCCACCAGGGTGTGTTACCACCACGGCTGCGGCACCCACAGTCTGCAAAAGTCAGTTTATAATGTTTCTTAGTTGAAAGTATAAAATTTGAGGGAGCTGGTAGGTCTGCCAACCTCTTTTTAACAGACCTCTGACCCACCTGAAAACTAAGAAGTGCGGAGAGCACTCCGATGTATTCATTGTAATATTATTTTAGCTTCTAAAGATGCATTTGTTAGTGCCTATTTCTATAAATGTAGCTGGTTTTCAATTGGTATTTTTGAGGTATAAATTATGGTTGATTTATTTCTGAAATCTTTATGACAAGATGTTTTATTTGTTTGTCCCCTGTTCGCAATAAAATATAAAATAAAAATGTTATGCCTTACTCCAGCGGGAACGGTACACTCTATGCGGCTGTAGGTAAAGAGTGTGACTGTGCATATGGTCCCTCCGATGGTCACGCCGGAATCCTTATCAAAGCCATATCCCTCGACGGCAACTGCATACCCACCTGAGAAAGAAAAGACAAGTGTGACCATAACTGTGTATGCATATACCGTGCTTGGGGGGACCAGTCTGATATTAAAATCAATTCTGTCAATGCATTGCAACTCTAAAATAAGCATCCCCCTAATTATTATCAGACTCCAAATGATATTTTGGTGGAAATACATTTCTTTTGACGTTGGCGGATCAAGAGGAATTCCTTGCCCCCCCCCCCAAAAAAAAAATTAATAAAGGAAGTATAGTAGGAAGACAATATCCAGCAAACTAGTGTCAACTTGTGCCTAGATGGCCACCTATTTAGATGTATTCAAGCAAGCTGGGTGCAAGTTGACACTAAGGCCAAAAAAAAGACCTGTTTCAGGTAACCCGACCAACCCTATCAAAACAGGGCCGACCCTACGTTTTTTATGCAATTTTGAAGTAATTCCGTATTTTTACCCTTTTTTGGTAAATTTTCAGGTCTTAGGACCGGTCGACTGGTATTTTCATGCTGAAAAAGAAAGTGTAAGAAAAAATAAAATCCGTCCTACCGACCCTACATTTTCTGCCCATGTAACAAACCTTTTTTTTTGCCTAATCTGCTGGTTATGCATAATATTATTATGTAAAACATACCGTTGGCACCAGAGGATGTCGGGTCTACAGTTGTGGCCGCTGAGTTACACGTAAACATCACATCACCACCATCTGGGTGGCACGCGTCACCCTTTCCACGGATGTGCACATTCACCTGCGAAATAGATCCATATCAATATAGTATTAGAGATTTAAATACTTTCAATAATACTATGTGACGTTGCAGAAATTGCCAATGGATTATCAATTCACCAGAATAATGTGTCCGACTTTGTTAAGATCTTTGCCAAATTAAAACTGATGTGGAAAAGTACCCAACATGAATACATATTTTTACCTAATATTTAATATTTACTTGACTAGACCTCAGAAAATAGAAGTAAATAATTCCCCCCTCCCGGCAATTAACGTATCCCAGCTAACGTTATTTTGCTTCAAAATACCGTTTTAAAACTTCATATAGCGTTATAGCAAAGTAAGGAGCCTTAGAGAAACGTTATATAACGTTATAAAATGTTGTATAACGTTTTTTGTTTACTGGGACGTGATTCACCTTGTGACTGCCGCGGCCGCAGGGCCCCATGGTGCAGACTATCTCGGTGTCCCCCCTGACGAGGAGCGGGGTGCAGGGCTGTCCGTTAACAGTGACAGAGCTCAGGTCTCCAGTGTCTGCTAGGTTCTCCTGCATGTTGGTACCAGTTATGGTGATCACTGTGCTCTCTTTACCTGCGAAAAGGACAATCAAATGCCCAACTTTTCCTCACCATCTCTTACATCATGGGAACAGCCACACAATATGATACAATGACATGCTGGAGTTCAAATATGGGTTTTTGCCATTTAAGCTATTTTCACTAGTACTGAAGATGGCGCTTAACCACACAATGTAGATGTTGTTTGTATCAGACCTCCAAATTATATAGAAAATCGTATAGAACTAGTAGAGTCCCAGTCCCAAAAAGAAAACCCCCAGAGAACCCAGAGAATTCGCCTCCGATAATCAGCATGTTTCC
Organism: Harmothoe impar; assembly: GCA_947462335.1. Lineage (NCBI taxonomy): Eukaryota > Metazoa > Annelida > Polychaeta > Phyllodocida > Polynoidae > Harmothoe > Harmothoe impar. The sequence continues at coordinate 33,424,617 of OX381720.1, forward strand.
TTGCAATATATTATTACCCTTTCTGAAAAATATCAAAGCTTAGATAAAATGTCTGGATCCTTCATAATTGTTTATGACTAGATGGAAACATGTTAGAAAAGCCGTGAAAGTGTTGGAAAAAACATAGTCAGAGGTTCACAATAACTTGTAGAATCAACAATTCTCAAATGCAGCTGCAGCATCTTGATTGAAGAGATTGATTGTTTGGACATTTTTGAGTGGATCTCGTTTTTATCGCACATAATAACCCGAGCAGGGGTGGGCAGCTGTCGCCATGTCGCCAAAAAGTGGCGACACTGGCCTTGAAATTGGCGACAATGCCCTCCTGACCCCAAGCTTTCCAAAACTGAAAGAATTTGGTAAATTGTCCAACTAGAACCAAAGTTATGATACTTTTTTAAATTACACTAAAATACATTATTTGACTTGAATATTTTAAAAATTTTCCAATTTTTAAATCTGAAATAATTGTAATCTAGTGCCAAAACCTGGATGCCAAAACTTGGCCCTTCCTTATGCCCAAACTTGGTGGCCCTTTATAATACCGGTACCCAAACCCAACCCTTTCTGATCCCAAAGCTCTCTTTCTGACACCCAACCCTGGTGCTTAAAGACCATGTTTAGCTCACCTCTTTCCAATCCTATTTTTTTCCCCCGGTCCATATATCATATCGTCTATCTTTTTTTCCCATTGGTCTGTCCCTCCTGAAGTAATTTCCACCCCCAATAGTAGAGGAGGAATACAGATCTGAGCCATAGTATTATCTGCCAAAATGAGAGTGCACCATATGGGTAAAGATTTTCAAAAAATGTCCAAACCGTTTCCCTCCAAAAACAATGTTCCAGTCCCAACAAAAAGAGGGCAATTACAGAATCATTGGAGCAATATTATATTTTGTGGCAAAATGCACCAGAACACACCATTTAACATTTTAAACTTTCAAAATTTTCTTGTGGGGGGATGGGGGGGGGGTTTTAGGGGCATATCCCTTGCTGCGCGTTGTAAAAAATGCCCACGAGAGCACAATGTCATCTTTCCAATATTTGTCTTGGCTACAACCAGTCCTGCATTGGCTCCAGGGTTTTCAGATATGCCCACCCCTGCCCGAGAGGAGGCAATGCAAAGAGCACATGCCAGATTGATGCATTTTACTCTTGTACTTGTAATCTTTTATCTTCAGGCTCTCCAAATGACATAAATGAGTTTACCTTGTGTGGGGTTGACAGCCGATATACAGGGTGTTACCGACGCGTCCCAGGATATTGCACAGCTTCTCCCAGCCATGCTACATTTAGCAGGTACTCGGCAGTTTCCATTGTATTCCAGCGTTACCTGAAAGGCAGTTGTATTGTATTGTATAAATTAATCTACATCTGTAAACGAAAGGTTTACATCATTACAGCTGCAGTGGCTCTTGACACATGTAAAACAGGCACAAATAAGCCATTCTGTTGGTCTGTAGTTATGAAATCTTATAAACGAAATGTATGTGCTCACTCGAACAGAGTTCCCGTGGAAGGTGCCCATTAACGGATTTTTACTGATCTACAAGATATGATGTGTGTTTGTGATGGTCATCATCCACTTGGGAATATGCTACATAACTTTAAATAGGGAGACTAGGCTAAAGCCCAGCCGTTGGCCATACTCGATTGACTGCTTGAATTATCTGAATAACCATCATTAAATTAAATTATGTATGGGAAAGATTTCAAGAACTTCCTCAACAGTTACCCATATTCGACGGAGTGACCCCCACAACAACCTGAAACAATTGGACCTATACCTGTGGGTCATTGTGCATTGTTCGCATGAAAGGTTCCGGGATATCCTCCATGTAAATACCGCCTTGTTGATGGTTGTATATATTGATGCCCTGGTCTGCATTGAAACAGCTTACTGTGCTATCATTTATCTGCAAATACATGATATATAAACGAGTTACACTGTTCATAGTATGATTCGTGTGGTTCAAGAGTTCACTTCTAAGTATGTATGTCTCACATTATGTTACTCGTTCATATGAGATATACAGCACAAAAGTCTACATGTACATTTGTATTTCAATACCACACTATCTCTGTGCTTATTGATAACGAGTCAAATGCCAGTCCTATCTGAACAATGACTGTGTCCTCTACCCGTGTCGTATATACATAATTATGATAGGTTCCAATATATAGTATAGCCCCTCAATACTCATGGACGGAGCGCACTGCTGTGGGTATAGACTTTTAGTGTAATTTAGTCCAAACGCTAGGTTATTTTGATCATACTTTCCCTGGGCCATCCAAGGGGGAGGGAGGTAGAACTTCCCATCAGTACTGGTGACGGAGTCAGCGCTTCTATATGTTGACATTTTGTCCCCAGTAACGGCGAGGGGGGGGGGGGAGGAATGTTTAAGTTCCAGGAGAAATCAGAAACTTTCAGCCACTGGCGCCCAAACTAAGAATTACAGCCGTAACAGGGCATGCCCAGTAGTATACAAAACGTAGGACACGTAGCAGGCTACAACATGGCAGTAGTATACAGAAAGTTGGGCATGTAGCAGGGTGTAGAATGGCAGTAGTATACAGAGAGTGGGGCATGTAGCAGGTTATAACAAGGCAGTAGTATACAGAAAGTGGGGCATGTAGCAGGGTATAGCATGGCAGTAGTATACAGAGAGTGGGGCATGTAGCAGGGTACAACATGGTAGTAGTATACAGAGAGTGGGGCATGTATCAGGGTACAACAAGGCAGTAGTATACAGAGAGTGGGGTATGTATCAGGGTACAACATGGCGGTAGTATACAGAGAGTGGGGCATGTAGCAGGGTACAACATGGCGGTAGTATACAGAAAGTGGGGCATGTAGCAGGGTACAGCATGGTAGTAGTATACAGCGAGTGGGGCATGTATCAGGGTACAGTATGGTAGTGGTATACAGAGAGTGGGGTATGTAGCAGGGTACAGTATGGTAGTGGTATACAGAGAGTGGGGTATGTAGCAGGGTACAGCATGGCAGTAGTATACAGAGAGTGGGGCATGTAGCAGGGTCCAGCATGGCAGTAGTATACAGAAAGTGGGGCATGTAGCAGGGTACAGCATGGCAGTAGTATACAGAAAGAGCGGTATGTGGCAGGTTGCAACATCCTGAGGTACCTATGTTTCTAGATCTATCTCTCATCGCTGAAATATTTGTGGAGAATTAGTCGCCAATAAAGACATTCAAAGACAATTAAATGAGATAACATTATGGTGTGTCAGCTTACCATGAGCAGCACCTGGTCACCGGGCATGGTTACATATTTGATGTAATAACGGGGGCGGTAGCAGCGCCAGCCGCTATCAGTCACCACCACTCCTGTTACAGGGAGGTACTGATTTATTGTATCTTGTAGGTCCTTTGGTGAAATGTCAATAGCCATTGCTGAAATAAAATAAACATAACTTCTCACATTTCTATCTAGGTATTTCACCCTCTTCCCGTTTTGGCAGGGAAATGATTGCAGAGGTCTTTAAAAACATACTAAAATATGGCCTTATATCAGGATGGTCAACAATAATCCATTCCTACGGTTTGGCAGTGGTACCATGCTGTACCAGATCACCATAGTACAGTATGCATTCAGGCTAGTCACATACAGTGAATATTCTCAAATCCAGGTGAATATGAAGCTGTACTTATCAAAGACCCTGACATAATCTGGACTGATATAGCTTATATTTATGATTATGGTGTCCAGGAACTGGTTATAAGTGAGACAACCATCACTGAGCCTATACCCACTGACTAGGATTTCCAATGCTGGATAAGCTCTATATTGATCATAATAGACTATAATTAATAAAATAGGTACCTGGTGTGATGCTGCTTCCCAAAGATAGTTTGAACGTGCCAGTAGCGCCCCGGTTGGTGCTTTGTGTCTTCGTTACTGATCCGTGGTTCTGACCAAGAGAAATAATCACTTATATGAAAATAAATATGCAATACTGACAGTTTCTTTACTCGTTGAGGCGTGAACCTCATAGAACAGGCTTAACCCCTTGAAGAAACGCCCCAGTTTGCATAGATCGTGAACCTGTCTCTCTATATGGTTTAAAAAGATAAAGGCTGTATACACTATAATGATATTATGCTAAGGTGTTTTTTATCGATTGGCAAATTTGATACCTTAACTTAAACATATAGGGTGCTGATAACTATTCCCCATTTAGAGCCGAACCAAGATAAACCCATTACCATGCTCGTCTCATTATATACAATTTCTTGAGTACTGTATGAATGGTGAATTATCAGTCTTTTCGCCGTTCATAACTGTCTCCGATAATAACCGTTGTATTTGGGATACTTAATTAAGGTGCTGTGTAAGTATCATATCTACAGCAATATAGGCGTTTATATATAGTTTAACAAAATAAACAATTAATTATTTAATACTTACAGAATTACTGAAAGAAGGAAGTGGCAGGTTGACTGCACAGTTATACACGTGGAGCTTCATCGTAAACTTTACTTGGGTACTTGTCACCTCGGTCTCTGTCACTGAGATGCTCTCTACCATTTCACCTCCCGGCTTGATGCATTTTCTCTTCGCCATGAATGTGTCCTTCTCTGGAGAATGATAATTTCAAAAATATGAAGACAGAGTTTGTTCTTACTGAATTACCATAGTCTCACAGTTTATCAGTCATTTGTACTCATACATCACGGTGAGAACAAAACGGTTTGATAATAAATAGCGTACTACAGGTATCTGGCGGGTAGATGTTGATGGTATCCGATCAGTCTGAATGTCTAGCAATACAGTTACTTAACCCTTTAAGGACGACATGATGCGTTAATGCATCATACCCTTTGTCGTCATGATGCATGAATGCAGCCCTGGTGAGTAACTCGCCAGTGCATCATTAAAGCATCTTCTTGCCCTGGGGATATCACATAACCGAAGGTTGAGTTAGAAATCCACTCGTAGCTAGGTAATAAAATGATAACGATGGTAGAGTGGCTGGTGCCCGGCCAGTCTGTCATGGTTATTTTAACATGCACTCAGTTCCTCGTGGGGTAACTATCACGTACACAGTACAGTAGTTGTATTAATAATATGACGCAACACAGCAATGTACCATTATGAGGATTTAGTCTCATAAACATATACTAGGTGGCACCGCCAGTGCAGCAACATACAACAGAATATTCCCAGTAACCAAAGACCCTAGATGTGACAGTTGTAGAATCATACATACGATTTGCGTTGTAATCTCCAATGTGTACGTAGTCTATAAAGTAGTCGATACTGACGTCTGTCTGTTTTTCAAACACAATGTATCGAAGCTTGATTGTCAATCCTTGCACACGAGTGGCGCGCCAGGTATCCCCCGTTATGGCTGTGTACATGTTATAACATTTGAAAACCCACCTGAAAATAAAGATATGCTGTGACGAAAAAACAACACTTAAACTCTTGCAATTGTACATCTTTTAATTTGCTGTTCCACTAGAACACATTTAGGGAGCTTTTCATGAAAATCTGTCTCAGTGTCTTAAAATTACAGAATTGGCATATGAACTCGTCAGTGGGTCGTCAATGCTGCATTTATGCATCATGACGATGTAGCATTACCACAATATGATTACCATGCGACAGATGTATTATGAATGATTATAATCTTACGCGGAGGTAAAATCCATGTTGGTAATCTGACTGCTGACATCCCACCACTGGTCCCAACTATCCCGATTACCATTGCTGTGGTACAAGCGAACAACGATGTACATCTTGGCAAAGGAGCCCCGACCACCAACGCAGAACTGGAATTTAAGAAAGGTGGCACCTCGTGAAAATATGAAACACCTGCAGTTAATCAGAATGTATAATAGATTCACAATGATATATACGTCAAACCATGGTGTAATGGTGTGTCATGGCGCTATAAATATCAGACTATAGACGGCTCAATTACTTGATAATTATGATAACTCTGATGATAATGATAATAATGATTATTATCATTATATTTTTGTACAGTGTTAAGGCAGTTTTCACTTTCGCCAACATGTATTCCAGGGCAAAATGGTCCCGAAATTAGGATATGAATTCGAATACTATTACCAGGAACAGGTTGTGAATTGCCACACCGACCCGCCGCTGTGCCAGTGGACACGTGTTGCCCCAGGGAGCATGCAAGTTCGCTCACCTTAGGGAGTGATCATTTTTTAACAACAGGGGGGGGGGGTGGTGGGTTTGGGGGGGGGGGCAAAAAAATTTGGACCCCTTCACCGGGGGGGGGGGGGGCAAACAAATTTGGACCCCTCTTGGGGGGGTCAAAATAATTTAACCTGTTTTGAGCCAAAAAGCCCGCGCGTTACTATGCTTCAAAGGGCCCGCCCGCGAGCCGATTTTCGGCTGTGGGGGGGGGGGGGGGGGGTAAACAAATTTGACCCCTCGACCGGGTGGGGGTGTAAACAATTTCGTGCGCTCCACGCGGAAACCCGTTAAAAAATGATCACTCGCTTACTGCGCTATAGAGTTAAAGGGGCATTCTCACCGCTCGCACTTAACCATAAAGTAAACTAGAGCAGTACTAGAATTGTGAGTGGGATACGCTCGGTGGTTATGCCACTTTAAATAGGTGTACTTACAGATTGTATTTGCCCATTGCCTGTTCCGATCTCGATATGCGTGGCCTCGGTGTCATGGGCGTTGTCGTAGTCCTGTCTGTAGATCCAGTGGGGGTTCTTCATGGACACGTGACCACACAGGGGCTCCTCCTCCTTGTAAATGGCGTGATAGTTCAACCTGCGCTGGTCATAATTCTGAGGAAAACAATTAAAATAACTGTGACACGATCTGCGATAAGGGACGCTTAGTACAGGGTGTATTGCTTAATGTATTTCCCCCCAATGCATTATAATTATTGTAAGGAGGGAATGATGTACTAGAATGTTGAGAGAGGGTAATTCGCCGGCACTGCATTGATGCATTGTGCACTGATAATCTAAATGACCCGGCCCTTAGTGGATGTACCAGGTTAGTCATAGGGACATTGGTCAGGCATGACCAAGTTCTATTCAAAAATGACTGAGGCGAAGCAACATATTACTAATGCCTTACTTAAAAGAGCTTAGTCGAATACTCATTAAAATGGAGAAAGGTCAGTTGGTCAGTACTAACCACCGTACTGACCACCCTGGCAGTATTGACTAACCTAGGTTAGTCGTATAGAAAACCAGAATATGACTAGCTAGGTTAGGTACTACTGACTTATTTGTTAGCCAGTACTGACTAAGTTCTGGCGCCCAAAGATTAACTGTGTGCCGGCCCTTCAGGGGTGTATTAAATCCTATAGTGTATACATGATGCATGGATTTAGCGCTGACTATCTTTCGTGTATCGTGATGACCAAAGGGCATAATGCTGCCCTTAACAAAAGGGTTAAATGCCAGTCAAAATGGTTGGTTGTAAGTTGACTTACCCCCCACGCCTGAGGATTGTACTCATAGCTGGTGCTGTAGACGATACCGGCATGCAGGGAGGGGCAGTGACAGGTCATCAGGTGGTTGTAGAATATGTCCTTCAGCTGGAAACCAACAGCATCCGTTTAGAGGGACAATTATTAAAGCAGCCGGAGAACATATTAAAGCATGGAAGAGTCCGCTCTTTGGCTATCAAATGAAGGTATATTGAGAAATCTTCCCAATTTTGAAGGTTTAATGTTGAGTGGTTTGCTGGTCAGCATAATATACATTTTTTCACCTTTTTGTTGTTGTCAAATACTTAGTAAAGTAATTATCAAACCATACCCCTTGTGCTGTGTCTTGATGTACAGAGGCTCGGAAGTAGGATGTATCGGTGGAAAGTACCAAAAATTATAAGTGTACCCCTAATAGCTTAATCTTGAGGCTAGTAACTAAGATAGATACATGTGGGGGCCTGTCAAAGTATAGTCCGGGGGGGGGGGGTGCAGGGTGCCCGTACCCTTTTTCGATCAAAAAAACTTTATTTTGAGGGTATACCATGTTTGGGGAAATCTACTGAATATAAGTAATCTTGTTTGCAAGTTTTCGCCGAAAATTGAAAACAATTATTGTCAAAAACGATATCATATATATGGACCCTTAAGTTGTCAGCAGTGGTGGAGGGTGATTTTCTGAATTAAAGGAAAGACTTGCCAGCCCGGCCGTACACAGGGTACAGCATTGACCGTGGTGACAGGACATCCACGGATGGAGATAAATTCTCGCGTATAAGTTGTAATAGCATATAAACCAAACCTGCGTATGAGTGACAACCCCTAATACGACCTTGACAAATCTTATAACCATCACCTGCGTGTCTAGAAATTGCAACTATAGAAGTGCAGCATGTATTTTGTTCAGTAAAAACTTCAATTAGTATAAGTAGCACATCATAATTATGGGCATATTTGGTATCACACTAAAGCTGACTAGTGACTCTTATCAAGCTGCAGTGAGGCCCTAGGGCTGATTACTTATCACACAAAGTTGTGGGAAGAACATTGTAATACAGTTGTAGTCGATAGGATGTTATACATTACCCGGTCCTCACGATCGGCCTATTGAAAAAGGAAAAGGAACATTACATTCAGATGGGTATCTCCGAAATATCATACAATAGCAATGACATCTAATAAGAAGGTACGATGACGACGCTAGCTATAAGCCTATATACAATATTTCATGACCATGAGATCACATTTGATAAGACATAAAATATTCTTCATAAGATCCACAATAACATCTACTATTCACTTGGACGCCAGAGCAATACATTTCTATCATGAATATCGCCAATTTCGACGCATAGTGATTTATGTGCCATGCCCGTTGTTGTCATAATGCATGAATGCAGCCCTGGTGAGTAACTCAGCAGTGCTGCATTCATGCAGCATGCTGACCCTTTGGAGGGGCGTAGACCCCGGGTGGTTGGCATGATGCTCGAAGGCTGGAATACACACAACCCCATATATATATGGACGTCACAAAATACCGACCACGATAAAGTAAGGTCTGGGAAAGTGCATGCAGTATTCTCACCTGGTCAGCTAAGTTGAAATTGTATTTGTCATCAGTTGTCGTACCATTGTACGAAAAGAACATTTGGGTGTTCTTATGGAGTACAAAGTCCTATTGGGAAAAGAGAAAAATAATGATCATTCATTCTTTATGATATGCGAATAATAAGAATAGATCCACTTTGGGAAATGCAAGTTTTTTAAACGCCTACTCGCGTTATTACTCGGACTGTTGCTAGACGGGTAACAGTAAGGTCTGCAATTTGATTGGTTTATTGGTTCAGAAAACAGGAAGCATTAAGCTGTCAGTCATCTGTTGTTGAAAATGTAACATAGAAAACTTGTTCCATTTTTTTCATTAGCCTATCTGGGGGTCCTATCCATTTGCAGTCCTACTTCCAGCAGCGGTCAGTACCGATTGTGGCCGATTGGCCTGCCGATTGTAGGCTATACTGTAAGCATACGTATGGCCCATATCCACCGATTGACTTGCCGGCAGCTCTGTGGCTCTATCTGCCGATTGTGTGCTGATTGCCTGCCGATCATCTCCAAATCAGCTAATGGAAAATGGCCCTTATTGGATTGTTACCGTCATGTTAGGAAGGGCCCATCTCGTATGACATTTGGTTTCCCCAACCCCCAAAGTTAGCTTATTTTAAAGTACATTGTTCTTCAACGGATGTCTCCTATATCTTACCATGAGAGATGAATTGGGTGATATACATGACGTATAAGCCTACTGTCCAATAATTGTCACCGTCCACTGGGGAACTTCGGCTGACTAAGCCCATACATTTCCGATATAACTTCGCAAATTAGAGCTCAGTGGACGGTGGCCCTAAACAGGACAACACAGCAGACTATATTTTCTTTAAAACGTAACATCGGGTGAAATATTGCTTTCAAGGTTGAGTGTGGTTCTTTGACCTGTTGGTGTATCAATGTGATAGGACCTATAGTGTTCACTTTTGATTGCACACCTTATTTAAGAGGCATAACCTGTTCATGAAATTTGTATGACTAAACTAAATCTAAACTTCAGATTCAATAGTTCTGCCAGCCATCATATGGGGTTCATACTGTACCCCTTCGCCATCATGTACTTGATGTATGGCTCTATTGTTAATGGCCACCGTCCACTGGACTCTTATCAGCCAAAGTTATACAGGACATATATGGACTTCATCGGCCAAAGCCCCCCTGTGGACGATGGCCATAAAGAAGATGCTTACCCAGTCTTCAGTATAGCGTGTGCCACAAGCATCGATCCTCTGTATCTCCTCATGTACAAATGGGTATGGGACATGTATCTTGGCTGCCTTAGTTTGAGGTACGTATAGTCCTGAATGGAAGTCGGAGGCTCCTGTACCCTGACGGTGCCTTCCCCGCATATAGTAGCTGAAAGTAAATCACACACATGAAAAAAAATCTGTCTTTTTTGTAAAAAAAAAGGAAAAAAAAAAAGGGTGTGTGTGTCTCATCACTTGCCTTATAAATCACATAGAACGTGACACATACAAATCCAAGCTCAACCGAGTCCGTTTTATTCTTCAAGGTGGAATCGCCACAGTCACACATATAATTATTATTTAGATATTATCATGCGGCCCTACTACATAATTATTTTTAGGATAAAGGAGAAGATGTCGTCCTCTGATTACACTTACCACTCATCACTATCTAGTTGCCCCGCCGCATATTCACTGGTTGTAGCGTGAGTCGTTTCCATGATCAGGGTCTACGAAATTAATCGTAATGAAAACAATGAATGTTCAAATATCAATTGTAAGTCAGAGTGTATGTATAAGTTACCATTCATGTTTGTACATCTTTGTCGTTTAAACTACACAATCCATATGGTTGATATGCAGGTGGACGTATTTCAGTTTCACTTTTGTACCCGTTAGAAATAATTTGGCAGAGATTTGATCATCACACAAAATATGTCAGAGTAAATCATTATTGATGAAATACAATGAGAGGTATACATCTAACCCAGTGCTAGGTTGTTGGTCAACTCTTGTGGGGCGTGATGATTCCACTTCTTTATTCTTTAAAGCTTGACCGTCATGGTTGGAGTGAGGCCAAAAGCACTTTTGGATATAGTTCAGTTTTCATTTACAAGAGGGCTCTTAAGGGCTGGGAGCTCAGCTCTTACAGGCATAAGATAGGGTGAATATGTTGTAGCTGGACAGTGCTCATGATCCCCTGTCCAAACACTGCTGCCCTCTGGTGGAACTGTTATTTTAGTCTATGTATGGAAAATGCTGAACTTATTCCCTGACGGCCCAGCTTTAAGAGTAGCTACATTGAGAGTGTAATAAATGTATATACCTCGGTGGTGTCGTTACAGGGTATGGGGTTAAAGTACGTCTCTCCAAGGTCATCACTTGACTGCTTGAACCTGATATGGAGATAAGAAGAAGCATTGAGTGACCGCAATCGACAAGCTTGTGATAGCATATAGATTAACTGTGTGAAGGTCGCTACATGCAAATCCAACTTCAATTAGTCCATCATACTGAATAATAATAATAATAATAATAATAGTAATAATAATAATAATGATAATAATAATAATAATAATAATAATAATAATAATAATAATAATAATAATAATAATAATAATAATAATAATAATAATAATAATAATAATAATAATAATGATAATAATAATAATAAAACATGTAATAATAATAAAAAATTGATAATAATAATATATTATATATATGTATATGCTGGGCGATTTAGAAATAAGAAGAGGAATAAGAGGAGAAAGGGCTTTTCAGGGTAAAATAAGGTATTTTTTAGACATGGCTTATCGCATTCAGGAACTTACACATATTCTAAATCCTTTGGCGGTTTGAAGCAGGCGATGAATTCAGTACTGTAATCGGTGCCCCCTTCTGTGTCTTTAAAACCAAAGAAGTCTGACCATTTTGTATTGTTGAGGTTAGCCGGATCAATATCTGGTCCATTGTAGGTCTTCCGGACTATACCTCGGTTACCTGCAACAGACAAGTGGAGAGTTGTGGTTTACGTCTCGGAAGTCTTTAACATTTCTACTCCATAAGCACCCCAGAGCCAATTCATCTCCAACATGCATCCCATAAGCATATGATTTATACCCAAGTGACGTCCCATCGGAATTTGATGTAGGGTAGCTCGACCTAGAACTTATGATAGTTCTAGACTGCCCTCCACAAACTAGTTTATCCACCATCTTTCAACCTCAGATAGTGCCACGGCACCGGTCTATGGCCAAAGATATGGTATAGCAGGACCACCTATAGGGTTGAAAGATGATGGTGGTCTAGCTCTGTCATACCCTATGCTATTATATATACACCTAATACAAGTAGCCTAAGCATGCTGCTCAGTTTAGGCCTGTGTGCTACACAATATACACGTACCTGGGTGGAAGTCGCACTGCGTAAAGTCTGGCTGTGGTGGCGTTAAACAGACGAGATACTCCGATGTGCTTTCCACAACCTCACATGGAGCTCCTATAAAAGAGGGTGAAGAAAATGAAAGACTCGATTGCATACTTTTACTTTGGCGTAAATAAACAATCTTAAATCATGAAAATTACTCCTATGACTAGTATGAGATTCAATGTTAAAATGATCAATATAAGTCAGAGATCATTCATTCAAATAGCAATAGAGAGTCGTTTTTGACTGTATAAAACCTACCTCCAGCTTTAACGATAGCATCGGCTATGTCTATTTGAGTAATCCCCCACAAGGTGATCCGAGTTCCCCCGGCTGTGCTGCTCATGGTAGGGGTAATGTCGGTGATCTCTAGAAAATAGAAATATATAATTATGACCCTGTTAAATGCTATATACAATGTACATATATCATACATATAAGATATTTTACACGTACATAAACATATCTATGAATCACCACTGCATACGATCAAAACACACTAATTAATGTAATGTTAAAGATGACTAAATCAATGCTAAAAAGTGTCATAAGTGTAAGAATAATGCCCACCTGGGTAGGTCTGGTAGCAGTAAGGCTTCTCCTCTGTGGACCACATCATGAGACTGTCAGACGTCTTAGACCTGCAATGGGAGGTTGAGTTTGAGTTCAGCAAAGTGTACACTGAGGAAAAACGTGAGCACCAGCCTGTCCCTCCCCATATGTCTCCCTTCAGGCCAGGCATTTTAGCAAGGGCCAGCGAATGCTGGACTCTCCTTAAAAATAAAATGCGAGTCCAGCCTTCCCAGTGGTAAAACTAGTTATATCAATCATACACATTGTACAGGATGGAAGAATAACGGAGATGGCGAGGCTGGAGGCCCATCAGTACTAGCTCTAAACACATCAAAAGGCAAAGAGAGGAAAAAGGGGGTAGAATGAAATAATAATTGACCATTACCTTCCCCCGTATCCGCCGCTGTCCTGGCTGATGATGTAATCCACACAATGGCAGCCTGGGGGCAAAAAGGGTTTTGTTTACGGATGACCAGGGCAAACGGTTGAATAATAATACGAATTATGTGAGACAGCTGCTCTCTTTTAAAATGCTAAGAGACAAAAAACAGAAGCAAAAAGAGGTCCCGGCTGCCCCCAGAGAATGAATCCCTCTAGGGGGCCACTTTTCTTTATGTGACGCCCTTCGATGACCAGGTAGAAATTTTATGTGACTCAATCCTGAAGAGCGCTATCATAAAGAGGGGAGTCATTCTGGAGGCAGCCTGGACCCCTTTTGACTATCTGTGTGATACTTAGATGTTACCAAATGACTGTATGATCTGAGGCTGTATCGCTATCATGTCAAGCGGGCAGAGGGTAGCGGAGCCTCTTGTGGATAATTAGTATTCATATTTCAGTGCTATAAAATCCATAATTCTTATTCTTATAAGTAAAAACTTTTTTTTAAAGGAAATTAGTTTAAATGTTAACATACCATATGTGGGCGAGTTGTCCCGAAACTGCAGTTTCCCCAAATGTGTGTTTTCATTGTACTCGAGCATTGTGAGCCTAGAGAAAGGTTTAGTAACTGTATACCATTTTGTAAACGTGGGAATTAAAAAAGAAGTATATTAGATGCTATACTCCGCGGCTATACTGCACACTACCTTGTGCTAATATGGCTCTGCAGAGTGCAGAGTTATTACATAATAATTATGTTTATTGATACTAGCCTATAAAGCTATACATAATTGTGTTTGCCATTGCTGGGATATAGAACTGTATAGAGTCGTTATTGACATTGGTTCAATAATCCACAATTGCATCTATATATTACGTTGTAATTTCACCTTTACTGAGTTTCAGTTCAGTTTCAATGTTTTTATTGGCTCATAAATAGTCATATTACATACGTTTTTCATATTTGCCAATATTGTAAATTCCAACAATATATACAAGATAACATGATACAAATAGTGCAAGGAGAATGATTCGTCGAATAGTAATAGTAAGGAGGAGACAAGAAATGAACGTTCCATGAAGGAGGAAAACCATATCACAAGCATATCACAAGTATCACAAGTGGCTCTAAGATTATAGTACACACAATTCAGTTCAGGTATAATATTAGATTTAGTTTTAGTTTATTACCAGTAACCTAGTTTAACTTTCGAATGTTGGAAGGGATCTCTAACATCCCGACTTCCATATCTACTCAAACACAGGCACAATACCAGACTTGCAAAACTATACTAGTCATTCGTAAGAACGACTTTCACGTATAAGAATGCTGTTCGATCACACACTAGTTGATTTACCAGTTTTAAGCACCACCACTAATGGGTGAAGGCTACAGTAGACCAGCTGTGTTAATACTACAAAACAGTTATATTCAACAGCAATTAGATACACGATCCAGTAGCCATGACCGCGATGACCCGCCTCATTTAAGACTAGCCAAAAAAAGACCTCTTGTGAGCTTATGATGTTGGTCAGCATTAAGCTCATTCCACAGGGTGATCCCTCTATACAAAGGCCTTTTACAGAGCGTATCACACTTTGGTCTTGATATTTTCAATTTAATCTTAGACGAGCTTCTGAGCTCCCTCACTGGCTGGACGGTCATGTCTTCGTTCATGGCTCTTTGGTACATTAGCGACAAGAGAAACTTATCTCTCCTTCTCTCTAATTTTGGTATTTTACAATTCGCATGTAGCTCATCTATACCAATTTCTCTTACATCTCGTGTTCTCTGCATATGAGAGAATGCATATGCTCTTTAATTTACCGTGTTGACGCATGAATGCATCATGTAGACCCTTAATTCTGAAGCGTATATATGAATACCATAGGGCTGGAGTGATGCTTGAATTCAGCACTGGCGGGTTCCTTACCAGGGCTACATGCATCGTAATGAACAGTGGCATAATGCATTAACGCACTTTTTAGCCTTTAAAGGGTTACAAGATCAGTACTTACTCTGTTGCTAAGGCCAATCCTGCATACACCCTAAAGGACAATAAAAACATAAACATTAAATAGAAAGCTGAGGTAATGTATTCTATATCGATTTCTCCAGGAAGAAGGAAGAAGCTAGTTTTCAGATGATGCAAAAACAATTCGTAAACTTGTGGCAGGCATGGTGAATAATTCTCATAAATATCTTCATTAGTTACATGAGAAATAACCCCCTTTTTTACAGTTGTGTCTATGTGATTTAGCATATAGCTTTATTATTTTGAATTATTCTGCTTTTGATGCCTGAAGCACTCACCGTCTGAATGCACGGGATGTACTAGTTGTCTGAGTACTGTCAGTGATGCCCGTGAAGAACTTCCCTTTTATCGTCAGGAGAGACCCTGCATGTAGAAATAATGCATTATGTTTGTTATAATATTTGTTATTGTTTGTTATAAGATGCAGGTTAATGTTTGTTATTATATGAAACGATGCATTCTTCTGGTTATTGTAATCTGCAGGTAGCAAAATACATTATTCTAATTGTTTTAATTAATCTGTTAATATCAAACTTTATTATTTTATTCTGAAGCCCAAAATAATGGGCAGGCGGATTTAATACTAACCTCGTGGTACAAATATTGGTGTAACACTTGTCATGGTTGGCGTTCTGTCATCTCGTGCCTAAAGCATAGGTAGATGGTAGATGAGTAGCTTTCTCTTGCACTTGTAGTAAACCTCCTCCGTTGAATATTAAAACCAACTAAACAGGTATTGACTAATGTGTTATTTTCGACCGTACAATTTAAATGCATACTTTACTAACAGTATGAATTCTGATGAGAAAGGCATATCAAATGCAAAAAAGAGGTAGTAGATGGCCATCGCTGAACCTTCATTATGGGGTTCACCGAAGGCAGACATAATTCTCATCCATTTGGGTTGGTACCACATTCCAGGTAAATTGCTGCCATTATAGCCATGCATCATGACGACAAAAGGTATGGCACATCAAAATAATCATGTCAGTCAACGTAATTATTAAAATGTCAATGCTAAAGGCTCTTACATTGTAGTGGTAGCCACTAATGCACACCTCCGCCACCAGGATGCCGTTGATGAGGACGAACGCTCTGCATGGCGCGTCTGACTGAGGCATTTTACTGAGAGCAAGAGGAAAATAAAATATATTATATTCATGAATATCATTTTGTACATCCCAGAGAGAGCGACTGTATTTGTATTGAAAGGATTCAAATAGTAATTGTTAGTACTTTCTTGCTTTCTACATTCAATGGAATTTGGCTTTTAGTTTAAACGCATGAAGGGAGTGGTCAGTATTCATCCACGGAGGGGGGGGGGGGGTTAGTGGGTTTGGAGGGCCCCCCCCAAAAAAGGTCGAGGCCTGTAGAGGGGGAGGGGGAAATGTCACTCCTTTTTAGCAGGCGCATTACAATAGACAAATTCCGACCTGTCTCGAGGGGGGGGGGGGGCGGGGCCCGAAAATTTTCGACCCATCTCAGGGGGGAGGAGGCGGAAATATCTTTAGCGCACTGGAAATATTTCATACTTGATTGATTCAGGATAATTTTACTTTGAAGGTAGCCCCTATTTCTAATGATCATATAAATGCATGCTTGTGTATTCATTGAGACATTGTTGGGGATTTCTGTGTGGAAAATTGTAGAAAAATATGATTTTCTCATGAGAGCTTGTACTAAATGCACCTAAAGTGTGAATACCCTCCAAAAGACAATAAAACCTTGTGACATAGGATTTTTTCATTGCATGGGCCAATGGACGACTAGCTATATGTATACTAGCCTATGAGGGCACCAGGCAATACATCGTGGTTATTTTGAAATACACTCAGCTACCTGTGGGGTATATGTTACATACCCATGGTGGTGCATAGGGTTGTGCATATACTTACGGTGTTATACAGATCACCCTGTCCTCGTCTAGCATGTCTTCCTGTACATCACATTCATATGAGTTGTCCTTACAGACAAGTAGAATTCGCGTCCCTGTATCGTCGTCAGGCTCTCCAGGCGAAGGTACATAGCCTGCAGCAGTGAAACAGTATACTAATAAAGTAAAGGTTTAGGGTAAGGTTTAAGTAGCGCTATGTTAGGGGTAGCGTTAGCGTTATGGTGAGGGTCATATTAGGGTTAGGCTAATTAAGGTTAGGTGAGTGGCATAGTAAGGTGTTTGGGTGAGGTTAGGGTTATGGTTAGATTAGTTTCAGGGTTAGGGTTCTGCCAGTGTTACTTTAAGGGTTTAGTGTCAGTGGTCTGGTTAGAGTCAAAGTTAAGGTTATGCGAGTGTGGGTTGTTTTTTGGTAAATATTAGGAAAGGTGGGGGGTCCGGGATGTGGCTATGTTTCTTGCCTTCTCCGTTGATAGTGAGGTAGATACCGCCCATGGTGCTTCCATAGCGAGGACCTATTGACCCGGTACACGTTCCACATGACGATGGGTTGCAATCACCTGAAATGCAATAAATTATTTGCATTTAATGACGTCATAATCATAACAATGAAAATTATGACAACTACCCGGTATAAACATTCATAATTATAGAGATATGATATCATTATACGTGCAGAATATTATACATGCAAAATAAAATTAGTCATACATCACTCGGGACGATTCTGTTGGTGAGCTAATAATGTTTCCTGCCAGCAATAATCTCAAATCTATTGTTTGGATTAACCTGTGAAGTCTTTCCAAACCCCTTGTCTCGGGTCCCCTACTCACCCACTCCCCTACTCACCCTTAACCCCTTCACCACTGGGTTTCTTGTAACTCAATGCAATTCTGTGCAATATATTGGCTTACCGTGTGGAAGGGGTTAATTAGCCTAACCCCTAATGCACCTACTTCCTCATTCTCAATGCTGTCCTCCTCATGATGTTAAGGCTCTGCATTGTCACTGTATGATTATAGCAGGTGTTTCCAAAATATTTCTAAAATTTTCTTGAAGTGATTACTGAGAGCATGTATCACAAAAACAAAGATTTCCCAAGCCATATCATAGAAGCTATAGTCTTAATATACTTTGTACTAAAATATCCTGAGAATGCACCATTTCAAGTCCAGATCATCAAAGCCCTCTTGAGGGCCATGCCCCGAAATCCCTCTAGTGTGTCTGCTGCACTTCATTTGAGGTTCTAGATTTATAAAATCTTCTCCAGATGATTATCAAAGCATTTTTCCTTATAAAAGGGATTTCTAAACCCAAATGATAGAGGCCAGAGTCTCCATTTCCAACATAAATCGTATTATTAAAAATCATTCTTCCGGATATTATTTGTAAAATCCATACTGGATATGGAATATTACAACTACAATGATTGAAACATGTTTGTAAAGGTATTGTTGAGACACCTCTTAGTTAAGATAATGATGGGCAGACCGAGCTAAATCCCATCAGAGAGATAGAGTGTTGTCTCTTGGCAGCAGATACTTGAATCAACAGAAATGTTTATTAACGTGAAGTATACTGCTGGCTTCTGCTAGTACTCACTGGTCCATGGTCCGCTGCAACTACCCCAGTGCCGCCTACCGTACCACACCTGCAGGTGGGACCTGGCTATCTGTGTTGCTAGCAACCAGTGTCACCAGGACCCACATAACTTGTTGGGCTATGATTAACAGACAACTTTCTTGCATCTAGAAACGTTCAATAATATTCTGGATGCAAACATTTTTCATCCAAACCATAGAGATCTTAGTATCATGAACTATGTAGGTACGTTTATAAAACGTTTTTAAACATTCTCCAGCAAACCATGTACACACGTTTGCAAATCATATTTTAATGTTTTCTGTTGAGTGGGCACTCCTCTACACGCAAATACTGGATAGCTCTCCAAGGTGAGAGGACAGACGTTTAGAGCGTTATCTTAATCTTAAGTCTTAAAGTCTTAATTCAGTATCTTACGCTGGCCATCAACAGCAGTGGGGCAACAAGGGACGACCCAGTAAACAAAAAACGTTATACAACATTTTGTAACGTTATTTAACGTTATATAACGTTTCTCCAAGGCTTCTCACTATGGCATAACGTTATATACAGTTTTAGAATGTTATTTTGACGTAAAATAACGTTTTTTTATTAGCTGGGGAACTTGCATAGTCACTAGACCCCGCCCATTCTATGCGTAATCTTAAATCGCCACTCCTGGCGTAATCTTATTCCAGAAAAAGAAAGAAAAAAAGAGAGAAAGAAGAAGGGGGTGCGGGGGCAGAGCCCCCGATATAAACAGCAATGTTACAAACTTACAGTGGTGCCATCTAGAGGATTATGTGGATGGTAAGGTGGCCACTCAAGGAACTAACTTTAAGACAATTAAGACAGTCTTAATAGTCTTATTAAGATAACGCTCTAAACGTCTGTCCTCTCACTGGGGAGAGCTAACCCATGCGTGCCCTCTACACACCCTCTCCCATCACCCATTCCCCTACATGTACCCTCTCTTACTCGGCCATTCCCCTATTTGCCCGCTCCCTTACTCACCCACTTCTCTAATGGCCCATTCCCCTACTCAGCCTCCCCTACTCACCCACTCCCCCGATCAGCAACTTCCCTACTCACCCTCTCATCTACACGCTCACTCCCTACTCACCCAATCCTCTACTCACCCTCTCATCTACACACTCACTCCCCTACTCACCCACTCCTCTACTCACCCTCTCATCTACACGCTCACTCCCTACTCACCCTCTCATCTACTCACCCTCTCATATACAAGCTCACTCCCTACTCACCCACTGCTCTACTCACCCTCTCATCTACACGCTCACTCCCTACTCACCCTCTCATCTACTCACCCTCTCATATACACGCTCACTCCCTACTCACCCACTCCTCTACTGACCCTCTCATCTACACGCTCACTCCCTACTCACCCTCTCATCTACTTACCCTCTCATCTACACACTCACTCCCCTACTCACCCACTGCTCTACTCACCCTCTCATCTACATGCTCACTCCCTACTCACCCTCTCATCTACTAACCCTCTCATATACACGCTCACTCCCTACTCACCCACTGCTCTACTCACCCTCTCATCTACACGCTCACTCCCTACTCACCCTCTCATCTACTCACCCTCTCATCTACACACTCACTCCCTACTCACCCTCTCATCTACACACTCACTCCCCTACTCACCCACTGCTCTACTCACCCTCTCATCTACACCCTCACTCCCTACTCACCCTCTCATCTACTCACCCTCTCATCTACATGCTCACTCCCCTACTCACCCACTCCTCTACTCACCCTCTCATCTACACGCTCACTCCCTACTCACCCACTGCTCTACTCACCCTCTCATCTACACGCTCACTCCCCTACTCACCCACTCCTCTACTCACCCTCTCATCTACACGCTCACTCCCTACTCACCCACTCCTCTACTCACCCTCTCATCTACACGCTCACTCCCCTACTCACCCACTCCTCTACTCACCCTCTCATCTACACGCTCACTCCCCTACTCACCCACTCCTCTACTCACCCTCTCATCTACACGCTCACTCCCTACTCACCCACTCCCCTATTCACCCACTCCTCTACTCGCTCACTCCCCTACTCACACACTCCTCTACTCACCCTCTCATCTACTCACCCACTCCCCTATTCACCCACTCCTCTACTCGCCCTCCCATCTACACGATCATTCCTCTACATGCCTACTCTCTTCTTCCTCACCCACCCACTAACCGTCCCACCTACTAACCTACCCACTAACCCACCCATTTATCGATCCACCAACCCATCCACTGAGCCACCCATACCCACTAACCCATCGATCCAGCAGTACCTACCAACCTAACTGTAGGGGGTATACCTACACCGCTCAGATCCGCGGAGATGACTTTACCATGTACCTAATGGCCAGCACCCACTGGGGAGGTTCGGCCGTTTGAGCCTATACATTTCCTATTTAACATCGGCCGATTAAACTTTCGTTCCCAAACCCTTCCAAAGGAAGGCTCTGGTAGCAACTACCTTGAACTCGGATTTTGCTGGGTTTAGGCAGTCCCCGTAGTTAGCTTGGAACCAGCGAACAGGTCAGAAATGGAACCAGAAAGTATTTGGCACATGTTACCTCTCTCTATTTCCGTTCTAAATGACAAGGAAATGAGTAAACCTCATATACTGGTGGGGGGATGGAAAACACATTTCCTTGCATGTCTGGTCTACTTATTATTTTCTATAGAACAAGGAGTTAAGCGGCTCAGATAGACATGAAAAACTAACATAATCAAAGTTGCAAAACACATCTTTACAAACTATATTCTTCGGTTTAAAAAAAACGTATTTAAATTTTGAATTGTATTTTCAATAGTTATCAATGGAATTTAGGACACATATGCACATGTCATAGAACTGCGAAGACATTGTTGCAGTGATCTTTCAATTATATCTCAGTTATTCAGGTTCAGATTAGATTTTTTATTTGGCAGAATGTGGTCACATACAAAGGGAGTTTTTCAATAAATACAAATGATGATACTAGTCTGAGTTGTTACAAGGAGTATGTAACATAATGATATGTACAGAACTGCAGAACTAATTAGAATAATGAGTAAAATAGTGTCACGTACATGTATATTTAATTATTTCATTCTGTCTTCTAAACATCAGGCGCTGGACTGAGTTTTCTTTGGCTATGCTGAGAATCGCCCATTGTATTGTGAAGTCCAGAGATAATAACTCATGTTACGAGTGCGTACCATCTAAAACAAAACTATAACTTACCATGGCCTTGTTGGACCTGGGACAGCAGAGTCACCAGGCTGATTAGTAGAGTTAACTGGCACATCCTTAATACTTTTAGTAGAAAAGGGAACTCAGTAACCCGCAGATGCTGTAGACTACGACGGGACACCAGTCTGTCTCTGCGCTCATTTACATTTTTCCAGAAACCTGGAGTAGCCCAGGTAGCTTACGATCCAAAGTTTGTTTCAATAAGTATGACTGCAAATTATAGTCAGCTGTAAATAGTCAGTGTTCAGGCTACCATTAATTGCCGTCTAGATCACTTCAAATGATTCGGACTTTACCATTGGAAAAGTCCAACTGAAACTATCAGGGAGGCTTCTGCGCAGTTCATAGGGTTGTAAGTTTATTATTATGGGCTGTGTCTATAATATATGCGTAATAGCGGTGCCTTCTCACAAGCATACTTCTTTTGTCCGCGGTAAATTCCAGGAAAGATATGATAAGTGTTATGTAGCATAAATGTTCTATACTGTAGCATCCCTCCTGTTGATCTCTCTATGCTTATGATGGCAGCTTCGCGTTATGTAAGTTATGCATTGTAATAGCTCCCATTGTGGGTTAAATCCTTATCAATAATATAATTAATCAATATTAGCCATTTCGGAGGCTGTATAATTATCCAACTATATAAAGCCTCTACAGCTTATTGTGTCCATACATGAAGAATCTATTCCAAGTTGTAGGTGGATATTCTCTATGTATTTGCTTCTCTATAATAGTTCAGAATACTCTTAATACTTTTAATGATGGACATCGCAAAGGCAAGAACTGCATTAATGACTGGGTTCACCAGGTTATAGTTTGTCATTCATCAAAGCGCACTTCCCCCAGTTCTTTATCAAGTCAAGCAGGGTAAAGTAGAATATACGGATTGTGATCCTGTACACGAGAGAGTTGAAACACAAATCATGTGCAGGGAATTTCACAAATACAAGTACATCCTTGGTAAATGTCAGTAACATTCTAGTTCAAAAATGTTGTAGTCCATCCAAAAAGGGTTATCCCAAAGAATTTGAAGTTGGTATTATTGGAATGTCCATTGATATTCCAGTCCCAAATGAGTAGACTTTTCCAGAAGGTTGCAAGTTTTCTTTGTAATAGATCTCTATCCTACATAATGCGTTTCTACATATATATCAAAGTGATAATAATAGGAGTAATCTTCGATGTATTGTAGATGTATTAGTCCATAGGATAGCTGCGCTCCTTTGTTCTATGTAGATTGAAGTAGTTGATCGTCAAAGAAGTCACATCGGTATACCTGTATAAAGGGACCACTTTCTTCTCACTCAGCACTTTCATTACCCATGGCAAACCCTGGACTGGGATTGGATAATCGTTGCTTGACTGCGCTGTCTATACATGACCATTGGAGCGAATCGAGGAAGCTGCGCAGAGCAACCCATAAGTTCAATATAGGGTTGTAGTGCACGTGTGCAGTGAGGTCACTTAGCTATATCGTTCATTTTGTAATAGAAGCATATAAGTGGCCGAGACATGTTATGTAAGAAACACTTTCATATTAAGAGGGGAGGCACCTATTTTATCAGCCATCTTTGTCCTTTTTTAACCTCATTTGCTTACTTTGCATATTTGTGATCCAAATCTAGATAGCAAGTTCAAAGTAGTTTAAAAGGCATTAAATCTAGTCACTATAATATTGAAGTATTGAAGTATTGAAAAGTTTATTGAGCACATCACCTCAATGAGGAGTTTTTCAATGAACAATTCATGAGACGATACAAAGCTGATAAGT
Organism: Harmothoe impar; assembly: GCA_947462335.1. NCBI lineage: Eukaryota > Metazoa > Annelida > Polychaeta > Phyllodocida > Polynoidae > Harmothoe > Harmothoe impar. Next base: position 33,448,581 of record OX381720.1, read on the forward strand.
CATAGAAAATATTCTAATAATAAATGCCATATAATCAGTTCACGCAGCTTCTCACGTTCAATACCACAAATTAGAAGAATGAAATGACAATACAACTAGTATTTTTTGTAGAGATGATGATGAAGGAAGGGGAGTTTGATTCTCATAATAATGATTCCACTTGTTCAGGTCAGTTTCCAATTACCCATCATGGGGGTTTCTCGGTCCATTTTTCTCTGATTTTCTGTTTGAATTCCTCTTTAATTTCCAGTTTTTTTGGGTTTCATGGTCCAGTTGATTCCATAGGGCCACACCTTTGTCTTATGGGCCCTTTTGATAGAATGCTGTTCTAGTAGAGTTGCTGGTAGTGTGTCCTCTTCTTGAGAGTTTCCACATGTGCTGTGCCAGTTGACATTTGCGTCTTTGATCATAATATTGACATTTGCGTCTTTGATCATAATAGCCTTTTAAGTGCCTTTTATGGGAGGCACCTTAAATTCTGAATTATGAGGTCGCTTTTGATCATCTGGAACCAGGTCAAATTGCAAAGTTATGAATTCTCTATTGATTTTTAAAATCTCTTAACTAATTTAATTTCCAATTTGAATGCAGCCGTATATTGATTTGAATTAGTGGAGGGCCAATCGTAGGAAAATCAAGCCCCGCAGGAATTTCATGATCATTTTAGTTTCTCTACTGGAATGTATGCTTTGAAGGGTGCTGAAAAAGATAGGATGACCGGTCCAATTTACAATTCACTTTTTAGGCCGTTTCTAGGCAAATCAAAAAAGTTACCATAGCAACCAGTTAATTTGGGCTATAGCTCTACAGGAAATTGAGCTATCCAAATTCTAAAGATTCCTACCCCCCCTAAATTGAGTCAAAGGAATCAATGCAAATGAGGTTAAAATGGGTCAGTCTAAACAAGACATTTAAAGACTTCAGGCATAGTTGGGGCTAAAGTGAATTAGCCTTCAACGTATACATGTTGGGACGGAACTATAATGCTCCTATAACAAAATGAACGATCATATCCGTATTGGGGGGAGAGGAGCCGCACTACTTGGGGGCGGATGGGTGTGTGGCCTTGAATATGGTGGGATATAACGCAGCTAACCCTTCAAGAGGCAAATAGTGCATTAATAATTATGTTCTTACCATACTTAGGGTTCAATAGCTATCGGTCCCTTAATCTTTTGATAGTCACAGCCTTTTCGAAATATTCGCCACTTTTTTTTCGGGAACACTTTAAACAACATTAAAAGAAAAGAATAAATGTATTCAAAATGTAGAAAATCCTGTGCATAACATCGTACCATGAAGTATATGGAAATAATAGGACCAGGACACACGCAAAGTGGCTCAACGGTAGAGGAGTAATTCATTTTCAATATAAATGCAAACTTTCACAATGCAGGTTGGATAAGATAAACATGTTATTTTGTCATGATCGAAAGCTTGGAAATTATTCACAAGCAGTTGCTGGCAGATATACATTTCTGAGTGGGCCAAATAACTTTAAAATCTATGATAATGGTTTAAGCTTTTATTTTCTATTTGTCTAGCTGGAAACATGTGGAAACATTGGCCAACGATGGCTTATAAGCTGAGGTCTAGTAGAAAAGACCAGGGAATCTTAAGATGTAAAGGTCCAAGAAGACCAAAGCCATTTTATATTTATTTTATGATTTTGTTAAACATTATTGTACAAGTATGTCAAAAAGGTACCCCCTCAATCATTGTTGTAAACCCCAACTTACAATATGGCTAGTATACAAACACTGATGGGTGAAAGAGGCCTACAGGTTCTACAAATGAATGCAAGAAGCCTAAACGCAAGTTATGCTCAGCTCCAGATAGACCTGTTCAATAATCCGTTTGATATTATGTGCTTTACTGAGTCTTGGTTTAAAGATAACCACAATTCCTTGTCATATTCATTCCCAGGATTTACATTGCACCGTGTGGATAGAGCATGGATAGACCATGATCAAGAAATTGATGAAAATGGTAACCCTAAAACGGGAGGTGGTATTTGTACGTATATTAGGGAGTGTATTTACCATGATGTTTATGATTTAAGTCATTTAAACAAAAGCTGTAAATTCATTGAAATTCAATGTATCAGGGTTGAAAAACCAAACAATAAGCGACTGGTATTGGTCAATGTGTACAGGCCCCCTAAAAGCTGTAAAGTAGAATTTATTAGGTTGCTGAAAGAAACGCTTGGAGCCATTCCTGAGAGAAATAAAGTTGAAATTATCCTGACTGGTGATATTAATATAAACCTAGCACTAGTAAGGGACGAAAGGGTTAAAGACTTCAAGAAATTAATGAAGGACTTTGGTCTTAGAATTCTTATTAAGGAGTTTACTCGCTGTGTTGGGAAAGCCAAGTCCATAATCGATGTCATTTGTACAAATGCCAAGTACGTAAATAAGTCTGGTCTGTTAAACCTGAATATAACTGACCATTACGCTATTTATATGGTAAGGAAAAAGAATGTTGAAAAGAAGCCTAAGATTAAGCATGTTGGTCGCTCATACAAGAGGTATGATCAAACTCGTCTTGCTGGAGATTTAAACTCACATGATTGGACTACTTTTGATAACACAGGGGACCCCTCATTGAAATGGGATATTTTACATAATGTGATTGAGACTTCCCTTGATAAAATGTGTCCAATTAAGACATTTAATATCCCAGAAGACAGAGAGGAATGGGTTACTGACCACATGATTAATGTACTGCGCGACAAAAATAATCTTTTAGCCAAAGCTAGGCGGACTGGTCTGGATGTTGATAAGGCTAGGGCTGAAAAGGCCAAACGTGAGGGTAATAAATTTGCAAGGTCTGTCAAAAGAAAATGTATTAGAGATGAATTAAAAGCCAGTGAAGGTAATACCACTGAATTTTGGCGAAAAATTCAGAAATTAATCCCTGAAGCACCAAAGCATTCAACAGTGGAACTTACAGACACTGAAAGTAATATACCGGTTGAGGAAACAGATGTAGCTACCCATATTAACACATTCTTCACAAATATAGGGCCTAAGCTTTCTAAAGACATGCATGATGTGTGGAAACCATATGATGAGAGACTAAATGAATCCTTGCTGGATTTTGGATGTACGATAAATGATGTCAAGGCGGTTGTTAAACAAATCAATGTCAGGAAATCATCAGCAATTGATAACATCTCAAACATGGTCATTAAAGATGCTTTTCTGCATAAGGTGGACAAGGTTACAGATATGTTCAAGTGTTCTTTTGAAACCAACACTGTACCAAATAAATGGAAGGTTGCCACAATAGTGCCTGTATATAAATCTGGGAACCCAAAACATGTTGGAAATTATAGACCGATAGCTTTAACCCCGACTCCTTGCAAACTCATAGAAAAACTTGCACACAAACACATTATGAACTTTCTTACTAGATTTAATATACTATCTCCCCACCAAGGTGGATCCAGAGCTGGGAAGTCAACCATAGCAACCTTAGCTGATTTTACAGATTGTATAGCCCGTGACTTGAATGTAGCTAAGCCAACTGTGGCAGTGTTTATTGATTTAAGTAAGGCCTTTGACACAGTAGACCACTCTATCCTCTCTGCTAAATTAGAAAATTATGGTATAAGAAATAATAATTTAAAATGGCTTAATAGTTATTTGGGACAAAGGATACAGAAAACTAAGGTAAACCACACTATTTCGGAACCCCTCAAAGTGGTCTGCGGTGTCCCCCAGGGCTCGATACTAGGGCCATTATTGTTCTTACTATATGTGAACGACCTGCCAAAATGTGTAAAAAACTCTAATATCAAACTTTATGCTGATGATACTGTTATATTTTATTCTGATGTTAACCTAGAAAATGTTCATAAGAGACTGCAAGCTAGTCTTGACCTATTTGGTCTGTGGTGTCTCCAAAATAAATTAACTGTAAACATAGGGAAGACAAAGGTAATGGCCTTTACAGCCTCCAAAAGGAAGTTGAATGCCATGGATATTAATTTGTTCTTACACGGCACGAAGCTCATGGTGGTCCAATCGTATAAGTATCTAGGTGTAATGTTAGATTCCCATTTGAAATATGACCTACATGTTAAACAACAACTCAAGTCTATAAACCACAAGACATTTATAATAGCCAACCTCAGAACATCAATGACCAAAGGTATAGCTTTCAAAATTTTCAAGTCCAAAATTCTACCATATTTCAATTATGGAGACCAGCTCTTTTGTTCTGCTGCTAATTATATCCTTGACGATTTGCAATATGCCCAAAATAGATGTCTTAAGATATGCCTGAAAGTAGACCATTTGACCGATACCAACGTGGTACATGCTAGGTCTAAATTTCCATTGCTAACCCATAGAAGGAAAACACATTTAGAAAATTTTATGTATAAGAGGGCGCAAAGTCAAGAATATACGGTAAATAGAAATATCCCAACAAGAGCTCATGTAGGACCTGTTTTATTTAGACATACACCCCATACTGATGTATATTATAGATCAGTCGAACACTATGGAACCATGGTATGGAATGCACTACCTCCACCTGTACGCCTACTACCAACCCTCACTAGCTTCAAAAATGATAGAAAATTATGGTTGGAGGGAGAGGTACCTATAATTGTTCGCTAAGATCCTTTTGGTTCTATCCAGTTTATATACATATGATTTACTAAGGTGTTCAACCTAAACTTAATTTAAGAATGGCTTGGTCTATACAGGACCAAGATTATAATATAATTGTTACTGTTTTCTTCCTGTGAAGGAAAGGGTTCCCCGAGACGATCCTCCACACACCTAATTTGCGTGGGAGGAGGGGAACCTTTCTATTCTGAGTTTTATAGAATATAAATACTTACTTGATATTGAAATATTGGGATTTTTTCATACAGGAGTGCCCCTACAGCACAATTGTGATTAATATTTTGATGTAAGGAAACTGTATAAACTCAGAAATAAAGATAAATGTTTGTAAAAAAACGATTCCACATGACCCGAGCTGCAAACAAATGCCGACCATGGCAATCTTTCTAACAATTTTGGGGTTTTGACTTTTTTATATTTTTTTTCAGAGCAGTCTTTGAGTAAAAACGACTATCACATTCTGAAAGTCTCCCACGCAGTGACCACTGTAGTGTAAAATAAGTATCTGACCACAGGAAAGAGTTTTAACAAAAGTCCCCCCCTCTCGATATTAGTGCAGGGTAGGGGAGAAGGGTAGTGTTTACATTTGTTAGACACCTGTTGCTGGTTAGCCTAATATTGATCTGATAACTACTCAATACTGACAATGCCTTGGTTGAGTATTGATGGGAATGACGCCATTACGGCTATCCTCCATGAATACCTGATCAGTGTCAGACCGCAGACATTTAGGCATGTGGCACTGCTCCCTGATCAGTGCAACATACAGTGGCTAATTAGCTATTTTATTGTAGCTATTCCCTTTGGCCCAGTGGCCCCGGTGGGTCCGGTGGCCATGGTGGCCCTGATGCAGCTACTTAAGTCTTCCCGCTGGTCCCGCTGGAGTCCTATTTCACCCAGAGATTCTTTTTTTAAGATTTGTGGTACCTAGGGGTGTGGTCAATACAGAAAACCTGGTCATCCTATGAAGAGTGACCAATTTTGTCAAATAGATTCCAGCCTTATTTGATTCAATTTGAGAATATGAATGATGTAGACCTCCCGGCTTCTTACATACGAATAGGCTTTCATTCTGAAGAAGGCCGTCAGACCCCATTAAATTTTGATAGTGAGAATCCACATTCACAAGGTTCAAATTTAATGAAATAAACTACCCAAAGCCATTGGAAATCGAGTTAAGAATTGATAGCGACCGCTCGGCCGTATCTACCCATACATAGGTGATCAATGTTAATGAATTAGTAAGTGGAGACCTGGTGTGACCTAACCAGCAGTCACTCAATGCGCAGATCTATCAGATAGTGCATACTACGGTCACCTATCCCCGTCTCTGTCTCTGTCTATCTCTGTCTGTCTGTCTCGTTGTTGCCGTCCATAGTAGCGAGCCAGCACGGGGGCCAATTTGGTTTTAGCTCGGATTGGCTGTTTGAAGTTGGGCAGAACTCAGCTGGGTTTTATGTTGGGCAAATGCTGGGCTGAGGTGTGGCCCTGACCATTCTGCCCGCTTTGGGCTCAGATCAGTTTCTAAGTGGGTTGCCTGATTTGGGCTCATATAGGTTTCAAAGCTGGCTGCCCGCCTTGGTTTCATGTTGGGCAGATGGCTGGGCTGAAGTGTGGCCCCAATCGGGCTTCCTGTTTTGGGCTCAGATCAGTTTTAAAATGGGCTACCTGATTTGGGCTCAGATCAGTTTCAAAGCAGGCTACCCGCTTTGGTTTCATGTTTGGCAGATGGCTGGGCTGAAGTGTGGCCCCAATCGGGCTTCCTGTTTTGGGCTCAGATCAGTTTTAAAATGGGCTACCTGATTTGGGCTCAGATAAGTTTCAAAGCAGGCTACCCGTTTTGGTTTCATGTTAGGCAGATGGCTGGGCTTAACTGTGGCCCCGATCAGGCTTCCCATTTCAGGCTCAGATCAGTTTCGAAGCGTCCAGGGCCACAGTGTGTTTGCTACTAGGGGTTGCTTGAAATGTTTAAGTTAATGCTTGTGAACGGCTAAGACAAATGTCATTACTTGTCGTGATACTAGGATGGGTTGTATACACAGAAAACCATTACTTGTCCTTCCTTCATCCACATGGATAACCAGAATACCTTATACATCAGGCAACCTTGGGCAGATCCAAGGGGGAGGGGAATCCTGCGGGGCTGTAGCCCATCCCTTTTGGAATACTTTTTTAAAAACATTTTTCCAGTATTATATGTTAATCAATGCAAATCATAGTGTGCTTTTCTGTGCTTCGATGTTTAGTGTAGCACCCCGTGTAGCACCCCCTAAGGCCTAGGCCACCTGTTTTTGATAACTTGGAGTACCAACTTGGATTACGGGCTTTATTTTTTAATAATTTGGGAGGGCAGCGGGAAAAAGGATTTTAAAGGTTTAAAATGTTGCCTTACACCCCCCCCCCCCTGAATACCAAAAAAAAGAGGAGAGGAAAAAACCCGTAGGCAAATGATGTCGTTCCCATGCGGCTTCTTTCATGGGACTTTCATGCACAAAACCGACGGGGTTCCTAGAGCAGGATTCAAGGGGAGAAAATATGGTAAAATACATTCAAATTGAGATTGAGATCTCTGGGTCTAAACTTACAAGTCGAGCCCCTCTAAGAAAAATTTGTTGGGACAGTGAGGTTGTCACACACGGTGCGGCTACCATGGTAATATGGGTGGCAAATACGACCGTGGTCAAAGCTATATTTTTCTTGCTTGAATTAAAAGAATATAATTTTCTCTTGACACTTTAATTTTTTCCCTATTATATGACAGTTTTTTTTTATGGTTAATAAGTCAGACATTAACTAACCATTCTAGTGCAAAAGTACTTTAAAAAAAAAAGGTACACTAGAATATCTTATAGTCTTGGGGGTCATGGAGAACAAGAAAAGAAAAAAGAAATCTGACCTGCCAGGTCTAGTCTCTACGACCACAATTCACTTTGGAAACCAATTATTTGGCCGATGATCCGTATTTTTTTCGAAATTTGACAAATTCTCGCTTTCCGGCAACCTGACTCTAGTTTCATGTTAAATTTTTCCAATACTATACCGATGGCAAGATCACTACCTTGTAGATCATTATATTAATGTCCTTAGTTAGGCTTTTCCTTAATTTGGTTAGTTCACATTTTTATTGTCAAAACTCTTTTTGACTTTAGTAACATGCCGCTTTATAGTGAGTTAACTGTCTAGTGCTATACCAAGGTATCAGGATATGGGTATGTTTTGCAACAAGGTACCTCGCCACACAGTGTTACAACAGGATCTGCTAGGCGTTTAATCCTGCAGGGTGAGCCAAAATACATTACCATGCTTTTCTGGATATTTATGGTCATATACTTTTGGTGGCACCAGTTGCCGACAGCTTCCAGTACGGTACTTCCAAGGTGAATACAGAAAACCTACCTACCCTCTCTTTTTTGGCCTAGATAACAACTCTTGTAATATATTGATGAAATCCATAATAATGATACCAGTTTTATATCAAATGTGTGTAATTTTCAAGCAGGAAAGCAGGTGAATGATTTATATATTTTGGGAATCAAGGTAGCGAGAAAATAAAAGAATAACAAAACGTTCTTCTTTTAACTCATAAATCACACTTGTCCTTTTCCCTTGAGGAGCTCCCTTAAATCCTTAAAAATCAAAAACATAAGTTTTAAGGTAACATCCATTCAAATTTTAAAGGAGCAAAATTTAATGTTAAGTTAGCGTTTACACATTTTAAAGGGAATTGCTAGTTCCTACACAGAAGCCACCTGGTGGCAAAAATCGAAGCTCATTAAAAGTATTCTTTAAGCTGTATTCATATTCCTACATAGACCACTTTCCCTAAATCAACTCTGATGCAATGAGAAAATCTCATGATGGAATTCAGCCTTACCTTCTTGAGCACCAATGTGCAGTTAAGCGCATAAATTGTAGACCGCGCCCAATTGATCATCACAGATTCTCGCCCTGGGAAGTGACGTCGATATGTGGGCTATAACTAGAACAAGACTTATCTAGATGTAATATGCACACTCATTTGTTGGCATTTCACCGACGGCCGATTCACGGGTTTTTCCCCCAAAGCGACCTCACAATCGGTAACGAGATGTACACCTGTGCAGTTGGATAATTATCCACACCCCCCCCCCAATCATTGTATCTCGTTCCAAACAATTAAGTAACAATACATTATCCTGTTTAAAAGATCTGTTCTCTAATGATGCTCGACAAACATGGTTGATATAGGATCAGCAGTCCTCGCCTTCCATCTATATACTTCCCTCTTTCTCTCTCTGTTTCCTTCCTCTCTCACTTAATAATGATCTGATTCCTGCATGAGTTTGATTTATTTTTATTTTTATTTGGCAAGTAATTCCATTAACTGGTAACGTCCTTCGAATACCACCAATAGTACCAATATGTTTTCCCTTCCTTCATGTCTTTCTTTTCCGTTCTCCTTAACTCATGATCACTAATATTCTTTTTGAATAGGTTTATTGACCACTCATGTGGAGGTCTGCAACAGTCAGTAAAAATACATACAGGTATATTATTATCTTCTTCCCCCAGCCAAATTCCTTTCTCGGCTGTTTGTTTCAGAATTACCTTTTTTCATTAATAAGTCACTACCTCCTTGTCTCTCAGTCTGCCAAGTCCCCAAGTTCTGCATACCTGGTATGCCTAGTTCTCGATAAACGTACTCAATGTTGGCTCTATTAAAATCTTCTCTGTTAGTAGGCAATATATCTTTAATGAGTGCGACATAAGCTTCTTTTGTCAGTGACTCCTCTCATAGCGTCATACAATATTTCACTCCTACAACGCGATTGTTTTTAGTTTCATGGCCACCGTCCACTGGGGAACTTCGGCCAATTAAGCCCATACATTCCCTACATAACCTCGGCCAATTAGAGCCCAGTGGACGGTGGCCATCACGCACTAAATCACTAGCGGCCACACGTCGTTGTTATGAGTTTGAATGCAAAAATGACATAAATTCACCCCAGAATTGAAGGAAAAAGGTGTTGTTTGAAAAAAATGAATAAATGATGTATTTACCTCCATACATTCTACTGATAGCATTGTCTAACTGACACCCATGTAGCCTGTCAAAATAAATTATCAAAAAGAGATACCTCTTTGTGAAAATTTGTAAACTGTTGTCTTTAGTTCAAACTGAACCGAAAAAAATCTAATGAATGTAACATGAATTGTCATCTTGCTTTACAAAGACAATGACCGGGCACCTAGTTAAGATTCCAAATGTATCATATTGTAATAAACGATACTTTGTATCTTTATGATATTGGTAGAGTATCAATTAAAGAACAAAGTCGACACAGTTCGGATCAAGTGTTACAGGTTGCAATATCAGGTTTATTCAGAAAACCTAGACAAGCAGTCACTAAGTGTGCGAACTCCCTATAGAGTTCGGAACGGGTCAGTAGGCTAAGCAGCCGATATGATCACAGGGTCTCCTCTGCCAGCGTGGCTCAGAGTAACCGACGAGTACCGTCAGATGCCGGGTATATATAGGCAGCCAGCCTGCGTGCGCACACGCAGACCGGAAGCCTATAGCGACCTCTGTCCATACCCCAAGCCCGGGGTAGGTGTCGCCACCTACCGTCGGACTGAAGGGTTCGGACTGAGCTCGCAACACAGCATCCAACAGCACTCGTCATATAACAACCCCGTATAACCCTAGCCCCTACACTACCCCCTACCAGATAATAACCGGGAGGTAAATAATTAAGGTTATAGTCCGAAAACACTTCGGACTGGCATTATCTTATAAATACCACCTTAGGGGTTTATTAAAGTTATACCTTACAAACAATATGACGTTACTGTTGAACACAAAAAGGTATTAATTACACACATATCTACATATATAGACCGTAATGAAAATTACGCCCCATTCCCTAGGATAGATGGAGTTAATCTATACATATAGTATACACAACACTTGAAAAAGTACAATATCACAGTAAAAAATTTCGTCCCTTCAGGACCCCGAGCTAATTACACTCGTAATGAATAATACTTATAAGTGATAAACACTATCACTTCTTTTAAGGTTTTAGAAACATATTAAAGTATTATTACAAAAAGACATCATACGTGATTTTATAGCGAAGATCCGGATCCTCTGTTGATAATGTTGCATTCCGCCCGGCTTTCAGAACCTACTTCATTCAGCTCCTACTCACCGGAACGAGAAAGTTCATAGCTCATGCTCGGGAGCTTATAGTTGTATAAAAAAATTCCAAGTCCTGCCTCCAGGCGATCTTCGGACTTATAACTAGGAGCACTCGGTCCTGATATATATAGTTTATATAAAAAAACATCTCGTATCGGATCCATGGTGGTAGCGTACTCCTGTCCCGAGCTTTGATCTCTCTCCGGATCTCCTCGTCCTCCTCCGTCCGTTCTGCCTGGCAGACTGCCTCCTTGCGTAGCCAGCCTGCCGCTTCTTTTCGTCCGGATACTTGTACACCCTATAGCAGGGTGTTTTTTTTAGCCTGTAGGGGTGGTATACTTAAAATACCCCCCCCTTCTTCTTGATCGGATCCTAAGATAGAATAATCCTATCCGGACTCCGAGTCGTCCTTAGGGCTCGACTTGGCCGCAGCCTCCTCGTCCTCAGAGTCTGACTCAGCTTCCGCCAGAGTCAGCTCCTGGAGCCAGAGCTCGATTTGAGCCCGAGTCCCATCCCATTCGTGCATCTCGTGCGCGAAACAGTCTCTGAACCTCCGACGTTCGTGGTCCAGTTTTTCCTCGGCGTTCTTGACTGCCAGCTTCTGCTTTTTCCTTTCGGATTTAGCAGCAACTCGCTCAGTCCGAGCATTTTCACGCTCCTCCTGAACCGACTCCATGGCCGCTGCTTTCTGAGTAGCGACTTCACTCCGGTGGAGATGATGCACCGTGTCCAGGGACAACATCGCCACCTCCTGACTTAGGCCAGTAAGCAATCGGTGGAAGTTATCCTGCCACCGGTCGAAGGCCTCCTGTCCGGCTTCGTAGGACTTGAAGTCGGCGGGAGGAAACGTGGGAGGGCCCCTTAGTCGCAAGACTAAGTGCCCCTCCTCCGGAGTCTCCTGTGGGGGATCCGGAGTCTGTTTTGGCTTCGGCTTTTGCTTCACCGAAGCCTTGTCCTTCCCGGTCTGGGTGAGAGTCTGTGACTCCCCTCCCGGAACCAAATCCAGATTGGGGAATTCGTCAACGAACGACCCCCCCGTACTGGAGTTCGGATCCTCCGGACTAGGCCGAGGTGGCCTGCCCTGGGGGCCCGACTTCCAGTCGGCCGTGCGAGAGGTAAATGCCGGTCCTTTGTACCCCGGATCTGCCTTCTCCATAACGGATTGCCTTTCATCCGTTTTCTGTTTCTTCGGGTCGGTGGGCTCTGAGGACCCGTCGGGTCGTTTCGGAGCTCGCCGCTTCCGCGTACTGGTACGCTGCTGGTACTCTTCGAATTCATCGTAGAGTTCGCCCTCCGGAATATGGAGATACGTGCGATCCGGGTTTACCTTGTAGAAGACCCGCACCTTCCCTTTGTCGTTGGTGCCAAAATCCACCTCGAGGTTGTCATTCTTGTCTACTAGGGTCCCAAAATGGGAGTAGACTTCTGCGTGAGCGGTCTGAATGCGTTCCGCTGCGGTCTCCAGAGCCAAGCTATGGAACTTGGCAAGGTGTCGAATGATGTCTGCTCTGGTGTAGAACAGACCACCATTCGGACAACCCTTGCTGCCCTTCGAACCCACACTCAGGCAGTCATATCGCATGAAATGACGTACATGATGGCGGGTAACATGCCTTGCATACCGAACCTTGGTAGGCCAAGTTCGGGGTTTCTCCAGGGTCTCATCGATGTCTCGACAAGCTTTGAATGGGCACTTACTAAATGAATGCCATCTAGACATTGCCCATGCCAACTTTGTCTTTTGAAGGAGCGAATGGTATTTGGTGCTACCAGTTCGGACCTTCTCCAGCAATTCGTAGTGGTACAGCTGTACCGACTTGTCTAGAGGATCAGGTTTGATCCATTCTTCGTCGTCAGAGAGACCGTCAGGACCCACTTCCTCCGGAAGCTTTGATGACCGCTTATCTTTAACACAGTCATTTACACACATGGGTTTAAAGAACTGAAACCCACTAGCGGCATTGGCTCGGAGTGCAGTCCGGACCAATTCCTGCAGTTCGTTGTCCGGGATTGTGTTCTTGTCCAATCCCTTCAGAACTTCATCTACCTCTTCAGGGGACTGACCCGCATTCAGAGATGTCAACCGGATGGTCTCCCGTAGGTATTGATGCCTACGACTGGCCTTCTCCATCCGACTAGTATCCGCAGTCCTAGTCGCAGCTGTGCTCTGTTGGACAATCTCTTCCTCCAGAGTATCATTAAGAATAGACTCGTTAGTCTTTTTCTCCATGTTCCGGGCCAGCCTCATGGCGGGCTTCAGCTGTCGCCTTTTCTCCCTCCTATTATGCACGACCTTGAATTCGTCTGCGAGTAGCATCTCGTATTCAAGGGCCGCGATAAGTTCGGGGCGTCCTTCTGTCTCAGCAACCAAGCGAGCTGTAGCCGCCGATTCACTGAGGCCGTGCATTGCAGCCGTCACGTAGGCCGGGAACCAGGTCGGAAACCGGTCGGACAGAATGTCCAGGCCCCGGAAGGTTCTCATCTGGACCAAGTCAAACGACCTGATCTCCTCCTTGCTCATCTGTGCGATGATGGCTCCTCGTAGCAGGGATGGGACGTCGGCGTCCTCTTTATCCCATACTTCATGTTGGACTGGGGGGATTATCGGTACCCCCGATCCACCTGAACCACCGCCTGCAGCTTGGTCCAGTTTACCGGCCTCATCCGAAGTATCCATATGGGATGGCTCCAGACGGGGCTCGGCAGGCTGGTGAGGAGTCTCCACTCGGACGGGGGTTGCTCCTGGAGGAGGCCTCTCCACCCGAACGGGTACTTCTCTTCTTTGCTCCACTGGAGCCGGTAGCTGGAAGGTGATGCCGGACAGCACCTCCTGCACAACTTTGACCGTATGAGCTGCGGATGATGTATCCATAGTCTCCTCGGTCCTAGTTTCAGTTGGGTGAGTTGTCGTTTTCGGACGAGCTCCCCCGTGCCCGGACGTACCAGCCATGGCTGCGGCCGTAGCGGCCACTGCAGAGCTGTTGTCCAACTCTCGCGAGAAGGACAACACATCCACGGCTGATGTCGGAGCAGCTGACGTTCCAGCTGCTTTACTGGTATCCTTTTCCTTGCTAGGGATCGGGATGTTTGACTTGGTAGGGCCCGGAGTCTTGACAGCCTGAGTGCTGCCGGACGTCTGTCCCTTCTTCTTCTGGTCCTTAGCCGCTGGCTTCGGATCAGTTTTCTTTTGATCCTTTGGCACCTTTGGAGTTGGAGCCTTGGGAGTGACCGTCTTCGGATCCTTGGTTACCGTGGCAGTGGCAACCTTCGGATCCGCTTTCTTAGTACCCTGGGTACTAGGCTTCTTCGGATCGGGCTTTTTAGGCTCGTCCTTTCCCGGAGGCTTCTTTCCAACACCTACGTGTTTAAGAGCCTTGGTACTAACCTTACCATCGGCCGACCGGGACCGATCTCGGGTAGCACCCTTACCACCGCGCGTCCTCGGACGTGAAGTGTCGGAGTCGCTGTCGCCTCCCATAGACAGTTTCCGTGTAACTGTCTTCTTGAGGCTGGGCGAGATGCTCAGACTGCACATCCGAGAGAGATGTCCAGTCGACTCGGAGGGGTTCGACTCTACTGCACTGTAGGCGATCCCTCGCAACATTCCGGAGTCCTCGCTGCCCTCGGGTGACGGAGACTTCCGAATCGGTGACACGATCGGATCCACACGTAGTTCCGACAGAGTCTGGCTAAGCTCATCACCACTGGGGCTCTGAGCATCCATGTGCTCCTCGGTGGCGGATGCCACCTCGGAGTGACCGGAGAGTTCGGACTGGCGGAGCTGCTGCTCGGCCATCCTCACTTCTTCAAGTGTCTTGCGACGGGAGTTTGACGGGGAAAACACTTAGTTCCCCGTCTCCCTCTTTGTCTTAGACGGACCAGGAAAGAGTACTCACAGTTCCTACTCTTTTTATGCCTCTTCTACTCCTCTAGCTGCCCAAAAACACCGACCTCTCCGCTGCCGACACACGCACGATTGATCCGGGAGAGCCCCAAAATCAATATGGCGTTTCCCTCGCTTTTGTTTTTAAAACAAAGCGCATGCGCAGCGTCTCGCGTGATTGGACGCGATCCCGTTACCCGGTGTGACCCAATTATCGCTTAATCAGGTCACGACCTTTCCCGCCCGCAGCTCGGGCTCGGGGGATCACACTGCCACGTAGGCGGCTCGCAAAAGTCAAAATATACTTCGAATAAAGAGTTCGTCAGGAGTATTAGTGGATTAATATGGGAAATCGAAGATTACCCCACCGGATTATCCGTCCACCACCCTCGGGGAGCACTCCAACATTCTTTTCTATTTGACTCTGAGCGCCCCTGTTGGTAGCACACATACAACATATAAAACAACACAGGACACCACACTCGTTGTGTAAACAAGCTAGGTTACCGCCCCTCTGGCCACCAGCCTTGGGCTTCGCCGAACGGGTTTCCCGTTCACCTCTCGTAACCTGGCCAAAGGACTCTCGTTCTTAACTAAAACTCCAGCCTTGATTTTAGTTTTCCGTGCCCTTCTTCCTTCGCCTGCCGAGACTTTCTTTTTCACGGTCTTCTGGGGCTTCTTTCGTACCACTCTCTTAGGGGTATCCGCTGACACCCCTTCCAAAGGTACAAATTTAGCCTCCGAAGTTCCCTTTTCCACCTCCGTTTCCGGGGTGAGCTCCCTTCCAGCCCAAGCACGCAACCGAGCCACATGGCTCGTCCGGATGCGCCCTGCTTCGGACTGAATCAACACAGTCGTCTGACTGATACATTTAACCACGGTGTGTGGTCCATCCCAGTTATTCGCCAGCTTGACGTTGCAGAGCGGTTCGTGTAGGCGGATCACTCTATCCCCCACTACGAAACGTCGCAACTTCAATCCGGTGTCATAACCTACCTTCTGCCAATTCGCAGCTTTGAGCAAATGAGCCCTAACTGTTTCGTAGGCAAATTTGAACCTCTCTCGTAGAGATTCTACAAATAGCACCGTACATGGTGCTTCCGGACTGATCCCTACCACCCCGAATACTAAATCCGCCGGCATGATCAAGTCCTCTCCGAACACCAAGAGGTTTGGTGTGCAATTCGTCGAAGTGTGGACCGTATTGTTATACGCATGTACCACAAATTCGCACTGATCATCCCAATCATCCATATGGGAGTTCACTAATGGCTTCAAAACCTGGATCAAGGTCCGATTGAACCGCTCCACCTGCCCGTCGGACTGTGGTCGGTACGGATTGGTCCGAGTTTTGCATATAGCCAACTGATGACACATAGCTGCCCAAAGTTTGGACTCAAATTCTCTCCCTTGATCGCTATGTAACATCAAGGGAGCCCCCAGATGGAGGATCCACCCCTTTACTAGTGCTTCCGCACAAGTAGCAGCAGTATGATCCTCTAGTGGGTACACTCGGGTGTATTTTGTATAGTAGTCCGAGACCACCATCATACACGTATTACCCTTAGGAGTGGGTTTCACTCCACTGATAATATCCACGGCTATTCGAGCAAATCTCACCCCGAATAATTCCTGCTGCAGTGGCAATTTTCTTATCCAGGACCAGGTTTGCCTAAACAACATGCCGGACATGTCTCGATCCACCTCAAAAGGTCGCCAGACATTCCGGGCCAGTAATATCTCCGACTCAGCCGTTCCAAAGAGCGTTTCTTTCCGAAATGCCCACTAGTGGAATGGCCGAGACTGTGCCAAGAAACGTCGCATTTCACGGTTTTCCAGCGATATTTCGGGTCTCACTGGACAGACCCCAGTAGGGACAAGCTCCCTCAGTCGTGCTATGGTAGGATCGGCCATCTGGTACGTCCTTATAGTGTCGGTGGACCAATCCAACAGGTTTTGCAACAACCCATCATAAGGCAAACGCACACTCGCTACCACAGCATTGTGAGCACCACAATCCCCACATTCCGGACGCACACAACGGCGTACCGGACGTCTACTTAGGCAGTCAGCATTGATATGCTTTGTGCCCGCTCGGTGCTGGATATGAGAGTTCTCCAGTCCGAACTCGCTGAGGTGATTCAACCATCGGCCAATCATTCCCTCCGCATCCTTAAAGTTAAGGAGCCACCTGAGGGCCGAATGATCAGTGCGAAGTGTGAAATTCCCTCCATATAAGAAGTGCCGAAACTTCTTCGTGTATACCACCACTGCGAGCAACTCTCGCTTGGTAGTACAATAATTTCTCTGTGCCTTGTTCATACTGTTACTAGCGAACGCCAACGGGACCTCTACTCCGTCCTGGATTTGGGACAATGCGGCCCCGATGCTCTCATTGCTCGCATCAGTGTCAAGGATGAAATGCCCCTTCTCCGTAGGGTATCTCAGCACCGGGGTGGTCCGGAACAACGCCTTAATCTCTTTGAAGGCTTCATTCTGTTCCATCCCCCATGGGAAGGGTTCCTTTTTCCTCCCCGGAGTCCAATGGCTCAACCGTTGTAATGGCTGAGACACCCTAGAGAATCCGGGGATGAAGTCCCTGTAATAGGAACAGAACCCTAGAAAGGATCTGATATCCTTTGGTCCTTTTGGAACTTCCCAAGTCTCCACAGTCTCCAGTTTAGCCGGATCAGCCTGCACACCCTCGGTGGAGATGATCCGGCCCAAATAGACCATGGACTTCCGAAAAAGTTCACACTTCTTTGGCTTTAATGTCAAGCCATTGGACCGAATTTGTTCCAACACCTCTCCGAGGTTCAACGCACACTCTTCAAAAGTCTTGCCGAAGACAATGACATCATCCAAGTATACCAAGCACTTGCGCCACAATAGATCACTCAACAGAGTTTCCATCATAGCTTCAAATGTGGCCGGGGCGTTGCATAACCCGAAAGGCATCAGTTCAAACTGATACAGTCCAATGTGACTCGTAAAAGCCGTCTTCTCTTTATCCTCCTCCTTCATCCCGATCTGCCAATACCCGGACTGCAGATCAAGGGTGCAGAACCATTGGTTCCCACCCAACGAGTCCAGAGTCTCATCAATTCGGGGGAGAGGATATGCATTTTTCTTGGTTACTCCATTCAGGCGCCTATAATCGATACAAAATCGGATAGACCCGTCCTTTTTAGTAACCATCTGAACCGGACTGGACCAGGGACTAGTGCTAGGCACTATCACCTTCTGTTCCAGCATGGTTTTCACTTGTTCTTCAACAACAGCTTTCTTACCCAACGGCAAACGTCGGTAAGGCATTTTGAAAGGCTGTGCATCTCCAGTATTGATAGAATGCAACACTTTGTCGGTTCGGCCTAACGGCTCCCCCTCCACCTGCCATGCATCCTGATACTTCACTACCAGCCTCCTTAGAGAGTCGAGATCCATCCGATCCGTCAGATCCGTTTCGGATATCATTTTCTCGAGTCCCTCACTCAAAGGGGTCGGAGAAGGGTCACCCTTCATGCTCACCTGTCCAGCGGACACTACGGCCTCACTGGTGAACACCTTCCCCAACACTGTATCTTTCTTAAGATACTGTGGTTCCAACCCGCGGTTGGAAACCGGCACTACGGTTCAAGCACCATCCCCCACCAGGGTATCCATGCCTGTCAGACCGATGCTTCCCAACATGGCCACATCCGGTTCCACAACTGCTTCTTCCTCTCTCCTAAGCCCCTTGCTTCGGACCAGCACGTCACACGTCTGTCCGGGAGGAATCTTAACAGTTTGGACCACCGTTGCCACTGTCGATACTTGTCGGAGCACACATTGCTCCACCGCACGGTACGGGTGCTCTATTCGGAGTACCCCTGTACCAGGATTCAGGACCGCGTCATACAACGCCGAAAAATCCAACCCCAGTATACCGTCGTCTGCAATATCCGCAATGGTGGGAGAAGCCACATACTCCTTCCCTCCAATTCGGACCGGTATGAACGCGCGCCCATACGTCTGCATACTTGACCCATCGGCCGAACAGGCGTTTACCCTCGTTTTGAAGTTATCACGACTGTCCGGCATAAGAGCATAGAATTTGGAGGAGATAAAGGAGTGGCTAGCTCCCGTATCTACTAAAAATTCACCCGCCCTACCGGCCACAGTAACAGACACATACCACCGCCTCCCCCCCAGCGGAGACGGGTTTACAGTGAAGCGTTTGAAATCCTTCGGAGCAGCCAGATCAAGGCCATGTTTCTTCAAATGGTCGAAACATGGATGATCCGGGGAAAGCTGGGTACTCCCTACCCACACGGTGTCTGTGACAGCCGCAACTTCCTCGTTCCTATCCGTAATGGGCCTCCCTGCCTCATTGCCGGGCAACTGATGGACTGGAATGTTAATCAGGCCGGCATCCGAGCCCCTCAAGCTCGAAGCCACCCCTGATTCCCTTCCTGTCTTCTGAATTCCACTAGGCTCTACCTCTCTGGTATGTTGGCGTACTTCATCTCCAGGGGTTGTCCGCTCGCCTTCTCGGACTACCCCCTCTAGTTTCCCTCCTTTCCGGGAACTTTCGGACTCGGAGCTGTACACTCCGCAGCAAAGTGACCGATCTCTAAGCACCTATAGCACTTAGCGGTCCTCCGATTGATCTTCCTTCTGTTAGGCTGTGTAGCCCCCTGAATGGAAGTCGTCATCTTCTCAAACAGCGCTGTGAAAAACGCTGCGTCCATCACCGGAGCCTTCGGCTCCGATGACTCCCTTTTCGGAGGGGGGTTTCCACCCCCTTCCGGCTTCTTACTCTTCCACGGCGGTTTAGAGGAATTTCCATTCCTCTTGAACTGAGCCGCTGAAGCTATCGCCCCCTCCTCATCACTGCCCGAACCATCAGACTGTTCCGGAGAACATTCTATAATGGCCGAGGCCCGGGTAGGCATCCGGTCCCCTAACAGTGACTTTTTGAGAGCATGTATGTCGATGGCCTTAAAAAGGTCATCTAGTGACGTATCTGCTCTCCACGTGTCATACACCGTTTGTTGTATGTCTGGGTCTCTCAGTCCGGCAACGAACTGAGAGAACAATTCCTTAGAAAATAAGGCATCATGGATTCCTGAAGCAGGGTGTACCTTCTTCAGGAGTCTCATCAATGCAAGTCCGAAAACCCTTGGAGCTTCGTTCTTGCCTTGCACACGCTTCTTAAAAGCGACCATCGGATCGATCCGTGCGGAATCTCCGTACAGGATGGTTCCGATTTCAACGAGCTGTTTGAAAGTTCCGCAGGGTCCGCATTCCTCTTTCCACTGCTCAACTGCCATGAGACCATCTCCCATGCGTAATCCCTTACAAACGTACGGGATTGCATCCTGTTGGTCCCACCCGCTGAGGTTTATATCCTCAACGGTGGCTCCCAACCAATCTTCCCAAGAATTCTTCTGCCAGTAGGGAAATGGCTCGCTAGCTATGCGTCTAGCAGCATTGGACGAACCTCTAATTTTAGAGGTTATCGCCAGACATTTAGAAATGGATGCTGACGCGTCCTTTTCCGCACCTACATTGTGCAATCCGATCCCCGCTATTGCGGGATTCGTATCGTACAATTCTTGCAATTCTGTACTCAGCATTGTTCTTCTGGGAGCCTTCCTCGGACTCTTCGTACCAGGAGTCGCCCCCGGAGTAGCGCCCGTGGTTGGCACGCTATTCTGTCTGTCCAGAAAAGCCTGGTAGGTCCCATACGACACTATGTCCGTAGTGGGGTCCACGCCTTGTCCGAACCACCAATTCTTCTCCTGATCAGTCATATACTGACACTGCTGGGCCAGAGCAAGCAATCGTTGATGCTCTGACTTCTCTTTTTCCAATTCCTTGGCCTGCTTCTCAGCCTCCTCCTCCTGCTGAGCTTTTTCCAGTTTAGCTTTAGCAGCCTCTCCGGCAGCTCGGAGCCCTTCCTTTCGAGCCCTCAGAACCGCCGCTTCCTGCTCCGCTAACTCCTCTGCGAGAGCAGCGTTCTCCTTCATTCGTTTCTGTTGCTGCTCTAAAGCAGCCTGCTGTTTGCGATACACGTCTCGCCTTTCCATTTCCAAGTTTTTCTGTTCCTGGAACAATATGTTTGCTTGGCATTCTCGCCATTGCAACAAACTTGAAGGAGTCAGGTCGGTTTTCGCCGCCTTATCCTGTTCGGCCGCTTTCTTCAAGCGTACCGCGTCTAGTTCTTGCTCGTCCACTCTCAACTGCGATCGTGGACTCCGAACCAACTCCGACAATGGTCTTCCCCTGCCTACTGAGGCTAGACCGGTCGGGGCTGCAAATACCTGCTTTGGTATCGGACGGATACCACTGATCCCTACCCTCGGTGAGGAATCACCTCCCCTGCCTCTGCCCCTGGATCGTCCCACTCGGAGTGGTCGTCCCGGTGTCGAGGTCGACAAGGCAGGTTCAATGGTTACTCCACGTCCCATCGGCTGATTGGGAGTGTCTGTAAAACTCATGTAATGGAGGCCTTCCGGACTACCATTGTCCGCAGATGCGAATGAGGTACTGCTGTCCTGCATACTCTCTCGCGTCTCTGATAAAAACTGCTGTAAAGCAGTTCTTTTTGCTTTCAGAATGTCGCACTCCGTCACTAGACTTCGGCGGACCTCCTGTAAGTCCTCTGTGTCCCGAACAATGGCTGATCGGGCCCCTTCCGCTTCATGGATTACAGCGTCTCGGGCTGCGCAAATATGGTTCAGCTCCGTATTTGCCTCGACAAACTCGGACCGGATCCCTCGTAGGTCCGCTTCTTTCTGATCGTATTCCGCTCGGACTCTGCTGAGGGATTGTACCAGCTTTTCATTCTCCTCCAACAAGGTAGACAGCCTTGCGTCCTTTTCCTTGATTTTGGAAGCTCTGTGTGTGACTGCACCTTCCAATGCAATCAGACTGCTTTTCCATTCATTGGATTGCTTCTGAATGGTCAACAATTCCATTTGAGCCATCTGTACACGTTCCTGCACTCGGGCTTCTCTCATGTCGTCAAAGCGACGCTCCTCCAACAGGGTAAACCTCCTCGGAGTCGGCGCGGCTGACCTTGACCCACCAACGTTGAACAAGGACAAGTTCATTTCTTCTAATGAGCGGCTCATTATGGTAGGACCCCTGGGTCCTCGTGCTGCGTCTGTTCCGGATGGAACATTCGCCCTACTGTGGGTATCTGCCTCATAACTGGCATCTAGCCCCTCCGGTGACAAGGCTGCTGCCTCATCAGGAGACCTCGCTGCTCCGTCCAGAGCCCGAGGTCTGTGCTACTGCACAGGCTAACCTGCGTTTCACTCAGAACTGGTCACGGCACCAGTGTAATAAACGATACTTTGTATCTTTATGATATTGGTAGAGTATCAATTAAAGAACAAAGTCGACACAGTTCGGATCAAGTGTTACAGGTTGCAATATCAGGTTTATTCAGAAAACCTAGACAAGCAGTCACTAAGTGTGCGAACTCCCTATAGAGTTCGGAACGGGTCAGTAGGCTAAGCAGCCGATATGATCACAGGGTCTCCTCTGCCAGCGTGGCTCAGAGTAACCGACGAGTACCGTCAGATGCCGGGTATATATAGGCAGCCAGCCTGCGTGCGCACACGCAGACCGGAAGCCTATAGCGACCTCTGTCCATACCCCAAGCCCGGGGTAGGTGTCGCCACCTACCGTCGGACTGAAGGGTTCGGACTGAGCTCGCAACACAGCATCCAACAGCACTCGTCATATAACAACCCCGTATAACCCTAGCCCCTACAATATATATATTATGGTCTATATACTAAGCAGGCACCCCATGAATATTGGCATTATGTTATTTAAATTGTTCAGATCATTCTGATCAATTTTACATCAATCTGATGAGCCAAACATAGAGTGAATTGGACTTTTTCTGCTTGTTTTATCTTTTTGAGATACCAGATTTACTATGCTTAATGGCCACCGTCTACTGGGGAACTTCGGCCGATTAAGCCTATACATTTCCTATGTAGCTTCGGCCGAATAGAGCCCAGTGGACGGTGGCCATAAGTACTGGAAGGGCCGTATTCAATGGCCCATTGAATTTAACGTGGCCGTATTCAATGGGCTAGAAAAAAGTAGTTTTTCCTTCATTAAATACCTTCAAATGGCTAGGGTGCATCCCACTCAGCCTGTGGCTTTGTTGGGTAAACGACCCTGGTCAGAGACGTTATCAATTTGCATTTACATTTGCCTATGTACGTTTCACACATACGTGTGCACCATGCATGTTATTATGTATCTAATGAAAAATGTATTATAGTTAATTATCCCTTCAAGACGTCTGGCTTAAACAAATCGTTTCTACATCCTTGTTGTTAACTTCACCATCAGTTATTAATGATCAAGAAGCTTGAGTGACGTCACGGCGTCCAAAATGCAGGACTACGTTAGCTCCTTCTGGAGTCCATAGGATGGCGGGAAGCTACTAAATGCGCAATGGCTAAAATGTACCAAATGAACTAAGCAGTCTTTCACAAGACCATGCATATGTAACTGCTGATGAAGAAAATATGAGTTAACGAGTCAGCTAGTACTTTGTTGTCGTTAGTCTCCTACAATTATGGTTTAATATGGCTAGCGTCTATCTATAAGTCTATTTCAATCATGGAAATTTTTTTTTTTTGTAATCAATTAAGTTTAGTAAAAACTATTGTACGATAATTATACAGGTATTTATGTTACCTTATCCTAGGCTTAATATCAACTTACATGAAAACATAATAATTATGTAAAGCCCACAAAGTTTAGATTAGAGCAAAGAAAGACAACCAACTCTTAAGGCCAAAGAAAGGTGAATATAAGTGTGTTTCAAGCACCCCAACCCTAGCTATGAAATATTGGGGGATATTTGAAATTATTTACAAAATCTATAAGTCAACCCTGCAATTCTCGAGTCAACTTTGCGATTCACGAGTCAACATCCATGGTCAACCAAAAATCAATTGATAGCTATACTCTCATCTTCAGACCTAGTTATGTAGGAAAACATACCCTGACGCAGATCATTTAGATCATTCATCTACAGATTTCAACTGACTCCCTCTTTCAGTTTAACTGATTGCCTTTCTTTCATTCTTCTGTGAAGTTAAGAAGACACTTGAAACCATAGTCAATATCCCCATTATACTTCAGCTAATGTGGCCTTGAATAATAATGGTCAGACCTCGAGGTGAGTTGTCAGCACTGTTCACTGACAATCGGATCAATGCTCGATAGAACCCAAAACTAGTACAGCATCAGGTATTCCATCAATAAGTTATTGGTTTACCCCAAGCGTTCAAGAAGTCCCTTTGTGAGTTTATACAGCTCCATAATGGTGTTATTATATATGTATACACCAGGGGCTCGATTCATAAGAATGTACGACAGCTAAGAAAGGCTACGACTACAAAATAACATGTCTGTAGGGAAAAGAGGGCAAATCGTAATTTTCTATTGGTAGTAGTCAAGGAAAAATCCAAGGCTGTAGTACAAATAATTTGATATCATTTCACAATGAAATTGTAGAACAAAGGTCCATTACATAATTATACCACTACCCAGTAAAATGTGATTGTAACAATAAGTAACCTGAAAATAAATTACTGTATTGTAGAAGGACATAAGAATATAACACACACTAAGATTTAGGGGTAAATTGTTAAATAACAGTTTCCAAAAATTGTTAATATTGTGAATATATGAGGCACTCATTCTTACAAGGTAATCTACATGTAAATATCAGTCATTACATCTTGATTATGTACAAAACAAACCATTATTAAAGAATTTTTAGATGGCTGAGATGACTTTAGAGTCTGTCTCAGCCATATGTTGTGAAATGGGCATTTTCTCCCTCACAACCAAGATAATATTCTGTGCAATAGGACAATTGGGAAATTTGCTCCAATTTTCTTTTGAAATGCACCCCTTTTTTTGTACGACAGCATTCTACAATTTTCATGAGATAAGCTAGTCGAATGAGATAAGCTGGTCGTAAGTGTGGTTATTTTTCTCCACCATTACAAATGGGGCTCGATTCATAAGTTTGTACGATTTAGAGGGCTATTTTACTGCTACGACCAGTGCTGATCGTCTAGGGGTCATTTTGTGTCAAACCTGTGACAGCTGAATAACAGGGGCCCGATTAAAGATTTGGTCTAATCAATCTATCATGGTACAACTACCTAACCACGTGCAAGCCTTTGTTTGCCCCCCAATCATCACCCTGTGACGTAGTAGCAGAGGAAACTCTAACCTCTGCTATTGCAACACTATTACTATTTATTTTTGTTTTCTTATCCACCGATTGGTCATGATTGTTCTATGTATCATAATTCTCAAAGTCGTTGATAGTTGATATCTGCTATGTACTGTTATTGTCATACGTTGTAATACAATACGAGTGTGTTCATTGGTAAAAAAAATAAACACCCATAGCATTTTATCTAGTCCGATATGGAATATCTCTGCTCTAAAATATGGGCACATCGTCCAGTACTAGCAATGAATACTTTTGATATTGTGTTCACATCACATACAGGGAGCGGCTCGTCCTTAATGTCAGAGTGTATCCATATCTAAAATGTATATGATCATATTACGCATTCTCTTTACTTATAAAACGATTTGGACATTTCCAACTGAAATTGAGTCCTTCATAGCACATTATACTTTGATCAAGTAATAATCGTACTTTTCTTTGCATTTTCCGACATAAATTTGCCATCAACTATATTCATGGGCCAATGCATGATCGGACAATAATTGTTTAAGTATATATTCTTGTAATTCTAAATTCTTGTAAGTATAAAAGCCAGACGAATGGAATTATGAACTTTCTTGCACTGGGGAGCCATCTATTGGACATGTAAGGAACTAATACATATGTTGGCCTACCATATGTGGAATTCTTAATAAACTGTTGTAGTTCTCTGGTATCAAAGCACAAGTTACTGGTCAATTGGTACAGTATGGCCGCCAGAGCAAAGTTTTAACAAACATACAGCTGGAGTTTCACGTCTGGTCGTATGGAATAAACAAGCCCAAACAATCAGTCAGAGTCATGCTCTTTATTATCACTACACTAATGCATGGTTTCTTGATACATTACACGTAGTTGTATGTGCGACTATCAAGTTCAGGCAAATTCTCACTAGATATGTCACCCTCATCTTGGTCACCCGGGGCCATGAGAAAGTTATTTTACAGACAACTGTGGATCAGCAGCTGTTATTATCATGGGCCGTTCACTCCTGGGACCGGTGTTAGTGTCTATCTGTATTTATCAGGGTAGATGCCATAGACGCCCAAACATGACGATAAATCATGTAACCTAAACTAGACCATTATCATTTGAGGAGGCATGATAATCACAGTACTCTTATTATTTGGTTAGCGTTGTATACTAATAAACTATTAGTAATGTAAGCATGCATAGTGTCTAGCGTAAATATAAAGTTTAATCATCAACTTTGTTAAACAAGTACTACTCTGAAACAGGCTATAAAGGTGAATCACTCTTGTAAGCATTAGGGTCCCCTTTGATGTTGTTGGTAAATTTTATTTTGGCATAAAACTCTTATAACATATATAAGCCTATACAAAATCACCCCCACCCCCAACAGCGGCACTTGCCGCCTTCTCCCCGCCTGAGAAACTGTACCATCTATCATCATTCTAGAATGGACGGCACCTGGGGTTTTAGTGACACTGGCCAGTCTATTTTCAGACTTACATTAAACACCATAGAGGAATCAAAATGCCACCACCGTTTGAATGCAATAATATGATAAATGTAGCCAGTCAAAAACGACGGCTGCTCCAGCGTTAACTTTTAGACTTAACATAATCAGGTTGCGTCTGAGGTGCTATTACCACTACAGCCTGTATTAAAACGGCCTCTCACATCCCCACAGTGTTGTTTAACAGACTCTATTGTTCATACAGTGTGTTTCAACAGGTCGTCCTGTTATAAGACCCCGCCGTGGTTAACAACCTGTGGTGTTTAAACAAGCCAAGACCACTCTCCCACCATTGTTGCAGTGATAAGCCTCATGAAATATAATCTGAACTTTAAATAACTCAAAAATGCAATGCACTATATTTATGTTGCAACCATAGTCTGATAAAGGAGATTTCGATCTATATGCTCAATATGCATTTACTTTTAGCAAATTTGACAGGGAAAACGCAAATGAATGTATATGAATTTCACACTGAACCCATGACCCTATTGCACTACAGGCAGTGTTATCTGACTAAAACCGTGGTGTTTAAACAGGCCGGGGTGTTTATACACTATGTGGTTAAACACAGTGTAGTCTGCAACCTGATAATGATAATGG
This sequence comes from Harmothoe impar, assembly GCA_947462335.1. Lineage (NCBI taxonomy): Eukaryota > Metazoa > Annelida > Polychaeta > Phyllodocida > Polynoidae > Harmothoe > Harmothoe impar. The sequence continues at coordinate 33,475,644 of OX381720.1, forward strand.
TGATAGATTGAGTTGAGTTTTCAAAATTTTTATTTGGCTCTGATTCCATTACATGTAACGTCTCTCAAATGTGGCCAAAGCAGAAGAACAGGTTTATGCAGGAAATGTGAATGTACACCAAGTACCAGAACTTCAGCTGTCTGGTACACAAAAAACACACACAGATAATACAAGTAGCGAAGTGAGCAAATGTTAAGTTCATATATATCCGGTAGTTGAGGCATTTATAACAAAATATATTTAAACCTCATATTACTTTCAAATTATTTAATCATTCGACTGGGAAAATCAGACACCGAAGCACACACGACAGAGTTCAACAATCATTATACGTTCAAAGTATGAAATCTAACAAAACTACTAGCCCCAGAAGTATGTACCAAGCTCATACAAATAAATGAATAAATATCACTTTCCAAACTGATACAAAAAGAATTACTACATTCATCATTCATCACAGTAAAATATGGATTGCAACTTTAATGACTTTCGTGTACATGGAATCACGTTTAACAAAGTCAGCTTTAAATGTTTAGTGCAATCACTTTCACAATGAACATAAAACATGAAAATATATCACTTACTATTAGTCATGATACTATATAATGTTACATGACACAAATTCAACTCTCCTGTACCCTTTTCATAAATTGGGTCAAAGTGGCCGCATTCTGTACATCAGCATTTAGTCTACACCAGAGGATATTTCCTCTATACAGTGGACTCTTCTTATACAAATTCCCTTTTGGTCTTTGAAGTTTTATTTTGCGTTTAGCATTACTACGCAGCACGCGTACATCCTCAATTAAATTGTCAGGATTACGAGTATGTTTATACATGAGGTTTAACAGGTGAAGTCGTCTTCTATCAACCAACCAGTTACAATCACATCTTGTATGCAATTCCACTCTTGAAATAAGTCTGGGGTCTCTCAAACCCAGGCTTGTACGGAGACAGTGGTTTTGGAGTGTTTGTAAACTCGCAACATGCCCATCTGGGGCACATTCAAACGCATAGTCACCATAGTCTAGTACCGGTAGAACCATTTGTTTATATAGAGTTAATGATAGTTCATTATCCATCACCTTTTTGGTCCTACGCATGTGTCTCAATTTACTTCTCACAGAACCAGCAACTCTATCACATAGGGGAGAGAAATCACACCCTTCATCAATCAATACTCCCAGATAGTTGAACACCCTCACATTGTTTAGTCGTTTTCCTTTCAACATCAACCGCAGATCACTGTAATCTACACCATCGTCAGGAGGGTGACACCAGAGAACATGTGATTTGTCAGTGTTGACAGTCAGACGCTAGGTATCACACCAGGTAGAGACTCTAGCTAGGTCTTCTGTACTAGCTGTCTCGATGTTGCTCACCACCTCTCTTTGCAGATTTACCATCACTGTTTTTCTGGAATTCCTTTGCAAATATCAGCTTGCACCTAAAAGTAAGCATGTTGTGATTATTTTATATAATCTAATTTTATTTCCGTGGCACCAAGAAAGGGACTATTGAATTAGGCTTGTTTTCTATGTGAAATAGCATGTAGAACCAACTCAAATGGGCACAAAATATTTCCTGATGAAGAGCTAAACACATACACATGAGAATAAATGTTTACAATCAGGGAAATTGTTCATTCTCTTGCTTGTAAAGTGCAGTTTCATGACAATATTGGTAAACACTCTTTATTGCACACTAGAAGTATAGGGAATATCATCAAAACTTCCCCAAAATGCTGATTTTAAGCAATTTTTGAATTTTTCGATCTCACTTTGTGGAAGGGCTCACATTTGCATTTCTTTAACCAGAATGTTCTAAATGGTACCATTGTGAAGCAAAATTTGTTCCCTCATTTATTCGATGACTAATTCCATCTCTGACACTGTATTTCAATTTCTATAGGTGCTAATGCAAATAAAAGTCAACAAAAATACAACATTTCAGAAATGTTTCTAGGGTATTTACAAATTTCACAATTACCCACATTTCTCCAGAGAAACATGACATTGTCATTACCTTAAACTACAGAGTCTCGGCTAAAAAACGTTTTTTATATGAAGACTACTAGTGCCAAAGTAGTGGATCATGACGTGAATGCAAAAGGGCAAACATAGTTTGGCAGTCCCTTTCTTGGTGCCACAGACTATAGTTCAAGGGGTGAGTTTCAATACAGTCATACATATAAATGGACAGAGTATCAAGCACCATCTGTTCAATTTGTCAACCCTGATAGTATTCCTTATTATAACACCAATAACTGGTTATAAAGAATACCAACATTAAAAGTTAGCGATGGTACCCTGGAGTCCATTTAAAAAAACAGGTTGAGTAGTTAAGTGTCCAAGATGTTGCCATGCTTCGTAGATTTAACTGACCTATGTATTTTGCTGATTCGATGCCTAAATATGCCGACACAAAAGCACATTTATAAGTGTTTATTTTAGTCCATTAGTATGTTTTAAATATCAGCTTGTGGGTATCATGTGTACGACTTTGATATTGGAAGAGTTGCCTAGAATTGACTGGTTTGAGAGAGAATCACACTTTCTTCAATTTCGGGTGCCACTCACCTGGCAAATTACAGCGGGTCTGTACCGTCTCAGCCGATGACTGGGCTGTTTGTGCTCTGCTCTGAGCTGGGGCTGTCTGTGCTCTCTGAGCTTGGGCTGTCTGAGCTGGGGCTGTCTGTGCTCTCTGAGCTTGGGCTGTCTGTGCTTGATTCTGAACTGGCTTCTCCTAGGAATATCATAACGCGTATAATTATTCAGAGTACATCCTCAATTAAATTGTCAGGATTACGAGTACGTTTATACATGAGGTTTAACAGGTGAAGTCGTCTTCTATCAACGTTATTATAACGTTTTGCCACAATAAGGAGCCATAGGGAAATGTTATATTAAGTTGTATAACGTTTTTTTACTGGCACATCTACGGGCCCCAGATAATGATCAAGGAACGAGATACACTTACTCTTATCCTCCCCATGCACCTGGCTCCTGACAGGATGCTCCTGCATGAAACAAAATCAGTGTTCTCACTCAGACTCAAACACTATGCAGTTAGTCTCACCACAAAACAGTAAATTGATGGATCATTCAAACTGTAGCGGATATTATTTTCCCCAAAATAAACATTATTAATGTTATAATGTTGTGTTGTGATGATGTACTTCTCGTTGTGATGATGTTATGTATGACAACAATCCAAGTTCTTGCAATCTGGTGTTTTATTGCATTATCCTCTCAGGACCACGTCTACACTCAGCCACCCGATCCCCGCAACTCTCCCGGAGCTCTCCCCGAGCTGCTGTTCTATTCCTAGCGTTCTAACTACTCCCCCCATATTTGGGACATGACCACCAGCCTGGTGAATCTGCTGTATGGTGGTGCCCCCTACAATACTACTGTATTACTAAAAGCATGCTACTTTCTACTATGCTACACCCCTCCCCTACCCGATAGTTCTTTAGTACTGCTAAAGAACCCGAGCAGTAACACCTGTCACCTCATACAATTGGTGACTATACTTGTGAATAAATAATAATAGTAATAATATTGTCTTTGATTAAATACATGTCACACCATAACACCTGTAATTGTGCTTATGAATAACAATAATTGTCACAGTTTGACTGATTAGTCTTCAATGTCATTCTCCAATAACTCATAATAGTAAGTCCAACGAGCCATAGTTCATATTTGCATTGTCCTTCGACCTTGCTGTGGTATTATCATGTCCGTCGACATGCGAATCTGCTCACCAGCAGAAGAGTTCATAGTTTGGTAAGTTTTGTCATAGGTAGCGTAGTCTTAGTTCGAGATTGTGGTGAAGAAGATATTGAAGTCAGAGGCAGAGACTGTTCTCCAGTAGGCGAGTCTCTCGAGGTATGAGGCATTGCAGGAATATTGTCTGTACATGGTAACAAAGGACAAGTAGTGTCCCGGGTGAGGTCCATGTATACGGGCGCACTAGCGTGAAGTCTCTTTATTACCTTCTGTGCCATCAGTCCTAGTAGTCTCTTGCGACATGTATAGAGCAGTCCAAGTATGGCAATAACAATAACCCCTATAATGACATATGGCAGTATGACCTGCGTTAAAGGCATAGTCTCGTCCCCTTCGAGATTATCCAACATGTTCGCCAAGACAGAAATGTCAGTGTCTTCAATGTCGCCGAGCTTTCTTAGTCTGCTGCGAATGTTGAGACGCCCGTTTACCTGACTCCAGATACTCATGTTGGTCAGCTGGACATTCAACGGTGTCGTAATCCGGTTTTCGCGCATCACTTTATACTCCCTTCTTTCTTGAAAGTACATAGGTAGCTCAATGACATCAGACAGTGCTCTGCATCCTGACTCTAACAGAATCATAGTATACGGCGGTGTGACAGTTACATGCGATTCAATATCAACATTAACACAGAGTTTTCTCATAGAAAATTTCCTTTCAGTAGCAATCAACCATTCCCCATCGGACAGATACCTTGCGACAGGCAATTTCACTTTGGTACTAACCTTGATCTTACAATATTGGTCTACTTTCTTTTGGTTCTTCTGATATAAGGATAGCGTACAATATCTATGTCGATTAGTTTCCTCTACCGCAGATGTTAAAGAACAATATTTTATATCAGGCTTTCCACAATTTAGTTGATCTTCTAATCCCAATATGGCATATTGCCGCCCGTCTTCGCTGATTGCAAAATTCGTAAACTCTAAATTATATGTTGCTGTTAAGTTGGTTTCTTTGTAGGGCACAGGCAACATTATTGCCTCCTTAATTTTATATTTGCGTGATACATCCAGCAATGGTATGTCTATGGTTACTACTAACTTATCTTCGAGGGCTAAAGTGTTTGTTCTAAGTACCGTGTAATAATAGAAGGGTCGTTCTCTAGGATCCTGCGGAAGCATGAGCTCAGGTGGAATTTCTACTTCTACCCCTTTTAATATTTGTACTAGCTCTGGAGCAGGTAATATAGTAGGTGATAATCGTTTAGTCGACAACTTAGCTATTTTCCCATGTAAGTCAGCTATTAAGGCAGTCTCCGCAGTTACCAGATCTCGTACCCTACCAATGTTAGTTTGAATTTGCTGAGATACTATCGTAAAGCGCTTCAAAGGTTGTATTTCCTCATTAAATGCATCAACTAGCTCTCCCATTGTGCTAACTATTTCATTGATAGCAAATCTATTTTCCTTAACCTCCATTCTTGTTAAGTTGATGAGGGACAGACTTTCCTTCAACACGGTTCTCATAACCTGTTGGTTTTCCTTTAAGTTGTTGACCTCTGATCGCAGTTGTTCTCCCCTTAAAAAGGTTACACCCCCGAATATACCCGCTAGAATAGCACCAATGGCCCTTTTCTGAGGATTTCTAATCCGCTGTCTAGATCGTTCAAGTTCGCTGTGGCCGATGAGTTGTATTTCGAGGAAGTCTTGCCAATTCCTGTTATGAAGGTCCTCTAGAGTGATTAGTTCCTGAAGCTGGCTTCTCATGACCTGATAGTATAGCTTCAGCTTGAGTTCCGTTTCTTCCTTATGGCTGACATTTAGCTTCTTAAACTCTTTGCCTCGTACCTGGTGGCTTAAATGAAGACCATCAAAGTAGGTTTTTCCTTGTTGTGTTATCCTGAAAGCATTCGACAATGTCCTATTGGTGAATAGCAGGTAGCTTTCGTAGGTCTTGAAATCTATCACAAGTCCCACTATCCAGCGCGACCTTGTGGTATGAACTTCGGACCGACTACGGAAGAATACATGGTCTACAGTTGGTTGTTTAATATAAGCCGCACACAACCATCCCATCAGTAGTAAGAGTGCCCTGCAAGTAGAAAGAAAGGAAGGAATTAGTGTCTCTCTACACCAAGTCGGCTAGTGTCTGTAATAAAGTTTTTAAAGACTTTTCTCTCTTGAGGTCTCTCTGGTTCCCTTTTCTGTCTATTGGCTCTACTCGTCTCATCTTTCCCGGTTGAAGAATCTCATCAGAATCACTCTCCCGGTCTATTTCTCTTCCTCTCTTACTCGTACCCGTGGACATTTCCACATCTTGGGTTGTCTCCGTGACAATCTCTTCATCTTCTTGTACCTGTTGTTCTCTTAATCTAGCTACTGGGATATCATCCTCACTAGACCAAAAAGCATCACGCAATCTAGCTAGAGGTATATTGTCCTCACTATCACTACTTTGTGACACACTGCCAGTAAATGTGCTCTCTGACTCTCTATTTGTTTCAGATTCCCTGGACGGCATGGAGGCTGCTAGTTGTGCCCGCCTCAATTGTTTCTCAGGTCTTGGAATTTCCCAGTCTAGGTTGGCCTTGCGCAGATGGATTTTGTGGCTTTTGGTTGTTTCCCCCGTCATCATGTTCCTGATCCTGTAATTTAATGGTGTCATCTTCTCCACGATACGGTAGTATGGTTTCCATTTTGTGTCTAATTTGGAAGTACGAGTGTTATTGTACAAGTACACAGCATCACCCACTTGTAGCTCTTCCAGACGGCATTTGCGGTCATGATATCTTTTAGTTCTCTCCCTGGCTCTTTCCATGTTCTTGTGTACGGTCACCATGGCCCTATGATGTTGTTCCATTAACCGTTGATGATTCTCGTCACCAAGGTATTTTCGTCGAGGCTGCAGTAAGGTGTCCAGAGGTAATATTGGATCCCTTGCATGCATCAGGAAATAGGGAGAGTAACCAGTGACATTGCTAGTGGCTGACCTCAACGCCAATAACGCAGATGGAACTGCTTCGTCCCACTCGCGTTGATCGTTTACATATTTCCTAACGATGTCCCCCCAAGTCCTATGCGCTCTCTCCAATTTTCCGTCAGATTGTGGATAATATACGCTGGTAGTGATGCGTGCAATCTCGTATGTCTTGCAGATGGTCTTGACAATGTGGTTGACAAATTCTGGCCCATTGTCCGATAATAGGGTTCTCATGCACCCATGTCTCGGAATGAACTCTGTAAGGATTTTGTGGGCAACAGTTTCAGCAGATTTATTGGGTATAGGATACATCTCTACCCATCCACTAAACATGTCAATCATGGTCAGCAGATACTTGTTCTTTTTGAAACTTTGAGGATATGGCCCGACAATATCCATTGCAACCTTCTGTAAGGGAACGGTCACTTTATCCATCTCCCCCAAGGGTGGTACTATTCTCTGAAGCTTTTGGCAGTTGCATGTCACGCATTTCGCCACATACCTAGCCACGTCGCGAAAAAGGTGCGGCCAGAAATAATCTCTGTTGATTTGGTTATAGGTCTTCTCTATACCCATATGCCCCATGTTGTCATGCATTTCTTGCAAAACAATTCCTCGGAGCTGTCTCGGAATGACCACTTTCAGACCGGGATCGGGACGCTCTGATACATAATACAGTATTCCATCCAGAACAACATATCGGGAATCCTTCACCAGTTTCTTAAGTGTTGCATCTTTTTCTTGTTCGGCTCTTGTGTCCAAAGGTATGGAGCCTAGTGTTAGCTCTGGGACTGGCTCTTCTGTGTCAGAACGTTGCAGGTCTTCGTCTTCACTCATCTCCACTTGAATACGATTGGAATTAATTACATTGACAGCACGTAGTCGACTCAAGAAGTCAGCTTGTTTATTTTTCGGCCCGCTGATATACTCAATTGTGCAATTTAGCTCACTGAGTTCCATGGCCCATTTTTGAACTCTCACGTTCTTCATTTCAGATCGAAACATATACCGCAACGGCTGATGGTCAGTACGAATGGTGAACTTCGCACCCCAAAGGTATGCCTTAAATTTCCTTACCGCACTAATTATAGCGTATGCCTCCTTTTCAATGGTTGGCCATTTCTGTTCTCTTGTGTTTAGTTGTGAGGATGCGTACTCGATGGGTTTAAGTATGTCATCTTGCTGTTGCATCAAAACGGCTCCAACGGCTGTGTCGGAGGCGTCTGTGTAAACAAAGTACTCCTGGTTGAGGTTTGGGTATGCCAATAACGGTGGATTGATAAGAGCCTGCTTCAATTTCTCAAAGGCTTCCTGACATTCTGTTGACCATTTGTAGGTGGCATTTTTCTTTGTAATTTCGGTCAAAGGCCTTACCACCGTGGCATACTCTGGTATATATCTGCGGTAATATGAAGTCATGCCGACAAATGACCTCACATCTGTGATGTTCTCTGGGACCGGCATATCTCTAATGGCCGCAATTTTCTTGGTCTGCGGTTTGATTCCCGTGGCAGTTACTGTGTGCCCAAGATAAGAAAGTTCTTCTTTAAGAAACTCACACTTACTTCTCTTTAATTTGAGCCCAGCTTGTCTCAACCTGTCAAAGACTATGGCTAGGTGCTGCAGATGTTCCTTTTCATTTGATGACCAGATAATGATGTCATCGAGATAATTGGTAACAAATGTTCCGTTAATTCGCTTGAGGACTTCCGTCATCATTTCTGAGAAGATTGCGGGGGCATTACACAGACCAAAAGGCATCACATTAAACTGGAAGAGCCCATAGTGTGTAACAAAGGCAGTTTTCTCCTTGTCACTCTCACTCTTCATTCCCAGTTGATAGTACCCGGACCTCAAATCAAGTGTACTAAACACCTTTGCTCCATGGAAACCCGCGAGGAGGTCGTCAATATGAGGCAACGGCCATGTAAATTTCTTGGTGACATCATTTAGTTTCCTGTAATCTATGCACATCCGTTCTCCACCATCTTTCTTGGAGACGAATATCACAGGGGCAGACCATGGGCTGTGACTTTTAGTCACCAACCCAGCCTCAAGTAATTCTTCTATCCTTTCTTCGATGATTTTCCTCCTGCTGAGAGGGGCTCGATATGCGGGTAGACCGATAGGGGCATTATTCCCTGTATCTATCTCCATCTCAAGGAGATGTGTTTTCCCAAGTTCTAAGTCAGAATTCGCGAATAAGTCATCATTCTCTTGTAGCAGCTCATCAAGCGTCTTATAGCCATTGAGATTGCGTTTTTTTCTTTCTACTGTACTTCCCTCACAGTTCTTTGGCCTCTTCTCTTCATTTGTATCCTTAACTTCACTCACCCTTTCGATTCTTCCAACAACGGTGCCCTTCTTCAAGGTGTATGACTTACCTGTTGAATTAACTATATTTACGGCAAGCGTCCTGCCCTTAATCACATTGTTCAATGTGTTCATGACAACCAGGCCAGGTTCCTTTGCCAGCATACCTGTAGGAATTCCTGTACAGATGTACTGACCATCTTCATGGCCTGTCATTCTTGCTCGCCTTCCTTGGGCCATTCCAATTGTCTGAGGGGGTAGTACAATATCGTCTGTTAATCTCACAAGTGTGGCTACCTCTTCATTATCCTGCAGGGGAATAATTCGATCTTTTAATCGCATGGTTTGGTTCTCCCCATTAATTGTCACGCCATTCTTTCTGATAAAATCCCACCCCAAAATGACTGGGTAATTTAGATCCTCTGCAATATGAAAATGATGTTTCAACTCAATACCTCCCACAGTGAATAGGATTTCTGCTTCACCCAAATTCTTGATTTCTTTCTGATTGGCTGCAATGAGAATGGCATCTGACCTGTGAACTTTCACGTTCTGTCGTCGCATGATCTGTCTAAAGAAGCCCACTGTCATAAGTGAAATCTGTGCACCTGTATCAAGCAATGCCCGTGTTCGCTGTTTGTTTATACATATTCTGCATGATGCCCTGGAGTCCTGATCTTCCCTCAAGGTAATAACCCTTCCTTCTCGCCCATCTTCTTCTTCTCGGCTGTAGGTTCCACTTAGTGGGGCGGATAGGCAGTGGAACCCCTTTGGTTTCCCTGTTGGCTATAGTTAGCAGCTTGTGCTCCTCGTGAAAACTGAGCGGGCGGCTGAGAGGAGACTTGCCTTGTCGCTGGTTGCGCTGCTGTCTGTCTTCGTGTGGGGTTGAACCAACAGTCCCTTGCCAAGTGCCCCGGCCTATTGCAGACGTAACATTTCTTGGGCTGCGTGCAATTCCGTGCAAAGTGCCCAGCACCGTTACAGTTAAAACACTGTAAAGTTGTCTCATACCCCCCGTTGAATCTACCTGGACCAGATTCTTTGCTCCCAATTCCGTCCACCTCCATGGGAGTCTCCTTTCTTCGCAATAGCAAACTCCTTTGGAATTCTGACTCCTCTCTTGCAATGGTCGCAGCATCTGTAAGAGTCTTTACATATTTGTTCTTTACCCCTCGCAGCACCTTTTGCGCTGAACGCTGATCGCGGAGCCCGTCGATAAAGATTTCTATCATTTGACCTGCAACCACAGGTGAATTGAGGTCAGTGTTTGGATAAGCATCTTCTGCTAGTTCCAAAATCCTCTCGCCATAAACTGTAGCGCTCTCATTCTCCCGCTGAGTCACTCTCCTTAGTAGACTTTTCGCATGAGCTTCGTCTATGACCTCCCCAAAACGGACGGCCAATTCCTCCTTCAGTGTTTCCCAATCTACACCAGGCTGGTCACGCAAATATCTATGAATGAACTCACCTACTACTCCTTTTGAGGACTGTGCAGCTAGTCGATTCCTGGAAATTCCCGTCTCGGATACAGCGCTCGCGTTTCGTTCAATGGACTTTATCCATTCTTTGTATTTTTTCGTTTCGCCAGAATAGTGGGGTATATTCTGGAGCAACTGGGTGGTAACCAGCTCCCCTACTAATTTATTCAACCCTACAACCATACTCTCCTCCCTCTGAGCCCCCTGAGCCCTACCAAGCTCTCCCCTTAGTTGAGCTACAGCCTCCTCATGTTGGCCAACCAACTGTGCCTGTCGAGTTTGCTGGACCTGTACTTGTTCTTGGAGCTGTTTTATCATAAGCTCCCTGCTTTGTAGCTCCCTTTCTACCTCAGGATTCATTTTGTTTTCTTTGGTTTTGCCCTATGTATACACCCTTGTATTCTCTATACTGCCTTATATACCTATGTGCCTGCTCCAAAGCTTCATTTCATATACTACTTTGCCTCCTGCTCCAGTGCTACCTTCCCTGCAGCAAAGCCCAATTTTCCTATACTACTCAGAACTGATAGGAGGAGCTGCTCACTAGCACCAGCTGGGAGCTGCTCACAGACAGAAGACAGATAAAGGCCGCACTAATGTTAAAGGGTTGTATCGTCTCGTATCACTGCAACCAGCTCTGACTCCGCAGAATCCCTTCGCTACCCTTTACAATGTGCCGATACATGCAGATACTATACATGTAGTAAGATTTTATCAAATTAAAAGAATAAAATATTGTATGAAATCCTCATGCACATTCAATGATTATGATTATTGTTACAAAATACAATATTACATATACATCATAACTGTTCAATACTGTTCAATAGCTGTTCTTCTTGTTCCCAACACAGCTTCCAAAACTTGTCATAGTCTCATAGTCTATAGATGATCACAGTGTGTACTCACAGTTCCTTGTTCATCTTTGGGGGGGTTATTGTATACTACCTGCTCTTGTCACAATTAGTAGAGATTAGCACAGAAGAGTATTTAATCCAGAGATGAGTAGTTAATCCTGAGAGGATAAATCCTGGGAACTCGGCACCAATTGTTATAATGTCGTGTTGTGATGATGTACTTCTCGTTGTGATGATGTTATGTATGACAACAATCCAAGTTCTTGCAATCTGGTGTTTTATTGCATTATCCTCTCAGGACCACGTCTACACTCAGCCACCCGATCCCCGCAACTCTCCCGGAGCTCTCCCCGAGCTGCTGTTCTATTCCTAGCGTTCTAACTACTCCCCCCATATTTGGGACATGACCACCAGCCTGGTGAATCTGCTGTATGGTGGTGCCCCCTACAATACTACTGTATTACTAAAAGCATGCTACTTTCTACTATGCTACATTAATGCAACATGGAAACTAAATAGATCCAGAAATCAGCTTTACAACTACAACATGAGTAACAGAGTGTGTACATAGCCTAAGAGTAAGAGGGTATTGCATTGCCAAATCATTTAACCCGTTACAACTATATCTGTTGCTCATCAGTCAAATTGTCCTATAATATAATTTGGCGGTTGAGTGAAGGATAAGTGTCTGTCAAATAATATTGAGGGTGAATAGTGAGTGACAAGCTCGGCATGTAGGCATCACTCTCAGTATAGTCATTATAGTAAAGCTATTCCAGTCTCCGGGTAAATGGGATAATGTTATGTTTTACTAGGTCTCCTATAAAGTATATCAGATTATGGGAATCAGCACAGAAACAGTTGTAGTAAGGCGATAGGTACTCAACGATTTTATTCCTCTGAAATTGTAAACCTATTATATATTATGTTGAGATAAGTCTATTACGACATAAACTTCTAATGTGATAGAAGTAACATTTATATAAAACAAAGACAGTTGCTGTTCAACTACAAAACTACTGATGCCAGCCTGAACTTGCACATTGTGTTCTAATTCTAATTCTAATACTTCTGACAAGCCTCTCCATTGGGAGTGAACTGTTTTAGGACAACTAGAACACTAACATGAGGAATATCACCTTGATTCTCAGAGTTAACATGTATCATATTTTGTACAATTATTCTTCATTGCTTGACGTTCACCTGACAATTTCGGTAGAACGTGATTGTATTTCATGAGGTATGTCAATAAAACTACTAAAAAAATACGATACCTGGGGCTTTTAATGAGGGAGATTGTACATATGTATTGGATTACATCATAGGTATGGGCTATTTGTAAAAAATAATATGTTTTCGACTTTCTTGGGTTATCATGACTATAATTGCTGCTTTAGACATTCTTTGATACAACATAATCTATGAACCCCGCAAGAATGATTATATTCTTTTTCCAAATTTGCCATGCCACCCCCTGAAAGATAAGGGCCACTCCCTTTTCTCCTTCTCAGTATATAAGGGTACACTACTTTTGAGGCATTATTCTGGTGTAATTGAAGTTATGTATTTGTATAATTTACCCTCTTGGCTGCTGGGCGGCCGTCGGTGAAGTGGATGACCACAATGGGGCAGACGGCAAGGGTTAGGGACAGCTTCATCTGCCACGTAGAGAAATAATTTGAAATGAATTGAATGGGACTGAAACTTATTTTATTTTGTTTACACTGAAGATGGGGAGATTATGCCACTTTCAGTTGAACAGTCTTTTCATACATTATTGTTTATGATTTCACAAAATATAATATGAAATAGAGAAACATTTAAAAATAATATCGTCGTAACTGCCTACACACTGCTCATATTCTACTTATTCTGTTCCCGTTCTGCTTCGTAGACACAGGCTGCATATGAGCGACAGGGGGTGGACAGATTTACAGCGATATGGCATATTATTGTGCAGTTCCTGCCACTGTGGACTTTGGGCTTATGACTGTTTTTTTTGTCCAGATACTATGGACCTATACTGAGCAGATGTTGGTTTATTTGTGTTCAAAATTATGGCAATAGCTAGATAATGTTAATACATGGTAATAACAATAACAACAATGGTTGTAAATATTATATTGAGGAATATAGAGCTAATTAATTATGAAGCTGCAACTTTTATACCAATTGAGAAACACTATTTTACTATATTTCGTTTATTGTCAATTTTCCCATTTCAAAAATCGCTTTGGTAGGTAAGCATTTGTCTCAGTACAAACAAATTAAGGAACTCAATGGTGCACCTTTTGAGGTCTTGAAGTAAGCACAATCATAACCACAGCTATAAGACTCCTCGTGAACCCATGACATATATAGGCAACATATACAATTGTAGCCAAGTTCATGTCTCATTCCTCAGTAAGCCACAATAGATGTTTCACATAAATGTAATAATATTCATTCTTATGAAACATATACGCGGACGTTTAATTTGTCCACCCTGAACTTACCTTGAGCATGGTTGTTGTGTATTGTACGATTCAAGGAGGGGTCTCTCTCTCTGTAACGACAGTGTTGGCAAGAATGTTTCCTACCATAGGGGGCACATATATATATATATATATATCGGTGACGAAACCCGGGAAATCGTAACATTAGGGGGAATAGCCATAAATGCCCTAAACGTGATATTTCAGGAGATAAAGCTAAAAATGTGAATACTTCAGATAAAATGACTTTAGACTAACTTTTCTCAATGAATCTTTTGAGGCTATTATCAAAATTCTATTTTCATTCTAAATTGGTCCTTTTTGGAATGTAAAAAGAACGTTTTTAGCCATTTTTAGCCCATTTGTTGATATTTGGTTGCCATGGCAACCATCAATTCATTCTTTTGGAATAAAAATTATACCTCTCCAATTGCCCCTTCCATGAGGATTTCAGAACTGAAAACAGAATGCCAATATTCCGACCAGATCCAGATCTATGTACATTTATTGGTTTAATTTCTAATAATTATGATTTATATGGATTATTTGAAAATAGATTGATATGTGATCGCATTGCAGTCTATTCTGAATTCCTACATGTCCCTACCATCCCATGTTTGAGATGTCATTTCTCAGCAACTATTTTAAATATTCTGATGCTTGAAGCATCAAATTGTAGCTGAAGACATGAACTTAAAATATACAGCAGTCCAACATTATAGCACTCCAATGCACTATATGGATATATATCTAAAACTGGACATCGACATCCATGTAACAGAATCCTTCCAACAGAAATCTATATTTAGTAGATGTAGAAATCCATGAATATCTATATGAAGGAGAACACCATGTTCATGCCTATGAATATGTCTGTGTGTATGTTCATTTAAAGATTAAAGATTGCAACCATTCATTGAATGCCACCATGCTTTCAATGTAATCTCGAATTGCAGTTGCAGTAATTTGATACTAATAAAAAAAAAATCTATTCCATTTTTCTTTCATGAACACTTGGCATCCCATAGATTCAAGATGGCTATCACTCATTGAATGTCCAGATGCTTGAAATGCAATCTTGACTTGTAGTTGCATTAATTAGATACTATCAAAAAAACAAATCCTATTTGATTTTTCCTTCATTCAACCCATTCAAGATGGCTACCATTTACTAAATGCCACAATGCTTTCAGTGCAATGAAGAATTATAGTTGCATTAATTTGTATAATTCAAGTAGTATAGTATGTATCGGAACGGGACTATAGTTAACTACTGTTTATTACTCAATCGACCTGCAGCCAATCAGAGGCCTCCATTTGGTCACGTGACCCCCTCATTTGCATAATTACGTAATAGGCCACGCCCCCTCATTTGCATAATTACGTAATAGGCCACGCCCCTTTGATCACCAGCCAATCAGGGGCCGCCATTTGGTCACGTGACCCCCTCATTTGCATAAGAGGCCACGCCCCCTTGATCACGTGACCCCCTCATTTGCATAGTAGACTACGCCCCTTTGATCACCAGCCAATCAGAGGCTTCCATTTGGTCACGTGACTCCCTCATTTGCATAATAATGGATCACGTGACTCCCTCATTTGCATAATAGGACCACACCCCCTTGGTCACATGACCGGAAGCGCTCTTTATTTGGAAAATAGGCCACACCCCCTTGGTCACGTGACCTGACCCCCTCCCTCATTTGCATAATATAGACAATAGACAGACCACGCCCCCTTTTTTGGTCACATGACTTGGACTAGCTAATGGGAGGCTTCTATAAGGGGGGGGAGGGGAGGGGGGGAGGGGGGCACTTTAAGATGCATGGGGAGGGGAGGGGGGGAGGGGGGCACTATTTATGGGGTGGGCGGGCACTTGGGGGGGAGGGGGGGCCTTTGGGGTCTGCTCGGGAGAAAAAAAAATAAATTATCTGATCTCTAGGGAATCGCTTCCTCTCTACCCCCCTTTAGGGGGGAAGGGAGGAGGCGAGTCGGAGGTGACTGTAGAGGAGTTTTTCGGTGACTTGATGACTTTCAAACGACTGTACTGATAGTTGATGAATTTGACTTTTTGACTTGAATATTTCTTGCGACTTTGCGAAAGCGACTTTGCGGCTCGTAGCCCCTTAAATAAAGAGGTGACTTTGTAACCTCAGGGGGGAGATCCTTCTACACCACCACAGAAAAAGATCTCGGTTGATTGACTGAACGCGGCGGGTATGAGTCATCATGGGGCCCTTGACGGGTGGGTCCTCCCCATGCAGCCGTATGTCGAATTTAAGAAATGCCCGTGTCACACGTCACTAAGGGAGAAAACGTTTTCTGAAAATATTTAGAACCCGAATTTGAGCATTCTGGTACATTTTTAAGGACCCAGACACCGCAAAGCCGGGTACCATCCAAGAAAAAAAAAAAAAAATTTGGCGAAATGCTTAGGTTTGAAATGGTACTTTTTCTGATGCACTCTTCGAACATTTTTTTTTTTCCTCATGTCACTATGGTCCATGTCACATGTCGGACTCAAGAAATGCCCCATGGCCCATGTCACTTAGATGTCCGTGTCCGTGTCGTCGTATCGATTTTTAAGAAAATGACCATGTCACCATATCGAATTTAGGGGTCTAGTGACATCAGCATGTCCGGCTATCCTCCACAAATTTAGCTCTAAAATGTTTACTTTTTTTTGGGCCGATTTTTCATCATTTTAAAAAAACAATAGGCTGTTGAAATGTTTGCTGTTGTAAATAGAAACAAAAACAAAACAAAGCGCATGGTAAGATTATGTCACATTGCAGTCGCGGGTCCGCTCGTGGCTTATCCAGCCTCTTCGTGGATCCGCGACTGTCAATGTGATCATATACTAATCACCCGGCGTTTACGGTATTATATACTAAGGTATGAGACGGGTCCTACAGAAAAGGTGTCTAAAAAGCGCTGCGACCTGATTGAAATGACGTCAGCGGCGTCTGCTCGTCAGTGCCCGGCTGTAGCCCGTAGGACATGTCATTCTGCTTTTCTGGATGTTTTGAAATATTTTGATTTAACTGATAATACCTGATAACAAGCCTCTGAAGCAGTTTTTGATCGAGTACGTCTTCTCTACGTTTCCATCGATTAGCTGCTTCAGCAAAAAAAATTGCGCGCGCGGTCTAGTCTAGATGACGGAGTCGCTAAAGCTCTGTTTAGAGAGTGGAACTTGACCTTGACTATAGACTCAGTACTAACTGAACGCCCCGCTATGTCACTCCTCACGTGGGTATATGTACAAGCTCGGGTTCTTCACTTTACGGCTTGACTAAAACTGAGACGCGTCCATGATAAACTCTAGCCTTTTTTTCCTTTTCTAGGATCGAGAGAGAGATTTTAAATGGGGCGGTTATCTAAATAGCGTGGAACTAAAATCAGGCTGCGGCAGATAGTATCTCTGCGCACCTCAAGACTCAACGTAACTTTCACTCTCCAGCAGAAGTTTAGTTGTCACTAATGATGGGCGGCGACCGTCGTGCACCGGCGGATATTGGAGAGTGTTGGAGAGCTGAACCTTACAGACATATAAATCAATCGCTCTGGTGGAAATATCTCGCCATAGATTGGAACCAAATACTTATCCAATGGAATCGTTATCAGTTTTCAGTTTTCTTGCCGTACAAAATTTATTTCCAACTCTTCACGTGGTGATAGCTGAAGGTCGCTCGTCGTAGGTACGTGTGACCGGAACACCCTTTTTGGTTTTGGCGCGGGTTGACATCAGATTTGTACCGTACTGTCGCGATTAAGGGCTCTGAGGGAGCGCTTTTCAATTCGGTGAAGTTCTTTCTCAGGAGCTATATACAAGCCAGGCGCTGGCGCTTATTCAAAGTCGCGATTTTAGTGCTTGAGAAAAAACATTTGGAGGCTCTTATACTCCGGCGCTTATACAAGACCGGCGCGCTTTCAACACTAGTTGCTATATCGCGACCGTACGGTATGACTTCGGTGTCACAAGGTCCCAAACTCCAAATAAGGAAGTGAAACGACGTCGCCTGTCTACCTCGTGCGCGTCATAGCGTCGTCGAAAATAGTGTGACGTCAGCATCTCTCAGGCGGCTAGGAAGTCAGTTCGACAAAATGGCTCATGGAGTGAACTTCGCGGCCGTTTCTCGATCTATGATCGATGCGGCCGTGGAGAAGGAATTTGTAGCCGCGCTACAGAGAGAGGAGGCGGAGAGACAGAACTTCGTGGCCGTTTCTCGATCTATGATCGATGCGGCCGTGGAGAAGCAGTTCGTAGCCTCGCTACAGAGAGAGGAGAGACAGCGGACTGCTGCTGAAGCAGAGGGTGTGGTGGATGAGCTGATCGCGAACGTCACTGATCAACTCATCCGCCAGTGCGTGGAGCAAGTCAAGCAGCAAGTCTGCATGGAGGAAGGACTACCGCCCGCCGTGCTGGAGGAGCTGCTGAAGGACTACCACGCGTTATGACCACGCCCTCCGCTTCAGCAGCAAGGTCCCTGCGACCCTCTCTCTCTACCAAACGGTCCTTTTAAGGACCAACCACTGATCACAAAAGTTGAAAATCAATCTCAATATAATATACGCATCAGAAAAACCCCTAATACGCTCTACACTGAAACCCTGTTGAGTAGGTAGATCGAGTTGGGCTTTTTTGTGTTTTTTTTTTTAGGAAGGGCAATCAGGTCATCGTGTGGAGATCATCAGGTGTCCTGTGTGTGTGTGTGTGTGTGTGTGTGTGTGTGTGTGTGTCTGTCTGTCTGTGTGTGTGTGTGTGTGTGTGTGTGTGTGTGTGTGTGTGTGTGTGTGTGTGGGCGGGTGTGTGTGTGTGTGTGTGTGTGTGTGAATTTTATACAAATACAATTATTCATTCCTTTCAGCAAGAAAATTAGCTCAATGTAATCATATGATTTGAACTGCCCTACTTATCAGGGCCTTGACGACATCTGACCGCCCCCCTTTTCAGGATCTAAATGGAAATTCACCGCCACCGCTTTTCAGAGTCGTGCTGCAGTGGTTATCCAATACATGGCGGAGTGCCATTACCTAATTCTTTTGTATGTGAAAAAAAACCAGCACTGATAAGGGGTTTAATTAGACAGATATTGGTTCTACACTATCAAAAAATAACCCCTCAGCGCTTTAATGCTAAAGGTAGCATAGTGCTTTAATGCGCTACGCCCTTTGTCGATATGTCAGTGTATGCATGCATGCAGCCCTGGTGAGGAACTCTGAGTGCTGCATTCATGGCTTATGACGACAACGGGCACTGCACATTAAAGCGCTATGCGACTATTAAAGGGTTAGATCCAGTCATCCCGAATGCTATACCCAGAGTTGGTGGTCTGGTCCAGACTGCTGTACACAGATTGTGGACGGGATGGCGGGTTGCTGCCAGACTATCCCTCTGGTACGATATGCGGCTGGCGCGGCCGAGACTGTCTTATATGATGCTGAGTCGAATTATGTATTAGATACCCTACGAGTAACTGAGAGTATGTCAAAATAATCACGGCAAACTGACTGGCGACTTCATAGGATCATAGGGCGGTTATTATTACATAACTCAGTAACCTTTGGTTATGTGTTAGATAGAGTACACTTGGACACGGTTATTCCATATACCCACTGCCCCACAGGGTCAAGACGAGGTGATTTAAATAATAAGACCCAGACGGGTAAAATAGCCAAAGTCAACAATGACCTGTTTTTTAGCCAATATGGACAAAGAGACACGGGGTGCTGTACACAGCTTGTGGACGGGCTGGCGGGTCGCTGCCAGACTATCTCCCTGGTCCGATATGCAGCCGGCGTGGCCGAGACTGTCTTATATGATGCTGAGTCTAATTATGTATTAGATTCCCTACGAGTAACTGAGAGTGTGTCAAAATAATCACGGCAAACTGACTGGCGACCTCATAGGTCAGTTATTATTACATAACTCAGCAACCTTCGGTTATGTGTTGTGTTAGATAGAGTACACTTGGACACGGTTATTCCATATACCCGCTGCCCCACAGGGTCAAGACGAGGTGATTAAATAATAAGACCCAGACGGGTAAAATAGCCAAGTCAACAATGCCCTGTTTTTTAGCCAATATGGACAAAGAGAAACGGGGTGCTGTACACAGCTTGTGGACGGAGTGGCGGGTCGCTGCCAGACTATCCCCCTGGTCCGATATGCAGCCGGCGTGGCCGAGACTGTCTTATATGATGCTGAGTCTAATTATGTATTAGATGTCCTACGAGTAACTGAGAGTGTGTCAAAATAATCACGGCAAACTGACTGGCGGCCTCATAGGTCAGGTATTATTACATAACTCAGTAACCTTCGGTTATGTGTCAGATAGAGTACACCTGGACACGGTTATTCCATATACCCACTGCCCCACAGGGTCAAGACGAGGTGATTAAGTAATAAGATCCCCAGACGGGGGGTAAAATAGCCAAGGCAACAATGTCCTGTTTTTAGCCAATATGGACAAAGAGACACAGGGGGTGCTGGGAGTTGGCGACAAGGGGCAAGACGGGCAAGACTACTTCTCAAAATAGACAATGCCAATGGCCAAGACCTAGTTCTTAAATTCGACAAGGCCCATTGGTATCTCTTATATTCGACAAGTGACACATGTGCCCCGTCTGTGGTCCTAATATAGATTTTCTAAAAAAAAAAGTAAATTTTCTGCACCGTGTGACAACGACCGATCAGCTACATAGCAGAGATTTCCCCAACCTATTTTGGTTATTTTTCTATTCAGTTTTTGATCAGCGCACTATATTATCGTGGTTTGTTTTTTTTAAATTTTTTAATCATAAATAATATGTAGACTTGGAAAAAAAAAGAAAAAAAAAGAGAGCTGACACGCAAACTCCTACTCACATGTCGCTGTTTTGTCACTAAACCCAAAGACCCACCCACCCCGTAGGAAGGGGAGACGCTTGTGAACGTTCCCTTAGGCCTCTATTCTTTATTTATTGTGTGGCCCCTAAAGAGGGGCCAACCAACTGACACTGTCAGTTGGTTAGATGCTGCACAACATGGGCGTAATTAATTACGCCTAGTGTTAAGCAGCATGGATCACTGTGGTTTGACAGACTGACCTCAAAGGGCCCCCGTTGGATGGGGGCCCTTGTGGCACAACGAGTCAAAACGAGTTGATCCGTTTTTCAGATTGCCGACTCGGCGAGAGTTTCTGACTATGTATCTTTTATAAAGCCTTAGATATGGTGTGGTATTTTTCATCTCGCTATAGTTTAGTTGGTATTCAAAGAAACTGCCTCATTTCTATCAGAAATACACAATATTGAATTGTTTTTTATATTTTAATATATTCAGAAGCGCACTTTGTTGCCTATATAGCTCATTATGCGTTGAAATGTTCGCGAGCATCGTAGGAATGTACAAAACCCCTATTGTGGCGCCATCTGACGAAAGAGCGGGGAACTATACGTGACCTGAACCCCGCCCTCAGCGCGTTCGTTATTCGCATCTTTGACAGCGACTAAGAGACGCTCAAACTGTCTCTTATTTAGTTTGAACTTATCACAAATTTGTCTTTGATAGGTCGTAGATTGACTTCTGACTTTTTTTTCTTTTTTAGTTAGAATAAAAAACAAGTGACGCCGACACAGACCTGCGCATTAACGCGCTCCACCGTCTTCAGAGGGTTGAGTCTATAGTACAGTAGATTCTACTGTGTACTTACACTAACAGTGCTACATATACATACCTGAGTCATAAGTGGGGGGGTTTTGTTGTTTTTTTTAGGGGAAAAAAAGTGATCTACTCACCAAACCGCTATTAGTAGGTAACCTGTATGACCCATACCGCAAACATCTGCCTCGTGACTGATAGTGTACCGGTGGTGAAGTGCTGTTGCAAGAACAATTGAGGCTCTTTATATAGCTGAGAGAGCGAATGGTCTAATCTTGTTTTCACCTTGAGCCCCACCCTATTCCAGAGAGGGTATCAAAAATCACATGTACACGTATATGGGCTTATAGCTGGTGAATAGATAAGGCGGGGCAACTGTGTATACTAAGACTACAGGGGG
Organism: Harmothoe impar; assembly: GCA_947462335.1. NCBI lineage: Eukaryota > Metazoa > Annelida > Polychaeta > Phyllodocida > Polynoidae > Harmothoe > Harmothoe impar. The sequence continues at coordinate 33,497,530 of OX381720.1, forward strand.
CGTTTTAACGATAGGTGTGACGCGCCAGCCCGTGGAGGGAGCTTTTGTTTTCACCTAGAGAGGGGATCGAGAGTGTATACAAAGCCTACAGGGGGTGATTAACGACAGGTGTGACGCGCCAGCCGGTGGCCGGATCACCACATCTTCTAAGCTTTGTTTTCACCTAGAGAGGGGATCGAGAGTGTATACAAAAAAAACCTACAGGGGGTGTTTAACGCGGCCGGCTGCCTACATGCTATGGTCTAAGCCTGTTTTCAGCTAGAGAGGGACCTAAATCACCTAAGCCTTTTCCACCCTTAAATCGATCTGATAATTACCATAAAGAGGAGTAATGCGCGTTACATGTATATAGGCTTATAGCTGGGTAAGAGATTAAGATGCTAGTCAACTGTGTATGCAAAAAAAAACAAAAAAAACAAACTACAGGGGGTGTCTAAAGTCGATTGTCATGCGCCAGCGGGCGGACGGAAGTCTGCCACTCTAGCTGTGACTACAAGCGCGTGCGTGTGGTAGACAGCTTAAATCAAACACAAGTTAAGCTCCTTATAGCTTCCTACTGACTGCGGATTCGAGTGCTTGAAAGATGGTCTTTTGTTTTTTTCATCTATTTCCTCGGGGGGTCGAACAGGATTAAAGATGTAACGAACCCGCACCTACACAGGTAGACAGCTGGTCGCCTTCCTAGTGAGAGTTTTCCTCTTGAGTTAAGAAGCTTATCTCGGAGCCTAGTACATAAGCGAGAGTGAAACAAGGGTCCCACACACTTCTTCTACCACCTTCAGCATGGTGTCATCAGGAATCACTCTACGTTCTACCGAATGTGAGCAATCCCAACACTACTACAGAGCCGCGACAACACCACACGAGGAGACGTCCATGTTTACTGATGAGTTAACAAGTAGCAAGGTGGAGGTTAGTTTTTATCAAGATTCGTACGGGTGGCTGGAAAGTGTGATGGCTACTTCTGCAGCTATTGCTGCTGCTCGTGCAAAACGTGAAGCTCGTATCGCTGTTCGTGCTACACATGCTGCATACGAAGTTGCCGATGCTGCTAACAACGCTGCTGTTACTCTCGCCGCTGCTGCTCGTGCTGCTAATGTTCTTGCTACTGTTTCCGCTCTTGCTACCGATGCTGCTGCTACTGATGCTGCAACGTCTGCTAAAAGTGTCGCTGTTGCGGCTGCTGCTAGGGCTAATGCTATTAATGCTTGTACAGCTGCTAAAAAAATAGCCTGTTTTGCTTATGCTAGCCGCAGTGTCGCTGTTACGGCTATGGCTGATGCACATGATGCTAAGTTACGGGCTGTTGCTTATGCTGAAGATGCTGTTGATGCTGAAGATGTTGCTGCTGCTGCTGCTACTGCTGCTGAAGATGCTACTGCTGCTGCCGCTGCTGCTGCTGAAGATGCTGCTGCTGCTGCGGCTGCTGCTCTAGACACCTATGACGCTGCTGCTACTGCGGCTGCTGCTCTAGACACCTATGACGCTGCTGCTGCTGAAGATGCTGCTGCCGCTGCTGCTACTGCTGCTGCTGAAGATGCTGCTGCCGCTGCTCTAGACACCTATGACGCAGCTGCTGCTGCTTTTGCTGAAGATGCTGTTGATGCTGCTACTGCTGCTGAAGATGCTACTGCTGCTACTGCTGCTGCCGCTGCTGCTACTGCTGCTGCTGAAGATGCTGCTGCCGCTGCTCTAGACACCTATGACGCTGCTGCTACTGCGGCTGCTGCTCTAGACACCTATGACGCTGCTGCTGCTGCTGAAGATGCTGCTGCTGCTGCTGCACTAGTCATCTATGACGTGGCTGCTGCTCTAGACACCTATGACGCGGCTGCTGCTGCTGCTGCTGCTGCTGCTGCTGCTCTAGACACCTATGACTAAAACTTAGTAGGTGTTATTTACAAACACTACTGCTACCTATGACTAAACTTAGTAGGTGTTATTTACAAACAAGAGAGCCGCGTGGTGTTGTTTACAAACAAAGAGAGCCACGTGGTGTTGTTTACAAACAAAGATAGCCACGTGATGTTGTTGTGGCCTATCATGCCAATGAAGGGGTCACGTGATCAAGGGGGCGCGGCCTATTATGCAAATGAGGGGGTCACGTGACCAAATGGCGACCTCTGATTGGCTGGTGATCAAGAGGGTGTGGCTTATTATGCAAATGAGAGGGTCACGTGATCAAGAGGGCGTGGCCTATTATGCAAATGAGGGGTCACGTGACCAAATGGCGGCCCCTGATTGGCTGGTGATCAAGGAGGCGCGGCCTATTACGTAATTATGCAAATGAGGGGGCGTGGCCTATTACGTAATTATGCAAATGAGGGGGTCACGTGACCAAATGGAGGCCTCTGATTGGCTGCAGGTCGATTGAGTAATAAACAGTACTTAACTATAGTCCCGTTCCGATACATACTATACTACTAATTTATATAAGAAAATTTCTATTTGATACCTTTTTCAAACACAGTTGGCACCCCATAGGTTTAGGATGGCCACCATTCATTGAATGCCACAATGCTTTAAATGCAATCTTGAAATGTAGTTGCATAAATTTTATACTGTTAAAAAAATCCAATTTAGTTGTTCTTTTCATGAAGAGTTGGCACCCCATAGGTTCAAGATGGCCACCAGTCATTGAATGCCATAATGCTTAAATGCAATCTTGAATTGCAGTTGCATTAATTTGATTCTTTAAAAAAATACTTTCTTTTCTTTCTTTCATGAACAGTTGGCACCCCATACATTCAAGGTGGCTACCAGACATTGCATGCCACAATGCTTTAAGTGCAATCACAAATTGTAGTTGCATTAATCTGATACTAATAAAAAAACTAATTCTATTCTTTTTTTTAAATTCATGAACAGTTGGCACCCCATATATTTAAGATGACTACCATTGATTTAAGATGCTTAAAATGCAATCTCGAATTGTAGTTGCATCAATTTAATGCTAATAAAAAACAAATTCTTATAGATTTTTCTTTCATGAATAGTTGGCACCCCATAAGGTGGCTACTATTCATATTAATGCAAATACAATGCTTTAAGTGCTAAATTACGAATTGTAGTTGCCATAATCTGATACTAAAAAAAATAAAATATTCTATTTGATTTTTCTTTCATGAACAGTTGGCACCCCATAAATTAAAAATGCACCCAGCACCCAGGTCAACAGCTATATACGGACACATGAACCTCCCCTGCCTGTTCTCCTTCAATGCAGAGTGAAGTGGGTGGGAGGGGGTGACCATCAACAGTGCATAAACACTTTGATTGGATGACAATGCAGTTTTTATATTACAACCCTAAATTTGTGCAATGAAAATCATCAAGAAATACTAAGTATTTTTTCCAAAGAATAGCTTTTCTAGAATGGCTCAATACTCAGAAATCCTACTGCGAATAAAAAAAAGTCAAATTCTGATTCTAAACACCTGAAAAGTGAGAAATGCTGGCGTTCACGGTTTATGTAGGAAATGTACTAAAAACACCAAAAATATGCAACAAAACCCTAATTTTCTCAAAAACTGTTCAGTAGGATTTTTTCTAACTGAGGTTCCAGTGTTTTCTACCCTCATATTACACATTGGCATAGATAATATATTGGCACCTAGTCAGGATTTTGCCCTAGAAGCAATCTGTGAGGCAAAAAACAGCCAAAATGAGCCACTGGTCTGAAGTATAAAACTGGGCATCGATCACTATAGAGCTACAAAGAGAGAGAATCGATGTCCAGTAATAAAGGTGTTTTCCCCTAATGTCACGTTTTCCCACGTTTTGTCACAATTATAAATATATATATATATCATGCCATGGGGTGGGGACTTTGGGGATGGGGACTGGGGAGGGGGGCGGGACAAGGGAGGTGATCATGGCATCCATTTTCTACGTCCTACCATTTAGATCTGCTGTGTGCCACTCGATAGGTGGCAGCACCCCATAATGTGTTAGCGCCTAATATGGGTGATTTATTTATGTGCCCCTACATGGGTAAAATTCGACACGTGCGACACGGCGACACGGCCCTTTTAAAAATCGACACGTGCGACACGGCACCCCATACACCTGGAGTCAGGCGCATACCATTCGAGGACTCGTGGACAGGGTGCACGTACAGAATTCGGTGACTTTGCACCAATCCGTCCTCAGGGTAGGCATGTACTCGAATGTGGTTCGGACACAATACAGTGCTGTGTGTTCTCGAATCTCATTCGACCCCTCTCCAGGGAGGGTTGTGAGGCCGGGAGGGGGAGGGTTGTGAGGCCGGGAGGGGGAGGGTTGTGAGGCCGGGAGGGAGAGGGTTGTGAGGCCGGGAGGGGGAGGGTTGTGAGGCCGGGTGGGACAGGATTGTGAGGCCGGGAGGGGGAGGGTTGTGAGATGGTGACGTAGGTATATTATGTACACAGCGTGCGGGGACCGGGGTTGTGTTGTGAACCCCCCCCCCCCCCCCACCTCCTCCATCAGACAACCCCCTCCATTTGATAAACATTCACAACGAACATAAATTCGCAGATTTTTCTATTTTCCACGAAATCGCGAAAGTATGTATAACGCGAAATGAAAAAACATTTACAGCATACCGTATTCAATGTCCTTGAATACAGTGGCACCCATTAAAGGCTACACCCCCCCCCCCCCCACCCATCCCCTCATTTAGCTCCTACCTGAGGGGCTATATATATATGTATACATGTACTGTGAAAGTACTTACATTCACCACTGTACAGGTGTAGCCTATCTGACTTAACCCTCGGTTATGTTAGGGTATTCGATATACCCAAAGTGTAAATTCCTTTGTCTTGCCCCTCACCTGTGGGTTAAATATACATGCACGTCTTGCTGTTCTAAGGCTATGAAAGCTGTTAGGCATAACATAAGGCGAGTACAGTCTGTAGGGCAGCTATCACACCTTGGTGGAAGACTCACGCTACGTCATACACCACGTGACCTGCCTTTCAGCCTGTGTGCGGCGGTGGAGGCTTTTTTATGGTGTGGAAGCTATGTCGGCGGCCACTACGTGTACTCACTTACCATATATTAAAGGGGGTCTAGATGGGCGGTCCCCATGTCGCCTGTCGATTTTAAGAAATGTTCATGTCATTTGTCTGTAACTTTGTATTTCTCCTGTCATTTGTGACAAAACGTGGGAAAAGGTGACATTAGGGGAAAACACCTTTATTTAAATTCATGTCTTCAGCTACAATTTGATGCTACAAGCAACAAAATATTTGAAATAGTTGCTGAGAAATGACATCTCAAACATGGGATGGTAGGGACATGTAGGAATTCAGAATAGACTGCAATGTGATCACATATCAATCTATTTTCAAATAATCCATATAAATCATAATTATTAGAAATTAAACCAATAAATGCATATTATTGTACATAGATTTGGATCTGGTAGGAATATTGGCCTTCTGTTTTCAGTTCTGAAATCCTCATGGATTGGGCAATTGGATAGGGATAATTTTTATTCCAAAAGAATGAATTGATGGTTGCTATGGCAACCAAATGTCAACAAACGGGCTAAAAATGGCTAAAAACGTTCTTTTTACATTCCAAATAAGACCAATTTAGAATGAAAATAGAATTTCGATAATAGCTTCAAAAGATTCCTTGGGAAAAGTTAGTCTTAGGTCATTTTCTCTTAAGTAACCACTTTTTTAGCTATATCTCCTGAAATATCATGTTGAGAGCATTTATGGCTATTCCCCTAATGTTACGATTTCCCAGGTTTCGTCACATTTGTCACTAGGCTCCATGTCGCCTGTCGATTTTGAGAAAAGGCCAAGTCGCCCTATTTATTTTGACACGGGTGTGCGGCTGAGCCTTTGGCGGAAATTGACCTCAGTTGGAGGGATTTCGCTCAAAAGTGACCCTTTTTGCATCAATTTTGGCGAAAATTCGAAAAGGTGACCCTTGGCTAGAGGGATTTCAGTGAAAGCAGACCCTTGGCTAGAGGGATTTTGCCGAAAGCTGACCCTTGGCTAGAGGGATTTTGCACAAAAACCACCATTGCCAGCCGCACACCTGTGTATTCAAAATGTACCAAGTGCCCCCCCGGGAAGATGATCCCACAAAGCACCCGGGGACGTTACAGTGGCAAACCTACAAGTATGGCCCTAGACCCTTAAATTTGACACGGCGACATGGACCTTTTTCGGCCCTAGTGACATGGGACATGAGGAGAAAATTGACAGTGACATGGGACAGGAGGAAAAAATAGATAGTGACATGGGACATGGGGAATTTCTTAAGATCAATATGGCGACATGAGCATTATCCCACAAAATGGCCCTTATCCCCCAAAAGAGTATCGTTTTGGGACATATGATATTTATATAAGGACCGGCAGACGCAGACTTTCTCACAAAAGCCCTTATCCCCCAAAACCCATATACTGCCCTTACCCCCCAAAACCTATGTTTATACCGACAGGGGGGGGGAGGGCCCCCCTGCACACCAAAGCTATAACAATAATTATAACCCAAGGTTTTGTGTCAGAGTTTTAGGCACCTGTGTATCATATAGGTTGTACGTTGGAACCCCATTTTTTCTCTAGAGTGGGTGAAGGGACATAGGGTATATAGGGATTACATATTAAAATCATTCTTGGTTACAGTGGAATATAATGGTGAGGAACATTTGGGTAATATCATCACTATATATATGTGTGTGCGATACCACCCGTATTTACTCTACTCCATTTGGAGGTTGAGGGTGTCCGAATATCCTCAGTCTACTCTCCATCCTCAAGGACCAGAGGTGGAAAAGTCACCGAATTCTGTACGCGCACCCTGTCCCCGGGTCCTCGAGGAGTATACGTAGGACTCCAGGTGTATGGGGTGGACACGGCCCTTTTAAAAATCGACGGACACAGACAATTTTGAGATAAAAATCGACCTACAGAGTTTTTTCTCTGAGTTCCTATATACCTAAAAAGTGACGCAGTGACATGCTGTTTTGCTCTAAAAAGTGACACAGTGACACGGCCAAAATTCTGGGTACCCATGTAGAGGCACATTTATACCTGGAACTTCCGACTTTTTCAATCAAAGAAGTGAAACAGTCTGTGAATTAATTCTGGTGCACTTATTCTCATGTATTAAGGTTGCTAAGCAAAACTTATTTCCCACCGTAAAACACGGCTCTACATTATCCAAATCATTTAGTTATTGGCCTAGGGACACCATGGTCAAATCTCAGGGTTTAATTGTAAGGAGGGGGGATGTCGGGATTAGGGAGATTCTGGGGGACCGGAGGTTTCTGGGGGACCGGGGTGACCGGGGGTACTGGGGGGACTGGGGGACCAGGGGGACTGGGGGACCGGGGGACCGGGGGGACCGGGGGGACTGGGGGCCCAGTGGCACGAAAAGCAGACCTTTCCCCCCATTAGTGGTAGATATGATACAAGTGACTTGCTGTATGAGTGATATAAGCCAAGGACAGGGATATTGTCCAAGGCGTCAGCCATGGATAATTACCATTGTCCAAGGCTTATAACACTCATGTAGCATGACGTATCTTATCTGACTCATACCCACAGTAGGAGAGTGTGCTCAGTGGAACGGATCAACATACAGCCATGTACGTAAAATACAGTCAGGCCATTTCTTTTGTTATCTCAGCCAACTGTGGTGTAAGTACTGATAATCAAGAGAGAAAAATAGTTGTTTTTTTTCGGTTGGGAGAATAATCCCTTCCTCATTACTGGATTGTTATTATTTTCTTTGGCGTGATTGAATATAGCTCTATAATTATAATTAGGTCACGAGGCATTTTGATTGGTATGGTGTAGGCAGGAACGGTAATATTATGCTATAATGACCAAAGGTGAGTAATTTATCAATCGTAGAATTAATCATCGTCAACAAGAGGGATAAACCTCATCGGTCGTCTTAGGATGGCATAGCGCTTTAATGGTTCATGTATTTTATATTAAGGCAACATGTTGTGCTTAATAGGCTAAAGAAATATTTGATTTTACTCTCAAAGAAGTGTCTTTATTAATGTAGGATTCTTGATCCATGAAATAATGGCTTATGGGATATCGGTCCAAATCTGATAACAAAATGATGATTGTCCATACAGTATGTTATGTATGTTGTGACTTTATTGATGATAAACTTGATAAGTTTCCTATTTTTGGTTTTGACATTGTTACATATTTGAACCCCTGATCTACAGGTTAGTTTTTTTCTTTTCATTCCAAACTCTTGTGATGAGAATCGTACTTTGCAATCGGGCAGCTAAATAGCATAATAGATGGTTACTTCTGAATCGGTTATCATAATTATTGGTGATTTGCCCAACTTTCCATCTCAATGGCTGCAGACTGCGCAGGTCATAGCTCTTTCATGATCGTGCGGGCCACAGGGTATAGGTGATTCACAGGATGCGACGGCATGACTGATGAACACGGCCGTCCCGAAGGAAGCGCGCCCATTTCTGTCTTCATCTGGCTTTTTGTCAACACAGATCGGGGAGGTGCCCATGTTTTCAGCGTTGACCATGAGGTAGCCCTGGTACTCCAGTACCCAGCCATTTCCACAAACATGAGTATCTGGTACCATTATCTGAAAATAGATGAACCAAAGTTTCAAGAGACATTTTTTAATCTGTTAAAGAAATCACTTAATCTTGTAATGCATGAATGCCTTCATACATCATGCCGACCCTTCACGAGTCTATTAAACCTGTAGGGTCGCCATGCTTGAAATGTAATGGACATGAATCAAATACAAAAAGAATAAGAGATTGCATGGCTGACACCTCAAAATAGATAAATTATGAACTAAGTGACAGTTACTATGTATGCACGTTTTATGAAGACAAAAAAAAACACAACTTTCTTTACATGCACGGGTCCTGCATATCTCAAACTATGGTGATAATTATATTAACCAAACCTTTGTTTTCCTTTTGATTTGACAGACTGCACACACCACAGTCTCTGCTTCACTGATATCAAGTTGACTGGCATGATATTTTCCCCCGCACATTTGCGGATTAAGATGTACGGGACTTCCTTGCTCTTGTAGAGTGGTATAGGTTGACTGGTTCGGATAGAAATGTGCATAGTTGGGAAGGCACAACATTTCCATAGGGTTTGAGCAACCAGCCATTAGTACACCTGGAATGCGGGAGGGAAAACATGTATTTTAGATTACACCCCTACTAAAGTGATTCAATGTTAAGGCCCCTCGACCACACTTTTCCTGTATGGGAGAGGTAAGGTTTGGGAATATTGTGTATTGTACTATAAGATCTAGGCATATTTTGGGGGGTTCAAACATATTCATCCCCCCCCCCATCTTCTGTCATTGGGGGGTGGGGGCGGCCCCCTGCGCCCCCCCCCCCCTTTTCATATGCCGCTTGAGTCTTAGGCTGGTCTGAAAGACGTGAACTTTTCAAGTCACTCTCTGAGGAAAGGGAGGGGGGTACCTTTCTAGGAAGGATGGGTGTCTTCGTAGAGGACATCCCTACCAGTAGAGACTGGGACAATAAAGGACTGAGGATGTGGCATACAACCCTCAAACATTGGATAAAGACTGATAACAAGAGTGTTCCCACCCCCCACTCCAATACCTTTTTCCAAACTTTGGTTGGCTTCGAATTTACCCTTCCTGCCAATTGTAATAAGACAAATACACATTAGCTAGCTGCACTCACTGTGTTGATGCCCATACAATATAGTCACATGTATGTATACATACAATTGTAATATGATATGCACAATGTTAGTATGATATAATCTAACCATTATATTGACCACTGACCATCACGAAAAAGCATGTATACCATTACATCAACCACTCAGGGGGCTTCCATAAAGTATGTACGCACGTTTCCTCCAGAAATGGACCCTTGTGAGGCCCCTATCTTACAAACGACAACTATTTGTGAGATAGGGGCCATTTGTAATATAGGGACCACCTGCAGCCCCTATCTTGCAAACGGCCCCTATATCTCACAAATGTTTGTAAGATAGGGGCCACTCTCAAACAGCCCGTATCTCACAAATATTTGTGAGATAGGGACCTTTTGTAAGATAGGGCCATGTCAGGCCCCTATCTCACAAAAAGTCCCTATCTCACAAAATCCCTATCTTACAAACAAAAAGCCTAGCACTTTATCAACATCAAAGTAACAACACATATGTGAACTGGAATACATTAAGCCCTCATAATCGTTTTTCTTTAGTATATCAATAAAATGTTTAAGGTGGGTCGCTACCCTTTGATCAAAGTTAACAGAATGTCTCTATTTTTTTTCTAAAGACAGTCTGAATCATATAGAAACAGAAAATGAAAAGAAAAATGGGGGGTCCCGACCTACTTTTTAAAATACAGAATTTTGAAAAATTAAAGTATTAAAATTTTTCTCTAAAAATGAGAAAAAAGTGTGAAAACTTCAATAATTTTTTTAACTATCAACCATTATGCACAGAAATGTAAAACTTCACATGTGAAATGGCTATATGTTCCACTTTACTGCAAAATTAATTTTACAGTTGTATTCCATGGAATTCTGGGTAAAAATATGATGTTTTGGGGAAGAAAATGAATAAATTGCTATCATTTTGTAGCGTTATTGGCTAAAATGGTATTCAAAATTAACAGAATTTTTTTTAACTTTCTCAGAAAATAGTTCAGATCATTTGCTAACATATGAACGTGAATTTGATAGGGGGTCCCAGGCATATTTTTAGGTTTTTTGGCCTTTGAAGTTAAAAAATAGAGCAAAATCGGTATAAATCTTACATTTAAAGCTAAAAATAAAGTGTAAAATGGCTAGAATCAGGGTAGAAAATGGCTACAATTGATACCCTTGGTTTTTCTTAGTAACTTAATGAGATCTATATCATTCTAGATAATGATTTATTGATAAAAAGTTTCAATGTTCTAACTTTTGATAAAAATAGCAAATATCATTAGCTTTAAATATATCAACTATGCAAAGTCCAATAAAACGCTCAATTTCGCTCGAAATCTCCCAATTTTTTAACATGGCTTAATCAGCATATATATGTATCAGATACTGTAATATTGGCTCATTCTGATACATTTAAGCTATATGCGCAGATACCTGCGCAGTGTGTCCATATTCAAGAGGTAGCGACCCACCTTAATGAAATATTAGAAACATGATTAATTCAGATTAACAAGCATTATGAAATACCACCTTGTTAAGAGTTATTTATTCTAATTACATTTGTGTCCCACTGGGGTCTTCTCCCGTATGTTTAATAATGTATTAGAAACAAGATTAATTAAGGTTAATGAGGGTTATGAAACACCACTTGGGTCTTCTCCCATAGTATCGTATATCAAATTACATTATGCTTTATGCTTGGATATGAAGACCCAAGTACTGTTTACAGTGTATCAAATAATTAGGCCTACTATTTCCCCAAATAGATGTTCAATATAGGTGACATCCTGGTATTTACATGGCCACATGTAAAAGTGAAGGGACAAAGAAAATAATTCCACCAACCATTCCCTGTTCTTAACAAATCACCACTCCCTCAGACAAACAGCATGTGCTCTGTGTCAATCTCATGTTAACAGGTGGCCTCTGGTTCTCAGTGGTAAAGTCATTGCGGGCATTTGATACCCCTTAACCATTTAAGGCATGCATGATATTTAGAGGTGCTATGCTCCTTCAGGATGTATAGATGCAAAACTAGTGAGTAACTCATCACCTGCATTCATCGTGTTGATGCATCATCAGTCTATCAACAGGTTGGCATTCATGCATGTATCTATTTATGCATGATGAGTACAATCTATTAAATCACTGTGGGGCCCTTAACCCTTCCTCTACCGTACACACATTATTGCGAGTTTACTGTACTAGTCAGGGTCCTTGTGTAGTTCTGTGGAGTTTTTGTGGGGAAATTGTAAACTATACATTTTTGGAAAGGTTATAACCCCCCAAATCCAAAAATCACAGATCCCAAAATTATGTGGCTTTTTTGTTACCATGGCAACGGTTTTCCTTAGCAACCAATAAAATGCACAAAATCACCCAGAATGACTGCATAAAAGTGTCAGATGAAAGAACAAACTACTTGTACCCCCCCAATATCATGCCCAAGGATTCCACTTTTCCAATTAGTTTAGTTCTCCAAACAATGGTTGCCTAGCAACCGCTGATTCTTTATGACATTTCCTTAGCAACAGGTGTATTACATCGTTATTCAGCATTGCTGCTCATGGAAACTCACATATACTTAGTTTGGAGAATTCAATGGAATCATAGCCATCCCTCTAGATGACCATGGGTGCCTAGTTACTACAGTATGCTTATATGTTTCCATAGCAACAGGTATACTCAGTGGATCTTGGTAACTATTCTTGGTAACCACAAAATTAATTAGTTCCCTGATTTCATCAATGATAACACTGAATATAAAGGAAATAGAGGAAATATGAGTAGGAATCCCTTTGTCAAAGTCACTGTTATCGTCCTGATACTATATTTCTTTTCTCTTTAATAAGATCTAGTTGCCTAGCAACACACACACTATTTGTTGATTTCCCTAGTTACAGCAATAAACAATGCCCCAAGGACATTTATGAGACTACCTACCCCCACTAAATTGACCCTGGGGATTTCAATGGTGTCTACATTTTCTTCCTGTTGGTTAGGTGTTGCCTAGCAACAGGCATGCTATTTGTTGATTTTGTGGTGGTTCGTAGTTAACTCTAGGTTAAAAAACAACGATCACGGCAGTTTCCAGGTGCGAGAATATATCTGTCTTTATTCACAAGAATAACAACTCTAGTTCCTTTACTAGGGAACGATCAGTGTAGAATTAATACACACAGGTAGATCAGGTTTCTCTATAAATAGAGGAAACGGTCAGTATACAACTCTTAGCATACAACTCTGTCCGCACGGTTGGACATGTGAAGTCTCTCGTCAGTCGGGCCTGCACTGACTGCCGTTCCAGGTAAACACATGAGTCTTATATAACACCGGCTCTTAGATCACGTGGCCAGGTGGGTGGGTCGGCCGCCCACCTGAGAGCGGCACACGGTCACCTGAAGAGGACCTGCGCCCTCTCCCGGGAACTGTGTGCACTAGCTCCAGGTGGAGAAGCCGAGTAAACAGACGTTACCCGGAAATACAGTGTATGAGATTAATATGTAATATCATGCCCCTACACTACCCCCCCTAGACAAAACTAGGTGGTAACGAACATATATACTGTTTTCCTAGTACATAGAAAACCTTTTAGAACAACGACTTTACAGTTATTGTCTATACAGTAACTAGGGGCGTAACATATTAACACGACATACTACACAAGCGAGATCATCAAACTCAATATAAATATGGCATTACACTGTAATAGCAACCATAATAGATGATTTAGGTATGTTTTATGACAAGTGAATATAATATCATACATACAATCGAACGGCTTGACACATTTCGATATGACTTCCTTATGAAGTTTCCTTACTCGGTTATTAAAAAAATGCGCGTGGGGTGTGTATATATTTAAGTTGAACAGAAAAGTTATTAAAAACCAGTCCTGATAAGGACTCACAACCACCAGCGTCTTACATTGATTTGTGATTTAATGAAAACATTCACACAATGGATAACAGTAACCACAGCCTTTGTTTTAAGCCGGGTAATCCGATTATATAACCGGAGTATTAATATCTCTCGCAACATACAACAGAGTCAACACACACGACAATACCTGGCGGTATATTTAGTATATACACATAGTCTTAACGACTTCATATACACATTACGGGTCGCCACGTTTCCTAGCTTATCAGATCATACAATCTTCATATATAGCATATTATAAAACCCGATTCATAAGGTAAATATGAGAATACCTTAATGGAACACCTGAGGTGATATGTATCACATAATAATGATATATTTTATATATTAAAAACGTTTTAATGAGTAACCTGGCAGTGTACCCGGAAACCCTTACAATTAAATATAGCTTACTGGTGATCTAGTTGTGGTCAAGGTGCTCTCCGCTTCTAATAGACGAATGAGTGAGGTGCTCTCCTCTTCTTAATACTGTTTCTTGGATAAATATCACCCGAAGGTAAGTTCATATGTATACAGCTCGATAAGTATCCCGTCCTCGCTCCAGTAAAGTTCATGACATATATAACTATAATCCGGCTGGAAACCACGAGTACTGTCCGTTTAACACGTAATCCTAGCTCCAGGAATGTTCATGAAATATATAAGTAGATCTGGAACCACGAGCATTGTCTGTTTGACACGTAATCCTTTGGACGGGAACAGTTTATAACTCAGCATAATAGTATCAGGAACACATCATGGTAACGTATCCCAAAAGTTAGTTTCAGGGACGTTAGTTTGGTAGCTTCCCGGTGGAGTCCTGATTCCCCATCGGTAGGCTATAGTTGAGAGTTGAGTAGTTAGGTAAGTCCAGAGCTTCCACGGAAGGTTCCCCCCACGTTGATCCATATGCATCTAAAAAGATGCCCCTCCCCTCAAAAGGGATACCCCGTCATAAACAATTTATGACGTCAGATTAAATGAAACAACAATTAATCTATCCGGAAACTATTATAGTTCCCTCCTCTATTCCTAAAAGAATTAGAAATAGACTCAGAACCTTCTATTAGTCTTTTTAACCTAAAGGTTCATCTCTTGCCCTCATTAAAGCAAGTGCGTGCTCAGTTGTGCCATCCCAGGTGTCGATAGTCACGCCGAACACCCCGTAAAATTTTACGTTCATGTCCTGTAACCGTTTGGTTAACTTCTCGTTCTCTTGCTGAACGAACCCTGCGGCGGCCTCAGCAGTCTTTTGGCCTGAAGCAGCTTCCCTTGACTTTTTAGCCAAGTAGTCAGCATTGCCGACAGCGACCAATGCTTTCTCCTCCCGGTGGGCAATCTTTAGGCCATGCGTGAACAGGCCTAACATTTTGGTGTTATACTCCACCGCCAGCTCGCGTTGGGACTCCTGGAATTCCGTTACAATTCTCTGTCCCACTTCGCAGCTCGCTTTCTCTTCCCGAGAGAAGTAGTTGACTATCGGGACGTATTTTAACTTTACGCCACCGGTAGTTTCCGTGCGGGAGGTGCCCGCGACTGGCTGGATGACAACCGGCTCCTGGGCTGCAGGAATCACGGGTTTAACATCCGCTTGCGGCGCTTTCGCAACCGCTGCAGCCTTCGGGACAGTTATGCCCCGAGGCGTTACCACTGAGATTAGTGATTTTGGTTCAGCTTTCACGGTCAAGCCCTGCATGTCCCAAGTTGGGGTAGTGGGTGACCGGACGTCCCTGGGGGTTAACTTTGCAGTTGTCCCCAGATGGTACGTCAAAGGCAGGGAAGCCTTTGTTCTGGTAGCCGGTTCTTTAGGCCGGGCACCTCCACAGTCAGGTTGACTGTTGGCACTGTCTGAACTGCTCAGACGTCTAGAACGGTAATCCATGTTAGTCGTCGCCGCCGCTTGACCACCGGAATCACGTTTCCGATCTTTCCGGTCTGTAAACAGCGGGTCTGGATACTCGCGATAATAGTCGCGACCTTCCGGGGCATGATAAATCCCATAGTAGGAATTATCGAGTTCCTCCAAATTGGATCCGGCATGTCTCCGTTTTGGTCCAGGTGAGACCGCAGGAGATCGAGAGCGGTCGCGGGCGGACCGGCTCTTCCCCCGGGAACTACCCCGGGTTTCCGGCTGACGGAAACTACCGCCACCTCTGCGGGAAGTACGGGTAGTGCATAACACCGTATATTCCTCGTCATTCATGGCGAACTTATGTCGTCCGTCCACTCTGGCAATCCTGGCTTTGAACTTCCCATCTGCGACCTCGCAGTAGAAGGGAGTTGCCGGCCGGATCTTAGCCTTCTGTTCCTCCGTGAGTGACTTGTACTGGTCACATACGGCATCATGTAGCGCATTCACACGATTGCGAGCTACACTGATTCCCATATTATGGCAATCCTTCATGTGGCGCATGAGCTCACCTCTCCGGGGTTCTAAACACCCGTTACACAGCTGGGACTCCCTACCTACTGTGATATCACAGTGGTACACCACACAGTGGTGCATGTGATTTTCACAGAGGTGACGCAGAAACCGTTGCTTTGTTACAAACACGGTTCTGTCTGTGCCAATCGTGTTTACACACGTAGCGAATGGGCACCAGTTTCTTTCCCGTTGGCTATACCAGCGGTTAATCGCAAAAAGAAGTTTTTCTTTCTGCTCCTTACTATAGTAAGTATCCGGCAGGATCCTGAGTTGATCTAGCCACTGCTGATAAAAAGCAGACGGAGGACGGTCCCGGGGGGTATTCCGGATCCAATCCTCATCGTCACTCTGACCTTTACAGTTGATCGCGAGTGGACATCCGAAATTGGTAGGACCAATCGGACACTGTTCCCATGAATTGGGAATAAACACGCGGAACTTATTGTTCGCTTTCTGCCAGATCCGCCTCATCACGTCATTAGGCGGGATGGGGTCCTCTGGGGCATTTCCTGGTTCCTCAGCGTTAGCCGGAACCTCTCCCTCTTCCGCATCCGAATGAGCCGGACTACGGAGAGGGCTGAGACGTGCTGGATTAAATACCAGCGCAGCCGCCACGGCGGCCGCTGCTCCCACGGCGGCGGTCATATCTGCCACAAGGGCCGGGGTAGTGGTGGTGGTGTTGGTGTTGGAGGGCGCCGGAGTATTGGCTTCGTTTATGTCCATAGCCTCATCCGTTTCCTCCTCAGCCCGGGGAATAACGGGCTGTCCTCCGGAAGGTTGTTCCGGTAATCCCTCTGCTAATACAGAGTCCGGCAAGTTAGCTAATCTTGCCTTCTCGTTCCGGCGAGCCTGACGTCCTCTCTCCTGGACAAACTCGTCCGACTGGTTACTGTCGGCCGAGCTTGACCGGTTTGAGGCCCCCCTCTCACCTTTACTGCCGCGCCCCCTAGGTGTGGCTTTCAGCGCTTTTATTCGCGCCTTCTCCTCCGCACTGGAAGATCTGGTTCGTACTGTACGAACCGCCTCATCAACCAAACAAGATATGGCAATATCTCGTTTGACGTTGTGAGAATCCATGTAGTCTTCAATAGTGGCTACATCCAGAACATACGAAACTACCCCCTGCGTATTAGCGGCAGCAATCTCGTACTCCTTCCGGGTTTTCGGCTCTCGGAGTTTCCCGATTCGCGCCCGGTATCTGTTGACCCCAGTCAACAACATCCCGGCAACTCCACAATTCGGGTCCAGAGACAGAATTGGGAGTGCGGGCATTAACCGCTTTATGTCTGCGATATGCAAATCGAAGACAGCTCGTCGTAAGCAGTAGCATACGCGTAGTCCTTTCTGGAGTGCCTCCCAGTACACAAACCAGTCCGGGGGCATCTCCTCCTGCTCCTCCACTAACAGGAAGAGCAATATCGCCTGGCTCGTGAGCGGGTCTATCCGGCGGGGAGCTCCCTCCGCCGTGAGTCTTAGCACGTCCTCGTGCAGTTCTACTTCACGTCCATCGTAATTGGACATGAAGCCTCCTAGTGTTGGCACTGCCGGGCGGGGTTTTTCAACGTCCGCCGGCGGTTCTCCATGGTACAATAGACCCGGATCCTGATACTCAGCTTCACCGGTATCAGCGCGACCGTCAGCAGGGCTGATGGCCTCAATGTCTAGACCTTCCAAGTAATTGGCGGCGACATTAGCAGGGCGAAGCGGTGACTGAGAGTCAGCGTCGACGTCCATTATCTCCCCTTGTCCCAGGAAATCCAGAGATTCCTGGTCCACGAGGTCAGGTTGATTAACAACCACATTTCCTCCGCTAGCGGAGTCGCCCTCTTGAAGAGGGTCCACCTGTTGGTGGTCTGTCTCGGAGGACATGTTTTTGTGTCACACTCAAGAAAAGTGTTTGTTGATGGATTTATAGGGGATCCACCTCCCCACAGCGACAATGGTCGTGTCCGAGCTCTCACGTCTGCTCTGGACCGCCTCTCAACCCCAACTGGCGATTCCCGCCGCTCCGCGGGCCTTATATAAGGCGCGCCACCGCGCATGCGCAACCCCGCGCGTCCCGTGACCCAGTTCCTTGGAACCAGGTCACCGCGCGTTCAATTGTAAACAGGTACCCTTATTCCACGTGTTAATCCTTACGCTCTGTCAACTCGTCGAGAGTATCAATGAAATATATATGAATGGCATAATAAAGCACATTCACCGGATTATCCGTCCATCACCCATGGGATCCTTGACAGGGGGACTATCACGATCATTCCGACCGTACTTACTTCCACACATAACTGATTACAACATTTAAATATTTAACAAGATTACAGGACACCACACTCGTTGTGTACCGGCTTAGGTTATACCGTCCCTGGCTAGTAACCGGGGACTGCGTCTTATGTTTTTAGGCATAACATTAGACCTGGTTCTAGGACACGCTTTTTCCAGAGTGGATTTAGCCTTAACCACACTCTTCCGGGTCCTTTTCCCTTCAGCCAGCGAGACTTTATTAGCCGCCTTCTTCCCGGATCTTTTTGGGATGACGGGCTTCTGCACCATTAGTTTCCGGGAAACCTCCAACCGCGGCCTCCCGCGTTTCCGGGGAGGTTCCTTCACTAATTTCCGCTGTTCACTTTCCTCTATCAAAGTATCAACTTCCAACTCATACGAGTCCAGGGACAAATCTCTACCCTTCCACTCTCTTAGTCGAGCTACATTAGATTTATACATCTTTCCTTGTAATGAACGTATCACTACAGTACTGTCACTTACTATGCGGGTAACCACAAAGGGGCCGTCCCAATTACTAGCAAGTTTCAGAGTCGATAACAGCTCATGTAATCTTACTACCTGATCACCAACTTTGAATCGTCGCGGCTTAAGGCCTAGATCATAGCCGGTCTTCTGCCAGGTAGCATTCCTCTGCAGTTCAGTTCTCACCAATTCATAAGCATATTTGAATTGATCTCTTAATGACTCCACAAACATCACATGGCAGGGGGTTTCCGGGTTCATTCCAACCACCCCGAATACCAGATCCGCGGGCATTATCAAATCTTCCCCGAAAACTAATAGATTCGGGGAACAGGAAGTACTAGAATGGACAGTGCTATTATATGCATGGCATACATAATCACACTGCTCATCCCAGTCATCCATTCTATCATTCACCAGGGATTTCAACACCTGAATCAATGTACGATTGAATCTCTCAACCATTCCATCACTTTGTGGCCGATAGGGATTTGTTCTCGTCTTACAAATCGCCAGTCGGTGACACATTTCCTGCCAAAGATCAGATTCAAATTCCCGACCTTGGTCACTATGCATCATTAGGGGAACCCCAAGATGCAATACCCAACCTTTAACAAAAGCTTTTGCACAGGTTGCTGCTTTGTGATCCGCTAATGGAAACACTCTCGTATACTTAGTATAATAGTCAGTGACGACCATCATACAAGTATTACCCTCAGGGGTAGTTTTAAACCCACTGATAATATCTATGGCGACTCGCGCAAATCTTACACCAAACAACTCCTGGGACAAAGGCATTTTACCCATCCCAGGCCCAGGTTTGTTTTTACAACAATCCGGGCAAGTAGCAATCCATCTTAATAGATCACTACTCATCCCTGGCCAGTAATATCTCCTTTTCAGACGTTCCAGGGAACGCTTTTTTCCGAAATGTCCACTGGTCAGGTGTCCATGGCAATAATACATAACATCCCTCCTCATACCGGAAGGTATTACCACTTGCCGGACTCTCCTACCGGATGAATTAATCTTCCATCGGTAGATGATTCCGCTCTGGACCTCTAGCTCTGCCCATTGAGCTATTAGTCGTCTCATTTCCCGATTCTCCAGGGAAATCTCAGGCCGCGGGGGCCGTATCTTCCTAGGTAACAATACCAACAACCGGCTAAGGTTAGGATCCTTTTCCTGGAATTTCCGGATGGTTCCCATGGACCACTCCAGAACCCCAGTTCCCTTGGTCTCAAAGGGAATCCTTGCTCCGGCTATGACAGCTTCATGCTGACCACAGTCATCACAGTTGGTGTTTTCGCACTTCCTGATAGGACGTCGGGAAAGTGCATCAGCATTTACATGCTTTACCCCAGCTCTATGCTGGATCTGACTTTGCTCCAAACCGAACTCGGAAAGGTGTGCTAGCCAACGTCCAATCATTCCTTCCGCATCTTTGAAATTCAATAACCATCTCAAAGAGGAGTGATCTGTTCTTAGCGTAAAATCGGACCCCCAAAGGAAATGTTTGAACTTTTTAGTATAAACTATCACAGCCAACAATTCCCTTTTAGTGGTACAGTAATTACGCTGGGTCTTACTCATAGTATTACTAGCAAAGGCAATGGGAACCTCCACTCCGCCTTGGACTTGACTGAGGGCGGCCCCAATACTCTCATTACTAGCATCTGTATCCAATACAAAATGACCATCCGGGGTGGGATACTTTAACACCGGGGTCTCTACAAACAACTTTTTTATTGCTAAGAAAGCTGTGTCCTGTTCCCTCCCCCATGGGAACTCCTCCTTCCTATTTCCGGGTGTCCAGTGTGACAAACACTGGATCGGATAGGCTACCCGGGAATACCCCGGCAGGAAATCCCTATAGTATGAGCAGAATCCTAGAAAGGATCGCACATCTTTAGGACCCCTGGGGACTTCCCATTCAGTCACACTCCTGATCTTTTCCGGATCCGCCTTAACCCCCTCGGTGGAAATAATCCGCCCTAGGTAGTTAATATCCTTCTTAAACAGATTGCATTTCTTTGGTTTCAATTTGAGACCGTTAGACATGATTCGGTTTAAGACTTCTTCCAAATTACTTAAACAATCCGCAAAGGTCTTTCCAAACACGATTACGTCATCCAAGTAAACTAGACATTTCCGCCATAATAAATCACTTAACAGCGTCTCCATCATGGCTTCAAAGGTGGCCGGCGCGTTACATAACCCGAACGGCATTACCTTATATTCAAACAACCCAATATGGCTGGAAAACGCGGTTTTCTCCATATCTTCAGGCTTCATGCCTACTTGCCAATACCCGGACTGTAAATCCAGGGTACAAAACCATTCATTCCCTCCCAGGGAATCAATCGTCTCATCTATCCTAGGAAGAGGATAGGAGTTCTTTTTAGTCAACCCATTCAGTTTTCGGTAATCAATACAGAACCGTATGCTACCATCCTTCTTGGTTACCATACACACAGGGGAGGACCAAGGGCTCATGCTGGGAACAATAACATTATCCTTCAGCATTTTCGCTATCTCCTCCTCAGCTACAATCTTCTTCTTGAGGGGTAATCTCCTATAAGGAATCTTAAAAGCGGGGTTATCCCCGGTTTTAATTTCATGCAATACCTTATTGGTTCTCCCCAGGGGTTCCCCTGGGGCCACAAAAGCTTGCCTGCATCCCTTCAGCATAGCTTTTAGGGCTTCCTGATCATTCTCATCCGTTATGGACGATCCTGTTAACAACTTAGTTAACTCTTCATGCAATTCCTCTTCCCCTCCTTCTTCTAACCTCAGGTCTTGGTGGCTACCGGTGACTGCCTCCGCAAGTATCACTTTCCCAACTTCAGTGCCTTTCTCAAGATATACTGTGGAGTTTCCGGGGTTGGAAATGGGTGTCACTGTCCATCTGGAATTCCCTACTAGGGTATCCGCAGATTCCAATCCCTTCCGGGATAATACAGCCATATCCGGCTCGATTACCGCTAATCCTTTCTGGATTAGCCTCCCTGAACTGACTAACACGTCACAGGTCATTCCCGGGGGAATCTTCACAGTCTGTGCCACACTAGCGACACTACTTATCACTCTCAATTTACAGAGTATGGTCATATCATACGGGTATTCAATTTTCAACTTCCCACTTTTCGGATTCAAAGTCGCACCGAAAAGCGCCGCAAAATCCAAACCAAGAATACCATCATCTTCAATCTCAGCTATGGTCGGGGCCCAAACAAATTCTTTCCCGGCCACAGAGATTATCAGAAAAGTCCGTCCAAATGTCCTCATTCTGGTACCATCGGCCGTACATGCGTTTACCCTCATTGTGAGGTTCTCACACATATTCGGCAATAAGCTGATGAATCTCTTAGAGACCATGGAGTGGCTAGCTCCAGTATCCATAAGAAACTCCCCAGTCTTTCCTTGTACAGAACAGGAAACGTACCACCTCTTCCCATCAGTTACTGAGGGATTCCTAGTAAACCGGTGAAGGTCACTATCAGTGCCCAGGTCGAATCCACATCCTTTCAGGTGTTCCAGACAAGGATGACCCGGGGGAAGCCTGGTTCCTCCAACCTTAACCAACTCTTTGGTTATTGACTCCTCTAAACTGGCACTAGGTTTCCCATACGCGCACCCCTGGGCGCCTGTTGTACCAGTCTCCCCAGCCTCATGGTTTCCGGGATGTACGGTCCCATCTCCCTTCTTGCTGGACGCATTCACTGCTAATGAATCTTCACCGCCAACGTCGGTGATAATCTGACATATTTCCTCAGGGGTTACCGTCCTGCCATCCCCGGTAACCCCCTCTAATTTCCCGAAACCTCACTTCTTAAAACAGGTTTCTCGGCTTTGCATTCAGATGCAAAGTGCCCTTTGACTTGACATCTGTAACACTGGACGGTGTTACGATCGACCCTAGGGCGGCGCCTGGTTTGATTATCAAACACCTCGTTCATGCGTTTAATCATGGACTCCATTAAGGTATTTAATGAGTTTCCTGACGCATTTGTTTTATCCGGAGTGGTCGTCTCCGGGGTCTGGGTTTTCTGACTGGGTTCAGTCTGAGGCTCCCGAATGTCGGGTTTCCGGGGGGTTTCCGAATAACCTTTGTTACTAGGAAGTTTCCCGGAAGCTGGGGTTGAGTTAGATTTCTGTCGACCCTTGAATTTAAGGGCGTCTACTCTCTCCTCCCCTTCAGATTCTTCTGCGGAAGAATCGTCTCCATCTAAGGAATGTTCAATTCCAGAGACGCGCTGCCCCCTATTAGCGGGTATCATACCAGCCAACAGTATCTTCTTCTTGTCATGTTGGTCAATCGCCATGAACAAATCTGCTAGGGAAGACCCAGCTTCCCAAGCTCTACCACAAACTTTAGCATGTTCGGGATCACTTAATCCACTAATAAATCTTACAAATAGGGATTCTATGTAATATTCAGCATCCCTACTCCATTCTGGCCTAGCCTGCCGCAATAATCGCTGCAATTCCAGCCCAAAAATTTTAGCAGATTCCTTTGGTTTCTGCGTTCTTCTCTGAAACAGAGTCCAGTGATCTACTGTCACCATTTTCCCAAAGGTATAACAAGCTAATACTTCCAGCTGGTCGTATGTAGCTTCCGGCCCGTGAGTGTCCCTCCATTCTTCAACCACTATCTTACCCGGCCCGTCACTCAACCATATCACAAAAGCTCCCAAGGATTCCTCCTTGTTCCAGCAATTGTACTTACAATCATCTAGAAGTGATTGATATTCTTCCTTCCAGGGTCGTAAACCCCTGTAAGGCTTAGTCACACGTGCAGTTCTTTTAGCGGCATAATTAGAATGCACTAATTGACCCGACATGCGTCTACTCCAAGCCAGTAGGTCTGTACCGTCTTGACCTCGGCTAGAGCAATCTAGTCCCAAATTACCTATGGCGGGGTCTCGATTATGTAATCGGTGCTCCGCCGGGGTCATTGTGACCCGCCGGTTCAAAGGAACCTTTCTCTTGGGTACATCGTCAGATGATTTATCTGATTCTGATTCTGAACCCTCATCAAAGCGTGGGCCTTGATAGCCTGACAGTCCCTCAGTGTTTTTATGCACCGGGTTTGACCTTCCCTTTGTTCCCGGTTGGGTCCCCTTATTCATCCTATCCCTCGGCCTAATCTCAGGATCTTTATTGATTCCCGAGTGTGTTTCCGTGGCCGGAGGTGGGTACGAATAAGTTGCATCTGGGCAATACCTATAATTACCCTTGCTATCATAACCTCCCGGATTCCCATATAGAGCCGGGTCATCTCCCGCAAAGGGGTTCAATGAGCCATAACTATGGTTCACCACTTCATCTCGAAATTTATTTTTATAATGTCGAGACACTTCCTCCTCTGGAGACATTTCCCTGTTAACCGGACCATTACTGGCATGATTAACTGGTTCCCATCCAAGAGAGCGCCCGGTAACATTCACTCTCCTTGAATCTTTCTCCCTGTTTTTATACACAGAGTCTTCCACATTCCTCAATCCATTATCATTAATAAATGGATCGAATTGAGGTAATGCTTCCCCCTTACTAGTAGTAAGAGTACTATCCGGAACAGTTTCCGGCCTGACAGCTGGAACCTGTTCCTTCCCCTGTTTTTCCAATGCCTTTGATAATTCACCCCGTAGGAGCGTTTTTCTGGCTTCCAGGGAACAGACAGCTTCTACCTCAGCTTTCCGTTTCCTTTCTAACTCTTCCGTTTCCTCCAGGATTTGCATCCTGGTGGATTCGTTATCTTTGACCAGCTGGTCTCTGCCCTTCTCAAGCTCTTCTGTCCCCTTCTTCAGGGCATACCATTCTCTAGAGTATTTTTTCAACTCCCTCTCATACCTCTCCTTAAGAGATTCTGAATGGTCATTCTCCTTCTGGTTCTCAGCAATCTTTGCCTGAATCTTTTGGTATTCATGCGATTCCTGAGCAACCTTCTTTTTCATATACCGGTTGTCCTCTATCAACCGTTCTCTCTCTTCTATCAGAGTTCCTTTTACCCTCTGATTCTCAGAGAGGATCTCGTCCCTTTCTTTTACCAGGGAAATCAATTCCTCAGTCAATGCAGCATACTGATCCTCCATTGACTGCTTGTCCAATCGGACATTTTCCCAGTAGAGGTCATCCTCTTCCCGAGCCAAACGCTCGTCATATTCCCTCTGGAATCTCTCATCCCCTACATAGGGTTCCACCCAGGAAAGATCCTGCAATTTCCTCTTCTTCTGCTCTGGCTTCAAGCCCTCCCCAGGGTCCATCCCTGGCACCTCCAGGCGAGTTGATTCCAACTCCCCTTCACTCAGCTCTGGGCCAGAGCCGCCCAGGCTACCACCGGTAGCCATTGTCCGTCCACTAAAGGACTGCCTGTCCACTCAAGGACTTCCTGTTCAGTATAACCCGAACATATTCTCGAACAACTAGCTTGTTCTGCTACCTTCACTGCTACTGGTCACGGCACCAGTGTGGTGGTTCGTAGTTAACTCTAGGTTAAAGAACAACGATCACGGCAGTTTCCAGGTGCGAGAATATATCTGTCTTTATTCACAAGAATAACAACTCTAGTTCCTTTACTAGGGAACGATCAGTGTAGAATTAATACACACAGGTAGATCAGGTTTCTCTATAAATAGAGGAAACGGTCAGTATACAACTCTTAGCATACAACTCTGTCCGCACGGTTGGACATGTGAAGTCTCTCGTCAGTCGGGCCTGCACTGACTGCCGTTCCAGGTAAACACATGAGTCTTATATAACACCGGCTCTTAGATCACGTGGCCAGGTGGGTGGGTCGGCCGCCCACCTGAGAGCGGCACACGGTCACCTGAAGAGGACCTGCGCCCTCTCCCGGGAACTGTGTGCACTAGCTCCAGGTGGAGAAGCCGAGTAAACAGACGTTACCCGGAAATACCGTGTATGAGATTAATATGTAATATCATGCCCCTACAATTTGCTTAGCAACAGCAATCAACAGTGACCAATAGTCAACTATGAGACTACCTACCCCCCAATATGGAAATTGGTTCCCTGATTTAATTAATTATAACACCAAATATTATGAAAAGGGAGGAAATATGAGCATACCTTTATCAAAGGCACTGTTTTCATTCTACTGCTACAATCATTTTCTTTTTGATGAGAAGTTGTTGCTTAGCAACACACCCTATTTGTTGATTTGCCTTACTACAGCAATCAGCAATGCCTAGAGGTTGACCCTCACTAAATTGACACTAGGGATTTCAATGATATCATCATTTTCTTGCTGTTAGCTTAGGGTTGCCTAGCAACAGCCATATCATTTGTTCATCTGCCTAGCAACAGCAATCAATAGTTCCCAATGGTCAACTATAAGACTGCCTACCACTACTAAATTGACAGTTAAGGATTTTAATGGTATCATTTTCCGCTGTTGGCTCGGCTTGCCTAGCAACAGTCATACTGGTTGCTGATTTGCCTAGGAACAGCAATCAACAGTGCCCTAAGTCAATTATGAAAATATCTACCTCCACTAAATTGGTCCTAAGAATTTCAATAGTTTCATCATTTTCCCCTTGTTAGGGTTGCCTACCAACAGGCATACTGTTTGTTTGTTCTGCATCGGAACAGCAATCAACATTGTCTATGACAAGGTCAATTGTGACATTATCTATTGACTTTATATAGAGCCAAATTTCATAGGACTATTCTAACAATGTTGTATTCTGGTCTACTTTTAGACCTGTGGATGGAGAGGTTGGTGTCATTACCAAACTTCAGTTACCAACCTTTGGAAGTAAACTGACAGAGAACCTTCTAACCACTCCACTGCCTACCCCTTTATATGACTATCATCCCCACTGACCATTCATTCCTCTATCTATCCCTGTTTCCCTCCCTACTTATTCTCTTTGCCACTGCTCATTCCCCCTGTACATCTCCATCTCCATGTCATTACCTCCCCTGCAGATCCCCCTGCCTGGTTCTCTCCTGCTCTCCCTGATTATCCTTTTGCCTTTTTCTCACTATGTTTATATGGGGGAGAGCCATCATGCTATGGGGGATGTCATCTTGACTGACCCCTGGTGCCCCACTCCTAGTTATTCATTTATTTCAAGCTCATCTAATTAACAGCCATGTTATGGAGACACTAAATTTTGAATTTATAGAGAAGATCAACAAATCTATAGTAAATGACAGAGAACTTTCAAGAGTAAACTGCACAAATATATGTCTGTTGGAGGCTCAGCACCCGACTACCTGGACCTCTTTGTTCAAGCTAGGATATCCTAGTGCAGGATATCCCTCATGTTCTCTCCCTTCCCTGCCTTTAGAACCAGTCCATTTTTTCCATCTCACCACCTAGCCATCTATTACCCAGCCTCGAACCCCTGCAGGACTAGGTTGTCTGCCTGGGTTGTTTGTAGTCTGCTGATTGTAATGCCCCCCACCGACACCCGTCACCTCCGTCCCCCACCCACTCACTAGTATCCGCCCCCACTCATTGGACACTGCCCCTGATCACCCACCCAACTTCTATGCAGATTATACCAACCAGGACACACAGTCTATAAGGGTTAGAGTTGTTGGCTTCCCTTAATTATATAACTCTAGGGGCTGGCATACCACTGAACATAACATGTTATATATTATACGTGGGTATATGGATCATATCTTACTTAGTTAGTTCAAGCTACACTCTACCATGTGGTAAATGGGCATTTGTAGTGATGCCACATATGGGTCTGGACTACTAAGTTCTACATGTAGCATTGTTCTTACTTAAAATCAACTGGTGATATGGGCCTTATTGACAAGGAAAATATCTCAAAAGAAAACAGAGGACAAATGCATTAATTATAAGGGGGAAATCCTAATCATAAAGTTACAAATACATTTTCTAAAATCAGTTGGGCTCATACACCAGGTTTTCTGCTTGCTCACTCCTCTCAATTGATGGTCACTTTTAACCCTTTTAGGGCCAAGCATCAACTATAGTTGAGGCCATGGAGGGCCAAGCATCAACTATAGTCGATACCATGGCTGGCATCAACTATAGTCAGCATTACTCTATGGGATTTAGAATAGGCTCAGCCTTCAGGAAATATTTCTGCAAAACATCTTGGCCCCATCACCAGCAAATACTTTTTTTGGTCAGCCCTAAAGGGTTAACCCATTAAGGGCAAATGTAGACTATACTCTACATCCACCCCTGACCGGATGTTGACTATTTACTACACCAGGTAGGGCCGGATGTCGACTATAATTGACTTAACTCTATGGGATTTAGGAAACCCCCGGCCCCAGGGGAAAAAATTGGGAAAAATTCCGGCCCCCTGACTAGAATTTTATTTTTTTAGGCCGGCCTCAATGGGTTAAGGGAAATAGGACAGGGGTGACGGCACACAGAGTTTTTCCACTGCAGAAGAATTGGCAGAGCCCCCAACACTGACATACACAGAACTATAGGTTGCTATGCATGTGTTTGTATCTCAGATGGGAAGGTCATTCTCCTAGTAGAATGAGACAACTTAATAACTGGTGAGAGAGTGTGTAATAGTTGCAGAATGGTCCACCTGAGGGCACCATGTACAGGGTACCCAGGGTACCCAGCAGTAGGTATGAGGCTTTAAACATCTATACCAAGCATGCCCCTATTATAGTGTTATCTTGCACTTATAAATCTTTCTTATATACATGATAGAAGCTAAACAATATATTTTATTTCAAGAAGCACACATAAAACTGTCTGTCTTAGGGGACACTGTCGACTTGGTGCAGCTACCTGACCACTTGGAGATTTTTTAGTGTCTGCCCCCAAACACCACTCTGTGACTAGTGGTAATTGACTGTCATGTTGTCTACACTCACCCAGAACATATTTCAATGACGCTCAGTGGTGAAGGTGCTAGTAGACCTTACAGGCATAGTAATATGAATATTTATTACCCCCTGACCAATAAGCTCTGTCATATCAAATGGGCACTCAAGGATCCCCGTACATAACGAGCTGTAATGAGCTTGGAATCCAGAAATAGATATGGGTTCAGGTCTAGAATGCAGCCCTATATATAGGAGATTCTAACATGCACAGCAGTGACTTGCCCATTAATGCGAATAAATTGAGCACAGTGACTTGGTCAGGGAACATGTTACTGCTACAGTCTTCCCGAAAACGTGCCAGACACCGGCTATAGCCGGCTAAGAGGCTGCTAGACCGGCTAAACTGGTCCTACTGCCGGTCCAGATGACTGGCTGGATTTTGGGCTACATGTCAGTTTTTACGGTTTGTAAATCGGACCATTATTAAGGTTTATAGAGGGAAACACATTTTGCATTAACATTTTGAATCTCAATACTCAAAATTCTACATATTGCAATGTTTCAATGGGAATAATATTATGCAGGAAAGCATATCTATTTAATTTTAATTCTTGCTTTATACATCTTTCTATTAGATATGAAAATTGCCCTCTGGTATCCGGGCCTGCAAAAATAAGCCGGGCCTGCAAAATAATAGATCTGCAGGACCGAATGTCCTGCATGTCAAAAAAGTTTTCGGGAAGACTGCTGCTACCAAATTTGTGACCTGACATTAACATCTCCACAAGTACAGTCAATGAACTTACATCACTGAATGGCCTGTGGCCCCATCTAAACCAGTGGGCATAAGATTCAGTTCAAAGTCAAATCAACATTCAATCAACATGGCTAACCAACTGTCAATGTTGATTCAATGTTAGGTTAACACTTGGAAGTACAGGCTTTGCAACCTCTAGTGTCATTTCTGTATATACTGGTCTTTTCTGCCTAATCCTCATTTAATCACATTTAACCATATCACCCAGCCTGCAAGTCCTGGGAGGCTGCTCCTTTGGTGTAATAGGGATACTTTCCTTGACGGTGGAACATAGTCTGCTGGCTACTTGGTTAAACACATGTGTATATCCAGCAATAGGGGTAGGAAGAGTATTATCATGCCTTGCAGACACTCTGTGGAAAAAGTGTGTTTTGTGGCCAATTTGTAAGGTCAGGTGCGGGGGCCGGCCTCCAGCTGTGCATGGGCGGCCCTAGAGGCACCTGGAGGCCGCCCATGCACAGCTGGAGGCCGGTCCCCGCACCCTGGAGGCTCCCTTGCGAGATATTTTCCCATTTCTTTACAATTCATCTATGTTTGATAAACCTTTATCCTATATGTATGTGTTAAAGTACACTAATCTAAAGGTACTTATTTGTTTGGTTCAGCAATTTCTGATGGGCAGCCATTATAAGTTTTACATCTGTTTGTTACTAAAGTTCTAATCATCACAGAAAGATGGTACAAAAATCAAATTAAAGTACCATATTTAGTCTAATTAGCTGAAAACATTTATCCCACCTGGGAGTATTTCTACCTACCAACAAATGGACAAACGCATCCCCTATTAGTAACCCAATGCAGCAAGCAACTAGTGCAGTGACAAGCTAGGTCTTCCCGGACACTTTCTCTCTTTGCCGCAAAAAACATGGACTATGCTTAACAGAAATATAACAGATGGGTAGGGTACATAATAAGGATTCCGTACATGTATAGTATGATGGGATTAGATATAGTTGAGGTGATTTAGTGAAGATAGAAAGGTGGGATGCTGTAGTGGACCCCCGTTTTCACCCGCACCAGCAGGCGTGACTCCCGTAGCTATGATCAGGGATTGAGGTAATAAGCAAAAGACAACAATATCATTTGATTCCTGAGGGTCAGCTTAGTGAGTTCAGGTAATGTCCAATTTGACCTTGGAACAGTGTTTATCACTGTTGCTAGGCAAACCAACAAAGAAGTATCATCTTTGATAGGCAACCTTGGGGTTATAGGAAAAAGAAAACGATAATGTTGAAATGCTTAGTGTCAATTATGGGGAGATAGACAATGTCAGAATTGATCTTGGAGCCTAGGCTACCAGTAGTTGATTGCTGTTGCTAGGCAAATCAACAAATAGCATGCCTGTTACTAGGCAACATGTAACTAACAGGAAGAAAATATTGATACTATTGAAATCCCCAGGGTCAATTTAGTGGGGGTAGGTAGTCTCATAAAGGACCTTGGGGTGTTTTTTATTGCTGTAACTAGGGAAATCAACAAATAGTGTGTGTGTTGCTAGGCAAGTAGATCTTATCAAAGAGAAAGAATTATAGCATCAGAATTATATCAGTACCTTAGACAAAGGTATGCCTACTCAAATTTCCTCTATTTCCCTAATATTCCGTGCTATAATTAAGGAAATCAGATCCACTGAGTATACCTGTTGCTATGGAAACATATAAGCATACTGCTGTAACTAGGCACCCATGGTCATCTAGAGGGTTGGCTATGGTTCCATTGAATTCTCTAAACTCAGTATATGTGAGTTTCCATGAGCAGCAATGCTGAATAATGATATAATACACCTGTTGCTAAGGAAATATCATAAAGAATCAGCGGTTGCTATGCAACCGTGGTTTGGAAAACTAAACTAATTGGAAAAGTGGAATCCTTGGGCATGATATTGGGGGGGTAGAAGTAGTTTGTTCTTTCATCTGACAATTTTATGCAGTCATTCTGGGTGATTTTGTGCATTTTATTGGTTGCTAAGGAAAGACGTTGCCATGGTAACAAAAAAAGTCACATAATTTTGGGATCTGTGATTTTTGGATTTGTGGGGTTATAACCTTTTCAAAAATGTATAGTTTACAATTTCCCCACAAAAACTCCACAAAGGCTCACATAACTACATATGGAACCTGACTATATACAGGACCGTACACGCATTAATGCGAGTTAATCGCCGATTTTTGGCCGATTTTGATCGATTTTTGACCCCCTGTGGTTTGTCTAAAAGTTGGTAGAATCCCACAATTTTTTCTGACAGTAGTCTATGGCATATTGTCTCTGCATATCTTAATCCATTTATACATACATCTAATATTTCAGAAATGCTGGGCATCACAACTTGGATAATATTTAACTCATTTTCAATCTGATTTGAGCAATATTTAGGGCAAAAATCGAAAAAAAAGGTCAAACAGTATAGTTTTTTTAGTGAAAAATTGTTTTGTCCAATTTTTCATGCTGAAAAGGACGGTACTAAAAGTTAAGGTCTATTTTGATGCATTGTGGCCTAAATGTAAGTTCCAATGGCAACATATACACTAAAATAAGCTATATTTTATTTTAAATAGGGCTTTATCTCCCTAATTGGAACATTTAGGGTGATTTAGGTATCTTACTTTCTGGTTATTCAACATTGTTCATTTTGTCATAGATGTACTTCTAGTTTGAATAATTACAAAATTCTTTCAGTTTCTAAAAGGTTAGACCATCCCCTAAATCCCAATATCCCATTTGAAAAACATCTGAAAAAATCTGGTCTTGGGATGGGTGTCTTTATGTGGAGCCTGGTAAAGGAAGAGTTAAAGGGTTAAGAACTAGCTGTCAAGGTAAATCATAGAGTGCCCTATTTTGTACAGGCATAGTCTTTGCTTGTACCGCATCCTAGATCTGTTCAAGGCTCTAACGATTTTAATTTGTTTATATGATCTGATGCAAAATATCCGTTAGTCTTAGCTTAAATGACACCATATGAACGTTTATCTGGTAACCCACATCTCATGATCCAACCTCGCAAGCATCCCCCTCCCCCATTATGGTCTTAGCCAACTTCATTTGTCATCATCATTTTCATTAATGTATTCCTCCTGTACAGCTGTAGTTCCCAATTTCTGTTGACTGTGTGAACTGTCAATAACAGAAATATTTTCCACTATTGACAGTTCGAACTGTAAATAACGTTTTTGTTATGACATGGATTTGAAAGATTAGAAAAACCCTGATTTGCAAAAAAAGATGACCTGATTATTTGATTATGCTGGCAATTCACTTTGAAATGAATGGCAAGTCTCACTTTAATAACTTTGTTGGTGAAGAATTTGTGATTTAGGGACTGCACAAAATTATTTGCAAGTTAGGAGCCTGGCCTATGCCCTATCTAACAAATGATTTTGTAAGATAGGGGCTTTTTGTAAGATAGGGGCCTAATATGGTCCCTATCTAACAAAGAGGATCTGTTTGTAAGTTAGGGGCCGTTTGTAAGGTAGGGGCCTCACAACCCTCCATACCCCCTAAAGTTCGTGTACGCATTAAAATAAAGGGTTTATGTACGCAACGATTTTCAGAAAATAGACCCCCCCCTTTGGGCGTACATACTTTATGGAAGCCGCCTCATCATTATAACAAAACCATTAAGCAACAAAACTACCATCTGCCATTATTTCAACCACTCACCTTTGTACAGACGGAGGCCGTCATCAGGACAGTCCAGTTTGCCCCACCTTGTGTAGACAGCTCCATCTGAAACGTCAAGAATCATTCACCATAACCCTCAATCTGATACCCGCTGCACTCAAAAAATAAACTTGTCTCCAGACTCTTCAAAGTGACGGTCATAAAATAAACGAGTCAAAAACTTGTCTAAGTGACAAGGAAGCGGGTCTTCTAGCTGGAGATAGAAGACCCACTTGGTACATGCCAGCCCAAAACCCGACATTTGCCAACTCCAGATTCTATTTGTGGGATGGTAACCTGATATGTTAGACAACTTTGGACTCGTTTATTTTATGACAGTCACTTCGACGAGTCTGGGGACGAGTTTACTTTTTCAGTGTGGTGCTGCTATTAGTATTGGGGCATCATGCAGCCCTTAAAGGATTTGAAGAAGTATTCGACTGGAGGCAATTTTGACGAGTGTGTAAGCCTTATCCCCTTGAAATGTTATAATCATTGTCACATACAATGTCAAAACATCATAATAAGGGCTGATTTTTTCAAAACTAATATTTGAAAAAGGGCCTGACACATTTTTATGTTTGTTATCGATTGGAAGGCGTGCCCAATGGTAGCAAATTTACGTTTATTTTATTGATGATGCTATTTCACTTTAAACGATCCCAAACCTGACACATGCTGCTTTTGGGCAATAAAAGTGTTTAAGGCAGCCCGACCATATAGTCAAAGAAGGCCCCACTCTAGCATTTTCCCCCTTTTTGGGGATTTTTCCTTTTTTTTGTGTAAAATATGCTTTATTTTTAATTTTTTTGCAATGTCCTCAGTCAGTAAGAATAAGCTCCCACACCTGATTAATGGTCTGCCCTCAGGACATTGCTTTTTTGATAATAATATCCAACATTTTCATGTTATTCTTACAGTAAGAATCAGTGAGTCATCCTGATGACCTGCGAGTCGATTTGAACCATGTTGCCTGAAACATACCCTTTGTGTTGCCTTTTCTTTACAACCCATATTGCTCTGACAGTTCTATATAGTTATCTATTGTAAATCGAAGAAAGGCATGACTGAAGGCTGTGAAAGATACTTAATTTTGTCTTTACTATAATCGATGTAAAGCCATTGCTGTGATTTATTGGTCATAATGCACCTCTTAAGTTGTGGCCTAGACAACTGCAAGTCGACTGTTATTCATTTTAAACGGGTTATACTGGGCTTTGATATGTTACTGTAAAACCTTGCGTATGTAGACAAAGGTGCACAAGTTTCAGTCTGCTAACTGGGTTATTTCACGAGTTGACCTTGGGCCGTATTTCACGAGGCCGCCTCCATGTTTTCTATACACACTAACAATACGAACCATATCCATCGACTGGGTTGGCTAGCTCTGACTCGTTTTCGTCACTAGCCTGACGCTTAGCCCGATTATGGACCACAATGCCGCCTTCCACACCCTTGACAAAAAACGTTATACAGCATTATATTTCTATGTGGCTCCTTAGTCTGGCAAAAACGTTATATACCGTTAAAAACGTTATTTTGACGTAAAATAATGCATTCTTGTTAGCTGGTTTAAAAAATTAACAAAAATGTTCTATTTGTGAATATTGATTGATTTATTAAAATAACATAAATATGAAACATTGCCACACAACACAGAACACTTCCAAATTGTGTTAGGGTGTAGGGAGTGGTCATTCCTTAATGACACGGGAGGGGATTATAGATTTGCATTATTAACTCATTTTTAAGCAAAAAGAAACAACAAGGGCATTATACATAATGGTGGTCGGTTGTGAAATTGTTTAGGGAGGGGAAGTGGTAGAAAACTCTCTAATCCCCCTCTGGTAGGGGGAAGGGGGAAATGTACTAGGAAAGTTTATTGTTTTGATAATACAAAATGTACTATAAAATGTATATGAATAGAGCTATCGTGAGTTCATATATATCAATTGTAAGCCTATAATTAGAATTCGCATGATAAAACTATAATGAATCATATAAGGACGGCTTTGTC
The DNA here is from genome assembly GCA_947462335.1 of Harmothoe impar. NCBI lineage: Eukaryota > Metazoa > Annelida > Polychaeta > Phyllodocida > Polynoidae > Harmothoe > Harmothoe impar. Next base: position 33,532,576 of record OX381720.1, read on the forward strand.
CCTTTAAACTTTGTTGCCATAATTTCTGTCACCATAATCCATGAATGCAGCCCTTGTGATTAACTCACCAGCACTGCATCGGTGCATCCTGTTAACCCTTCGGTCAACCCTGTATGGTCAACATGATGCATGAATACAGCACTGAGGGGTTACTCACCAAGGCTGCATTCATGCATCATGATGACAAACTGCAAAGCGACCTTATATTTTGATGGGTTAATGAACTTGCCATACGGATTTAAACTTTTTCCTCAATTTTCAAAAACCAAATCATACGTAATTATTCTCAAAGTCTAACTTCACATCTGAGCTCAACATGCTAAGTGTTGCCAATGATTTGAATTTCCTATAAAAAAAGGCTTAAATGCCATGTGCTTTAAGAATTACATAGAGTCCTTTACCTGACTATGGACACCACACAGCAGCACTAAGAGTACTAGTGTGGTAACGGTGACCAAGGGGACCGATGTTATGTTATCCATATCCAGCATATATACAGCGATACCTCCTAAGTCTATCCCACAGTATGTTTCCAGTCTGATCCAAACAACAGTAATATATATGTTTGTCCTTCTCGGTTTCTTATTCATCATATCTAGTCTACGTCATACATATTCCTAAATAGATAATAACCATTCAAAGACATTCGAAACTGGCACTGGCCAAGTGGTTCAGGGCCAAAATGCCCCAGGGGGGGTTCGTTTTTGTGAACATGGGACAATCATGACAATTATTATCCCATTTGAATGTGATGTAAAGAGGTGTGACTCGGTGGTAAGGGGCTTGCATAATTAGGTGGGTATCCTGCTTAAGATGTGAGCTGAATAGATAAGTGTACATGTCTGGGGGCTGCTACGCAGTCAAATTACAGTCACTCCTCTATAACCTTATGCAGTGCTTTGTCCATGTAGACATCTATAGTTTGGCCAAAAATATGCTCAAATTTGGGTATATTAGAAATAATAGCTTTCGGTGCTTTATTATTAACAGTAGTAACTGCTGTGTGTACTAGAAGAGTGTGTCTTGGCGTAATAGGTATGCACTGCCTCTATCTCACGCCCCAGGTGAGGGGATACCCCCCCCCCCCCCCACACACACACACACACTACATGGCACGTGGTAGTGGTGGTGGCAGGCACACCACCTGTAAAAAACACTGGGCCTGGAATCTGGAGTTAGCCCATCAAAGATGGCGGATGGTGAGCAAACAATGCTTAACAGATTTTGTCTATTAGTAATGTAAACTTATACTTGTTATTCGTACATGGTAGTTGGCCCTCCTACATGACTAGAACATAAAGTGGCCCATCTATAACTCTATACACCAGTCTCTATGGTTATATTCACCAACTGTAATGATAACACTCTGAAAGAAGAGACTATTATGTACCAATATCACAGTTTATGTATTCTCCATAAAGTAGCAACAGTGTTTTCTACAGAGTGCCAAACATAACATGTAGTCTGTGTGACATGTAGTCCTCTTCTCAGTGATAGCTTTCAAGAAAAATACTTTGTATACCATAACTGTGTGGTTTTCCAGTAAGATCTAAACTGCTACCTTGTCATCTTGTTATCTGTACATTAACATCCCATCTTCATTGAGTGAAAATCCTATGTTAATTAGGTAGTTTTGCCTGATTGATTGTAACCACTATTTATAAGAGTACCTAAAGTGGCCCAGGGACTCAGCTATGAGTGGCCCACCAACAGTATAGGCTATACTATGCTATTCTAGGCTATGAAGAAGCACCAAGGTGTAAGGTATGACCTATTCTCAGATCAAATACCAAATGATGGTCTCCTGTAAACCCTCACCCCAGAAGCAGAAATAGGTGGACGCCAAGAGGTTAACAGAACAGAAGGCAGCCTTCAAGAAGACAAGATAGGAGAGAAGACCTAAAGCTAATTCATAGGCTTACTATTAGAATTAACAAAGTGGATGATGCTATATTTCATTATATTTTAATGGAACATAACATTGTAATCGCATATACTAAATTACAAATTCATAAACAGTGTTTTCTTAGAGTGTGTCACTCAAGGTACAAGTGGGCCAGTCATGGTACCAATTCAGTGTCCAAAGGATATTATATTTCAATCAACAATTTCATTATATATTACACAGAAATAATTATTTATGACTAGTCTATAGCATTAGCCTACAAATAGTGAGGATTGGATCACTATTTCTACAGGTAATCTGTTATCAAAGTCAGTCTTCTAGGTTTCAACTCCTCAACATGGCCACCCATGGGCAGTTTACCCTATTGGATGAAATGCAGTGCTAACAGTCGAGTAAGGTCTCTGGCTGCCTGGTTGGTGTATCCTTAAAATAATTATGTATATACAAGGGCAATCTATGTAAATGATATATTATAGACTTCTTCCTGTACAGTCTAATTATGAGCTAGCCTAGTCCTTTATAGATAGCTTAGTACATGTACATGGAAATTACTCATTGGTATAGGATAATTCCTTCTCAATCATCCAGCTCGCTCTTCTTCTGTTATGTTTTACATGTTATATCTCCATACCAATATCACTAATGCACATCACATAATGGACCAAAACAGGCACTGAGTGGTTATTTTATATCATCATAGGTTCAACTATCTTTACCAGTAACTTAATTAGCTTAGTCATGTATTTGTAGTTATCGTATTACTTGCTATGGAGGCCAATATATTTAGCCTAGTCATCCATATCATAATAACATTCCTGGTCTTACAGACCATTATATCCAAAAATCATTGGAGCACTACATTGTACATGGCCATGGCCACCAACAGAGTCATAACTTTACAATGTCTAACTCCCTATAAATACGGTGCAATCACCCCCTGTAGTTTTACTTATAGACACAACCATCCACCATTACTGATGGGCTAACTCTTCAGTGTTCCTACAATAATGTGTCTGTCTTCACCCTACTTGTTTAAAGGCGCAGGTCTCGGTACTTCTCCAGCGGCAGTCGGAGGGGAGCCGGGACAGGTACTCAGCCCTATATATAGGGGCGCTGGGGGTTTAAGGGAACCCCGGTGATTTAAAATTTAACATCTTAACCATTTTAGAGTTAAGCGGCATTTTAACTCAAGGTCACCCCAAGTCTTGGACTTGAGTATTTCGGAATCTATGGAAGACATGCTAATTATATTGGTATTGAAATAGTATCATTTGGTTATAATTGGAGTGCTCATTACCCTTTCTGATCCTTGCACTACTTATACGGTTTTTGATTAATGAAGTCAATCATGGTAAAAGCCACCTATATGTATTGATTAAACTGAACACGTTCTCCTAGCTCACCTAGCTCATAGTAAATAAAAGTATCTTACTTATAATATGACTCATGTTGATGTTTTCAAGAATAGTCTATGTGCTACCTATTCTTTCAAAAAGCGAGTTCTACCATCTGAATCTATTTTAATCAACCCCCTAGTTATTTGGACATTACTAAAGTAGCCTTTTCCCCACTATTATGGCAATAGGATATCATTAGGTTATAAGAAAGTGTTTGGGGCCAGCAATGAATTGAGTCATGAACGAATTTTAAAGTATAGAAATTGAGCATGCTAGACCAAATTGATAGTGTCATAGACCACAGGAAATGGGTCCCTACCTCATAGATAAATAGAACAATACCAATGCCCATTGATACTATCTCTGTCTCGAGTGGGGGCTGCGGCTTCGTGGGATGCACCCTAGCCCCCAAGAGTGATATACATCAGAGAGGTATCAATGTAGTTGGTATTTGCATTTATTTTTTGGAAATACAAGATGTCCTATGCTTTAGCACTGAAGGGCCGTATTCAATGCCCCCATCGAATACAACATGGCCGTATTAAATGGGCTACGAAAAAGTTGGGTTTCATTCATTAAATGGGCTTCAAATAAAAAAATAAACACAAATGCCAACTACATTGATACCGCTCTGATGTATTTCACTTGTGGGGGCTGGGGCTCATCCCACGAAGCCCGCGGCTTCATGGGATACTGCCCCAGCCCCCACTTGTGAAATACAGCAGGGACGGTATCAATGAGCATTGGCATTTGTCTATTTATTTTTTTGATTTGAAGCCATTTAATGAAGGAAAGGCAACTTTTTTCTCAGCCTATTCAATACGGTCACATTATATTCAATCGGGGCATTGAATACGGCATTTGAGTGCTAACGCATAGTAAATATTTAATTTAATTTTAAACAAAATAACATGCTAGCCACAATGACAATTGTATAAAATGATAAATCTAAGCAATTTGAAAAATGTAACCAGTTGCCTACTAGATGGCTATTAGCAGGGAGTCCGCCTATACACAATAGGCACACACTACTACGTGTTTATGCTGGGAACTGGGGACTCAGGATCTGTGCTGGCAACTGGGGACCATGCCTTCACCCTCAGAAAAGTGAGAGTCATTGTCGCTAAAACTACCCTCACCTGAGAGTCAGGCAGTGCCTGATCCTCAGGTGAGGGTAGTTTTAGCGACAATGACTCTCACTTTTCTGTGTGTGTTGGCAAGGGTTTGAGAGCTCTGCAACACTACTGATTACATTGTCTTGACTTCTAAAAACATACTATCACTTGCATGAGCGGCAATATTGGTTATTGGTATTGACCAGGGGTGGGCAGCTGTCGCCATGTCGCCAAAAAGTGGCGACACTGGCCTTGACATTGGCGACAAGCCTCTCAGACTCTCCTCCTGGTATTTAGCTTTTCAAAACTGAAAGAATTTTGAAAATATTCCAACTAGAACTAAAGTTACAATCCATTTTCAAATCGCAGAAGAATACACCATTTGACATCAATATTTTCCAAAATCTGCTCAAAATTTTCCTCAATAAAGAATTAATATATTGTGTGCCAAAATACCTCAGAATGCCCCATTCCAAGTCTAGACTTCTAAAGATCTCCCAGGATATTTCTTTCTTGAAAAATATCCTATTTTCAATGGGAAAAGATGTTACACACTACACACATAGGCCATAGCAGCATCTCATTTAGAAATTAGAAATCTGTGCTTCGTGAGTATTAGATAAATACAGATCTGAGATGTAATTTCAGGCATGCAAACTCCTCAGATTTGTCAGATTTTTCTTTCCAAAATTGGTTGTTCTTGTGATTTGTCCAGATCCAATAAGAACTCTGTTTACCTTCATGTAGAGGGGGACAAATCTCACCATTTGCCTTCTTGATTTTCAAAATTTTCTCCAAATTCCCTCATACTGCTGTGACATGTGATTTGCAAATGAACATTGAACTCTTTCAGTGATAGTTTAAGGTGGAGGCAAACATACTGCATGTGCCAAAATGCATCAGATTGCACCATTTCAAGTCAGGAATTTCAAAATTTTCTAAATATTTTCCAAAAAAGAAAGTTCCATCCCCAATCATAAAGAAAAGGCTGGCTAATACAGATCTTAGTTTTGATACATTTCTGGGCAAAATGCACCAGAATGCACCATTTCAGGCCTAGATTTTCAAATGTTCCCAAAACTTTCCCACTAAAGACAGGCTTCATAAACCAGATTGGCCAAAAGGAAAAAGTCTAAATTGCAAGAGAATAATTCAGAGCTTAGCCTTAATATATTGTGTGCCAAAATGCATCAGAATGCACCATTGCTAGTCATAGTCTTTCAAATTTTCTTGCTTCATTTCTCTTGCGCAGATACTTTGGGCTCAGACAATTCTCGATCTAGCACTGGCTACAGGCAATCCTGTGCTGGCTCCAGGACTTTCTGATATGCCCACCACTGAATTATTCTGGCATAGCATCAGGAATTCCACCTAGAACTGGGTACTCAGCTTCCTTCTGTGTGTGGCAGTGTGTGAGGTCTTAATCAAGTCGGGACTCAAGTCCCCAGTTAAATTTCAAGTCCCCGGTTCCAAAGTAATTTTCCTATTGGGAATTCCACCTGGAACTGGGTACTCAGCATCCTTTGGTGGGTGGCAGTGTCTGAGTATGAAAAGTGGTGGATTTTCCATTGCAACTGGGGACTTTTGCGGAAACAGATTTTTAGGTATCACAAAGCTATTTCCTGCCCAAAACAGGTCTCAATTAAGTGGGGACTCAGTCAATTCCCCAGTTAAGTTCCAAGTCCCAAGTTCCAAGGTCATTTTTCTAATTCGAGTCTCCATTTAAGGGCAAAACACACACACACAGACTCCTTGTCCATTGCGTGTTGGCTTGCTCAGTCAGTCTCAGAGCTTTACTGTGATGTGTGAGATATGGGTTCATTTCCTCTCAATGTAGCACTTTTCAGTATAATTTTGTGCATGTATCGGACGATAATGCATCCAAATCGGCTAATGGGTTGAGGCCAGAGTTCCTGACTTCATGTTGGTGTATGTACATTATTGTTATATCTAACGAGATGCAATGACCAGTGAGCGATAGAGAGGAGAGCGGACAGCATGGGACCTATATTGTTTAGTAGATGAATTCGAATTGATCCTGATGCCATCATGGTATTTGATCTTGTGTAATAGGAGTTGTCCAGGGAGAAGACATCTAACGATGCTACCATCCAATAAAAGATTTAATTCAATTCAATTATCATAAATATCAAAAATATTAATAGAGGGGAGTCGGGTGCAGCAAGACACAGAAATATATTGTATCATTTCTATAATGTATAGGCTTAGGCGTTTGTATGATAATGCTTATGATACGGACTAGAATTGAAAAAAACGTGTGATGGGATCTAAAGGTCTGCATTTCTCTTGGGACATCATATTTCACCCGAGAATACAAGTAGATTATGGCTACCAACTGTCAATTGATCTAGGGTAGTATAACAGAAAGCATTCCATTTTTAGCGAAAGACTTATATATTAGTAATAAAAAAAAGAGGATGCAGCGCCAGCAGAGCTAGACGCGTTCACATCGGCTAAAAACTATTTTGGTAATAACTCTGGTTTAATTTGCTTTGTCGTTATACACTAAGCGACTAAATTGTTTATCAGAGTATTGGGATCATTTTGATACTATTTATCGAGATGAGTTCCATTGGAAAAGTGAAAAAAGGAGATAATACTAGAAAAACCGTTACGCCGCACTCAAGTACTGAGTTGGTGCAAGAGAAAATGGAGCGGAGCAGATCCAGTTCTAGAGCAGCTCGCGCGGCTCATGAGCAGATCAAGTCGCAAGGATCATCTAATTCTCAGTCAGAGAATGGGCAACAAAAGCAGCAACAACAACAGCAACAACAGCAGCAACAACAGCAACAACAACAACAACAGCAGCGAAAACCAGGTAAGGGGATTGGTAATATTGATGTTGATGATAGTGCCAGTGAAATTGTCTTTGAAAATATTCTAGAAAGGGATACCGCAAGTTTGAGTGATAGAGAGTTGTCAAATGTGATCATTAAACAACTGAATGCTTTGGCAAAAACTCAAGTAACTCAAGAAGGTTTGACTGATCTGCTCAACAACTTGAAGAAAGATATAACTGAGATGTAATTTCAGGCATGCAAACTCCTCAGATTTGTCAGATTTTTCTTTCCAAAATTGGTTGTTCTTGTGATTTGTCCAGATCCAATAAGAACTCTGTTTACCTTCATGTAGAGGGGGACAAATCTCACCATTTGCCTTCTTGATTTTCAAAATTTTCTCCAAATTCCCTCATACTGCTGTGACATGTGATTTGCAAATGAACATTGAACTCTTTCAGTGATAGTTTAAGGTGGAGGCAAACATACTGCATGTGCCAAAATGCATCAGATTGCACCATTTCAAGTCAGGAATTTCAAAATTTTCTAAATATTTTCCAAAAAAGAAAGTTCCATCCCCAATCATAAAGAAAAGGCTGGCTAATACAGATCTTAGTTTTGATACATTTCTGGGCAAAATGCACCAGAATGCACCATTTCAGGCCTAGATTTTCAAATGTTCCCAAAACTTTCCCACTAAAGACAGGCTTCATAAACCAGATTGGCCAAAAGGAAAAAGTCTAAATTGCAAGAGAATAATTCAGAGCTTAGCCTTAATATATTGTGTGCCAAAATGCATCAGAATGCACCATTGCTAGTCATAGTCTTTCAAATTTTCTTGCTTCATTTCTCTTGCGCAGATACTTTGGGCTCAGACAATTCTCGATCTAGCACTGGCTACAGGCAATCCTGTGCTGGCTCCAGGACTTTCTGATATGCCCACCACTGAATTATTCTGGCATAGCATCAGGAATTCCACCTAGAACTGGGTACTCAGCTTCCTTCTGTGTGTGGCAGTGTGTGAGGTCTTAATCAAGTCGGGACTCAAGTCCCCAGTTAAATTTCAAGTCCCCGGTTCCAAAGTAATTTTCCTATTGGGAATTCCACCTGGAACTGGGTACTCAGCATCCTTTGGTGGGTGGCAGTGTCTGAGTATGAAAAGTGGTGGATTTTCCATTGCAACTGGGGACTTTTGCGGAAACAGATTTTTAGGTATCACAAAGCTATTTCCTGCCCAAAACAGGTCTCAATTAAGTGGGGACTCAGTCAATTCCCCAGTTAAGTTCCAAGTCCCAAGTTCCAAGGTCATTTTTCTAATTCGAGTCTCCATTTAAGGGCAAAACACACACACACAGACTCCTTGTCCATTGCGTGTTGGCTTGCTCAGTCAGTCTCAGAGCTTTACTGTGATGTGTGAGATATGGGTTCATTTCCTCTCAATGTAGCACTTTTCAGTATAATTTTGTGCATGTATCGGACGATAATGCATCCAAATCGGCTAATGGGTTGAGGCCAGAGTTCCTGACTTCATGTTGGTGTATGTACATTATTGTTATATCTAACGAGATGCAATGACCAGTGAGCGATAGAGAGGAGAGCGGACAGCATGGGACCTATATTGTTTAGTAGATGAATTCGAATTGATCCTGATGCCATCATGGTATTTGATCTTGTGTAATAGGAGTTGTCCAGGGAGAAGACATCTAACGATGCTACCATCCAATAAAAGATTTAATTCAATTCAATTATCATAAATATCAAAAATATTAATAGAGGGGAGTCGGGTGCAGCAAGACACAGAAATATATTGTATCATTTCTATAATGTATAGGCTTAGGCGTTTGTATGATAATGCTTATGATACGGACTAGAATTGAAAAAAACGTGTGATGGGATCTAAAGGTCTGCATTTCTCTTGGGACATCATATTTCACCCGAGAATACAAGTAGATTATGGCTACCAACTGTCAATTGATCTAGGGTAGTATAACAGAAAGCATTCCATTTTTAGCGAAAGACTTATATATTAGTAATAAAAAAAAGAGGATGCAGCGCCAGCAGAGCTAGACGCGTTCACATCGGCTAAAAACTATTTTGGTAATAACTCTGGTTTAATTTGCTTTGTCGTTATACACTAAGCGACTAAATTGTTTATCAGAGTATTGGGATCATTTTGATACTATTTATCGAGATGAGTTCCATTGGAAAAGTGAAAAAAGGAGATAATACTAGAAAAACCGTTACGCCGCACTCAAGTACTGAGTTGGTGCAAGAGAAAATGGAGCGGAGCAGATCCAGTTCTAGAGCAGCTCGCGCGGCTCATGAGCAGATCAAGTCGCAAGGATCATCTAATTCTCAGTCAGAGAATGGGCAACAAAAGCAGCAACAACAACAGCAACAACAGCAGCAACAACAGCAACAACAACAACAACAGCAGCGAAAACCAGGTAAGGGGATTGGTAATATTGATGTTGATGATAGTGCCAGTGAAATTGTCTTTGAAAATATTCTAGAAAGGGATACCGCAAGTTTGAGTGATAGAGAGTTGTCAAATGTGATCATTAAACAACTGAATGCTTTGGCAAAAACTCAAGTAACTCAAGAAGGTTTGACTGATCTGCTCAACAACTTGAAGAAAGATATAACTGAGAAGATAGAAGTTTTATCTCAAGATAATGACAAGCTACAAAAGGAGCAATTGAATCTGGGAGTTAGATGCAATGTTCAACAGCGCAAGATTGATAATCTTGAAATCAGAATTGCTTCTTTGGAAGCAGATCGTAAAAAGAAGAATCTTGTCATTGAGGGATTAAAAGAAGACGAAGGTCTTAATCTCAGATCACAATTGGATGAGTTACTCAGAGCAATTGGAGTCAATTTCTCAAGTGATGATACGGAAGCTTGTTACCGTATGGGGATAAAAAGAGAACATCAAAAGAAGCCAAGACCAGTAATGGTTAAATTAAACTCGGTGCGACAAAAGCAGAAGATTTATTCAAAGATCTCAAACCTAAAGAAACAGGATCAGTGGAAACATACATCAATTGGGGATGATCTTTCACCAGTTGAGTTAAATGAGAAAAGAATCTTCTAGCCTTGGCCTCTTATTGCAAGACTCAAGGCAAAGAGGCAAAGGTAGCGGGGAACACAATAACAGTTGATCACCACAAATGTGACCAGGCTAGGGAAAAGACCCATCCGGGCAGGAATTAGTATTTAAAGTTGGTGTCATACCCTTTGAAATGAGACATCATGAGTTAAAAAATTCCTGGTAGTTTTGTGGGAATTGATTTTCAAAGATTGGTACATGTCAATAACTGAAAATGGTAAATAAGCTCTAAAAGCATCACATCCCATAATAAATAGAGATAATTATGAAAAATCAGTTTTATTGATAAATAACCAAATAAAATGGTATTTTATTGTCTAAATTTGGTTCTAGAAGGAATTTTTACAGTCTGTTTTCAGTTTTGAGTAGCTGATGTGATACTTAAGAAACCGGGACAATTATCTCCCATTTTGTGTAATGGAATGGTTTCCATGGCAACCAAAAAATGTCTTATATGCTAATTTTCCATAGAAAACGATCTTTTTGCATTCCAAATATGGAATGTTTGCAGTAAACATATAACAATTATAATAAGTCTATTGAATTCTACACAAGAAATTAGCCTGGAGCATTTTTACTTGAATAATGCACTCTCTAGCCCTTCTGGTGCCCCCTGGTGGCCAAAGCCAGTACTAAAAATCCCCCGCGGATGGGTCTTTTTGCTTGTTGGGTCACAAATATGCCTACTCACAACTTGAGTCAATGCCAGAAGAGATAAACATTAAGAAAATCAAGACCATCACTACCAAAGAAGGTACCCTGTTTGATAGTGAGTTCAGTTATTTATCTCCAGATCACATCAGTGAGATAAATCACGACGGGGATAAATATCTCTCAGCGACAAGTTTTTATTTGTCGCAGCAAGCCCTCTTCAATGGCGACAAAACTACTGCTCTGGAAATCCAGTTAGCTACAACAGTTACAGAAGCAAAGTCAATTGCCTCCACGATTCCAAAAAATCCAAAGTGGGACAGTAAAGAAAAGCGCAAGGCAATGCTGACTGCAAACACGCTAAAGTTTGAGCAGAAAACTGAGTTAAAGGACAAACTAAAGGCTGTTAAAGGTTGCATATTCAGTTGCAACTTTGACAGGTTTTGGAATTGCGGGATGGTTCTTTCCCAAAGAAAGTACATCAATGCACGATCTATCACGGGGAAAAATGTACTAGGATCTGTCCTAGAAGAGCTGAGAGACTTGTACAACAACTAACTTTAATTATTGATGCCCTCAGGCATTAATATTGGAATGTATTGGTGCATTTATATTGAATCCAAGCGGTAGATCTACTACGTACTGACAATAAGTGGGTGTGGCGCATGTTTTGAAATGTTCGGAATGTCAACAATGCGTCGCGTCCCTGGTTACGTTACTGGGCGACGGGCGGCGCTTGACTCCCGTGACGTCACAACCTCGCTGGTCGCTATAGATACGTGATGAGCCTTTTTGAACGTCAACAATTTCAAGTCGCCGTGCAAGTACTACTACCTTCATTATCGTCGGAATAAGAGTGAATTAAGCCAATATGAGGGACATAGAACCAACAAGATTCAGAATACTTACCGATGAAAGGATGGGTACTAGTGGAGAACTCAAATTTTATTGCGACAAGCTGTCCCGGGGTATGAACGTCAACGTGGAAATATTGGTGTTTCCATTCAAGGGTTTGGAATTCATCGCGTCGGTTGCAGATGGATTAATAGAAAAGGATCCAGTCGCTATTTACTATATAGCGGCTGGAATCCATGATATTGTGAGAAGAGGTCCCACTGGTCAGTACCAGTTTAACCAGAGTAATTACGATGACCTACACGACAGAGTGCAGATTCGGATTGAAGACGGGATCGAGTATATTAGGCATAGACACCCTGGAACTATAATAAACTTATGTACATTTGCTGGTGTTGACATCAAAACATCTTGCATGTGGCATGGCCCGGGTGATATTCAGCGAGTGCTTGACGTAGCAGTATACACCCTCAACGAGTGTATCTGTTTGAAGAACCATAGATATGGGCAGGTTACAGCTGATTTGGCATCTGTAATACACTACTATAACGGCGACAAGTTTGTACACCGCTATGATCTACACCTGAACGATGGACTGCCGGGCACCCTTGCAACGATCTTGAAATGGGCTAAAATATTCATCGAGCACTTCAAAATCTATATGAAATAGGTGAGACAATGACAATGGCATAACCCATATAATAGGTATTTTTAATAGGCAATTTATTGATCTATACTGGCACTATTACACATTAATCACCTACCTCTTATTATGGTACACCCAGGTCCTGAACTGTATTGTGATGAATGACGTAACAATAGACGTTCTCATCTTCAGTGGTGGATACGGTACATGATGGTCGAGAGGCGCAGCGTAAGAACTCACTACAGCGGTTCCAGTAAAGTCAAGACATTGCAGCACTCCTAGTTCAAACATCACAAGGTGATCCACAAGTCAACAGAAACTATGATACTTGAGAGCCACAAGAGGTTGGAGCTGAATATGACGTTATCACTGCTTCATCGCCAGCAAGAAATCTTTCATAATAATTTCATAATAATTTATTAAATTGATTAATTATAAAAATAATTAACTGGTGTAGATAAAGTATTGTAATTAACCAAATTCTTTGTGATCTTTACTTGGAAAATTAATTTATTCATGCACAATATATTTAAAAGCATACAAATAATTAACTGCTTAAAATCAATGTAATATAAAATACTCCTATAATCAAACTGTATATAATATTTCTGTAAATAATTAAATTGACAGATTTATGGTTAAAGCCGAGCCATATCCTCTAATCCACATATAGACATACAGATAGGTAAATGCTGATTATCAGTATGTCGAAAGTCCATGTTTTGTGTCTAGTTATTAAGACTGTTTTCTATGTTGAAGAGATCAATATTGTGGTACTTATTTCCAAAACTTGTATGTCGTTATGGCTGAATTGTACGGCTATCATTGGTATTTATAAAACAGGGTCTCAATTATACAGCAATGATTGATAAAACAGTACATACTGTTTCCTCTCTGAATTGTGAAGAAGGGGAACATTTTATACATTTGAATGTGAGAAGTATACGAACAGAAAAAACTATAGATGAGTTTAAAGCGAGGTTTACCGGTACTAATTTTAATTTTATTTCAATTTCTGAAAGTTGGTTAACTAACAATGATAGCACATCAACTTATTCTGTTGGTGGTTACAATCTGTACAGATTTGATAGAAAATGGAATGACAACCCTATGAAATCAGAACCTAAAGTAGGGGGTGGTTTGTGTGTATATGTGAATGATAAATATACCTGTTCAACTGAAGAGCTAAGCAAAATGAATATATCTGAAAGTTATTTAGAGCTGCAGTGTCTTAGTATTAAGGATGCCAGTGGAGTGTCCAGCATTATATGTACGGTATACAGACCACCACAAGGTGATGTTGAGAAGTTCTTTAGTACTATAGAGCCTATAATTAGTCATCTATCATCCAAACAAAGGAGACGTATATATGTTCTTGGTGATTTTAATATAGATTTATTAGATCCAAAAAAGAAAGAAGAAAACACAAGATTAATTAATCAATTTATGCAATATGGTCTTCTTAACTATATAAAACAACCAACCAGGGTAAAAGATAAAGACTCTTGTCTCGATCTAATTTTTACCAACAATTACCAGTTAGATACAGCTGGGGTCATTCCATTTGACCTTAGCGACCACTATATGGTATTTGGTACTTTAATTCAAGAAGAATTAGATAATTCAAAAATAAAATTTACAGGGCGCTCAATGAAGAACTTTGATGATGATGACCCAGATTTATTGTGGGAATTTTATGTAGATACTCTACGTACAATACTAGATAGTATGTGTCCTTTTAAGGAATTCAATATTAGAACTCCAAAAGAAGACTGGGTTTTTCAACATTTATTGGAAGAAATAGCCAATAAAGATCGATTACTTTCTAGATCATATAAGACTAAAAATCATGACGATAAAGTTAGAGCCAATGATGCAAGGATTAAATTGAATGTAGACTGTCATACTGCTAGGGAGAAACATGTGAATAAATTAACTGATGAGTATATCAATAATCCAATCCACTTCTGGAAAGAGATTTCAAAATTGTTGCCTGAAAAGAAAAGTAAAAATAAGATAATTCAATTGATTGATGACAATGATGATAATATTCCAATGGAAGATACAGCGGGTTACATAAACAATTATTTTACAAATATTGGATATGATTTGGCAAAAAATCTTGATTCTCCTTGGTCTTATGATGGTCATATTAACAATGAATGCTCAATCAGTGATATTGTAATTACTGAAGAAATGGTTTCTCGATTTATTAATGATATAGTGATCACTAAGTCATCTGCTGTTGAAGGCATAAATGTAAAGATTTTAAAACTTGTTTTCCAAGAGACCAAACCCCAGTTGGTTCATATTTTCAATGCTTCCATGAAAAAAGGTATTGTACCTAAAGCATGGAAATGTGCTACCATCATTCCAATACCAAAAGGTGGAGATTCTAGACAAGTAAATAACCTGAGACCGATTTCATCATTGGCTCTCCCAGGTAAATTAATAGAAAAGGTTGTTCATGAGCAGTTGATGTCTTTCTTGGAAAAAAATAATCTGTTAACTGATTGTCAATTTGGGTGTCGCAAGGGTAAATCAACCATAACATCTGTAGGAATCCTTACTGATGACATTTTAGTGGGTAGAAACGTGGGTATGAATACAATAGCAACCTTTTTCGATCTCAAAAAAGCTTTTGACACTGTTAATCACAAAATTTTAATCTCAAAATTAGAAATGATGGGTATAAAAGGAAATTTATTAAAATGGTTGACAAATTATTTATCAGATAGGCAACAATGCACAAGTGTAAATGGAGTTTGCTCAGAATCAAATACAATACGATGTGGAGTGCCTCAGGGCTCAATTTTGGGTCCTTTGTTATTTCTGATTTATATAAATGACATACATAATATATGTGAAAATGTAAATATCAGTATTTTTGCTGACGACACGGTTTTATATTGTACTTCACCTTCTGAGGATGTTGCTCTAGAAAAAATGCAAGATGGTATTAATTCATTTGTTAAATGGTGTAAGAAAAACAAATTAACGGTTAACATTGAGAAAACAAAATATATGGGTTTTGGTGCCACTAAATGTTTTAAGGACTCAACACTATTTATAGATGGAAAGTCACTTAAGAGGGTTTATAGTTATAAATACTTAGGTATAATATTGGACCCAAAACTCAGCTATGATGTCTTCCTAAAAAACCAAATGCGTACTATCTCTTACCGTACTTATCAGTTGAATAAGATTTCAAGGTTTTTGAGTAAAGATAGCTTGTTGAAAATTTATAAAGCGTACATATTACCAATTTTTGACTATGGTGACATTTTATTCATGAAATCAACTAGTAACAATTTGACAAAATTGCAAAGGGTACAAAATAGGGCTTTAAAAGTCTGTCTAAAAGTTAAGTCTAGGACTTCCACTGAATGGATTCACCAAGAGTCTAAGGTAAATTATTTAGCAGACAGGAGGTTAGGCCATGCCTATATTGAAGGGTATAAAAGATCCAGAAATCCAAACTATGTTAGGAATCTGAATGTTAATTTAAGATGTGCCAAAGCTCCCCTGCTAAAAAATAAGCTACCACATACAGAGTCATATAAGAGAAGTTTAGAATATAACATTTCTATAATTTGGAACAATTTAGATCATAATATAAGAAATTACACAGATATTGGGCTCTTCAAAGCAAGGGTGAAGAAAGAACTACAGGATTTAATTCCTGAAAATATGGTCTAAGTTGTATTTCCTGTTATTCAATATAAACAATTGTCATAATTATTAAATATTAATTTATACATTTTGGTGCCTCAATTAAATGTCAATGTATAATCACATTTATACGGTCTAATCTATCATTATTTATTGCTGTGCTATAGATAGATGTACATTACGGTTGTACAAATTAGCTATGACTACATAAAATCATACAAAAAGTAAAGATAACATTGTATTAGGATTTATACCATAGATTTATCTTCATTGTGCTTGTCCTTGTAATGTCTTGTTTAGAATTAAGATCAAAATGCATGCTAATTTCATGGTGTAAATACAGTTTTTGATGGTGAATTCTATTTAGAGGTAGTGACTCTTCAAGATCCTCATTAATGCTGTATCAAATTGTGATTTTGGTGATGTATTAACATAAAGTCCTATCTAGGATAGCATGTAATATAATAATGGTTAACATTAACAATTAACTCCCTTTAATAGGAAACTTTTAAAGGTAGCATACTATCTAATGAGTTTGCAGTGTGATTACTCATCACTTAGCTGATTCTTGTTAGTATAAATATACCCTAATTTATAATGTATATACTATATAAATTTATAACAATTTTATAACGTGTAATATATTATGGGATAAGTTAAAGGTGGCCAACGAAAGCAGACTTTCGAGTCTTGACGCAGCCTTTTTGCTCAAAGTTCATTGAATGTAAAGCTATGACGTGTAAAGTGTATATTGGAAATGGAATATTGATATTTATGACATGGAATATGATGATAACATGGAATGTATATTGTATTGATTTGAGCAAATAAATTTTTAAAATTGAAAATTGAAAATTGAATTGAATTGAATTTCACAGCCTAAAACTGTGTCCTTGTTGATATGTGTTCCCATGGAAACATGGTTTTCATTCTAAATAGAATAACGTCCATTGCTTGAATGACGCACAAGCATCACTATGGTTAAACAGAATAGTAATACTATTTCTCGTTTAAAATCTTAAGGATGAAAATGTATGGTCATCGTAAGTATGCTAATCAGCAGATCAGATAGAGGATAAGCATTATTTGGATTTTGGATAGGGCAATGTCCACTCATATTTATGAAGCCAAGGAGATAATAATTTGGTGTGATATGTCACTGAAAAGCTTATGATATACATTTTTCTTATGCATGTAAAGGTATACATTATTGCATTATTAAATGAAAAACCTTAAATTAAAGAGTGTGGTATTAATATACATGGGTGTGACCTCATCATTATAAGAGGAATAGATACATCTCGAGGCTAAACACATGTATACACGATTAAGAGTGTCTAAACTGTAAACTCATGATAATATCGAAACACATTCCTAGAAAAGGTCATTAGCACACCGGGGCGTCTCACCTCTGACATCAAATTTCTTTTCAAAATTCAGTTACATGTACACATGTATATATATATATATTTATTATACGATCTTGGCTCTGATCGTGCTTTTTAGGTGATATTCCCGTTCTGATATTCCTGCATAGCGCACATGGAAATCGTGCTGATATTCATGGATATCAGAACGATTTCATGGATATCAGAACGATTCTGGCGGAACTCACGACAGCCATAAAATCTGAGGATTCATGGAGACTCGAACACGCTACATCAAGACTTGAAGTCCGACGCGCTACGCACTACGCCGTGGAGGCGCTCAAACTTCAAATCAATGAAGCATTTATGAATTATAATTGCCTTTCAAAAGAGGTATGATCTATAGTTGAGCGTTGACTCTGCCAAATACGGCGATTAACTTAAGAATATGAATACTGCCAAAAGGAAGCTGGTAACCCATTGTTAACCCTTTAAGGACCATAATTATGTTGGCTTTTATACATCATGCTCTTTTCGTTATGATAAATTCAGCCCTGGCGAATTACTCACCATGGCCACCGCCATGCATCATGCCAACACTCCGGCTTGATACCTCCCAAATGATGCACCTATGCAGTGTCAGCGAGTTACTTGCTGACATTGCACTGCGTTGTGATGAAGATGTTTTTAAGCAACATGTCGGCTTTCAAGGGCTTAAGCATTATCATATTCCTTAGGCAGTACCTGACCAATCAGAGCGGTTGGAGACAGGTGGAAGCGAGCAGCTCTGGGGAGCAACTGGTATATACATGCAGCATACATGTACAGCTCACTGCTCACAGCTGGTGTCCCGCTGTCTGAAGTGGAGATTGGAGGGAAAGACAGTGAGTAGCAGCCTATTGGCAAGGATCTGTGCGTGCTCAATATATACACATGTATGTGGTGAATTGAGCTTCATCATTTGAAAATAATTTGTAAACTGATCCTTCTCTGGGGGAGTTCCTTGTATGAGCTCTCCATCTTGGTTGGTGAGAACGCTATTGTGGCCCATGTAGAAAGGACTTGGGAGTGGTACATGGGCAATACTCTGTGACCTTCACAGTGGAAAGTTCTACTTTTCATTGGTAACATCGATGGGAGAGAATCACATGGTTCTTGTTTAAACGGACACTGTTTCATTCCATGCTTATTATCATTAATTAAAACCGAAGCTAATCTGCAAATCAAGAAAAGAAAAATCATGGAGACTGATACCCTGGAGGCAATACAGCTCGGCATCAGGATGTTCCAGGCAGGTCTGGCCTTACTTGCCAACCCACTGACAATGATATCTGTAGTCAAGTACAGATACCTCCATACCCCATCTAACGTGCTGGTGGCCTGCCTGGCCCTCAGTGACTTCCTCCATGGCCTCATCATGCTGGTCTCCTACCCGTTAAGAACTGTGAGCAGGGTGCTCTGTGTGGTCAGCATCACCATCGAGAGCTGCACTATCTGGGCACAGTTCATGACCTTCTCACTGCTTGCCATCGAGAGACGCTGCTCGCTTCTCACGCAGTTGAACCGCAGCGAGAAGTGGTCCCTAAGGAAGGTCCTCATCTTGCAAGTCTCCGGATGGGTCGCTATAGTTGGGTGCCATGTGTACTTCGCGGTGAACAGTGTCGAAGTAGCCAAAGAAGCGTTATGCACCATCAGCGGTCACTTCATCAAAGCCTTTGGATACGTGAGTATCGCCTTCTTCGTTCTGACCACGGTCACCATAGCTGTGTTCTACGGAGCGATTGCAAAGATTGCCCACTCGAGCAGGCGGAAGGTTGGCCCCAATGATCCCACGATGGCACAGCAGCTTCAGAAACGCAAGGCAGACCTACGTATAACCCGGATGATGGGGTTGGTTGTTGGGATGTTCTTCGCCTTGTACCTCCCTGTGGCGGTGGCTGTGCCCCTGATGGTACCATCCCCTCCCCTGTGGCATCACATCCTGGAGCACATTGCCATCAATATTTTTGATGTCAACTTCTGGATTAATCCCATCATTTACGCTTGGCGGAATAAGCATTTCAGGAAGGCCTTTAAGAACATTCTCCCATGCTATCGGCCAGATTACCCCACGTATGGTGGTAATGTAGCTGTGGGAATGAACAATAGCCCGGCAGCAACAGGATCGGCCTACAACCTGGGAAGCAGTAGAAACACCAATCCGTCTCACCTTGTGGCCAGCTCCTCACGTTTACCACTAGAACCTCGAAGGGACATCTTCATCGTACGACCCTGCTCATCGCAGTCACATATTTTGTCTGGATAAAGTGGCACAACAAGAACCGTAGTATATACACTATTAGAAGTTAATGAAGATTTTGAATACAAAATGACATAATCTCCATCCCAGAGTTGAAGCATAATTTTATAGTGCTTTTTGCAAAGACACCCTGGGGTCAATTATCATACTTTGGTAACAGAGTGTATATTGAGTAGGTCCTAATGATATAGAAAATGGTAACTTTTTTAAAAAATGTTTGAAGGTGATATTACACTCTCTCTAAGTTTCATTTTTGTCAGATTTTTGTCCCTATTTTTATAATGGTGCTTATGTCGTTTTGCATCCAAATTCTTCAAATGTAACTGATGGCCAACACTTACTAGGGAAGTTCGGTCGTATGAGCCCATCCATTTCCTACATCACATCGGCTGATTAAAGCCTAGTGGGTGGTGGCCATAAGCAGTACAATCTGTTGTAGTTTTACAGTATACATCACGGTATTAGTGTACATGGGCAGTAGAATCTACAGTTGGTTTAGAGCATATACGGACGCATTTTTGGTTTCCCCATTCGCAGCGTACAGTAATAACAACAATTATAAGTGATTTTTCTATAAAAAATTCAAATGATAATTGCATTCAATACATAGGAGTATGTAGGAGAGCATACAGAGCGACTATATATATGGCCTCTTGGAACCTTGGTAGTGAGTGAGTACCGCCACATCAAACTAGATATTTTTCAACAATTATAAGTGCGTTTTTGTAAGTGTTTGTATTTCGAGTGAGACTGCTGCATGATAATGACAGTGATGAAATGAATATTACCGTAATGGCCCGTCTAAGCGCAGGGGTCTCAAATAAGCACCGGTTTCGTTTAAGCACAGGTCTGGGGCACCCATGAAACCCAAGCGCAGGGGGGTGACAAGGACTTGAAAATTATAAGCGCAGGGGCCCTAAAACGGGCCATAACCCATCAGCCGATTTGGATGCATTATATGCCGATACATCCACAAAATTATACTACAAAGTACTATATTCGGCCTGTTTGTTGAGTGTGTATCGGCCGATAAAGCATCCAAATCGGCTAATGGATTATGGCCCTACACTGAAAACCCCAGGGTCGTCATTTGACAATACCAAAATTGACAACTTTAGGTGGTCAAGGTGACGACCTTCCCAGTGGGCAAACTTATGTTGATTCAATGTTGGTTCAATATTTGTAGTGACATGATATCAACAGTTGATACAGGGTTGTCATTTGGTTGATATTGATAAGGTCATCAATGTTGATCATTCATCAGTGATTCAACATTGATATGGCCATTGTGAATCAACATAATAAAATGATTTACATTGATTTAGTATTGACTGCTGATGCATAATTTGAGATTCAGTATATTAGATGCAGCATCCTTATGTAGACACATTCTTTCAATTTATATATTTTCATTACAACATCCCCCGCCCCCATTTCTCCAAGATTAAATGCTAATTCTAGCACCATCCAGGGTAGGTTTTCATGAATGACCTCTGATGATCACACTAAGAGGCATTCACATTCATTTCAAACTGACCTGGTCAAGACTGAGGCTTTATCTATTATTCTTAGCAACATAAAGGGTGTCTTACTGAAACCATGCATGTATTCTTGTCATCTAATTCCAAATTTCAACCAAATGCACACACCATAGTTGTCAATGAAAATGAATAATATGTTGATCAATTGTATACGTTGATGAGAAGATAAGAGCTTACAATTAGAGAAAAGAGATGTAGCATGTAGATAGAAATGCTAAGGAGTGGGTTGTGGAGATTGCAATTAACGTATTATGATATCAACCAAGGATGGCGTTTAAAGTTAATACATCAATATGTAGGAAGTTTTAATGGTTTAGACATATATTATTGCTGTAATCGGCCATCAACTTATGCCCTGGATGTCACTGTAGGGAGCGCAGTGAACCATGTTGCAGGTTCTCGATGGGCGTGGCCCTTGGTTACGTCAGTAGTACGGTAGTTCCATAGTCTGCCACTGCAAGAATGGATTAAAATCAACGATTTCGCATTTTTAAGATGAAAGTAAACATGTTTGACATTGTCAACAATTAGAACATCGAATTGTGTATGTGCCATTGTAATGTTAAATGTTGATAACTATACTTACACAATAAGTACGTTACAATGGTTAGGGCGGAACGGATTTCTGTTTCTTATATTCTATGTAACTTCCTTTCTAATATTTGTAGTAATTGTTCTTTTCTGAGAGAATGAGTTGATACATGTATGTAGATGTGTAACAATGATACTAAAATGTGCATAGATAATTTATACATGTAGGCGTTTAGTGACATTGAAGCTGTTTCACCTCACCTCGAACTATTGTTGTAGCAGGATATCGTACAGTTATTTGTAGAGTTGTAAAGCAAGGTGGTGTCATTAAACCTGTGAAAATGAACTTGCATGAGTTTGAGTTTGAGTTTGGTATTTTTTTATTTGGTCATATAGTTCCTCTACAAGTACAGTCTTTCAAACTAAGCCAAAGTAGACGGCGAGCATGGCACATAAACCTCATAATAGGTGCCCTGACCAACTAGAACAGAACAATTTACAGCAGGTAATAAGGTTAGATCAGATATAGCGAGTAAACTCTGGAGGCATACACTCATCACACACACTATCACAGTTTAACTGAAATCAACTTTCAGGGATATAGAAGCACCCACATTGTCTATATCGTAAATACATAGATACTACTTCATAGCACACATGCAGGATTCTACTTCAACATCATTTTCAATTCCTGAATACATTTCGTTCCAATTTCTTTTTCTATTTCTATTTCAAGTAATAAATCGCAGTGTACACTCCATGAGTATAGTAGTTACTACAATTCATACTTATCTTTCTGGGAAAAATCACGTTCACATAATTACCCTTTAATCTTAGCCACAAATGCTGAGTATGAACCCAACCTTTGTACTTCAGGTAACAGTCTATTCCAGGCCAGAAAGCCCCGATATTTTGGACTTTTACGGTACTGTTCACCCTAAGGGCGCTGTACCTTTAGTTTAATACTAGCATTTCCTCTCAGCGCCCGTACCAGTACTATAGTGTTATCGCTATAGTGTTATAGGCTCTCTATCCTTCTACCCTTCAGGAACTTACACCTACATCTTACGTGTAAGTCAACCCTAGTTATAGACCTAGGGTCCCAGATATGGGCACATGCACGCAAGCAATGATTCTGTATAGTTTGGACCTATGATTTGGCGTACATATGGCCATTAGTAGCCTGATCAATTGTATCAAATTGCAACAATCTGAAATGGCACATGTTGATACACTTTGATCATTGGCATATCTTTTTTGCATTCAGTATGTAGTTGGCATGTCCACCGCGTCATGAGCGTGTTTCTTGTCAAATAAACGAGTTTTCTGTAAACTCACTGACCCCCCCCCCCCAAAAAAAAACAAAAAAAAAAAAAAACACGTAGCGCTGCTTTTCCAGTACATCCATTACTTGGTACCCTCCACTTTGCAATAAAGGCAGCGTTCTCTTTGTAATGAGGTATGTAGAACGATACCTAAGTGGATAATATAATTCATAGGCAAACAAGGAAGTCTTTGTCTGGCCTGTGCGAGGTGATATTCATTTTACCATCTTTAATCAGAATGCATTGAATTGTTTACTTGACAGCGACTTAAATATGACATTAAAATTTATGTCATTTTAAGATTTTTAGTGATGGAAAAGTTCTAAAATATTGATCGATACCATTGAATTTAAGAGTGTTGAATCCCTCCATAATCCCCTCCCCTCCCCTCTTGCGAAATTTACCTAGGGGGGGGGGCGTTCTTCACTACCTTTTCACTGTTTTTTTTATGCTGAATTCTGGAAAATGAAACTCTCTATAATTTGGCTAATGGAGCGACATGGAGCTTGGGCTGGTTTGACCTTCAAGCACCTATATAAATCAGACTTAAATAACAACAGCCAATTTTCTATGAAACTGGGCCAGAAGGAATACTGCTCCCATAGAAAGGTATGTTGCTCCCATTAGCTTATATCTCTTGACGTCTATACTTCCACATGCAGAGAGACGCAAGTGAACCAGGTGACATCATTATACTACTGCTAAGAACTAGTTGCAGTAGTAATTATTTGACTTCTATACCGCAGTGATCACCTTACTGTATATATGTGCTGCTGTAGTTCAAATAGGTATACCGCTAGGTAATCATCTGATTGAATGCACTCCAATCCCCTTAGGCTAGTACTTAGGGCTGGTATATGCACATGTATTACTCTTATTACCTGCCTGAGGCTGAGGGTCAAATGGGTGTGGCCAGGTTTATGTGTCAAAAATTGCATTATTCCACTTCATTACTGTTAGGACCATTCGTGTATTATATAATCACCATAATTTAACCACAGGCCACGACCTTTATCTCTGTATACAATGTACTACATATTTATATATATAAAATATATACATGTATTTTTCTACTTCCCACAGGAAGAGATTACAGCCAGAGAGTACTGACCTACCTTCCTGAAGTATATATTCTATGGACTATTACTCAAAAATATATTGTCCACCATCTGCACCATCTGTACAACAAATTTTCAAAAATTGAAAAAACCCGGGACCAGACTCAATTATTCTTATGTATTTTGACCTGGGGAACTCAAAAATAGCACTCAAAATTGTGTGGTAAGTCTCAGTTTTCAGATATTCACATGGTCTTAATTGTATACCCAGTTAGAGCTTATATATACACTATTTGTTCAAAAAGTAGAAAAATGCTTCTTTTCATGTAAAACTCATTTTTAACAAGTAACGTTATTAATATATTTCTGATCTGTTATAGAAATAAATATTCTTTATGAATAAATAGGTCCAAAATAACACTTTGAAACATAAAACTAGTGCTTAAAAAGGTCGCTTTGTCTTCCTATTGTATTCCCGATAAGGACCACCTCTGACCATATTCCAGCAATGTACCTGGCTAATGTTTCATGTAAAATTAGGTTTGATGGTCAAATATCCTCATACAAGGATACCTTTTAGTAGAAAATTCATTCTGAAAGGAATTTCCAAGGCCTGTTTTGAGGTTTGCGATATTGATGACATTTCCAATATTCTAGAGCCAATATCCAATATTTTGACTGTGTCAATGGCTACCATGGTAGCCAGAAACTGGCCTTTGTACCATGTTTGTCTACAAAAACCACTACATTTGTATAGATATAGAATTTTAATCCTAAAGATGTAACGCCAATGATCTATCATTGTATTCTGCATGAAGGGTTATCCGAGCAAATTTCTGTCTATTTATTACTCTTTTTGGGATTCTGGCACTGGTGGGGGCTAAAAACAGTAATAATAGCTTCCCTGAAGGTACCTCTTGTCAGAACGGGTCACAATCCTGATCTTAGTAGCTTAAAAAAATGTTATATCCCTTTAGGATGAATCTATATATTTTATGGTATTTTTTCAATTAATATCGGTAGAATATCACTAATTTAGCTTCATAACAGTGTAGAATCCTGTTTTTTACGGTATGTTACCACTAAATGTGCTTCAGAGTCATGTTATCTCTGCCAGGCAAACACAATTGACAATTTTTTATGAATACTGTCCCTGCTGTATATTGGTCGGACCATATATTCAGTAGTAGACTGACAAATAATCATGGTTGGAATATCTTGAAACCGAGACTTATGAGGCATTTTTTACCATCATTTTTGGATTCAGTGACCTCAAATTAGTCTAGTCAGGTAGGTCTGCTCCCGGTTTTTTTTTCGTCGTTGCACAGTGATTATTAGTCTAAATCCCTACTTACTACATTATGATTTGAAATTTCCGTTTGAAAGCATATATATATATATAGGATATAGACAAAAAGTTCCCCCTCCCTGACCCCCCCCCCCCCCCCCCCCACACACACACACATTCACATCTCATGGTGCTATGGCTATGCATGTCTGGAGGGAGCTGTGAACTCGCTACCATCACACCCATTGTGATAGGGATAGAGGTGCGACCATACAACAATAGGCTCCTAAGACAACAGCCCTGCTCCCATGCAGCCAGCCTCAGTGTGGGATGTGATATATAGTCGGGGCTGTTATGGTAAATTTCAAGACATCAATGACCAAGGGCCCAAATTTTGCCCAGTTGTCATACATAACATATATTTTGATATCATATAGGGTGCCAGAGTAAGGGGTTGCTTTGAGGGGCATGTGACCCCTTTTTGGGGTACTGGTCCATAAAATTAGTTCAGGGCTGCCAAGTAGTACACATTGTATACACACACTGGGTTATATGAAAGTGGCGCAATCAATTACATAATATTTAAATGCACTTACAAAATTCAGCCTACGTAGCTATATAGTACGACCAGTACTACATAATGGAAGATAAAATAGTGCTTGATTTCAAATAATGAATACATGTACATGTATATATGTCACGCGCAATATCGGAATTTGCGCGATATCGGAACTTTCACATCTCAATAACAAGTCTAATAAAACAAGTTAGTGCATGGCACAAACAGAAAGGTAGGGTAAAAAAAGTATTTGCCAAGAATTGTTACAGTATTAATTAGCTCTTTGTTGAGTTACAGGCAACTGAACTCCCATAGCTTTGTCACTCTATATGGATTACAGCCACACATTTTTCACACCTATAGTGAGGTGTGGGATGTATGGGGACATCCTACTGACTGTTCTCACACCTCCAAGGTGTGGCACATGATACTCAAACAGCATTGACACATGTTTCTAATATATTATATGTGTAGAACAGCTAGGGATTCTGAAACTGCCCAATGCAGGTAGGGAGCAATTCCGGAATTGCCCTGCGCAGTTCCGGAATTGTACCTGGGCAATTCCGGAATTGGGCTGGTTCTTATTCTGCGCCTGACATATATACCTCCAGATGCACATGTGTAACATACATGTTTGTATACATGCATAATTATGTTTGTGCAGTACAACTTGCCCTGTCTGTGGCCACCAGGTGAATGTGAGGCTGCTGCTACCTGTAGCTTAGACTGGCATGCCTATCCCGCGTACCTTGGGAGTGGTTACGTTAGTGGGAGTGGCCAGGGCAGGTAGTCCAGCCTACCTGTAGCTTGGTCATTTGGAGTACAGGATGCTGGTGTTGGTCACACCTGGGTGGTATTGGTGGGTGCAGGGCTATTGTCTTATGATCTATTGTTGTATGGTCGCACCTTCACCCCTATTACAATGGGCGTTTTGGTAGCGAGTTCACAGCTACATTCAGACAAGCCTGTCATTATTAGGAGTAACAGGGGAGGCGAGGGGGGGTGTTGATAACTTAAATACAAAATTTCTATATTATCATAAGTGATTTATCAAGGATAGAATTTTCTAGTTCTATACATTGTTAGCATTATTGACATATCTCCCTATGATAATAAGTGATTCTGTGACTAATTCTATGCACTCATTTCATCCCATTGGTACATACTGTGGCCCTCTGGATGCTTTCAAAATACCGTAAATTCCCGCGTACTACCCGCGGGTTGTACCCGAACCAAACTCAGCTTTCATTTGATACCAAACATGCCTATATGGGGTGCGGGTTATACGAGGGTTTTTATCATTATAGAACAGTACTAAAATTGAAATTTTCAGATCCAGAAACGGGTTATAGGATTTTCCTGAGTAAGGGGTGCGGGTTATACGCGAGATGCGGGTTATCCGCGGGAATTTACGGTAATATAAGAACGAGATGGGGGTCACCTAATTCACCTTTCAGAGGTTTTCATGATAATGCATAATAATGGGGTGGGGGTTCCTGCCCAGAGGAGGTGGGAGGGCCGGGACCTGGTCCCAGGGAGGCGGGGGGACGCCCAGGGGATGTGGGAGGGCCGGGACCTGGTCCCAGGGAGGCTGGGGCATGGTTAGGAAAATAATAAAGCCTAAATCACTTTGATTTATTATAGATATGTCTCCGGATTTTATAATTTATAGAGAAAATCTTGAGGTGTTCCTCTCTATGGGCATGATACACAGCAGTATGGTTGAGTAGGATCATGATAAATTATGATGGCTAGATACAAAGATGGTAAATCATGTGCCTCCTCTGCCTGGGTCTGGTCATGACAGATTATTTATCATGTTGAGATGTTATCATGATAAATTATGATAAGTCATGATATATAATCATGATAAACCATGGTCAGGTAAAATAATGATAAATCCTGTTTTCTTCTCAATCGGTAAGATCATGATATATTATGATATTCATGGTAAGATAAATCACGATAAATCGTGTGTTATTTATCAATGGGTAAAAATCATGATAAATTATGATATGTTATGATTCATCATGATAGGTAAAATCATGTTAAATCATGCTTTTCTTCTCAATGGGTAAGATCATGATAATTCATGGTAAGGTGAAATCATGATAGATCATGTTTTTTCGCTCAATCGGTAAAATCATGATAAATCATGATGTTATAATTCATTATGGTTAGGTAAAGTCATGATCAACAAAACATGATTATGTATGATAGCTCCTGTCCGGAGATAACATCATGCTAAAGTATGATACATAATAAGATCATGATATAGTATGATTTATCATGATTAATCATGGTAGGAGAAAATGTGATTTATCATGATTTACCCTCTCATAAGGTAAGATCATAAGAAAGCATGATTTATCATGGTAGAAGAAAATATGATTTATCAGGGTTTCCCCACTCAGATGATAAAGTATGATGAATCATGATTTATCATGATCGAAAAAAACATGATTTATCACGATTTCCCCTCTCAAAAGGTGAGATCATGATAAAATATAATCAATTATGATAAATCATGGTAGGAGAAAACATGATTTATCACAGTATAATTAAGATATATCATGATATATCATGGTTCAATATTATAAATCATGATATTTATCATGATATTTTTCTACCTGGGTACATATGTAAGGCAGTGCAGGTGCACTGTACCTCATTGTCTCATGGTAGCATGACGCTGTTTTATCACAGTAAAGTCAATCTTTTCTATCATGCTTTATTAGGGCTATTTTGTATAGTCTGGATGCTTTTCTGGTCTAGAAAAGTGGCACTATCAATCATAAAGCCGCAATACTCCAGTGTTGGGAGGGTGCAGTGCTTATAGATTGTTAGACATGTCTCATTGTCAATGGAGTCTCTAATCCTATGACATTGCTTATTTTTAAAATTACCATGTTTTCTCATCCCCGCCACGTGGGTTTTCAGGGTAAGTTCTCGTCAAGGGTTACCCCTAGATAGCAAAACTACTGGACCCACTCAACGTCATTATTACCAATCTTCAAGATGGGGTTAATAACCCCTTTGGTTTTGGGTGGTGTGCCATATATGACTAATATAGTTTTGTCACTGTTTATCATGAGCCTATTAGTGGCACACCAATTAAGAATCAGATTTAGGTCTGGTTGCCCTATTCGCATCAGATCTTCTGCTTTACTGCCCTCAGTTATCATGACTGCGTCATCTGCGTATAGTATGACTTTGGAATTTTCAACGACTTTTGGCATGTCATTAATGTAGACTGAAAAAAGTAGGGGCCCCAGGATAGATCCTTGGGGCACCCCGAAGGAAACTTTTGTCGGATCTGATAGCATACTATTGGCAAGTGGGAGTGGTTACGTTAGTGGGAGTGGCCAGGGCAGGTAGTCCAGCCTACCTGTAGCTTGGTCATTTGGAGTACAGGATGCTGGTGTTGGTCACACCTGGGTGGTATTGGTGGGTGCAGGGCTATTGTCTTATGATCTATTGTTGTATGGTCGCACCTTCACCCCTATTACAATGGGCGTTTTGGTAGCGAGTTCACAGCTACATTCAGACAAGCCTGTCATTATTAGGAGTAACAGGGGAGGCGAGGGGGGGTGTTGATAACTTAAATACAAAATTTCTATATTATCATAAGTGATTTATCAAGGATAGAATTTTCTAGTTCTATACATTGTTAGCATTATTGACATATCTCCCTATGATAATAAGTGATTCTGTGACTAATTCTATGCACTCATTTCATCCCATTGGTACATACTGTGGCCCTCTGGATGCTTTCAAAATACCGTAAATTCCCGCGTACTACCCGCGGGTTGTACCCGAACCAAACTCAGCTTTCATTTGATACCAAACATGCCTATATGGGGTGCGGGTTATACGAGGGTTTTTATCATTATAGAACAGTACTAAAATTGAAATTTTCAGATCCAGAAACGGGTTATAGGATTTTCCTGAGTAAGGGGTGCGGGTTATACGCGAGATGCGGGTTATCCGCGGGAATTTACGGTAATATAAGAACGAGATGGGGGTCACCTAATTCACCTTTCAGAGGTTTTCATGATAATGCATAATAATGGGGTGGGGGTTCCTGCCCAGAGGAGGTGGGAGGGCCGGGACCTGGTCCCAGGGAGGCGGGGGGACGCCCAGGGGATGTGGGAGGGCCGGGACCTGGTCCCAGGGAGGCTGGGGCATGGTTAGGAAAATAATAAAGCCTAAATCACTTTGATTTATTATAGATATGTCTCCGGATTTTATAATTTATAGAGAAAATCTTGAGGTGTTCCTCTCTATGGGCATGATACATAGCAGTATGGTTGAGTAGGACCATGATAAATTATGATGGCTAGATACAAAGATGGTAAATCATGTGCCTCCTCTGCCTGGGTCTGGTCATGACAGATTATTTATCATGTTGAGATGTTATCATGATAAATTATGATAAGTCATGATAATTATATAATCATGATAAACCATGGTCAGGTAAAATAATGATAAATCCTGTTTTCTTCTCAATCGGTAAGATCATGATATATTATGATATTCATGGTAAGATAAATCACGATAAATCGTGTGTTATTTATCAATGGGTAAAAATCATGATAAATTATGATATGTTATGATTCATCATGATAGGTAAAATCATGTTAAATCATGCTTTTCTTCTCAATGGGTAAGATCATGATAATTCATGTTAAGGTGAAATCATGATAGATCATGTTTTTTCGCTCAATCGGTAAAATCATGATAAATCATGATGTTATAATTCATTATGGTTAGGTAAAGTCATGATCCACAAAACATGATTATGTATGATAGCCCCTGTCCGGAGATAACATCATGCTAAAGTATGATACATAATAAGATCATGATATAGTATGATTTATCATGATTAATCATGGTAGGAGAAAATGTGATTTATCATGATTTACCCTCTCATAAGGTAAGATCATAAGAAAGCATGATTTATCATGGTAGAAGAAAATATGATTTATCAGGGTTTCCCCACTCAGATGATAAAGTATGATGAATCATGATTTATCATGATCGAAAAAAACATGATTTATCACGATTTCCCCTCTCAAAAGGTGAGATCATGATAAAATATAATCAATTATGATAAATCATGGTAGGAGAAAACATGATTTATCACAGTATATTAAGATATATCATGATATATCATGGTTCAATATTATAAATCATGATATTTATCAT
This sequence comes from Harmothoe impar, assembly GCA_947462335.1. Classification (NCBI taxonomy): domain Eukaryota; kingdom Metazoa; phylum Annelida; class Polychaeta; order Phyllodocida; family Polynoidae; genus Harmothoe; species Harmothoe impar. The sequence goes on from OX381720.1 coordinate 33,563,901, forward strand.
GATATTTTTCTACCTGGGTACATATGTAAGGCAGTGCAGGTGCACTGTACCTCATTGTCTCATGGCAGCATGACGCTGTTTTATCACAGTAAAGTCAATCTTTTCTATCATGCTTTATTAGGGCTATTTTGTATAGTCTGGATGCTTTTCTGGTCTATAAAAGTGGCACTATCAATCATAAAGCCGCAATACTCCAGTGTTGGGAGGGTGCAGTGCTTATAGATTGTTAGACATGTCTCATTGTCAATGGAGTCTCTAATCCTATGACATTGCTTATTTTTAAAATTACCATGTTTTCTCATCCCCGCCACGTGGGTTTTCAGGGTAAGTTCTCGTCAAGGGTTACCCCTAGATAGCAAAACTACTGGACCCACTCAACGTCATTATTACCAATCTTCAAGATGGGGTTAATAACCCCTTTGGTTTTGGGTGGTGTGCCATATATGACTAATATAGTTTTATCACTGTTTATCATGAGCCTATTAGTGGCACACCAATTAAGAATCAGATTTAGGTCTGGTTGCCCTATTCGCATCAGATCTTCTGCTTTACTGCCCTCAGTTATCATGACTGCGTCATCTGCGTATAGTATGACTTTGGAATTTTCAACGACTTTTGGCATGTCATTAATGTAGACTGAAAAAAGTAGGGGCCCCAGGATAGATCCTTGGGGCACCCCAAAGGAAACTTTTGTCGGATCTGATAGCATACTATTGGCCAATGTGCAGTGTTCTCTATTACCTAGGTAACTAGTAAACCATCTTATGACAGAACTATTTGCACCAATTGAACGAAGCTTATCTAGTAAATGTCCATGGTGGACTGTGTCAAAGGCTTTCCTCATGTCTATGTATAGACATGAGGACATTTTACCTCTCCCAATTGTCATTTAAATACTTTGGGTGAGAACATGAACAGCATCTGCCGTAGAGCGACCTGGTGTGAAACCGAACTGGACTCTGGACAGTAGATTATTCTCGAGTAAGTAGTCCATTAGTTGTCCATGTACTACCCTTTCCATAATTTTACTCATTATTGGCAGTAGTGTAATTGGCCTCCAATTACTAAGGTTTTGTAGATCCCCTTTCTTGGGGATCGGAATAATAGTCCCTTTGGCCCATTTGTCAGGGAAAAGTCCTTTATCAAGGCAGTTATCCATTGGTAACTTGAGCTGAGGGATAACAAGCAGTAGATCATCCTTCATAACATTGCCATTAACGTAGTCTACACCTGGGGCTTTCTTCCTATCAATTTTCTTGATGTAGGTTGTTAGATCTTTTATTAGGACTAGGTCTGAAAGAAATTCTCCTTCAGGATTCTACATATCATCCATGGTATCCATATCTTGGTTATACTCTCTGGTAGCCCCTGAGTACCGAGCTGGTTGTAAACAATTTCTACAGATACAATAATGTCGCCATCTATTAAATTCTACTTCACTTTCTTGTAGAGGTCTTGGTTATACTGATAGCTAGACCAGCCATACTACTTCTGTATACACTTATTTACAGGACTAAATTTCCTCAGTATTGTAAACGCTGCATCTTGTCTTCATTATAGTGTTTTAATTTTTAATGACATGAAAATAACGAATTCTTTGGAAAATTGTTTCAGAATTACATTTAACCAGTCCTAACAGATAGTCAGAATTCGGTCTGTTTTTGAAAATGGCACGATTTCTTAGATTGTTGTGTATCTATGACATTTTTGACAAGTGGACCATTCTTGAAATGTCCTGCTAACCTATGTAGCATATGTGGACAGTCGAGGGAAAAGGGTCCTCCAAAGGTTAAACTCAATTATAAAATTGAGGTCATCAGCTTTCCAATGATATATTTCATTAGCAGGTACCACTTTTAGTTTTTGAGAACTGGCTCTTTGAATATGTGTGGGCACTGTCTAATCACAGATGCCAATAAGCTCTATCTTACTTTGTTTTAGAGATATCTCTATCTAATTAGCATAATTATGAAAATTCCCAAATACCCAAACTTTTTCAAACATTTGGTCACAGCTTTAAATCTTAAAATGGGATTTACATTCCGTTTTCAGCATAGAAAACTTTGTGGGGCCTGTAATCATTAATTTCTTGAAAAATTCAATTTAGAATGAAAATTATGTTTCCATGGCAACCAACAAGTGCAAAAACACCAATTTAGGCCCAAAAACGTTCTTTTTACATTCCAAATATGGAAGGTTTTCACTAAAGTTGGAATTTTCTAAAGCGGCTTATTGTATTCTCCATCAAAAAGTAGTATAGAACAATTTTTATGATATTTTGAACATTGTTGGCTATATGGAGCCCCCTGGTGGCCAAAGTTGGTACTAAAAATCCCCCGCGGAGGTCCCTTTTCCCTTGTTGATCCACATATTCTTCTCTATGGCGATATCAAATTTATAAATAGGGAAAGGTATTTTCCGAATCCAGAAACATGAAGAACTCTGACCAGTGATGTTTCCAGAGGTACAAGCCCAGTGACAAAAGAATATTCTTTGCCAATATATTTGTACCTGGGAAAGTGGAGTGAGCGACTTTTTTTACCAGCCCCCCCCCCTTGGCAAATTTCAATTAGTCGGTTGATCTGGGAGAATTAATAGATGAAAGGAGTAAAATAGAAGCCCATTTATCCAAAAGAATGAGGCAAACAAAATACATTGACAATTTAAAGCCCCCTAACATCAAAGTACAGAAAAGCATCACAACACGATTCCCAGTGGATCAAAATATAATAGAGAAATGTGATAGACATACTCCAAACGGGTCTCCACGATCCCTTTCTCCCTGTATCTGTCCTTGCTTGATGTATAAGGTCTTCTGGTTATCCTATTTTCTTTGGGGGGGGGGAGGAGATTATCATACAATTTTTGCTGTAAAATCCTTAATAATTGTCCAATTTACAAACCGTAAAAACTGGCATGTAGCATAAGGAAATTCCCCAGAAAGTTGAAAAAGTGCTAGAGTCGGCGCTTTAGACTAGGGTCGGGTGGCCTGAAACACACCTTTTTTAGGGGCCTTAGTATAATATTCGTAACTGGCTAAACTTTTTCAATGTTTTGGTCATAGTTTTGGATATAGAAATTAAATTGATATTCAGTTTGCAGTTTAGTAATCATGCATTTTGAGCCCTTCTATCAATTTCAATTGTTATCTTTTTCTATTTAGAACCAAATTCATGTAGCCATGGTAACACCTTTTGAGAAACAACTCTTATAATGCCTTATTTTGGCATAAAACGTTCTGTTTAAATTCCAAATATAGAAGGATGCCAGAATAGAATGTTTTGAAGGAAACCATCGTTTTCTACAGAAAAATATACCTTGAAGCATTATTCGGTCTATTTTTCACATTTTTGACCATTGTAGGGTCCCTTGTAGCCAAACACAGTACTGTAGAAAACGTGTGGAGAGTATCCTGTCTCCTCGATGGTCCACAGTCATCCTCAACACAGGCACCTAGTAAGGGCCATCACCCATTAGCCGATTTGGATGCATTATCGGCTTATACATGCACAAAATTATACTACAAAGTACTACATTGGGCCTGTTTGCTGAGGGTGTATCGGCCGATAATGCATCCAAATCGGCTAATGGGTTCTGGTCCTAAATTAGAGTGAGCAGGCAAGCTGTTGGCATTACCCAAGCCAATCCAATAGGGTTATCTTGGGTATGCCCATGGCTCGCCCAAGCTCGCCCTGGTTTGCTGGGTAGAGACCACTGGGTTTCACTGATAGCTAAATATTATGAGCATAATAATTATCACTTCAAAAAGCGTCTTCAGTGCATGTGTAACATTTCTTTCAGAGTTATTCCCCTGATATTTCTACTATGTAGGTTGAGAATACCCAGGCTACATTCTATGTAAAACCATAACCTGCCCTACCAGTAAAAATATTAATGTCAGCATGAACATCAGGAACAGATGTGTATCCAGGTACTGTCAGAAATTAGCTTTACGTCATATTCTAAATGCATGAAAATGGAAGCCTGCAACATGGTTTATTAAAGAGTCTGCTAACTATCCATATCCTTTTTAAGTGTAGGCAAAATTAAGTAACGCCATCTCCGTAAGGAAGGTTCATGAGAGGGAAAGGGGGGGGGGGCTCTTGGTACAGCTGTTTAGAGAGTGATATTGGTTTGTATTATTGCAGCTATACCAAATAAGTTCATGACCTAACCCACACAACGTGTTCTGTGCTTTACCTGTTTGTTATGTATATACCAGAGAAACACAACCCCCATGCATATAAAGGAGTATACTGTATAGATCAACACACTTGAAAATATTCATGAAAATTCACACTTTCGTATGCTGAGACTATGTGTTTACGCATTATCACCTTAATTTGCTGCACCTTTTCTTCAGGGGATTACTATGAGTATGAGAGGGGTTGTGAGCAATGTTGTAACTTGCATTGGATGCAATAGAGGGCAGTAGCACTTCAGTTCATCGAAGCGCCCTCTGCAGATAATTATGGGAGAGTAACCCAGAGACAGACTAGTTATTAGAAGATTCACCAGGTGGCGTCCCAGAATCACATGGGGCCCATACTACGTATGCTGGTCTGTCCTTACTTTCAGTGTGGCTGCCAGATAAACCCTCAGGCTGTCATGGCAATTCCAGATTCACTGATTGACTGATAATGATTATATGTATCAGCCTTGCCACTGTATTATAACCGCTCGAGTGCAGAGGATACGCAGTTCATTGATAAAAGACCTGCATGCGAACACTTGGTCTTGCTAATCTAGCTAATAAAACTAGATAGTGCACAGTTCAAATAACAGATTCTAGAAATCGTTGGGGGATCTTTCAATGTGTGTTTTAACTATGTCTATCATATAATATTATGTCTATCACGCAGACATGCTACGTCTACGATATTTAATGCTAAGAAGTATGGCAGAGGGATGAGAGCTATATGATATTTTGATTCATACCATAATAAAATCTAGCATGGGGCGTTTCTCCACAAATGATAAAACTATGCGGACCCAGCTGCAAATGCCTTATGGATGTCGCAAATCGTGAAACCAACCCCAGCTCCCCATCCCTTGGGCGTTTCGTTTGGAGGGCAGTAGGGAATAGTCCTTTTTCATACCGGATCCCTCCTCATTCCCCGTGTTGATGCAGATCTTGCTGTTATTTGCGCTGCGTGAAAATGGCGGGAAAGTGGGAAAAGTCTTCTGATCTGTGGTTGCAGAAAGACGCACCACTCTCTGTACATGTCGTGCTCAAGGTCTTCTCTCACTACATCTCTGTACAAAGTTGTACTGCCGTGGTATCTTTCATAAATAATTACAATATCTTAAGAATGGAAGTAGCAATTGAAAATCGCCCTAAAATGGGATAATCACGTTTGGATATTGTTTTGAATAAAATTGATATACATCTGGTAGGCCAGTCTTTAATAGTCTAGTATATGAGGACCAAATGCCACATCATCCCAAATAAACGGTTTGTTAGAAATCTATCTACATTTGAAAGAACTAACTTTGTAACATCTCGTTGGGAGGAGGGCACCAAATTTGGGGTTTGGGCAGAGACACAAACGACATAGAAAACACACGAACTATAGGTATTCTCCGGGGGTAGAATGAGGGCGTGAAGACAGGGTTTGTTTGCCGCCCCTGGCTGCTGCTGCAGTCTTTGGGTTGAGGATCAGCTTGGGGTAGGTGGCTGTTTACACTGTAGACATGGCATAGACGGGGTGAGTCATGTCACTTTGATCCTAGTGTTGGCAGAAAGAAGAAGAACCTAGTCCAAAGGTCGTAGAGCCCTCCCTATCTGTATGTGGCATCTAAGGGAGATTGGAGAGGTTTCCATTTAAATGTCAGTTGTCATACTTGATACCCTTCATAGCCCACCAATAGATAAGTATGATTACAGAGTGATACATCCAACATTACTCGAGTTCATTCTTTGATTGATCAGACTCAGGGGTAACGTTTTTCATTTGGGAAGGAGTTATTAACTCACCATGTATAAAGTTGATCAATATTTTTCATCCATTTTTAATTTCCCATAATACAGATATGCGTCTTAAATAAAACACATAATTATGGCAAAGTGTGTTCTTTTGTATTACGTAAACTAATATGTAAGCCCGATATTGTTTTGATGTCCTTTGTCATCATAATCTATGAACTTTTGTTTGAGTAGATATTGTTTTTGAATCTACAGCAAGTCAGTCGCTGTACACCTACAACAACCTCTACTGCACATCTACAGCAGAATGTTGCTGGTAACTTTTGTTCCAGCAGGTCTTGCTATAGATATACAGCGATTGGGTGTTGTACAGTTATAGCACCTCCTACTGTAGGTGAACAGCAGTTTCAAAATTACTATTGTTGTCATCGATTCATGCTTAAGTGGTCAACTCACGTGGAAACATCAACAAGAAAATCTTTCCAACTTAACCCTCCCACTACCAGATTTCTATGTGGTTTTGCCAAAAATTAAAAAAAATTATAAATATATAAAATTGAAACGATTTGTTGGCACAGCTGCTTCTTGAACGTTCTTAGTAATAGTCCAGTTGCCAGAAGTGGCCTATCTACCTGTACCTCGCAGCGAACGACGTACGGAGGGTTTTTGGTGATTCTGGCTCGTGAGACCCCAGTGTACAATATCCCACACGGTGCCCAGCTGGCACCGCCGGGGAAATTCCATAAAAGACGATTTTCCAAAATGGCTCCCGGGAAAATGATAGCATTCAGAAAAGTGGCTATCTCTGCTGTTAGTAGGTCTAGGATTGCTATTTTAACACCAAAGGAAATGTTTACAAGGTCATACGTTTATAATCTGTCCATATGAAAGTGATTCAAGGTCAAGGTCAAGGTCAATTTAGAGGTCAAACTTCATTTTCTGATATTTTTCATTAGAATCAACTGAATAACAAGTATATAATGCTATATATTTTTATCAGAGGCATATGGAAGGTCAAATGATTTAAAGTCAAGGTCAAAGTCAAGGTTAAGGTCACGGTCAAGGTCAAATCAAAGATTGAACCTCCAATTTCGGTATTTTTGATAGAAATGACATGTACATAATGCTAGATACTATTTTCATAACCATATTAAATGGTACATTTCTCAAGGTAAAATACTATAATCTATTTCCTAACCTGATGATATCGTTCACAATACACCAATGGCAAGGTCCAGGTCATGCGCTAGGTCAGTTAGTCAATATTATTTACTTGTAACCAATGGGATTTTGATGAATTGTACATGTTGTGACAGGAAGGATCGTCAATGATGTGAATGTGGACGATTCAGTAGCTATGGGAAAGGTAATGCTAACTGAATTTGTGAAGGGCTGGCCAGACAGCTTTAACAAACCACTACCGAAATGTGTAAAAACAATGCATGCTACAAAGCCAGGTGCTGCAATAAACTTGCCAAAAACCTACTATAGCAGTGCCATATACACACACGTTGTTGGCCTGCAGGCTTCAGGTCGAGATCTAGACTTACAGGGTGTGCTATCCTATGAATTAGCAGCTGTGCCAATCTCCCTGTTCACTGAAACTGATGATTTGTGGAGTCCAACAAATAAGGTGACATTGAAGACCAACCTGAAAGTGGACATTCCTGCAGAGAATATTCCCAAACCAATAGATATCATCATTGATGGTTGTGCCATGTTGTGAGTTGTGCACTGGCCATCAAATGGGACTGTAAAAGCTTACATTGACAATATTATTGAATATATCGAGAGGAAACTGAAGACGGCCAATGTGTACCTTGTGTTTGATAGATACCTTGACTTCAGCATCAAATCAGCCACTCGCTGGGGGCGGAGCACAGAAGCAAGCAGAAGACATCACTCTCCTGCAATATGCAGCTACCTCCTTGTAGGGTCATACTCAGCTCTTCACAAAACAAGGTCCAGCTGATTCAGTTGATTGTGAGTGAAATTGTGGTTTGCAAAGAGGAACTTCAAACAGGTCAGCGCGAGCTCTTTGTTACAGGCCAGAGTGGTGATCCCTTTGAATTCACTGATGGTCTTTGCATTCAAAGAGGGGACATGAGCACCACACACGAGGAAGCTGATATCATAATGATTCAGCAACTTCTATGGATCACCAATGGGAATAAAGCATGCAACAGCAAAGTGATTGCTGATGACACTGATGTGTTCATGCTTCTCCTTTACTATTACAACAAGTATAGCTTAAATTGCTGCATAGTCATGGAAGAAACATCAAAGAACAGGAAATGTGTTGGCATTAAAGCTACAGTACAGAAACACAAACAAATAATATCCAGGCTACCTGCTGCACACTCATTGTCAGTATGTGACACTGTAGCACAGTGCTGGGGCATTGGGAAGGCCAAGGTGGTTAAAGTTCTCGAAACAGGAGCTCAAATGGACTTACTGGGGAATGTAGCTACTACATTCCAGACATCATAAAGCAAGCAACAACCTTCACGGCAGCCTGCTATGGCCATCCAGATGTCGACAACCTAGCCTTTCTGCGATTCAAAGTATGGAAGGGAAAGACAGGAAGAGGAAGTTTAGTGTCATCCCTGAAGCTGATGTCTCTCCCACCTACCTTTAAGGCATTCAAACTCAATGTGCAAAGAGCACACTTCCAAGCCAGCACCTGGCTTAATTGCCTGGATTTTGATCCCCCAAAGATGGATCCTGAGCCGTATGGCTGGGCCAAAGACAGAGTCAATAAAATGCTGATGCCTGTTATGACCCCTAAGAATACACTGCCAGCTCCTCAGTACATTCTAAAGCTGATCAAGTGCTCATGTGAAAACTATACCACAGCCAAATGTACATGTAAACGTAAGGTAAAAAGTAAGGTAATCAGTAACATGACCTTGACCTTGAGAAATATTACCTGTTATATCTGTATATTAAGAGCCTGTGACATCATGACATGTGATAGATTGGACCTACACGTGATTCAAATGAAAAATAGCTAAATTGGAAGCTTAATCATTGATTTGACCTTGACCTTGACCTTGATCTTGAATCATTTGACCTTCAATATGCCTCTGATAATAATATCTAGCATCAAATAGTTGATTTTTATGAAAAATACAGGAAAAGAAAGTTTGACCTCTAAATTGACCTTGACCTTGACCTTGAATCACTTTCATATGGACAGATTATGAACGTATAACCTTGTAAACATATGTGGACAGTCGAGGGAAAAGGGGCCTCCAAGATAAAAACTCAATAATAAAATTAATGTCATCAGCTTTCCAGTGATATCTTTTATAAGCAGGTACCACTTCTAGTTTTTGAGTACTTGCTCTCTGAATATGTGTGGTGACAGTCCAATCTTAAATGCCAATAAGCTCTATCTTCCTTTATTTTAGAGATATTTCTATCTAATTAGCATAATTATGCTAATTACCAAATATCCAAACTTTTTCAAACAATTGGTCACAGATTTTGATCTAAAAATGGTATTTACATTCTGTTTTCAGCATAGACATCGTTTTGGGGCCTTCTTTCATTCAATCCTTTGAAATTTTCAATTTAGAATGAAAATCATGTTTCCATGGCAACCAACATGTGCAAAAACACCAATTTAGGCCCAAAAACGTTCTTTTCCATTCCAAATATGGAATGTTTTCACCAAAAATGGAATCTTCTAACGTGGCCTATCATATTCTACATAAAAAAGTAGTATAGATAAGTTTTTGCTATATATTGGTCCTTTTTGGCTATATGGAGCCCCCTGGTGGCCAAAGTTGGTACTAAAAATCCCCCGCGGAGGTCCCTTTTCCCTTGTTGATCCACATATCCTTAGGTGTTGAAATCAAAATTCTAGACCTATTAACAGCAGAGATATCCATTTTTCTAAATGTTCTCATTTTCCCAGGGGCCATTTTGGAAAAACGTCTTTTACAGAATTTCCCCGGCGGTGCCAGCTTGGCACCATGTGGGATATCGTTCAGTGGGGTCTCATGAGCCAGAATCACCAAAAACCCTCCGTACGTCGTTCGCTGCGAGGTCCTTGCTCACAACCTCCAGACTATAAACAGAAATGGAATGTAGGATGTGAAAGGGGATGTCATAAGCTTCAATATGATACCAAACCCGGGGTGCCTCTACTAGGACTTGTAAGAATTTCTTTTTATCAACTTTGAGTAACATATTTTTATTCAGCTCAGAAGGCCGCTATAGGTGGGTTAAAATCTTTTCAATCTTAAAATAGATAATCTTGAAATCGATAATTTTAAAATAGATAATCTTAACACCAGACGGCACCACATCAATAAAGCTAAAGGCAATATTGGGTTCGATTATGGGTGTGTTGCCATTTTCCAATAAAGAGAAAAAAAGGAGGGGGGATAAAGAAAGGGGGGTTAAATGGAGGGGAGCAGACCCCCTGATGTATACAACAATATTACTAGTGCTTCTTCCATTATAGCATATATAAATGGCGCACAGGCTATAGTGAATTACATATACCGGTATACATATATTATATGTAATATATTTCAAAATGATGGGGAGGTAACTGAATCGATTCATGAAGTTATCTAAGTATGTAACGTTATGGTGTATGGGGCTCTATTGTGGGCCTCCATTCTGTTCTTCTATTCAATTTTTGACACTACAATACGGATGGTTATCTTGGTCTTCTGTATAACATGAAATCGAATTTAATTCAGCTGATCATACATAATGCTCATTGGGGTGTGTTAATAATACATTCACATATAATCTATGAGTCAATAGTAAGGTATACATGCATAATAATACGTTTCATATTTAAACCATGTATACCAATAGAATTGCTATTGTCAGATGCTGCAAATACTAACTGATTATTTTTACCATTCATCCATTGTATCTCCACATTGGCCGAGTGAAGTGCTATACGTAGTGTGTTAATAGCTCAGATTCTCCTAAGCGTCACCACCATCAACTAGGTCAGAGACCCTGGAGGTATTATTGACGGCCTTCACTGGTACCCTGTGGGCTAATAGTGTAACCCTGAGTGACCAACCAGAGAGCAGCCCTGGTCAGCCTCACTCTCATCAAGGGCACCCATCACCTTAAAGGTCTCAGCATACAAAGTTATAAAGCTTCAAGTTGAGAGGACGATGTCCAGATATATAAGAGCACAGAACACAAAGTGAGCGTCAACTAGACCCAGACTCTCTTCTAGTCAGACAGTGCTGGATTCAGAGTCGCGTGGAGGGCTGGCAAGGAGAAGTCAGAATCCAGCATTGACATACTCTGGAAAGAGAGTTCAGCATTGTCAGACCCTCCTGCAATCTTGGAGTGCTGGACTCTCCTAGACTCTCTTCAAGAGCATTGCCTGAAAGGTTTTCTGGAGGAAAGTATCATGAGTTACATTCAAAAGCAAAAGAAAATATCCAGGGAGTTTGGATATGGGGGTTTCCATGGATCATTTTCATCAAAAGCTGTTAAAGGGTATTCCATTGGTGTAAGAGAGCATTTTTACCATTGCTGAAAGTTGCCAGAGCTTTTGGTTCTAGTCGTTGGTCGAACATGGTCAAAGGGGGATGGGGAGTATTATTTCCTCAGATGACTTGTTGACTGCACAAACTTGCCCACTCCTAAGTCATGAGGGCAAGGTCAAAGATTGGCCTCCGCCCTGGGGCCCTTTGATGGCCCCTCTCCTCCCCATGCCTGACCTGCCATTGGTCGCTACCCATAGCAACATGGTTAGTGGAAGCGACTGTCACGGCCAATTGTTGCCTCGCACGACAGATGTGATAATGAGAGGGCGTCTGTGTGCGGAGGCAAGGTCGGTTATTCTGTGATGGCGTTTGTTACAAACCCCCTGTGTGTTTGAGGTCTGGTTGTGGAAATCAACTTAGGGCAGAATATCAGGTTATTGGATGGATATTGTCAAGGGGTAGGGGTAGCAGTAGATGGAAGAAGGGTGTGTGGATAGGGCCCGGCTGACACTAGTACAACTGCTGTAGAGTTGTGGAGAGGGCTGTATTGGGCATGTGTGTACACTGCATGAACATTTGGATTTAAGCAACAGTTAATTAAGGGCCTTCTCTCAGCAGCTTGAATCACATTTAAGCAACTCTAATCAGCATAAGTAGTAACAGTTTTGTATTTTGAATAAGGACCTGCTTTGTATACATGTATTTATAAGCGCTGGGCTTACATGAAATCATTAGCACAGGTGCTTAGACGAGCCACTTCAGTAGTTGAAATAAAATGATGTTCTATGAATCATTTTAGGTTTCTGTGTCTAATATGTATATATTTACGTTCCTAAAGAGTGCAGAAAAGAAAGCCGTACCAAATCAAAGCATGTGCATGTGCACGTTCTACAGAAGATGTTCTTTAATTCTATAATGATCTCTCGTAATTATTATCCAAGGACCAAACGTATTCAGACATCATCTACTTGAACAATAAAAATCTGGACACCTCATTAGGAAAGTCACTTGGAATGCAGGGAGAGATACTTATCAGATGAAAAGTTGCAAAACGAGTAGGAAAGTCGACTATTGAGTCCTTTCCTGGGCTGATAAAAAATAACAAATGGCCACTTGATGGAGGACAATTGGTGAAAATCATTTACAGAGGACGCAAGAGGATAGCCCGGCTGCCGCTATGGTTGCACCATTCCCAAACACTCCCCGCCTACCATCCATCATCAAACTATTTGCCATGGAAGACATCTCACTTCTCGCATTCTCTCGCCCAAGCCACGCCCGGGTCTTGCAGGCGCCGTCGGTAAAATAGGACCACGTGATCAACTCCCACTCTCGCGAGACTTGACTTGACACGAGAAGACAGACAAACAGTATTGAGAGAGGGCTCTTGTCTCGTAGTGTGCGTGAGGGTACGAGTTTATCCTGTCTGCCGGGAGGACGCCATTTTGGGTGTTGTGGGACGCGCTGTCAACTTCCGCTACAAGAACTCACTTCCGGTTTGGCGAATTTCTGTCATAACGGAGAGGTCCAATAGCGGTGTGTCCAGAGAGGATGCCCCCAAGTCGGGCCCCAAGTGCTACGTGGAAGAAGAGCAACAATCTGTGGTATATATACAAAAAAAAAAGATAATTTATGAGACAATGATTGTACCAGTAGCCTAGACTTCTCATGGTAAAGGTATGGTACATGAATCAGGGAACAACCAATGAAACAAGCTTGATATTAACTCAGGTACCATGCAGCAATGTTTAACTAATAGAGGATGAGTCAAAATAGTGACTTTATGCTTTATGTATGCCCTTTGATTGGCTTTGTTGTGTATGAATGCAGACCTTGGCCCTAGCCTTTGTGTTGATACACTTCCGTAGCGTTCGCATAATCCATGAATGCAGTCCTAGTGAGTACTATGAGGACAAAGGCCACAGCACATTTTAGCAATATGCGGCCCATGAACGGGGTTAAAACTGCCGTGAGGCTGCAGCGTCTAGACAAACGTCATGCTAAATTAATGTGCACAAAGAAAAAGGAGAAGTAACTCGGGCAGTAACTTTGGGAACATCCAACTCTAGAAAGACAGGCTTAAACGGAGAGGCATGCTCATCCTAGAAGTAGATGACTGTATGTATACACTCATCTACTGTATGTATAAGCATGCTACTCAGTTTAATCCTGTACTAGAAAGGGATCCAGGCTGACGCTCTTTTCTCTCTGCATGGAGAGAGAAATGATTCTTGTGATGAAGTGTCATTCCTTTCTTTATAATCCCTTGTCTCTGTCATAGATATTCTAGACGTTGTATATAGTTACCTAGTATACATGAGCTGCTGCGGTACTGTGTTGAGGACGGCAGTCTGGGACACGAGAGACCCTGCATGTATCATATATATATACTAAAATATACAAGAGAATATATATTGCAAATTAGTGCATATTATATATACAATATAGACTGACAGACAGCCGAGACACGCCGGACATTGTGAGGCAATGCAGTGTCTATTAACTGTCAGACACCTGGCTTGATATTGGCAGTGCATAACACCAAATAGGATCAAGCTTCTGGCTGTGTCTCAAGAACTTGGGCCAATGTCAACGTCTCTGACCGGGTGCCATCTCTGACCGGGTGCCATCTCTGACTGGCCTGAATAAAAACGGTTTATTTAGGGCAGATGATGTTAAAAATGAGCGACTAATTACTACTTTAAAGAGTTATAACATCCATTAAACTTTTCAGCCAAATTCTATCTAAACCTGCCCTAAATAAACTGTTTCTATTCGGGCCAGTCAGAGATGGTACCCAGTCAGAGATGGCACCCGGTCAGAGATGGCACCCAGTCAGAGACGAAGACACTGGCCCAAGTTCTTGAGACTAAGCCATCTAGTGCAGAAACCAACACTGAGTGTTAATTGGAGGGGGGGGGGGAGCTCATGAGCAACTCAACTCACGTATTTCTGTTTCTATGTTTATAACATATTTCCCAGAAGAGCTACTCCTTAACCCTTACGTGCCCAAGCGCGCCAATTGGCGCGGTTTTAGGCATAAAAACAACTATATTGAAGTAAAGAACCATAAAGAAACTTCTATTGGGTGGATTTTAAAAGGTTTACCCTCATATTGAGCCCCATGACTTCACGACTTCAATGAGGCTATCATTCTTGCTGTGAATTGTATATATGAGGAATAGTGCAAACTTAACTAAAAAAATAGGTGATCAAATATGTGATTCAGTGTTGTTACCCAAAGTTAACCCAAAAAGCATAATTTTCACTAAAATGACCTTCGATATACATGAAAAATATGTTTTTTACACAAAAATCATCTTGTATAAAATCTTCCTGCAGATACTTATCACAGTATCAATATTCTTCAATTTTCATTCAGGAGGTTCTTATTCAAATGTTTTCTATGCTATTTATTGCCTATTCATAGGTGAAAAATATAACCCTTTTTGGCCCTACAAATACAGTATATTGCTTATAACAGCTGAGAGAAGGTTTCAGGTTGCCATGGCAACCAGAGTCAAATAATTTTCCATAGTCAAAGATAAAAGTCCATTTCTGTACCTCGCAGGAAATGTTTTATAATCCTTATCTTAAAATAAGAGATGAAGTTAGCAAGTTAGGATATGATTTCCGACATCAGAATAATCATGTTAAATAAAACGGATATTGATCAAATAGTTCTGGGCACCAAAGGGTTAAAACCTGGTTTGGAATATGCACTAAACTTCCCATCTACACATATGTTACTCTTATCAGATAATTCTGAGCAGAGAAAAGAGCGATGTTGAAATCCAGCCTAGACGCTGTGCAATGTACAATAGTCATACTTATAGACAATTTCAGGATCCAATCAATGACATCCCCTATTGGTATTGTCCCAATCGGGACCGTGCCCACACATTCCCCTTACAGTTTATGTGAGGCATGGTTTATGTCTATTGCCAAAACACGAAGGAGCACAGGACTCCCAGAGACTATATGGAACTCGCGGGCAATACCCCAAAGCCAAAACTCAACCCAAACTAGGCATACACACACACATGGGGCACACCACAAACCAGCTCCAAATCCCCAATCTCCTCTCCTACTCCCCTTCTCTGGATCTCCCTCCGGCGTCCCGATCCTGCCTCTCTCATCCCGCTCTGCTCATCTCGGATTGCCTCACGTGACCGCAGGCGGGATCTCGCGAGATGTGGCAGGATCCCGGGAGATCTGAGGGAGCCTGCGCTGATCCCAGCCTAAATCCATTAGAGGCAGTCCACTAGGTGGCGCTAGAAGTGACATAAGAGACATACCACCCAGCCCCATACTCTCGGATTATCTCGCCTCTCTTCGAGATTATCCCAAGTTGTGTCACCACCGAGGGTCTCGTGCTTTCTCGTCACGAGGGCGAGACCGCTATTAGCCTCTCCTCCCCATTATCGCCTATCAGGCCAGTCAAACTGACGGCCAGGGTTATGTGTTAAACCGTAATACGATTTGGGGAGGGTGTGGATAAGAAGGATCCAAATCAATAAACACAATAAGGAGTGGATGTATGGCAGGCTCAGGACAAGCAGTGTCATAAGGCTGTCTGAGTGGGCCAGACCTAGGTATACAAGTAGAGATAAGAAGGTATGAGGACAGCAGAGCTATATAAAAAATTATGGGGTGTCAGAGGACTTTGACGATTAACACTCTAGACTTGTGAAGGAAAAGAATAAAAGTGCAAGAAAGACATACCTACACACATGTTATGTATGAATAAATAATGTAATATGAAGAAATAATGAGCTATTGAGATAAGGCAATAAAGAATGCGTTTCGAAAACTAATCGACCTTCATTGCAAAATAGGGCTGTCCCAGCACTTTTCACTACTTTTGGGGGGAAGGACAATTTATTGATTCATAGCTCTACCTCAGCATCTAGAAATCGCCACTGCAACTCACGAGTCGATTCCTCTATACATCTGAATCCGACCTACCTACCCTAGATTCTTTGACCAGGTAAGCTAAAGCACTGTTTAAAGAAAATTGCAAAAGAAATATCAATAGTAACAGGTAAAGAAGGAATATACAGACATAATATGAGTGAAATCAAAGGAAACATTTAAACATACTATTATCAGATGTCCGAAGGTTGAGTACTACACTAACAGTGGGATGTCGATTCAACTCGTGTGGTAGAATATAGCTTTTTGACCACAACCCCTCGTACACATCTGTGGGGCGGCAAGATGGCAGCGGCCATCGGTCCCAAGGGGAGCGCCATTTGTGCAGGTCCACACGTCTTCATCAAGGCAGGCCGCTACACATGACACACCGGGTCCCTGTAGTGTCTTTATGGGACCATCACTCTCAATCTGATGTTCGCCAAATGTAGGAGTTTTCTACATTATATGTAGATGTATCTATATACATTAGCATTAAGCTATTATGTAAGAAGGTTCACGGGGCCTTGGAATCATTTAGGGCCCTCGGAATTGTGGCTCTCAGACCAAGGCCCTGAGATGTACCAGTTTTCGATGCAGGGTCAGCACTCTTTTTATGTTGTTTCATTTTTACCTGAGTTGCCAAGTTGGGCCGATTTAGGGTTACCCAGATTTGAGGTGCCCAGGTTCAGCCCAGTTCCTAACACAACATGATAAAATTGTACTTGAGTGGTCACTTCTGAGTATTTTCGATATTTTGAAAAGGACATGGGTCGGTGCATGGTAATCAAATTTAGACGTTTTCTCGATGGTATGGCTTATTCTTAAACTTTATCAGATGGCATTCTCATGACGACAAGTAGGTAATAAAAACTCGGCGGCCCTTGTTTATAATCTGAAGAGGTCGACTAGTATGTGATTTGGATTGAGATGTTTCAGTGATCTCAGCATGTGTTTATTTAGTGACTCAGAAGACTAGCAATAACAACGAATGCCAATTCTGAGTGCCTGTTCAGCTATAGGCCATTTAGTCTAATTATCAAAAGTGTCAATTTCTGAAATGTCTATGGCCTGTTTGCGGCCAGAGAACGAATTAAGAGAGCCTAATATAGGCCTAGTAATGTTGGAAGAGAGGGAGAGAGAGGTTTTCTCTGTTTATGGTAAATGGTGTATGCCCTGTATGTTGCCTATCATCCAATTTCTTTTTGTGTGGCTTTAGAATAATGTAAAAGGGTACAAACTACCAGAACAGTCTAGTAAATGCACCATGGAGGCCCGTGTCTATTCCTCCTTCTCTCCTCTTTTGCTACAAAGTGTAAACTTAGTCAGCCAGCTCGTGTGTCCATGAACATGCGGATAATGCCTTTGTGTTGACACTAAGCCCCGTTTTTGTAACACATTATCCCTTCTCAAACCTGACATGATGCCCAGAATGGCCACTCACAATGGTGGGTCATGTAACACCTTCAGTCAACAGTTATTGATTCTGCTCCTGAATCCAACCCACCCCCTGCCCTGAAGAGAAGGTATTGACCCAACATGGGGAGGCTGGCGGGTTGTGTCCCTTTAGGGGGAGCTTTATTAGCACTTAGCCAGCTCATGTAGTAAATATGGACTTCAAACTAATAGTTACACGTTCCTACATTACGTCATCGTCTATTGGGAACACTGAATGTCATAATATCGTTATGCCCATGCATGTGTCCATTCACAAGTATGTTTAGATACTTCTTGTAACCTGGCAACTCAATTAATTTATGTGCGAAAATTGTATTCAGCCATCGTTTTAGATTTAGATCAAGCTACTATGAAATTCAACCACATGTCATTGCTGTTATTCTGTATAAATTGTTAGATTATACACCCAACACGTTTTAAAAGCATCAACCTTTCTGATTGGCTTGAAGCAGTTATGCATCGTCAGAAAGTCTTGATGTATTTTCCGTATCTTGGTTTTTAAACAGAATAAAGCATATTCATGGAATGCCTTCCGTCGAATACGTTGTTGGATGGCTGGGGTAGGGTTAATGGTGTCACACCGATACTTCAGTCAAAATAATGATAACAGATTACTGTCACACCCATATGTTACCGTCACAAACTTGCTAATCGTTGGACATTATTTGTCTATCGGAATGTAATAAGAACTTGTAGATCTATATGATTTTCTATGTTAAATTTCTATGACAATGCTATTATTCCTTCCAGCCCATATGCCCTATTTGAAAAAGAAAAGTTCCTTAGAGGTTTTTATCGAACACATTTTTATTTTTCATTTAAATACCATGCGTTCTATACGTTTTTGTAAGTTGCCTCTTTAATTTGTCTTTAGGGGATTATACAGTATTTTTATATGAATGTAATTTACATTTTAAGTTAAGGTGTTAAGCCTCAATTTACCGATGACCAGCAGAATCCATATTATCCCAATTATCTTCATGGCTGATGAATTCGACTCCTAGCTTCTGAAGGAAGCCTGATGGATCTCATCTTGTTGCTGCATCTTATCTGCATGTTGTAGATTAAAAAGGTTATTTAACCCTTTAAAGACGGCATATTGCTTAAGGGGAACTTTTGTCCTCACATAATGCACCAATGCAATACTTGCCAGTAACTCACCAGCGCTGCATCTATAGCATGCCGACCCTTTGGTAGTGTATCAACCCTGTAAGGTCGTAATGATACATGAATGCAGTCCTGGTGAGTTACCTCTGAGGATTGCATTCAGGCATCATGACGACAAACGGCATAAAATCATTGAAACCAATATGCGACAGTCTAAGGGTTAAACCGAAAGATGCATCTTCTTTGCTGGCTTAGATTATAGTTTTAAAGGCTTTTTGGGACACATTTTAACCAATCCAAATATTCTTTCTTGCCTTTTGCAGTTGTTTAAAACTTAGATCTTAGAAACAGGGCCTGCCATGAAATTAACAGTGATTACGGACTAAAATAATAATATTATTTTCAACATTAGATGACAATATCTAGTGTCGGCTATGTTTTGTTATACAGTATCAAGTAACCTGATGCAGACCTCTCTTGTTTGCCTCATTGAAGTTCGGACCGTAATACTCAGTCCGGTGCAGTTCTAATATCCCTCCGCATGGCATACACCTACATATCTATAGGGTATCAATTAACAAGAAAAACATCATTTATATTGAAATAATTATTTATTGTACACAATGAAATATACATACATCATAAGTAACTCCTTAAATAATTCAGAATATTCTGTACAATACAAAACGTAATCATTACATCACAACAGATATATCGTACTTTCACTCTCCATTCACAACTCATGTATTCTATATGTGCCTCTGCTTCGTAGAAAATCTGTAACAGGTTTTGTTCATAATTTTTGGTATTGCTTCCTGTGTGAAGCCAACAATTCTTCAGTAAAGCTATATCACTATCAAATATTAATGAAAGTAACCATAGTCAATTGACAGAGTGGTGAAGATATTTGGTGATTGGGGTAGCCAGCAGAGGCACACTCTTTCATCAGTTCATGCACATCGCTAGACACCATACAGACTATAAATTAAAAGATCTATTTAGCCTTCTTTGTAGAAAAAATGAACTAGATACAGATCAAGTAGAAAAGACACCTATACTCTGAACACCTTTAAGAAATATAAACTTTCTCCTCAAGATCCATACCTTTCTCTGTACAATCCACAACTAGTAGTAATGGGACTTGACCTTGAATAACCTTGGTGACCTTAGTATCAAGGTCATACCAAGCATAGTGATACAAATTAAGCCAAGGTCAAATACAAAGGCAGCAGGCTGAAGATCAAATGCTTCAGGATGAGACTGTATTATTGTATCCATTTGGAACATATAACATTAGGACTAGTCAAATCAATGATACCAAAAAATGAAGAAAACCAGATATATATCTCATAATTTCATCACAGGCATGAAGAAAGGTTCTATAACTCAATATCCGTTACCATAGCAAGAATTGCTACAGTCCTACCTGCATGCTCTGTTAATGTTATATACTATACTACATATATGTAATGTTCCAGGTAATCTGGCATATAATGTTCTCTGTATAGCACCTTATTTCTTTTGGTGAATGGACAGATTCCCATAGTATGTGCACACACTTAGTTACCATACAATACTTCCAGAACAAGAATACATCCATTAGACCGTAAACATTGCTGTTTGGTTATGGTAAACCCATGCATTTCAACCGTAAGAATTCACACATACACTTTGAGCTCGCATATTTCCATTTTTGCACAATTGATAGCAAATTATTCTGTGAAGGTAGAAATAATAAATATCCTCATATGCATGGTTTCAAAAGCCAATTCATGTTATAAGAATGCAAATCTCATCTTAGACTTATTGAAACTATTGAGAGTTCATCATTAGAGTTGGAATATGCATAGTTATTTATCAAAAAGATAACAGTCTTCAAATAATATGAAATTATTTTAGAACTGCCTAGTGTAATATACCTGTGAATATACCTCTTCCTTACTTCGTTGTGGATCTATATTTAGCTCTATGCCAAGTCTTGTGATCTATTCACATGTTTACAGCAGTTGACATAAAACAGAAAAGGTCTCATACAACAGGGGTCTCATACAAAGCCCTAGTGCCCTTCAGACAATCTCATTAAATATCTACATGCACATCTTAAACACGTTCATTTTGACATCATATAACATAACAGGTAGAGGGCCTTACCAGCGCACACATTATACATCCTCCTTTTGCAATTAGTAGTGGGTTTAATTCCCATCTCAAAGTGTATAGGGGAAAGGGATAAAATAAATATCGACGCCATGCCATGAGTCTCTAAATGGAGGTTTCTGTATTCTATCAATATACGTCCTTTTGGTATAAATGAATTAAAGTGAATTTAGAATAATAGGTACATTATTCAGTCATGGCTTGGGGAAGAGCAAAGGTTGTTTTGATCAATTTTGTGAAATGCTATATTTTATGGTATAATACATATTCTAGCCATATTACAAGTTCTTTCATCCCCATATGCAGATGTCCATGAAATGTTTCTGTACAATGCTTGTTCTCCCCTATAGATTAGCACTCTGTGGATAGAGTGTTTACCAATCTCTGATTTGCTGGAGAGCTGGCACCCATTAAATACTCGTGTGATACCTGAATCGGCATCATTAGGCACATTACTCCAGACATTCCTATACTATAATGAATGCTATATCGGTGAGCTGTGCGAAAACAAGTCAGTGTTTTCTATAATTCATTTGTGAACGTGCATCATACCAATGCCTATTATCAGTTTCCTTTAATAAAATATACTCTTTTGTACCGTTCATCATTACCCTATCCAGTCTATCTCCTTGTGCGTTAGTCTTATCACTGACGCCATATCAGTCAATATTAGGGTATGAGTAGTCACTGCTGCACATAGCACACCAAGTCCAATGCCCAAAGAATGTATCAGCAGTCACCAAAAACACACTGCACTGCGAACCAACCAACCTGCTCTCTGATACCATCCACCCTCGAACTGTCCACAGGGTTGGTGACTGGCACTAAATGCTTCTCCATCTTACAGTTCTGTACCTCATCTGTACCTGTCTGTCTCTCTGCAGCACAAGCTGGCTGCGTTACCATGCAGTAGACTCAACCTTTGTGATGCTCATCCCTGGTTCCAAAGTTCCCAGTGTACACTGGTGAGGTAACCGTTAGAGTATGATTATTCTTGCACGTCTTGATGGGGGCTGCTCTTAAACATAGGACAGACTAGATAGCTGCATCCAATGAAGGGAGGCGATTGCATGCCGTGAACATGTTTATACATCACGTTCATATCCTGGGTTTTCATCTCATCATACTGATCAGTGCAACAACTTAACTTCCACATCAAAATCCTCAGAAATCCTCCATTGGATACGAGTCACAATCTAGTTCTAACCTCAGCGTTCTTTGCATTCCCTCCACACAACTTTCTCCAACATCAATCGCTCGGTGCATTTCAGTCTTTCCTGACGTCATACGTCAAAAATCATAATGACGCTGAAAACGTCACAAGCCCACCATCCTCATAGTCATTGCGTCACAGCGTGACATCATAAAGCGACGTCGCTGCTGCTACACAAACGTCGCTTCGTTTCTGACGTGTCGGCGACGTGGTACTCGTTGCTATACGTAGGTGGTGTCATGTACCTTCATGTCGGTGTACTGGGAGAGGAAGGGACAGAACATGGCCAGGGAGCAGCCCATGATACCCAGCATGTAGCCCCAGGCCAGCTGACAGCCTCCGGAGAAGTAGACCGAGGCCCCCTCACAGTAGTGTTGTACGAAGCGCGAGTCGAGGCCAAGCGGGAAGACGAGCAGTCCAGCCACCATGATGAGCACTGCAAGTAGACATAAAGACAATCCTTAGTTTACAGTGTGGAATAATCTTTATACATTTTCATGATAAGAATATGCATGTAGAGGTTCATTATATTATTTGTCGAATAAAATAAACTAAAAGGTGGGCCAGACACAGTTGATATAATATCGAGGGGATTGGAAACAATGAAATGTATTCAATGATAGAGAAAAGCTTAGAAATGGGTAACATTGGACATAGCACGTTGGACATAACTTGGAGAATACAAAGGCAAAGGAGTATGGTCTTGGATATAATTATATGTATCACGTGTTCCATGGTTACACAGAAGCTGTACTTATGTGTATAGGTTATTCAGTATGAGCAGATTGGTCAAATAAATGTGGCTACACAGAGAAAAGAAACAGCGGAGTCCAGGTTGCCTCCGGAATGACCAATCTCTTTAGGGGCGTCCAGGCGGCATAAGAGAGCCTAGATGTAGACCTTGGCGACCTAAGGGAGTCACCTGGGGGAGTCACATAGTTTCCTGACTCACCTAAGGGAGTCACATAAGGACCTGAGAAGTGTTGCAATTTCCAAAATCGGCAGCAGCTCCCTGCTGACAGAAGGCTAATTCGCAACACTTTCCTGGGCTCCCCTAAAGAGGGAAGTCATTCTGGAGGAAACCTGGACTCCTTTTTGACGCTGTTTCTTTTCTCTGTGCAGATGGTATTGCTCTTAGATGCCTTTGTTACAGGCACCATACCCATGTGTATCATACGGTCCATAAACTAAATGCCACTACACACCCAACTTATTCCTAGAAACCTACTATATAGGGGGTTATTGCTTTTTAACCCTTTGTGATGGCATGTTGGCTTGAAGCAATTGTGTCGACTAAATGCACTAACACAGCCCTAGCGAGTAACTCACCGGCGCTAATTTGGTGCATGAATGCCTTTGGGAGTGTATCAACCTCACTGGATCTGTATGATGCTTGAATGCAGCTCTGGTGACTGCTGGCCAGAGCTGTATTCTTGCATCATGACGACAAAAATGCATATAATATCATGTAGCGCATTAAAACACTATGCAGTTCTGAAAGGGTTAATATGTGGCATAATAATTATCTACTCTCAACGTAGTTCAGAAATACCACATCAGGAAACATAGACTGTTACACGGTTGTAAACCCGGGTTTATACCTCTAACCTTTCCACTGTAACCTTCAGCACTCCCACCATTTAGTAGAGCTTACTGCATGGTTCTCCAGTGGGTGCGTGTCTACATGAGAGGAGAATCAAGGTTGGTGTGAGCAATTGAGCTGCTCCCAAATTATAAAGACTTGCCTTAGGGGTTATGGATTTGAGAATGGGATTAGATTGATGGTGTTAGTGGTCGGCTGGTGGTGGGGTAGGGGTGGTGGGAATAACCCCAGGGAGTTTCCAGCCCCCACACACCAGCTTATCCAATCCTCTATAATGTTATTGGTTATCTGGCGAGTCTACTCGCCAGACTCGCCAGCGGTGCATTTTATGCATCTGAGGTACCATTTCCTACGTTGTGCTTACACCCACACACATCATCAATAATACAGGTTTGGACTATTTCCAATGGGTTTCCAACTGTTCTAGAACAA
Source organism: Harmothoe impar (assembly GCA_947462335.1). NCBI lineage: Eukaryota > Metazoa > Annelida > Polychaeta > Phyllodocida > Polynoidae > Harmothoe > Harmothoe impar. The sequence continues at coordinate 33,588,188 of OX381720.1, forward strand.
AATGTATGAGTGATTTGATGGTACCCCGAAGCTAAGTTTTGAAAGCTATTGTATGTCTACTGTACTATATCATTCAATAGGATGAAACAAGTTGTATTTCTATTTAGAGAACACATAGAACGACACGGGCACTGTACAAAGCCAATTTACATATAATTATAGCTATCAGTCTACATCTTAATGGTATTGTACCTTCTGGGGATCTATTCCGAACAGAACATGAAGCTTAGAGGGGGTGTTATTTATAACTCCAATATTATGGCTATACTACAACACAATGCAAGCTGAGTATGTTCTTCATATCACACACTGTAGCACTTAATTATTTTAAATCATTATCAAATGTATCAAGGTCGGCAAATGTATACAGAGGATCACACGTGACATTAATGTGTGTAACAATCAAATTGATTTTGGGAATTATACAGGATTGAGAAGGCTAAGAATCCCTTAATCTGATGACTCCTCTCCCAAATTGTTATCCTGGATTTGAAAAGTGAAAATTGTTATCAGGAAGTGAAACATTGATGTTCAACATGTAGTTCACGAATGTAAATTCATGAGCGTACTGTTAGGAATGCGTACCATTTTCGGGAATCGAAACTTCCATGTAACCTCGCTGAAGCATCAGATAAAATAGTGGTGCAAAGAGCATCTTGTTTATTGGGACCCTAACACAATTATTATGAGATTGAGAATAGCAGTCATTCATGGTTTCTGTCATTGTCACCTCTCGGCCTACATGGAGTATAGTATTTAGAGCAACCCATTTCGACTTTACGGACAACACGTGTTTCACGTCTGTGTAAAGACACATTGATTAGTACAGTCAAATAAAATCCTAAATCTGGTAACAACCTCAAGGGTTGCCACTGGGGGATGTGTGCGAATCATGTTTTATTTGGCGGTCGGTTATATCCAGATTACACCCAATATCGTTCAAGCCACAATTAAATTTGTCTCAGGGTGCTAGTTCTCCACATAATACGGATGTGAACATTTGAATGTGGACATGATACAGAATTTGACGAGCAGAAACAGTTTAGGCCAAATCCCTATCATACGGACTTCCGCATCATGTGGAGAAGCAACACCCAAAAGAGATTGGTGTATAACCCCAATATCAGAATATTTGAAGTATCTGGTTGGCATTATTCATGAAAACACGTAGCTTATATCTCCATGATAATGGGACAGGCTATGACCACCAAACGTCGCATCACAAAAGAAACACCAGAATAAATACTTTCACATACTATGTTTCATTTATATTTGCCTCAAGTCAAGCTTTTATAAGATGCATAAGCCTCCTGTGCTGGTACAATAAATACAAGTCACCTTCTGACCCTTGCAGACATCCTCATCTCCTCTAGACACACCTGCCAACCTGATACCTGCCTACCCCCTCCACATCAAGGCCATCCAGTGTCACCCCAATCCCTCCAGTGCAAAGTGCTGCTCTCCATGCCTTAGTCACTATGCACACTTTGCCACCCATGTCGCTGTAATATAATAATCACTGTAAAAACCTGGCTTGGTCATTGCTTCTAGTGTTACGCCTGAATTCCACTGGACCCGATTTATTTTGAAAATTATTTTGATATATTATCTATTGACATTGGATAACTTTTACTTTTGAACAAATCTGAACCTTTTTAATGGAAATTTCCTCGGATGATTCATGTCTCCAAAATCATCTCGAACTTCTCTTTTTGTAATTGATGACAAGTTTTGACACCAATGATCAGTTTTGAAGTGAGACAAATTAGATGGACATTTAAATCGCTACCAGTGGAACTCAGGCTTAAGCAGGTTGAGATTGCATCCAGAGATGGAGGCTGAGCCCGGGGCAATGTTTCACTTAGTTCTCGTGCACCAGGTTTGTAGCAGAACTAGGTGTTATTTAGATAACACTGACTATTGATTCCACTGCTGTTCTGGGTAATGCTTTGGCAGCTGAGCAAAGATAACATGGGTGAAACCCCAATTAGGGACTGTGCTCCTCCTATCAGCTAATTGACTCATCTAGGTTTTTCATGAGGGGAAATTCTATCTTGGTTGTGGTGTAAAAATTGGCTATGCATAGTTAGCTAATACCAGCAATCGTAGCAGCTTGGTACAGCATTGCAGTGTGGAGTGGGTCATATGATCAGACAAAACAGTTTAAGTGCATTCCAGTCAGAAGGTACATGATAAGGACCCGGGCCTTACCCATTATGACTTGCATGATATTGACTTTTATAGAGGAGCTGATATGTATGAATCCATCTTGGTTGGACGAATGTAGCAGAGGTTCACATACATTCAAAGATTACTGTTCCACAGCAGAGAAGCTATTGCAAGGCCTCTCTGCTTGTTTCAATTCACCACGCACAAGCATTACTCTTCAAGCAGATTCCTGGTCAATGCCCATATCCAAAAGCATAATAATCGTATTCAAATACAGTATCCACCGATTGATAAAGATTAAAGGATTAAAATGACCTTGCCGGATGGCGCCATATCTAGCTATAGGTCTACGGAATGCAGGATGACCTCATGTCGTTACTCACTGTGCACATACAGTCTGTCCTGTGACTACACACGATAACTCTGGGGATTCAGCAATGCAGTATTGAACGGTAATGGCTGGTCCCGTAATTACCAGTTTACGCGCAGACGTCTCAAAAGAGCCTAGGTCTCGCATAAGTAGCTCTGTGTAGATCTTTCCTTATACGTACAATTTCTCAAAAAAACAACTCATATTAGCGCAGGTTGAAACAGGGGCTTGGCATCTTTTACCGCTGGTGCGCTTAGACGGGCAGTTACATATTACTGGTAATGTCAAAAAGAGGGCATGTATGCCCACATGAGAACAAGGCCCCGGCACAAATCCCGAAACAGGTCTCGTGAGATCTCATGGGGGTTGAGACGTGAGGTCACCTGTGTATCCAACATCACTATGACAACCACGGGGGCACGTGACAATCTCAACCAATCAGCGAGTAGCAGCAGTGCACGTGTTTTGGGTCGATATAGGGCCCCACCTCCCAGTGGTCGGATCAGTCTTCCTGATTTTTTTTGTGACATTTCTTTTGTATTTAGCTGCTTTGTCATTTTTTATGTTGTCATGGAAACCTTCAACGATGAAATGCTCTTAAGCTAACTCTATCAGGTGACTGCTTGACTGGCCTGATCCCAATGTGTGGGTCTTTTTTTGTTTTTGTGGTAAGTGGGTGGGTCTGATAGACGATATCATGGGTTGGGGGTGGAGTGTTTGACAGCGTATGGTGCTTCGTGTGGGGTAGGGGGAGGGGGAGGGGAGGTGATGGGGGCAGGGGGAATAGAAGAGGGAGGGGTACATGGTTGTGGGGGTGACGTGTTTGCTAGTGGGACAGAGTAGTGCACACACAGGTTCAAAGTGGGTGATGGGTGTTTTATTTGTATGGGGTCACGCCGGGGTGAGGGTAGGGGGTTAGCATGTAGCAGGAATGATACTAGAATTCCCCACCACTAGCAGACACCAAAGGAATATACAATTTATGAATGAAAATAGAGCTGAAATCACAATTAGGTATATTACCTATTTTTATATTAGGTATAATTATTACCTATTATTAATATTACCACCACTTATATTCTCTTTGTCTAAGTGAGGACGATCCCTATCGTCATTTTTCTTCTACACTAATGAACACCACTGTTCAAAGCAACCAACATCTGTTTTAAACTGAATGATATGGCTAGGTTCCAATACATAGTTGGTGACGGCCATGTATTGTAACACTGGGGAGAATGCCCCAGGGCAGGGCTATAACCTGTTCATGTTTCCGTGCCTTATCTAAAAGAGCATTTTCATGTAGCCACCATAGAGCAGCAAACAGGGCGTGAATTGTAAACTGGCTCCAACTGGTGTCAGGGCACCTACTGCCAGAAGCATCATCATGCTGAATCATCCCTTTAATTAAGGGATGCTGCATCAAAACTTCAAATTTACACTAGCATCAAGACTTCATATTTACACTAGCATCAAGACTTCATATTTACACTAGCATCAAGACTCCATATTTACACTAGCATCAAGACTTCATATAATTTACACTAGCAAAGTGGCGGTAAGTAAACGAGAATGTATACATGGTACATACCAAAAGAGTGAATTATATGAGTATGGAAACAACCCCGATGAATTCGATTCTGCCAGGTAACCTAATCGTAAACAAGACGTATGAAAGGCGACCAAACATCAAGTGAAGTGACAGCTGAATATTTCAATCACTATACTTAGCCTAAATTGGTACACACTTTGTCAAGGATATTCACACTTCCTGAAAACCGTCTGACCATACAATCTAATATGCTAAAGAAACCTATCAACTTGAGTACAAGTCTACAAAAAGTCTCTAGATTAATTTAGCATTTAGAAAATATTAATTCTTTATATTCGGCAACAGACCATTGATCAACTAGGATAATAGCAAACTTCCTGCTTTGCCAAAAGCAAAATTGAAGTTGAATATAATATCCAGTACATAATTTACCCATGTCAGAATGTTACCATTAATCATCCCTTAACAAATACCTCCAGTGGTCATTAATGGAGGGCGCATATAGTGTTTTAATTCGACACGAGGGAGCAGGCCCGTCGTTGCCCAGACTATCAAGGATTCAGATGGTGACAATAGCAAAATGATCACCCCTCTGGCCCAACACGGAATATGGGGGGGGGGGGGGGTATTACTATGTAGGAGAGGGAGGACCCCCCGCTTTAAAAATAAGACTTTTCCCATGACGTTTATGTCTATAGGCCACAATTGACCAAAAGTATTTAGGTCCAAGTTCAAAGTCGGATATTGGTCGAATAGCTCCAAAAGCTGTCAATGTCTAAGGTATCAAACCAAACAAGTTTAGCCGTTGTGGATGCTATCCTACGATAAAGTCTTCAGAGTCTTTTTGATTAACATTTTATCACCTGACATCAGCACATGGGTTCTAAGTCTGATACAGCTAGGACGATCTCTACAGGGGGCAACTACTAGTATCGAATTATTTCGAAATATGTATGACATGGGCCGTACTGATTATCCATGATAACATTAAGTGAATATGCAGCTTTTATTAAATGTATTTAATAATAATTATTAGAACTTAGATTTGGAAAAAAATGCAACTTGCTGGGTTAAGATGACAGAACAAGGGACATAATTAAGCCTGGATATTTTAATTGAGGTGGGATAATTTCCATACGGGCCGGATGTGATTGTTGACGCCAGGAAGACGCTGTCATGACGTGGTCCCGTCCGTCATGCCGTCATGCACTCTCCCAGCACCGTCCAGGCACAGATCTGCTTGGAGATTGACCCATCTGCTCTCTGCGCACGCGCAAGTGACGTCACGTCACGTTCCGTCTGGGCATGCGCGGCGGATGTCGGTGGTGGTCTGGGCGGTGGTTGATAGGGGGGTGGGTGACTAAGTTAGCTCTTTAATGGCCGTATAGTGCTTTAATGCATTATGCCCTCTATCGACATGATGCATGAACGTAGCCCTGATGAATCTGCTCACCAGGGATGCATTCAACCATCATGCCTACCTTTTATGGTTAACACAACCCAAATGGTCCGCATGATGCATTTATGTGATTAGAACTACTCTCCGGGGCTGCATTCATGCATCATGACGACAAAGGACAATGCACATTAAAGCACAATGCGGCCCTTAAAGGGTGACTAATGAAGGGTCGTTAATTAGGGGGGTAGGTGGGTGGGGGCAGTGTGTGTCCAATATGGACGGGAACACGTGGTCAGTGGAGTGTGACCAGTGGTGACCTGCTGCGGAATTCTTTGTCCTGTCATTCCTATAGGGGAGGCTGCCAGGGCCTGGGGTATTCACAGAAAATAAATGTCCAGGAATGTGGCCCTGCATCCAGTTTCAAAAAGATCCTTTACCTGGACCTTCATATTTTACGTGTCATTATTTGCCTAAAACAAGAAAGCATGAGGAAATTTAAATGTCTTAAAAGACAACATCAAATTTGATTAGTACTGCATTCAAATTCAAATTCAATATGATTTGGTTAATTATGACTTTTGAATTAATTTGGAATAATAAAAATTCAATTTCAGATTTACTTTCAATAACCATGCGATATCATGAGGATACGCAAGTAATATGCCTACGTGATCCAAGATAATCATAATTACATTATTTATATCATTATAGAAAATGATTAGCTTCACGGATGGAGTCATCTATGTGCGGTCCGTGTATACATATGTCAGTTGACATTACATTTGCCACCAGGTACAAACCCCCTGTTCCTGTACTACTCACGACACGTCATGGCGTGGTTCAAATCACCCTCTCCCTGTACTACTCACACGACCACGACACAAAGCTTACAGGGATTCTGATGAAAATTATGACGGATTATGACTGTTTCATTGAGGCGTGAAATAGTCCTACCCACCCGGTTACCCAAATGCCCTGTTCTTATCATGAATTATCCTATCTACAGGCAATCTCCGAGAAGACGATTATGTATTTAACCCTTTAAGGACCGCATACTGTTTTAATACGCTACGCGCCAGTATGATTGCAGCCCTGGTGAGTAACTCGCCGACCGTTTTTGGGAATGAATAAACCCCGTAGCCGTAGGGTGTTTGAATATAGCACAGCGCACAATCTAATCGTGGACACCCCCTCCTTCCAATCTCCCTATTTACTCAAGCAACTTGAATTACTCAATGATTGATTCATCTTAGATTTGAGAGCTACTAATTAGGTAAGTTAAATTGGAAACAAGAAATGCTGCAAAACTTTATACACAGTTTTTCGCCTCTCTCTAAGGTATGTCTATCCCATGGCACAAATACTATCGTATTAATACCACCCAGAGGGAGTCCTGGTAGGCCTTATATAGATGGTACTCGGCTGGGTAGGTGCAATATCACCGACACCCTCCCGGGCTGCTTCCCTTTAAGCCTTTTATACCCGTATACATTACACCTTCACCTCCCTCCGCTCTCCTTAGATCGCAATGGCAACTAGAATCATCAAACCTCCTCCCATATTGTCTTATACAATGTACCCCCCTTCTCCACCCACCCCATTCACACCCAGGAGGGCTGAACAGATGGTGACCTTGACCTTGATGGGTTGTCTCAGGTGCGGCAGTGGCGACACCTCGTAGGTGAATCCCTCCCCTGACCTCCATTACCTCCCTATTGTTACCCCCCCCCCCACCCCTCAACCTCCCACACCTCCTACACTCAGCCCTACCCACTAATCTCACTCAGATTAGCCTTATCCAGACACATCTCGTAGCGCCCCGAGATCTAGCGAGACGTGAGGTTGGTCACGTGATGGTTGCTTGGTGGTTGTCATGGTGATGGGGACGCAGGTGGGGCCCAGCTGAGGCGGACCCAGACTCACTCTGATTCTGAACCACCAGGTCATTACTATGGGGAGCCGTTCAGATTGTGTACTCTCTGCTTCAGGAGTGCTGAGTAATGGGGTGCTTGTAATTAATGGGGGAATTTAAATGAATGGCTACATTAATTTACAATATAAGAATAATAGTACTATCAGTAATAGTAACTTGAGGTTAAAATAGTGCTAGATATTATGAGATATTAAAGTTGGTGATGTCTACTTTCATATTGATAATTTAGTGTTCATAACGCCACCATCAAAATCCTTGATTGGGTATTGCCCAATAGTCAGTGTCATAAAAGTTTGAACTGGTGTGGTGCAACCAAAATATACACTTGTACACCCTCCCCCAACCCTATATATAGACACTGTATGCACTGGTTTTAAACTGTTACATTCACCAGGTACCTCAATCAAAGTGCAACTAAGTTCCAGATGATAACTTCACCAATTATCGCAGCTTCCCACGCCTATTATCGCCCACTCTACACCTTCACTTCAATATAAGCGTACTGCTGATTGGTCGGCGTGTATCAGGCAGACAGCTGGTCCAATCAGTGAGCTACCTTATCTCGTTTCGGTCTGGGCTGTACGTTATGACAGTTAGTTACCATGGTTACACAGAGTATTGTTTCCCATGGTAACGAGAAATATGGCGACCGTACTAGGGGATTACTTGTGGTATGATTACAGAGAGATTACATTGTGATTAAGAAAATAATGAGGGATGGGCGGGAATAATCACTGTTACCATGACAATGGATACTTCGGTCGTTACCTGGGTAGTTAGAAGAGCATTGAGATCATCGCTAAAGAATATTTAACCCGCATTGGTTTTTAAACCGAGTAAAATTGAGAATATGTATGCAGGACTGATGTATTGTCCAACTATCTACCCAAAATGACAAATACATTGTACATTCTGAACAGGGGCGTGTCAACCGGGGGGGGGGGGCACATGTCATCCCCCCCAGCCCCCCCCCCCCCCCCCCCACTTTTGACCAACCCCAAGAAAGGTCAAAGCAAAAAGGTCAAGTAAAAAGGGGCCAAAAAGGGTCAAAATACTCCTGATTCCCCCACTTTGAAACTGCTTCTTCATGGGGATGGGCACTACACATAATACACGTAGCACTGAAAACATTTTGTGTTTCAGCGAATTGAAACTTCGAACATTATATAAACAATCATCGTTAGAAAAATCTAAAAGAGAATTCCGAAAGGGGGAGGGGGTCGGACCAAATGTATGCCCCCCCCCCCCACATGGATACACCCCTGACACCTCATGTTTTCTCTGATAGCACTCAATTATCCATTTAACCAATTCAATGGCATCAGACTGCCTTGTAGATGTTACCTCATGTCCTGTCCCTTAATGGGGGCACACTGACAGGAACTCCCCGCGGCAGACGACATTTCTGTCAATCAGACGACAATTCAATCAGTTTCCCGCCAAAAAAGCCTCCGCCGCTCGTCACCGAATTAAACATGAATCCGGCAAATCTCATAACTCAGGGAATTTGCCTGTGTTGATCATGTGACTGATCATGTGATCACTTAATAATGTCCCTGTCAATGACGCATCAGACCTCGGCCGTTAACCCTTCAGATGCTTGTTTTTATTTTTTTTAAATCCATACGACTCAATCGTTGATTTATGTAAAGCTTAGGTTTCTACAACTAGGTCATCACAAAATATGACCTGTACAAAATGCATAAAGAAATTAAATGAAATGTGTATTGCGTTTTATCGTTGAATTATGAAGAATGATTTATAATTGAAATGACAGACAGGACTTAGCAAGGCCAGCAATTGGGGGATCAATTTCTCTGTGTCACCTCCCCTTTTATCAATAGAAATATGATACCAATAATGGGTATGATTTAAAGCGACAATTGGCACAAAAAGCGACCTAGGTGAGTACTGGGGGTGTAATTAGCGTCCCGGCACGTTTGTCGTCTGCGCTGAGGTTACAAAATGAGCTGTGCCAGTTTTGGCGCCAAAATGGGATGGATTATCGTCTGCATTGGCACTCTCCAAACATGTCCAATTATTCCGAATCTACTTCTGTTGACCACTACCTCTCTGCCACACGTTTCAGTGATGGAAGGCAGGAAGGTGAAGACTTTAGGACTTATCTTACCACCCAACCTCTGACATCACACACCAGTGTTTCTCCCGGGAGGGCTACTCCCTCAGACTCTGATACCATGTGTGAACACGATTCCAAGGGTCCGTTTTTGGACCCTAGGCACGTACCCGCGAGGGCCCTTGATAAGGGTTGCATTTTAAGCAAGTTGGGGAGAAAGGGGTACATTTTTAGAGCTTAATGGCTTTCAAAAGGGTAATTTTTACTTTATTTTCTTGATCAGGGGATTTTTTCAGGGTGATCCGTAAGTAGGATATAGTTTTCAGGGTCATCTGTGATTTAGATCAGTTTTATTTTGCTAACTTTCCCTTAAAAAGTGTGTGGTTTTCGAAAATTTCACCCCGTGATAAGGGGCCTAGATTTGAGGTGATGTTCACACATAGCTACTATAGAAAAGATAGAGAGTGGCCCCCGGGGTGTTTCTACAAATTGTTCTTGATCATATTTAGTACATCATAGGGTTTATTGCAAATATGAAAGGTATTCAAACCGCCCCCACGTTATTAACCCTTTTGGGCCGAGCATCAACTATATGACTGGCCGAGCATCAACTATATAGTTGATGCCATGGCTGGCCGAGCATCGACTATAGTCATCATAACTCTATGTGATTTAGCATAGGCTCTGCCTTTAGGGAAGGTTTTTGGAAAACATCTCGCCCCCACCACCACCATATATAATTTTTGTGTCGGCCTTAAAGGGTTAAAGGCTGACAATTCCCTGAATTTCAAGATGAGAAATCAGGTTAGGTTAGAGATACAAAATACAAGATGAGCGCGGTAATCCCTCTTGGGCAGAGTCCGGGGCAGGGTACTACTTCTACTTTGGTTGGTGTTGGGCGGCGGGAGATCTCATTATTTAATGGTGATCAGCAGGGATGATGGCAGTGTCGGGTTGGGGTTATGAGGGATAGGGGTGGATTTAGCGGGATCTGGGTGACTGGGGGAGGGTTAGGGGTGGAGGTTAGAGAGATGTCTGACCCAGCATGACACACCGCAGACCTATTTGTACCTTATATATACGTCATATGACGTAGATATAATCTTTTTTTTTTGGAGCTCGCTGTTGTCAATGCTATGGTTAATTCTGATGTGATCTAATGATATCTAATACAGCCGGACGTAGTGCAGCAACGAAACGAGAAATTATCATAGTAATACTTTGTTAGCTGCAATTTTCGAAACCAGTCATAATGCTACAAGAATTCAATAACAAAATGTACTTCTAGAAATGTGCCTCTACATGGGGTAAAAATCGACACGGGCGACACGGCGACACGGCCCTTTAAAAAATCGACACGGGCGACACGGCCCTTTTAAAAATCGACGGACACAGACTTGTTTAAAAGGGCCTAGTATATTGTATAGGGATAAAAATCGACACGGCGACACGGCCGTTTTGCTAAAGAAAAGTCGACACGGCGACACGGCCAAAAGGTAGAGCACCCATGTAGAGGCACAGAAATGGATGAATCTTAAGCTGTGTGGCTGTGCAAATCAGTTCCGAAAGTATATTTTGAGAATGAGCATCATCGCAGTTTATCATACTAGTTAATTGCAATGGATGAAAACCATTTTAAATGGTGGAGCGAAAATTAATGCTGGCAGGAAAGGAAAACACGGGAAATGACTGTGTTCGTGGACGGACTGACAAAGTGACCATCGGTACACACCTATTAATTGCCCTTCCCAGAGTGCCGCAGCTTGACCCCGTGACAGGTCACCTGACCTCCCGAACGAGAACAAAGATGTCAACCTGCGTCTTCCTCTGACCGGAAACGCCCTCCCGGAAGTGCCGACGATCGCCTTTCGGCTGCCCCCTCTCATTGTGCGGACGCGCGGCCGTTTGTGCGCCGCTATGACGTTTGTCACGTCTGAGTCACATTGTCACGTGACCACTCCCCCCATTTCCCGCCAAACGTGAAATGTCGTCTGCCCCTGACAAAAGTCGTCAGGTCTGAATGGCCGAGGGGGGAATCAGCGTAAAAGGCTGTATCAGTAGTAAATGAAGAGTGCCAATTAATGCTTACAATGATATACATGGTATTTTGTACTTGTTCGTTCATGGGACATTTTCTTTGATCATTGACGGACTAAAAATCCTTTCCTATTAGACACAGATATGATAAATGCACAACACCGGTAATGCCGTACGTCCAATCTGTGTGAGAAATACCCATTGAATACATAATCCCATCATACATGGTTTTATCATGTAGGGTGAACTGAGGTTCCTTTTCCCAGAACATGTCACATATTATAGAGTATTTACCGCAGACCTTCCAGGTGGGGGGTAGGCCTGGGGTGTCGTCAGAATCAGACGACAATATGCAGTGTGTTTACAGGTGTGAGGGTATTAGCAGTGGCAGACGACAAGTGTTTACAGGTATTGGGTGTGTGGAGGTATTGTCAGTACAGCAGGTGTCATCTCCAAACAACTACATAACCCGCCCATATCCAACAGGGGCATGACCCCCCTATAGAGCATCAAGGAGCACCTGCCTAAAAAATGCATTACTCCCTTCTCTCTTTTGCAAGTCAAGAGAGACATTCATAGAGGCGTATATTCTGGTGTGTAGCCTTCAAGAACAGAATAGAGGACACATACTTGCGGGTAATAATCACTTATAAAGCTAGGATCCATACTATATATGAAGAGTTTGGTTCCAAAACGCAATAAGCGCCATTTTGAAAAATGGCACCACATTTTAACAAAAGTGTAAGGCAGGAATAGGTTAATGCAATTTTGAAACAAATTTTCCTCAAAATTCAATTTTTCATGTCTTTAGGTCCTCTCTGGTGTACACATTATATCCGAGGCACTATAAATGGCAAAATGGTAGCCTTAGAGAAATCACTACATGCTTCAATTCTGGAATGGATTTATTGCGTTTTGCAACGAAACTCTTCATATGTACATATATGCTGAAGCTATTCCTGTGATTTCTGCCATGTGCTTTTTGCTGGTCTCTAACTTACAACCCCCTACAACTCCCAAAACTCTCCCTCTCCTTTTCTCATTCCGAGCTGACCCCACCCCCTGTGTTCCGGTTGAGTGAACCCTAATTGTTCCCACACAGAGAACAAAGCCGTGCCCCCAGCTGCCGTCATTGAGCCGTCCCCTCCCCTCCTCCTCCCCTGGTACCCACCAGCCATCTGGACACCTCGACATAGTCGCCATTTTAACGTCACCGTCATTTGGGGGCGTGGTGCGCCACCTCCTGGACTAATTACAAACTTTTATTGCTATTTTGCATGGGATATTCGGTCGCGCGACACCGATCCCATTGTCCCGACCCTACCCTCTCACCGTATCGGACCCAGGTGACGTCACAAGTCACGTGGTGGTCGTTGACGCGTGCGGCGCATGCGCAGGTTGACTCAGCGGGGGAACTTCCGGTGACCACTTCTCGCCAAACGCGAGACGACGTCGCGAGACTTCCTAATTAGTGGTTTTAATTACGCGGGCAGTTTAGACCCAGTGGTGGGTATAAAGGTGATGAGGATGGAAGGTTGGGGAGTGGGGGGGGGGGGGGGGGGTGAGATGGGAGGCCTTTGTCGATGGTTATTTACCCAGAAAATGGCAGTGCCTTGTTTCGGCCCGATCCAATAAACTGATAGCAAATACTTCTGGTGGGGGTTGGGTTGACACTGCGAATGGGAGGAATGCAGGAAGGGCTAAGGCAAGTGAGTGGGTGAGGGGGGGGGAGGGGGGTGACTATAGCTACTGTGTGTTTCATTACAGGAAAAGTGTCATCATATTATTCAGGACACTGGCAGCAGCACATTATATCCACCACTATAATACTATCTTTGGAAGCCAAGGGTCCTTTATTCAATTACCCGGTATTATATTTTTAAGACCACTCTTCCATCATTGGGCGCAATGTGCCTGAAGAGGACCCGAGTGGCAGATAGATTCCTTCACGACTCCATCGAGAACTACTGCTTGTCACGTTTCCCATTCCTTCTTTGGTATTTTGAAAATAAATATCAATCAAATCCGACTAAGAATGTACCCCTCAGCTTATTGAGGACGTGTATACGTGTGCTACATATATCTTATATCAATATTTGGAACAAGGGGAATACTAGTTCTAACTGTCAAAATATTTTAAAATCCTATTGGAAGCAGCGCTGTATTATCCTTACTTGACATATTTATTCCTTCCATATAGCGCTCATATAGTGCTAAGACCAAATAATTAGTTTCACGAGTTGAAGAAGTTTGACAATGATATATTAGATATAATTAAAGCGTATCACTGTATGAATCTTTGGCACACCCATCTGCGATTTGATGTGTAGGCTTTCTCATTTTATTTTTCCATCATTCAGTGAAATATTCTTTTCAATATCCCAAACCTCGCATCCGCATTTGCAGACAATTTTCATAAAGTCTGTCCATGATTCTTGATTGAAAAATGGAGAGGGAGGGGGTGGGGGTGATGAGAGTCGAGGCCGATGTTGAGCAGTCATGCCTAGTTCTAATTGTATCATTACCATGCGGGCACCTCCCTACCTTTGTCCTCTTATTAATTAAAAATCACAGCAAAATATGGAATGTGGCAGGAGCAGGGTGTTTATTGACATTATGGGATGGGGGACAATATGGCGGCCGTGCGGCATTGTGCTGCCACCTGGCGGACATGATGTATGACCTCTGTCTGTGCGAGGCCACCACCAGTCATGTTTGGGGCGCAGGGTGAGGGGGTTAGTGGGGTATGATGCCTCGCACTCCACATACAAACTGATACCATCCTCATTGAAGGTTTCATTGAAACAGATCATAATGATGGAGTCCCTTTTTAACAGAAATGGGACTCCATATTTCATATTCATTTATAGCCAATAGAATGAAATTACCATTTTCAATACTCAGTAAAAAAAATATCACCTAATATATTAACAGCCGTTCCTTCCGTTAATGTATTTTCCATTTTCATGCATGCAGACTTTCCAAAATGATTATAGAATGGCAAAGGCTGCACCAGCGATATACCCCATGGCTGCACCAAGACATCATGACAACAAAGAGCATAGAGCATTACAGCACTTTGAGGCCCTTCAATGATTAACGTCGATGGTGTCAGCTTAGGTGCGGAGTGCGGGTCCCGGCAGTAGGGGGTAACAGTACGGGGTCCTCAGGGTGAGGGTTATTATCTCAATGTGGCGGAAAACATTTTTCAGGGGATAATTCGAAAAGGCTACATGTGACGTCTTATGATAAATGAGCGTCTACGGTGTTTTGTGCGTGGAAATGGGCTAGATAGTTATTGAAAATGTGACCGATGGACATGTTTTTTGGTGACAGCTTGGGGAGAGTACTGTTTGTGAGACATCTGTATTGACAGCCATACTCATGCTAATCTCATACTGAGTACTGATAGAAGAATGCTGAGTCATTACACATCAGCTGCAAAAGATGTTAACTGTAGTACAAACAGCCAATTAAATGAGGTAAATTCAGCAGATGTAGCTATATCAATTTATTTCACTAGGAATCTTTTTGTTTCGGTTTGTTGCAGCCGTTAATGTTAATACGAAATCAGCTCAAATCAGTTGACTCTTGCTTTTATCATTGTGATTCGTCAATTGTATGCATTTAACTGTCAATATCTCTATAATCTATTAGGGCAATTAATACATACATAATCCGAATCTGAATTGGTATTGAAATCGTACAGCCATTTACATGTAGTAGCAAAATCGATTCCATACACGCTTTTAGATGCTTCATTTGCTCTGTCGAGACAACAAAAGCTGATAGGCCAATTAGGGGTATCAATTTCCATGTCATCATAATAGAGTTTACCAAATTACATGCTTGAGGAAAACATTACTGTGACACAGACCCGCGTTTATTCACCTCGGAGCTTCTCCACCGGAGAGGCACCGGAAGTGGCGCCATTGTTGGCCGGAAGTGGTGCGTGGCGTTGCCATGGTTACAAACATGTGATTGGCCCCCCACTGGAGGAGACACTTCTGTGAGTGGCGCCACCAACGGCAAGCTCTGGAACTACTCGGTTAGAGAGGGCCATGACACAGTTTTCTAAAGTGTATACTGCAGTGTAGATATAAATAGGAATGAGATCTGCCCACTCTTTTTTCTGATGCACACATCAAATAACCCTCTCGCCATCAAAAAAATGCTTTACCCATAATGACATCTCTTTTTTCAGAAACAGGTAGTAATTGAAGGATGTTTTCTTTCGATAAAAATGTCTGACAACAGTTTACGATTCACAACATAAGGATCCTCCTATGTGTTGTCAAACCTCTATCTCACTTAAGCATTGACCCTTAAGTCTTTCAGCAGCGTTCAATGGAAGCTTTTTTACCGATAACGTGAAGTGTAGTCCAGTAGCGGATCCAGGGGGTGGCCTGGGGGGCATGTGCCCCCCCCCCCCTAGACCCTCTGAAAATGGCCCTTGGTATGACTCTTAACTATAGGAAATGTGTTCCAGAACCCTGCTTGTGCCCCCTAGACCAAATCTTCTTGGCTGTGCCCCCCTTAGACCACCCCTTCTGGATCCGCCACAGTACTACGATATAACGTGACCCCATACAAAGTAACTAATGTTGCCAATATTCGAAATTTAAGATCAGTTTACCTGCAAAGGAATGAGACTTACGTTCGTACATCAACATGCTCTGCCAAAATGGTGGACATTTGGATCTTTCAACAGATATGATGTAAGACGAGAAAAACTGGAGGCACAATGATTGAATCTTGTGTAAATAATGTGTTTTCTTTTTGAGCAGGCCTGACTCATTGTTCCGTTGTGGTGCATTGACATTTACAAATGAATTAATGTGAAGAATGTTATAAAACCAGGGATCAGTCACTGACATCAAAGGCTGCCAGAGGGGAGTGGAGCAGAAAGGTGTGGCAGAGGAAGATGCTCAGGTGGGGCCCACCCCATCCTCATTTCTCCATTTAGACTATCGCTGGCGGTGCAGTCAGAAATGTGATTGGGCCTTTGAGATTGATAAAGACATTTACGTTGTCGCACACGTCGTGGTCTTAATCGCCACAATGTCTTATGCACGCCGATGCATTATATAGTATTTGTATTTATAGAAAGTAGTGTTTGACCACCCTCTTATAATCATAGTCCTGATTTGCGAGTTTTGGCCACTGTATGGTTTGAACTAATCAAAGAATCATACTTGTATTAATATGGTGTTGCAGACATTTATAACTGTCTGATTCTGTGGTATAGGTACCTACTTTAATCAAGGTGTCATGGGGTATGGAAGGAATGCCTATGAGAAGGTACGTGCATGGGCTTACAAGTGTGTGCGTTTGGGGGGGGGGGTGGATAGGGTCATCCGAATCACCAATACCACATCTTCCCCTCTAAGCCCTCTCCATGATGCGTCTGATCATGGACGTCAATACTTAGAGTCATGGTCTAATCAATGGCAAAGATTCATCTGTTCACAACCATGGGTTTGCCGGACAATCCCAGACCTGTGCACACTGAGGCTGAGGTCTCTGTAGGCCTGTCCCGTGGGGTGCATAACGTACCCATGTAGGAGCTGCTCACGGTGGGCTCTGTACAGGAGCTGAGTCACTCACCCAGCAGGTCACACACTAACAGTTACGCAGTGAGCAGCTCAAAGTACTGGCATGGCTCTACAGCACTTACTCAAGATTCCAAATGCTTTAATGGAACATCCCTCAAACCGATTACAATATTATAATTCCGGCCTTCTCAGCAGGTTGCCAAGGAAAATTCTCCCGGCGTACATCTACGGTATTAAACCAGCTGGGAATAGTAATATTCCAAATTAAATTGTTGCAAAGCCTTCAGCGGCTACACCAGTGCTGGAGGAGTAGGCATTTCCTACACCTCTGAACTTTGATGGTGTTCCTTTGACCATAGAGTGGTGCAATTAGCGGGAGGTCCTGCTGAGCAGCTCCCTCAGTACTCACAGGGAGCTGCTCACGGGGAGGGGCCGAGCAGCTCACAACGTGTGTACATGTTTATGGCGGCACGAGGACTTCAAGGGTTACTTCCTGACACGGGGCCTGCCACCAAGCACAACCGGGCTTACCGAGTTCTCACACAGCTATACATCGTATAACACCAGACCACATGGTGAAATAAAAGCTTATTGCCAGAGCTTCATGCCGTTAGAATAATGAATAACTTCAGGGCCGCACTGTGCTCTAATTCACCAGGTCCATTGTCGTCATGATGCATGTATGCATTCCTGGTGAGTCATGATGCATCTTGGGTCCGAGATACTGAGGTGCTGAGATGCTGAACCATCGACTGAGCTCGAGGTATAGACCCTGGAGGGAGTTTAGGTGATTGGTTCAGAGGGTTATGGGTCACCTGGCCTCACTTTGCCCTATGTTCTCGCCCTATTTCTCACACATTATTTCATACAACCTCTCAAAAGCCTATGCATACTTGTGCAGACTCTAACCTACAGTATTTTTCTTTTTCCAACGCAAGGCTATTCTGGATAATTTGCCAAAACTTTTATATATAAGTATATCCATCCTGGTATGCAATAACGCTTAAGCATAGATTGATCTGTACAGTTGTATGCGATACTTGAAATGGTTGTTGTGCTCTTTTCATTTTTCACTCCTCCATGCATATAATTATTTATTTGGATAAGACTAATGGCAGAATGAAAAAATGAGAAATTTGATCATACATGCTACCAAGGATAAGCTGGTAAATAGACAAATAGTATTGAACAGTCCTAAGCCTCCGCATTCTTCTCATTGTTCACTATATTACAATTTTCAAATTATTTCAGTCTGTCTGACGAGTGATAGATCGCAGTGTATTCCCATGTTAACTGGTCGACTACCCAACCAGGGACAAGAACTAGGTAGTACCACGTGCACCACTCACTCTTTAATTCCAGACAACAGGTCCACTCTCTTATCTTTATAAGCACTTTTCATAGCAAGCGTCGGTACCGTCTGAGAAATGCAGGACGATTACACAATAAAAACCTGCTTCGGAATTCCTCGAAGCAAATCAATACAAGCTTGAAATTCCCCCGTGAATGCGTGGTGACTAAAATGCAAATGGCGGCCAATTTGTCTGAAGCGCCGCCAGGAAGCTGTACTCCCGAGGTGCACTCTGGGAGCCATCACCTGTGCCCGGCGTGTCTGTGGTAATGCGCTGGTGCCATTGTGACTGGTACCCATAGTGATAGCCTAGGTAGGTCTGTAATGGGGATTGTATGAGTTAACCCTTTAAGGGCCGCACAATGTGCTATGTCTTTTTGCTAGCATCCACCCTGCATGGATTCAGGTATGGCAGGTATACCTGCCAGGGCTACATTCACGCATCATGCCGACCTTTTAGTTATTAATCCAGCAGGCTCCCTATGCCTACATGCAGTTCCGGCGAGTTACTCGCCAGGGCTGTATTCATGCATTATAATGACCGAGGACATACAATTAAAGCTCTATACGACCCTTAACGGGCTAATTGGATGACTGCATTATGTTTCTTATTGATATGTAATAGCAAAGCTATTGTCTCCAGTATAATATACTAGTGTGCGTGTTATGGTGTTTGTAATAGAAAACATGTCATCGTGAATAATGGAGGGCTTGTCGAAAGAAAACAAAATGATGGAGGATAAATCACTTTCAATTCTAACTTCTTTCTATATCATATTGCATGAGGAAGGCACAAGCCCGGCTGCCATACTAGATGCACACATTCGCTATTGAATAGAGATAAAAATAATAATCTAAATTGATGAGGTAAGTCAAATTATATAGTAGCAATATGTCATGGCATATATGTAAGCTAATAAGGTAATTAATAAGTAAGCCAGTGGTGCCATAAACATAGGCCTACGTCTCCAAGTGTTTCTTTGGATTAAATCAAGAGACAGTTCTTGAAATGAATGGGATCGTCACTCATGGATATGACAGGGATACATGATGTTTCCATGGATACATCCTAGTGACCCACATTGAGTCATTCATAGTTTTATAGAAGGGCAGTTCAGGGTAGCTCATCACGACTAGGTGAATACCTTAACCCTTTAAGGGCCACATAGTGCTTTCATGTGCTATCTCCTTGGTACTAAGTAGTCATGATGCATGACTGCAGCACTGGTGTGTCCGCTCGCAAGGGCTGCATTCATGCATCATGCTGACCTTCCAGGAGTGTATGAACCCTGTAGGGTAAGCATAGTGCTTTAGTGCAGCCCTGTCTAGGTATTTGACAGGGCTGTATTTATTAACGATGAGCACATCAAAGCACTATGCGGCCGTTAAAGGGTTAAGTGGTGATGCCTTCCGCATCCTTACATACCCCCACACAGAGGGTGCATTGAAAACGGGTACAGTGGTTGGCACTTTCATGGGGTATCAATATTTCAAAAAGTAATAGTTATCAATTGCCTGAATGTTTTGGATAAGCAAAAGGAAAATGGCACAGAAGATTGCCAGAAAGAAGCCCAGAACCCCCCCCCCCCCCACCCCCCACCCCAAAGAAAAATACTGCCATTAGCAGCATGAATACTATGAGCGTGGAAAAGAAAGGGGGAAGGACCAGATGAAATAGAGAAACTAGAAGGGAATCACATGTTTATATAAAATGAGGGATTATAGAACAGCTTTCTATTGGGTTACCCAGTCCCGATCCCACCCCTTCTGTTTTTCTCCTGTGCCTTTTTTCTCCTACAAGTCCTTCTCTCCTACACTTAGGATAGAATTAGATAATGGGTACCTGGCAATGGGTGAGGTATTTGTAGTGTAAGCTGATAGTAGTCACAGTCATATCCAAGTACAAATACTGAGTCTGTTTTATCCCTTTACCCTACTGTGCAATTATTCCATTAGACTACATTCCCTACAATACCATCCCCTCCCCTCCTCCGGCACTTATCCCACTGCTTTTGTACTATACATTGGAACATGCCCCATCAGCTTTGTCATGTTTTCCATCTACAAATCCCCCATCCCCAACCTAGCCTGAAGTTCCGCCCATGCCCTACTAACCGTTACAATGCTACAATGTGTACAGTATATTTTGTGGTGTTTCCTTTGTCGCCATAATGATGAATGGATTCATGCATCATGACGACCTTTCGGGAGTGTATATCCTGAAGGGCCTGCATGATTCTTGAATGCAATACTGGCGAATTACTCACCAGGGTTGCATTCCTGCATTATGACGGTAAAGGGTATGATGCATTAAAGGACTAGGTTGTACTTAAAGGCTTAATATTGGAACATGCCCCATCAGCCCCATAACTTTCCCAATCCAGTCACAACAGGAGTGCATGTCTGTTCAAAGTCTTTCCTTCAGTGCCTAGACTGTCCTTACCTGCTGTCTTCTGTACAGTCGTGTGCAGGGATGGTAGTTACTGATTAAAATACATTTCTCTACATTCCCTGGTCATTTGATAGTAACAGATCCTCTGATTTTGGTAATTTACTATCAGAGATTATTAGAATTAGATACGGCAATTCCTGGGGGGAAAGTAAGAATTCCTACAAAAGTTGGAAAAGTGGTAGCTCTAATTTTCCACACAACTGAATAAAGAAGGTGTGAAAAAACCTTGATGGCAACTATATAAATTCAGTTTCCTTTCTCATTATGCTTTACAGACTTTAGAAACAGTAGACTTTAGATACTTCAATTTCACACCTGTAGGTCTTGATAAAAAACTCAGTCCTGGTATTTTCAGGATTTGACTGGAACATACCTCTATTCATTCGTTTGGCCTCATACAAGGCACTATAGCTTTTCCAGCACTCTAAAACCATAGCAGCAGACGACATTTCTCCCAAATCGACATTTGCCGCCACTTAGTGCTACAATTCCCGGTATCTGGTAGCATGCACTGTTTTCAAAGGCTGGAACTGGTATTGGGATGTACCCTGTGACCTGCCCTACCCTAGCCCCCCTTGCCAGCAGGAGGCATACTCACACCTACACACCTACCCACAATGCCAACAGGGGAGGGGGTGAACATACACCTTCAGGTAGCAAAAGGTGGGGTGCTCTACTACAAGGTGGTGTGGTTTGCAGTATGGAGGTGTTACTACTCCCTACATGTATACAGCACACTATATAGCAAGTTGGGGATGGCTATTGGTTTATTTGTAAGTGGCTGCCATGGGCTAGTCACAGGGAAGCCATGGTTGTCAGCAAATGTTCAACGTCAGCTGCTAAGATTTTATGAACCATTAAATAACCTAATAATTGATATCTGCTGAACAATATGATACGATTTTCTGATTGGAATTTCCAACATATAGACATAACAGTTTATATAATAGTCTCGTTTTGCAGTATGTTTACATTGCGGTAGGTTTCCATTGCAGTTTTAGCCTAAGGAATGGAGATGGCAGATTGGTCTTGTTAGGTGCAGGAGGAGGAGGGTGGGAGTCAGGTGTGGGGGTGAGGTGAGTGGTATGTTGATACTCATGCTATATGAAGAACATGTATACATATCGATATGCACAGTGTTTTGACAACTGGGTCGGATCAATGCCCACCCTATGACTACTGGAGACTTCTCACATTCCTTTCCCCTTTCCTCCTCAACACTGCTCTCCCCTCTACCAAAGACAAATATCCCTTCTCTCAGTCTATCTATCCTCTCCCACGTCGCCATTATATGTTCCTGTCCCTGTATTTCTCCTTATCCCTGTACTTCCTATCGCTGTCTCTGTAGTTCTTTTGCCCCCCCCCCCCTTATATGTTATGGGCAAATACGTGCTAGCTCTCCTAGGTGCGAGTACAAACGTTAAAAGCGCAATCTTAATTAAGACATCTTAAAATGTCTTAACAGGATAGTGTATCTGCCACCTAGTGTAACATACCCACACTATGCTACCTGAGTTTTGCCTTTATAGTATGTACCCTGCACCCAGCTGAGACAATATAAACATCTAAAAGGAAAGAAAAAGAATTAAAAAAACGGGGGTTGGGGGGCAGAGCCCCCCATTACATACTAGTTAACTAGCCTATCCTACCACAGACTGTGTAGGCATATCACTACTAGTGGCGCCTTCTTCATTTTGCTTAGAAACATTTTTAAGATAGTCTAAGATAATTTGAGATAGGATTAAGATAGGTTAAGATAATTAAGACAATCATAATTCTGTGTTAAGAGAGTGGCGCCCTCTAGGGAGTAGTGTCAAAATTAATTTTAAGACAATTAAGACCATCTTAATTCTTAGGTTGAGATTGCGCTCTTAACGTTTGTACCCGCACCTAGGAGTGCTAGCACGGGCGTGCCTTATATGGTTGCCTGTGATAACGTTATAAAGATCACAATCGTTTGCAGTTCTGCATAAGAAGAAGTAGGATTGACAAGCCATGCAATGGCACTTAAAGTATACATCATCATGTCATGTGGCGTCCCTTGAGTGCGAAACTGTCATAACCCACACTTTTAATACCTAAGACTAGATAGAACCCTTTTGCACCGAATAGATGATATAACTCAAGTGGATTATTCTATCCATATCTATAACCTGGTTGAAAGATAGTTTAAAAATAAAATTACACAAGTCATATAAAGGGATTCTTAACTGAATTCTACTTTGGCAACTGCAGATTCAAACTTAGTAAGCTCCTTCAGAATGTATATGTCACGCGCAATATCGGAATTTGCGCAATATCGGAACTTCTACATGATTATAAAATCTATTATAAAATATATCATTGTATCCCTCAAACAGAGAAGTAGGGCAAGAAATATACCTGCAAGCACATTATTTTGTATCATTTGGGGCCGAGTTAGCAAAAGCCCTAATGTTTTATCACAGCAGAGGCATTTCTGCCACACCTTGTTCACAGCCACATACAGGTGTGACATGCATGTAGGTTCTCCCTGACGGTTTTCACAGCTCCAATATGCAGTACATCATCACCAAACACCAGTGAAATATATCTGTAGTTATAATAAAAACAGGCAGAAATTCTGAAACTGTGCAATCTAACTATCGTGCAATTCCGGAATTGCCCTGCGCAGTTCCGGAATTGTACAGGGGCAGTTCCGGAATTGTACAGATTCTGATTCTGCGCCTGACATATACAAGCCAAGCACACATGTTGCTGCAAATGCCAAGGGATACTTCCCAACATCATAAAACGTGCAAACATCGTTAGGAGACAATTTGTGTGTAATTAGAAATTCCAGGTTTTATGTTGTTTCCGGATTGGGTAGGGGATAATATTTCAAAGTAAAGATTGCCACTGAAAACAAATCGGCCCGACTGAAAAACGTCTCGTTAGTTTCGCTTCAGTGGACAGCAACCTCTGGGTTGTTTGGGTTGGCATGTCTTGCTCCACATGTTGAGTTAAGACTGAGACTGTGAGTTGGGCTCTCTATACCTATAGGCAGGAGTCAAGTTATATCTGAAACCTTGCTTCACTGCAACATGATATCTGCTTGTGTTAAACATTTTATACCAACAAGAATCTCCATTCATCATATACAAAGCTTTGCTATTATTGGTGAAATGCAAATGATACCATTTCTAAAAGGAATCTCAATATGCATAGTCTTCAGACATGTGCGTTCCGCCCAGCATGTGGGTCAGTGGCTGCGGCAGTCCAGGGATATCATGAAGCTATATATCAGCCTCAAGAGTTCCCTAAACTTGTTTAACACTAAAATCATGAAGATAGATCTAGGGCACTTCGTACTTTCATAATTCAATGAACCTGGGAATTTAAAGTAAAATCCTCCATCCTGTCTCTTTCTGTCAACCTGCCAATAATATTTGTAGAGTCCTGTTGTCATGGAAACACCATTATAATGACGTGTGGTAAGTGGGGGTTGACGAGGACCATCAGAACATAACAACTGGTGTCTTAACCCTTTAAGGACGACATCATTATTCAATATGATTTGTCATGATGCATGAATATACTCCTCGCAAGTTTACTTGCCTAGCTCCATTCATGCATTATGTCAATCCTTCCGGAGTGTACCAACTCCATAGGGTCGGCATGATGCTTGGATGTAGCCCTGGCGAGTTACTCACCAATGCTTTATTCACGCATTATAGCGAGAAGCATTGGTACATAACGATTTAATAATTATGTAATTATTAAAGTATTATGCGACCCTTAAAGGGTTAATTGCCTCAATGAGGCTACTTCATTAACTCACTTCTCTTTGGGGGCTTCGTATCAGTGTATAGGGTTGTGGAACTTTTGTGTTTGGGGTTTGGTAAGGGAAATGTGCAGCTTGTGTTTCCGTTTGTACCACTCTTTTTGCTACAACTAAGGTGCTTACCATCTCTTTTATGGCATTTATAAAGGTTATATTAACAATTGCGTTTCACACTTACTTCCACGCCTCGTTTCTGGTGTAAATTCGCCCACTTCTTTAATATGGCTGCAGATGGTGGAATACTAGAATCTATTATGTCTATGGCCTACAGTTCCCACTGCTGTTATTAGATGATCGATTTTGTATAAATTCGACACAATCTATTCAGACATGATATAACAGGAAGGGCCGGAGCCTGAACACACCATGGGATTATATTATTACGTTAATATCACACACAAGCGTCTAGTACCATTAAACTTAATCAATACAATCATATCTGGCTGATTCCGTGCCAAGGGTAATGAAGAGAGCTTTCAAGGAAAACTTATTGCATTGTGTAGAATTCTGATTAAAAATCTCGGGGGGACAATATTAGATACATAGGGTATTCAGAAGAAATATTGACATGGAAATCGGAGATGGTCACCTAAGGTGATCAATCGGTCATGATCACCCTAGGTCCTCTGTAGTGAGTACCTTCACATAGGGCTGTGTCTCACGACCTTGAGCCAATGTTTTTGTCTCTGACTGGGTGCCGTCTCTGACCAGGTGCCGTCTCTGACCGGGTGCCGTCTCTGACCGGATGTCACTTTGGGAGTTTGGTTATGTTCTACCAACAGCAAGAGACTAATAATAATCACATAAGAGCTGCCACAACGTTTTTACATATCCTTATATATATGAGTATAGGTTAACATTTAAAAAACACGTTTTTCTGACACCAGGTTAGAGACGGCACCCGGTCAGAGACGGCACCTGGTCAGAGACGGCACCCGGTCAGAGACAAAAACATTGGCTCAAGGTCGTGAGACACAGCCATAGGCCTGGGTTTTCAGTGTACATGTATTATCTGTAGACTCTCTCTCAGCAGGGTTTTAATTAGAGTGACATGAGAGAGAAATGATGTAGACAGCCAGCCAGCCACTGGGAAGGGGGATGGCTGTGGTGAGACCATCCCAGGTGTCGTTATCAGCTAGAGAATTGATGATTCTATTGTACACTACCAGGAATGGTGTTTGAGGAGGAAGGCACCCTTTGTCTATAAGTATACATTGTTAAACCCTTCTTCCAGCAGGGCATCTGGTGGTCATTGGGCAGAATCTGATGGGCATTGGGCATCATCCGATGGTTATTGGGCAGCATCTGATAGCCGTTATGTAACATGGACATTTGGGGAGCTGGTTGGTCATTTCATGGTCAGCATCTGATGGCCATTTGGATGCATCTGATGGCTATTGCGATGCATCTGATGATGGCCATTGAGAAGCATGTAATGGTCATTATGTAGCATCCGATCGCCATCGGGCAGCAACTATTGAGGTTATTGGACAATGTCCGATGGAATCAGACTTCATCTTGTGTTATTTGATGAAATGGAGGTCACCTATATTCTTATTAGTGTATAGTATTGTAATATAAAGATAAAGAAGAGGAAGAAAACAGAGTGTCCACTCTCCTACGATTCGTGGCTTTACATTGGCTGTGCCACCGTCCTGCCGTCACCCTTATCCCCAGATTCCACAGAGCTAGAATTCTACTGATATCAATTTAGCCCCATAGCTGTCAAATGCGGAGTCTTGGTGCATACTTAGGTCGGTCCCAATCACACAAATTATCTTTACAACTCCCTACTACTTTTCAACCAGCAATCTACTCCCTGCAAGGCGAATGACACGCTATACTTTAATTTTAGCCCGCAGAAAGATTGACAAGTGGAATCTGGGTGTTAACCACCACTACCCCAACCCACCCAGCGACTCACCACCATAACATACACAAACAGTGGGCCATCTAACAGACCGATCAACTCAATGACATGGATCTGTGGTGCGGGCTCCCATGCAATAGCCGCGCCTGTATACATAACGGTGACCGTGTTTGTCCCGCCCCTACTCCCCCATAATAACCTCATCCCGCCAACACACAGCCCCGCCACACTCAGCCCAGCTGCCACTTCTGATACCTTTTTGATATTTTATATTTTGTAACCCGTTTGGCTCGTTTATGCATCCCATTCTGGATATTTCCCTAGAAAAGATCATGGGAAACTCTCTTTTGATATCCTTCTTGTGAATATCTTTTTTGAAAAGCAATAGCAATGTTTAACTGCAATGCGTGCTTGTTATATCATAGTGTGGTGTAGAAAAGCGGGAATGATTTGAAAACCTCCAAACATAATCATGTGGCCCTTAGATTGCATCACATGATTATCAATTGTAATCTCCTATTTTGCAGCTACTATGGAGAGTGGCTGGAATCCCAATAAGCTCCCAATAGTTAGTAATTATTCAAACTAGTTGTTTAAAACTAATGTACATTATAAGGTTTTATACATTATTATTATTAAATGTTAGATGTAGTCACACGCTTGGTGCTTCCACCCAGCATTTAACAGTTAGACAGGCAGGGATATAAGAACACGTCGTTCCTCCACGGCATGCAGCAGATATCACTCTCTCCTCTGAGTGAGCAGCTCAGCATGTAAAGGACTGTGTGTACAAAGAGGGGTAAACATCTTGGTTGACGATCCTTCCGACCTCCTGAACACAGCTCACCTTCCTTACAGCAAACACAGTATGTTCCCTCCCTTCCTGAGGGACTCGGCTTGAGGGACTCAGAGCTGCTCATCTCCATAGTTACAATGAGCAGCTCCTGAGCCGCTCCTCTCTCCTTTCAACACCCCCTTAGTCCTATTGTAGCAGGTCTTGATACTGCTGTCGGTACAGCCTGTTATGGCTGAACCTACCCCAGAGGCAACCCCCAAAATCTCACAAGATTTCCAAACAGTATCTTAGCCAATTGTTTAATAGTTTACTTTTCTCTTTTCAAAACTACCTTTCTATACAGATTGGCACAGGGTAAAAATCTGCTTCCTACTCCCCTGTATGTACATGTAGATCCTATCTACAAGTGAGTTGGGCCAACTTGGGGAGGGAATCTCCCGTTTAACAAGGGAACCCATAGGTACGTCGCAATAGACTCCAGTGCGGCGAAACGCCCCCTCGTGTCTTGGGGCAGAACTAGGCTCCCCTATCACCAGGTCATGCTGGGAGCAGTTCCGCTTCCGGGTCACACAGCAGGGGACGACGGGAAAGAAGACAGTGGCTTCTTTGGAAGCCAAGATGGCGGACCGGAAAAGTAGCTTGATGAGTAATTCATGAGTTGTTTTAGGTTTAAGTGGTGGGTTGAGTAGGGGGGGGGGGGCGTAACATTAGGAGGGTATACAGTTCGGTAGACTGAGGGTTATCTGCAATACTTCCCAGACTTTCTACCCTCGTTATCTTTCTGCAATACCAGACTTTCTACACCCCTAGAACATCTCTTTCATCCCTATAATAGAAGGCACATACAGAAATTTAACTATTATAATCTATATTAAACGAGAGGAAAATGACAAATCACGAACTAATTCTGATATCCTTGACATACAGCCTACAGGCCAGCTCTGAAGTGAGTCATCCATATACATAAAGCCCCCATTGCCAATGAACGATGGGTTATATTATTTTTGCAGGTTCCTGCAGAGAGTAAGGTTGTGTGTGTGTGTGTGTGTGGTCTCACTGTGGACATCATGAGTCCGGACAACTACCAGGTGCTCTACACTGTAAAAATATTCCGTTGAATATACGGAGAATCAGTGTAAAATTTTACGGTGATTCATCATAACATATGATTACGGTGAGGCAATGTAAAATCAATCAGTTTTACTTTGAATATCCGTAATCCAGTACAGTGAAACACCGTTTATTTTTTACAGTGAAACACAGTTTATTTTACGGTGAAGCTACGTTTAATTGATTTCAGTTTTATCACACCAGGTGGCAGTTTGGTTCATGAGGAGATTTTTCTAGATGCTAGGAACACCAATTTTGTGGTGATAAGAAAAATATATACAGATACAGCTGTAATGTTTGCTCTGTAGCCATCCTAGAGTTACTTCTGCTCATGGACTGGTATTACTAAGTGTCATGAAGCATTCTATAAGGCTTTCATAGACTAATTCCTAATGATTAGGTCTGAAGTCTTGACACTAAGATGATATTGCTGATTGGTACCAAATTGGGTTTGGAACCATGTTGAGCATGGAGTTAGGTATAGGGGGATAAATGAACTGAATAACACTGGGACAAATCAGTTAAATTACACAAAATACCATTACAATACCATTACTCAGAATACAGTGATGTTTTGTATTCTGTTAAAATAACGGTGATTCACAGTTCCGTAGAAATGACGGTGACTTGGGAAAAAACGGTGACCGTGAAAATAACTGTGAAAATCCGGCACCCAGTGGTGCCAGTGAATCACCGTTTTTTTAACAGTACTGAGAATCACTGTTAGAAAAATTTATAACTGAGATTTCTTGTTTAAAAATAACGGTGACAGTTCCGTAAAAATAACGGTGACTCAGGAAAAAACAGTGACCGTTAAAATAACGGTGAAAGTCCGGCACCCAGTGGTGCCAGTGAATCTCCGTTATTTTAACGGAATTTTTTTTACAGTGTACCCATCGACATCCTCATCAGGATCCGTCCTAACCTCTCCCCTCCGTTACACACCCCTTCACCTGCCTGTCTTCACCCCATATACCGCCCACTTATCACAGTTTCCTAGCAGAAGGAAAAACATGGCTCTCTGAAGCGATAGATGCTCTGCTTGGGTTAAATATTGCCCAATACCTAGCACCTTGGAACATGATTATTCAAATCATAACATTACTGCAAATATTTTTAATTTTAGATAAAATGGCAACGTTTATATTATTTAAGCATGAAAATGATATTAGCCCATATTTACATAATTTATTTTATTGAACCAAATAGCCAAACGACCGCCGATTTATAATTGTTATTTCACATGGTAACTTTCTAGAATAAAACCAACCGTTAATATCAAGGAACTGATATTTTAACGATGAGAACAGGCTCCAGTAGACCCCAGATAACAATCAGACGTGTGGGCGTTAACACATAGGTTATGGCCCCTGTTACAAGGAGGCTATAGACATTGAGAGAAGGGAACCCTCAATGTCCAACCCTCCCTAAATCAGCCCTTAACACAGGTGAGACACTGGGGTAGCACAGGGTGCTGGAGGAGCTGCCACCTGGGGCTGTCACCTCTCCATGTTAGCCTGATGTAGCACCTGGCTGCAGGCCCACTGCTCCTGCTCATAATACACCCCATGGAGAAGGCTGATAAGAGCAGTAGAGGTGCTTCAATCCACCATATTTCTTTATCTTCATGATATGTGCATGCAGCACCGGTCAGTAACTCACTGGTGCTGCATTTTTGAATCATACCATATACTTTTAGGGTTTGGTGCATTTTCGAAGGGTCAGCGCATTGCACCATTACAACGTTGGCAAGTTACGCACTGGTGTTGCATTGTCATTGGTGCATCATAACGACCATGAGCATGCATATGAGCATGATGCATTGACACATCATGTCGTCTTTAAAGGGTTAAAGTAGCTTTAGCCTGATATGTAGGGGGCTGCGTGTAGGTATACGGGTTGTAGTGTGTGGCTTCAGGGGGGATTGTATATGCAATGTAGGGGTATTGCATCCTAGGGGTAGCCTATGTGTACTCGATGATACCTATATGGCTGAATGTATTATGTGAAATCCTGTTTTTCTTCATCACCAGATTCGTAATAATAATTATGTACAAGATGGTGGTATTATCATCTGCCCAAATCGAATGCAGTACGTCATGATTGTGTGCTACTAGTATACTATCAGCCAGGTTTATCTGAATTTGGATGCCAATAACTAAGTATACACAGAGAAAAGAAGTAGAATCACTGTGACTCCCGACCTGATCACCGAGGTAATTCTCCCTAGACTATAAGTGACTCCCTAACATTAGCATGACTCTATAAGAACTCTATAATGAATACTATATGACTGGGAGTCACCTTAGAATCTGGGGAAGAGTTATCTCAGTGATCAAGTCCAGACGCCCATTTGGGAGTCACCGTGATTCTACTTCTTCTCTCTGTGTACAGGCCTATGCACAGGAATTCTCAAGTTTGTCAATCATTCAATTGAACATTCAATAAAAGTATTATATTATGATGTAATCATTGCCGAATTCAAGGGAAAATTCTAATGAAATCAGAGAGTTTAAACAGACATCCTCACTAAGGGTCCATATTTTGTTTGTAGTTTTTCTAACATCATACCGTGAATGAAGCTTTAAGATGTGCATCAATGTATCTCGTTTCAGTATTACTGATGCTCTTGAACCTCAGACTTTCCTATGTAAAAATCTGCGGAGACACTATCCTTTTAATGATGGTATGCTGTCTCGAGGCTTCATGTTCATTCGTTGTCATAAATTACCAACGCATCAAAACTGCATTGGTGGACCATGCCGACCCTTAGGGAGTGTCTCAATGCCGCAAATTCGGCACGCTGTATGGGCATAATATAGTTATGAACTATGGCTACAATCATGCATCATAATGACAAAATGTTCATTAGATACATTAAAGCACTATGCTGTCTTACAAGCTCTACTCACATACAGGTGCGTCTGTATCTGCAGGCAAGTCTTCTTCAACAATTACCTTGATCCATATAAAACAGGGCAGCATACTGTGTTTGACTGAGGAGAATGTGTTCAGTCAATTTAACTCTTTAAGGGCAGGATAATGTTATGTCATTTGCCTTCGTGATACATGAATCTAGCTCTCGGCAATGCTGCGCCTCAATGCATCATGACGATCATACGAGGTTGTACCGTTGATAATGATAGAGTACCAATGGGGCGGCATGATGCACCAATGCAGTGCCGGCAGGTTACTCGCCAGTACTGTGTTGGTGCCTCATGATGATAAATGTTGCTTTAATGCAATATGTTGTCCATAAAGGGTTAAGGTGTGGGAAAGGAACAGCAAGCAGCTGTTACAGCACAAGGTGGTGAGTCCTCATTATTCTAAGGGCGCGTGCCGTCTGAGAGGAAATAGATTTTATTAGAAATGATAGGAAATGTGCTGCTTCACAGTTGAAGTTTTCCCAAAGTGAAGACTGTAGTCTAGATCAGGCATACAATATAGATAATGGGGCCTGTGTCTGTATTTTAAGTCCTTAAAGTTGAACCCTTTAAAATGCATCACGGTGACCCTATAGGCCGGGCCAGCATGATACTCTGCTTCAATGCAGCACTGTCTAGTTAATTGCTGCATTCATGCATCACGACGACAAATGGACTATCAAAGCCTCATTAGAAACAGTTACACAGAGAAAAGAAGTAGAATAACTGTGACTCCCGACTTGATCACGGAGGTGAATCTCCCCAGGACTATGAAGTGGTTCCCTAACATTAGCAGGATGCTATAATAACTCTATAATGACTCCTATTCTAAGACTCTAATGATTGGGAGTCACTTTAGATCGGGGGGAGAGTTACCTCAGTGATCGAGTCCAGACTACACACACAGAAAAGTGAGAGTCATTGTCGCTAAGGTGAGGGTAGTTTTAGCGACAATGACTCACTTTTCTGAGGGTGTACCATTTGGGAATCACCGTGGTTCTACTTCTTTTCTCTGTGTAGGGAGCTAATTCAGCCCCATTACTTGTGCTTTTCCCCTTAAGTCATCGCCTGTTTTCGATTCGTGCTGCAGTTTCATCATGATCTCTTTAAAAAAACGAAGCCTAATACATATCTAGTATTGTGACGTTGTTGGCATTATTTTCTTTCGCTGATAATGCATGCTAGTGAATACTAATAACACAAATACTACTTGTGGTATGATGCTAGCTAATGTAAATGGCGCCGAGGTAGTGCCCTCTATTGGCAGAAGGTTCAACTACCAGTCGTCCACACGCGGATGCTGACCTATCAGATACCCCGTTACATGAAGGGGCAGGGACCAATCAGATGTTGCGTTACATGTGGGGTGCGGTGGGTATTGGGCAAACATTTGGGTTAGGCTCTTGGACCTGTAGGGCCATTACTGAAAACATAAACCACACCACTGTGATGTGTATAAACTGTGTCTGCTCACAGGATGGTAGGCGTAAGGAGGGTGATGGGAAGGGGGCTGGGGGCCAGTCTCATCAGGGGCACTCATTCTGTAACGAGAGGTGGCGACAGGGAGCTGCATTAGTCTCTGGATGTCCATCCTTAGCCATCTATTATATGGCTAATGTCTGCTCACAGAAAAGTAAAGGTGTCAACTGTGTCTCTCACCTGGCACTGGTAAAATAGAGAGTCAAACAGCGAACAAAGTCCAACTCAAGACCTTTCAGGAAATGTTATATAACCCTTGTCTTAAAATAGGAAATGAAGTTAGTGCATGCCTTCCAACATCAAAACAGCAGTGTTGAATAATATGGATATTGATCAAATAGTTCTGGGCAGCAAAGGGTTAAATGAAGGATTAACTTGAGTTGGGTCTCTCCCATCAGTGTCAACAACTTTAGTCCACTCTGTACTATCAGTGTCAACCCAAGTTGACTCTTCATATAGGCAGTGTCAATAGCTGTATGACACGCCGTTCTTACCAGAGCCACGTTGGAGACACAGTTGACTCCTTTACTTTCCTGTGTGTGTGGCAAGGTCAACTCGCTGTTCGAGTCCAAACACTAAGCATGTGTAGGAGAGTGAGGCTTCTGCTTGAGGCCTGAACCAATCAGAGAGGAGTTTCGACATATCTGTATGGGTATCATAATGGGTAGCACTGTTTGAGATGGTATGCGCTCTCTATGGTAGAAGAAAGGGTATACACTGGCTACTAACCGGGGGCACCTGCATATCAACTATTATAAAATAAAATAACAATGAAGACTTCATTTAAGCATAATTATAGGAATCGTATAAAAGGATGGATCTATTATTCGTTTTAATAATTAGAGATAACTTACTACAGTTATCTAAATAAAAGGTCCCCTATTGATGCCACTGTCTATTGAGTGTCTGGTATATAACAACCATGCCAGTCTGTTACACAGCTCTTCACAACAGTCTACCACCTCCTCATTCAGTGAGACAGGACACCCAAACAATCCTGCACCACTCAGCTGCCTCCTCATGTCCCACTCTATACACTACTACTGTATCATGCTATAGTAGGAGCTGGTGTATATGATCATATGTGAAGGGGCTAGCACAGGAAGTTTATGGCTACTTTGGCTCTTTCCCTATCTCTAACATGGTGGTTAAGGGCTCTATCAGGTCTAACTCTGTTTATGGACAAAAGCCAAGTGACAAGCACATTTCTCTTTGTGTATATCCTGTCCTCTGATATAGTTACTGTTACTGTTAGACTGTTTGAATACATGAGGCTAAGGGTTGTGTTTTATGTCGGTCATTTGTATCAACTACTCTTTTAGTCTCTGGAGGAAAGAAGTCAAACTATTCGCATTTCAAAACAATCATTGTGCATGGACGCTCAGACATGATTGAACCTCCTACATATGCAGTGAATATCCATATCATTTTCTTATACTTCATGTAGCCCTATTGCCTGTTAACTATTGTTATGGCATAGGAATGTCCCTCAGATTACGCACCATCATGTTTGGACAGTATTCAGATACACTCACCTACGTTTATTGTTCACTACTATACATTTTAAGGAAATATCACATTCTTCTGTTTCTTGTGTCCCTCCTGCAGGAACACGTTCTTTACTTACTTACTCTGACAACCCACAAGTGAACGATTCAACTTGACAACTCACCTAAAAAGAGGACATAAATATCACATATTAGAACAACGTTCAGGGTACAGTTTGTATAGCAATAGTAAGTTTAGTACTAGTACCCTTCGCATTCTGAGGATGTACACATTGCTGCAATAAGTAATGCTCGATCATGAAACAAATCCCCAGTTGTAAAAAGGTTTACAAATGACAAAAAGTATTCTGTATTCGGTAAACATGTGACTCGGTTTAGTTGTAATATCTGGGATAGTGCATAGCAAACGACCGAAGAAATACCCACTGTCTTCCTGAATTACATCAGATCAATTAATAACTTCAGACAATGCTTTCAGTGACATGACCTCCACCTTATCAGTAGCTTCAGGGTGTGTTGCCAGAAAATGTCAACGCCTAGATTGTTAAGTGTTCTGTGTTTCTAATAGACACATTGTTGGCACTGGCTCTTCTAAAGCTATGCAAATGCATGCGTTGCAATTAATAATATTCTATTATTGAATGAAGGCTTGGCTATTGTTGAAAAAGTGACGTTGGAAACAAGCTTGCTCTTCAGATTGTTCTGTGGCATTTCGTTTTATGGACATGCCGTGATCTACTCTGAGAGTGGGCATGATAGTGTCATGGCAACCATATCAGGCGAACAGATAACAGCAGTAAAAACATTCAAAATACTAAAATGATTAAAGCTTAAAAACCAGGAATTCCGTGATATGCTATGGGAGCTGGCAAATGTAGGTCTGTCATAGGGTGGTCTGGTGGGGTCTGTAGTTTGGATGTCCCACGGTTAGGGAATCACACTAAAAACAGATATAGACATGGGAAAATAGGAGCCAGGGGAGATGTAGATGATATATCAGTGTGTACAGTGATAACGGTCCACTATTCATAAAACACCCTCCCCAATGGCAGGGCAGGCATTTGGAGGACAGCGTTGTAGTGGTACTATTTATTTTTTTACCTCAATTTTCAGTTTTCTTGGTGTGGGGTTGGGAGAGGGTGTGTCTAGTACCAAGAGACTGGCGCCAGGTGTTTTTGTTACAAACACGAGATGAGGGAATATCCATTGATGACATTAAGTTCAATATGAACCCGAAATTGAGATAAAAAATCAAATGATAGTACAAAGTCAACGCCCACAGTGGGTACTATATATATATATATATATATATATATATACATACATGCAACCCGGTTTGTGGGATCTTTCGCTGTTCTCAGACCCACGTAGTGGGGTCATTCCAAAATTGTGGGATCTTTTGCAAGACCCCGCAACCCACCCGGGCTAAAATGATCCTATCTTCTATGATATGGAAAGATTTTTGGTTAAAAACATTTTTTTATGAAAACCCCACAATGTTTTCAAGTTTATTATTGATTCCCTAACCTGCTCCCAGGTGTCTCTACCCATCACAAACTACAGCCAGAGTATATATATATACATCCTGTGTGGTCATGCTTGAGTGAGCACATGAAGGTCAAGCTGCCTCAGATCCAGGATCCCATAATAGAGGGAGATATCACAAATATCATATATACAGTCTAATACCATCAAATATGGACTTAATCAATAAGAAAGGAAATTAGATTGGTTAAGTATTATTTTTCTAAACATGTAACCACTCCACGAATGATAATTATGGTATAATGTCAGGATCCAACAACCCATGTAGAAAAATTACAAAGGATCCCACTATCCAGGAGCAAAACTGACACACACTAATAAATATATATATGTGCATATGTATATTATATACTGATTTGACTTGTGGGATCCTAGGTTCCCATTGAGAATCCCACAAGCTCATATCTAAAAAGCAGTGAGGTGGGGTGACATGGATGAGGTGAGGGTGATGTGGATAAGTGGAGTTTACATAGATAACGTGGGGGTGACATGTAAGTGTTAGAGGTGTGAGAGGGTGCAGATGACGACTGAGGAGTGTGAGGGGGTGTGGCAGGGTGCAGATGATGACTGAGGAGTGTGAGAGGGTGTGGCAAGGTGTAGATGACAACTGAGGAGTATCAGGGGGTGTGGCAGGGTACAGATGACGACTGAGGAGAGTTAGGGTTGTGGCAGGGTGTAGATGACGACTGAGGAGTGTGAATGGGTGTGGTAGGGTGTAGATGATGACTGAAGAGAGTTAGGGGTGTGGCAGGGTGCAGATGACGACTGAGGAGTATCAGGGGGTGTGGCAGGGTGCAGATGACGACTGAGGAGAGTTAGGGTTGTGGCAGGGTGTAGATGATGACTGAGGAGTGTGAATGGGTGTGGTAGGGTGTAGATGATGACTGAGGAGAGTTAGGGGTGTGGCAGGGTGCAGATGACGACTGAGGAGTGTGAGGGGGTGTGGCAGGGTGCAGATGACGACTGAGGAGTTTGAGGGGGTGTGGCAGGGTGTAGATGACGGCTGATGAGTGTGAGGGGGTGTGGCAGGTTGCAGATGACGGCTGATGAGTGTGAGGTGGTGTGGCAGGGTGCAGATGACGGCTGAGGAGTGTGAGGGGGTGTAGCAGGGTGCAGATGATGACTGAGGAGTGTCAGGGGGTGTGGCAGGGTGCAGATGACGACTGAGGAGTGTCAGGGGGTGTGGTAGGGTGTAGATGACGACTGAGGAGTGTCAGGGGGTGTGGTAGGGTGCAGATGACGACTGAGGAGTGTCAGGGGGTGTGGTAGGGTGTAGATGACGACTGAGGAGTGTCAGGGGGTGTGGCAGGGTGCAGATGACAACTGAGGAGTGTCAGGGGGTGTGGCAAGGTGTATGATAACAGAGGAGTGTCAGGGGGTGTGGCAGGGTGCAGATGACAACTGAGGAGTGTCAGGGGGTGTGGCAGGGTGTAGATGAAGGCTGAGGAGAGTCAGGGGGTGTGGCAGGAAGTAGATGAAGACTGAGGAGAGTCAGGGGCTCTGGCAGTGTGTAGATGAAGACTTGTGAATATCAGGGGGTGTTGCAGGGTGTATGTGCCTACCCGAGGATATCAGGGGGTATGGTAGGGTGTATACATATGCCACCAGGACAATGTCAGGAGTGTGGCAGGGTGTATATGATGGCTTCAGGATTGCAGAGGGTATAGCAGGGTGTATATGTCGAATTTGAGGATGATGTTAGTGAGATGACTTTGATGTGGACAAGGTGAGCGTGACAGGCACTATAGATCAATGCAGCAGAGAGGGCTGCCTGCACCATAATATAGATGTGTACACGTACTGGTTTTAGTAGAATCCCATTGTTTGTGATGTATTTGTTTGCAAAAATCTCATACTTATCAAGATATTAACAGGATCATATCTAAAGTTGTATACATTAGCATGATAGATGTGAGCTTATATTATGGTGGACGAGGTGAGGTGGACATATCTGTGCAGTGAAAGGAGAGTCAGGGAATAAGGTAGAGCGTAAATGACGACTGAGGAGTATGAGGGGGTGTGGCAGGGTACAGATGACGACTGAGGAGTGTGAGAGTGTGTGGCAGGGTGCAGATGATGACTGAGAAGTGTCAGGGGTTGTGGAAGAGTGAAGATGACGACTGAGGAGTGTCAGGGGGTGTGGTAGGGTGTAGATGACGACTGAGGTGTGTCAGGGGGTGTGGCTGGCTGTATATAACGAATGAGGAGAGTCAGGGGGTGTGGCTGGGTGCAGATGACGACTGAGGAGTGTCAGGGGGTGTGGCTGGCTGTATATAACGAATGAGGAGAGTCAGGGGGTGTGGCAGGGTGCAGATGACGACTGAGGAGTGTCAGGGTGTGTGGCATGGTGCAGATGATGACTGAGCAGGGTGTACATGCAGACTTGAGGAAGTCAGGGGGTGTGGCAAAGTGTATGTGCCAACCTGAGGATATCAGAGGGCGTGGCAGGGTCTACATGCCACCAGGACAATGCCAGGGGTGTGCCGAGGAGTACATAGCACCTTCAGGATTGCAGAGGGTATAACAGGGTATGGCAGGGTGTATATGCCGACTTGAGTATGCCAGGGGGTGTGGCAGGGTGTATATCAGGACTTGAGGATGTCAGGGGGTGTGGCAGGGTGTATATGCCGACTTGAGAATGTCAGGGGGTGTGGCAGGGTGTATATGCCGACTTGAGTATGTCAGGGGGTGTGGCAGGGTGTATATGCCGACTTGAGGATGTCAGGGGGTGTGGCAGGGTGTACATGCCGACTTGAGGATGTCTAGGGGTGTGGCAGGGTATATATGCCGACTTGAGTATGTCAGGGGGTGTGGCAGGGTGTATATGCCGACTTGAGAATGTCAGGAGGTGTGGCAGGGTGTATATGCCGACTTGAGTATGTCAGGGGGTGTGGCAGGGTGTATATGCCGACTTGAGGATGTCAGGGGGTGTGGCAGGGTGTACATGCCGACTTGAGGATGTCTAGGGGTGTGGCAGGGTGTATATGCCGACTTGAGTATGTCAGGGGGTGTGGCAGGGTGTATATGCCGACTTGAGAATGTCTGGAGGTGTGGCAGGGTGTATATGCCGACTTGAGTATGTCAGGGGGTGTGGCAGGGTGTATATGCCGACTTGAGGATGTCAGGGGGTGTGGCAGGGTGTATATGCCGACTTGAGAATGTCAGGGGGTGTGGCAGGGTGTATATGCCGACTTGAGGATGTCAGGAGGTGTGGCAGGGTGCATATGCTGACTTGAGTATGTCAGGGGGTGTGGCAGGGTGTATATGCCGACTTGAGTATGTCAGGGGGTGTGGCAGGGTGTACATGCCGACTTGAGTATGTCAGGGGGTGTAGCAGGGTGTATATGATGGCTTCAGGATTGCAGAGGGTATAGCAGGGTGTATATGTCGAATGTGAGGATGGTGTTGGTGAGATGACTTTGATGTGGACAAGGTGAGCGTGACAGGCACTATAGATCAATGCAGCGGAAAGGGCTGCCTGCATCATAATATAGATGTGTACACGTACTGGTTTTAGTAGAATCCCATTGTTTGTGATGTATTTGTTTGCAAAAATCTCATACTTATCAAGATATTAACAGGATCATATCTAAAGTTGTATACATTAGCATGATAGATGTGAGCTTATATTATGGTGGACGAGGTGAGGTGGACATATCTGTCCAGTGAAAGGAGCGTCAGGGGATAAGGTAGAGTGTAAATGACGACTGAGGAGTATGAGGGGGTGTGGCAGGGTGCAGATGATGACTGAGAAGTGTCAGGGCGTGTGGAAGAGTGAAGATGACGACTGAGGAGTGTCAGGGGTTGTGGTAGGGTGTAGATGACGACTGAGAGTGTCAGGGAGTGTGGCAGGGTGCAGATGACGACTGAGGAGTGTCAGGGGGTGTGGCTGGGTGTATATAACGAATGAGGAGAGTCAGGGGGTGTGGCAGGGTGTAGATGATGACTGACGAGTGTGAGGGGGTGTGGCAGGGTGCAGATGACGACTGAGGAGTGTGAGGGGGTGTGGCATGGTGCAGATGACGACTGAGCAGGGTGTACATGCAGACTTGAGGAAGTCAGGGGGTGTGGCAAGTTGTATGTGCCAACCTGAGGATATCAGAGGGCGTGGCAGGGTCTACATGCCACCAGGACAATGTCAGGCGTGTGCCGAGGAGTACATAGCACCTTCAGGATTGCAGAGGGTATGACAGGGTATGGCAGGGTGTATATGCCGACTTGAGTATGTCCGGGGGTGTGGCAGGGTGTATATGCCGACTTGAGGATGTCAGGGGCTGTGGCAGGGTGTATATGCCGACTTGAGAATGTCAGGGGGTGTGGCAGGCTGTATATGCCAACTTGAGTATGTCAGGGGATATGGCAGGGTGTATATGCCGACTTGAGTATGTCAGGGGGTGTGGCAGGGTGTATATGCCGACTTGAGTATGTCAGGGGGTGTGGCAGGGTGTATATGCCGACTTGAGGATGTCGGGGGGTGTGGCAGAGTGTATATGCCGAATTGAGAATGTCAGGAGGTGTGGCAGGGTGTATATGCCGACCTGAGGATGTCAGGGGGTGTGGCAGGGTGCACATGCCGACTTGAGGATGTCTAGGGGTGTGGCAGGGTGTATATGCCGACTTGAGGATGTCAGGGGGTGTGGCAGGGTGTATATGCCGA
This sequence comes from Harmothoe impar, assembly GCA_947462335.1. NCBI lineage: Eukaryota > Metazoa > Annelida > Polychaeta > Phyllodocida > Polynoidae > Harmothoe > Harmothoe impar. Next base: position 33,628,771 of record OX381720.1, read on the forward strand.
CTTGAGGATGTCAGGGGGTGTGGCAGGGTGTACATGCCGACTTTAGGATGTCTAGGGGTGTGGCAGGGTGTACATGCCGATTTGAGTATGTCAGGGGGTGTGGCAGGGTGTATATGCTGACTGAGGATGTCAGGGGGTGTGGCAGGGTGCAGATGACGACTGAGGAGTGGCAGGAGGTGTGGCAGGGTGTATATGCCGACTGAAGATGTCAGGGGGTGTGGCAGGGTGTATATGCCGACTTCAGGATGTCAGGGGGTGTGGCAGGGTGTATATGCCGACTGAGGATGTCAGGGGGTGTGGCAGGGTGTATATGCCGACTTCAGGATGTCAGGGGGTGTGGCAGGGTGTATATGCTGACTTGAGGATGTCAGGGGGTGTGGCAGGGTGTATATGCCGACTTCAGGATGTCAGGGGATGTGGCAGGGTGTATATGCCGACTTGAGGATGTTAGGGGGTGTGGCAGGGTGTATATGCCGACTTGAGTATGTTAGGGGGTGTTGCAGGGTGTATATGCCGACTTGAGGATGTCAGGGGGTGTGGCAGGGTGTATATGCCGACTTGAGGATGTCAGGGGGTGTGGCAGGGTGCAGATGACGACTGAGGAGTGGCAGGAGGTGTGGCAGGGTGTATATGCCGACTGAGGATGTCAGGGGGTGTGGCAGGGTGTATATGCCGACTTCCAGATGTCAGGGGGTGTGGCAGGGTGTATATGCCGACTGAGGATGTCAGGGGGTGTGGCAGGGTGTATATGCCGACTTCAGGATGTCAGGGGGTGTGGCAGGGTGTATATGCTGACTTGAGGATGTCAGGGGGTGTGGCAGGGTGTATATGCCGACTTCAGGATGTCAGGGGATGTGGCAGGATGTATATGCCGACTTGAGGATGTTAGGGGGAGTGGCAGGGTGTATATGCCGACTTGAGTATGTTAGGGGGTGTGGCAGGGTGTATATGCCGACTTGAGGATGTTAGGGGGAGTGGCAGGGTGTATATGCCGACTTGAGTATGTTAGGGGGTGTGGCAGGGTGTATATGCCGACTTGAGTATGTCAGGGGGTGTGGCAGGGTGTATATGCCGACTTGAGGATGTCAGGGGGTGTGGCAGGGTGCAGATGACGACTGAGGAGTGGCAGGAGGTGTGGCAGGGTGTACTAGTATATGCCGACTGAGGATGTCAGGGGGTGTGGCAGGGTGTATATGCTGACTTCAGGATGTCAGGGGATGTGGCAGGGTGTATATGCCGACTTGAGGATGTTAGGGGGTGTGGCAGGGTGTATATGCCGACTTGAGTATGTTAGGGGGTGTGGCAGGGTGTATATGCCGACTTGAGGATGTCAGGGGGTGTGGCAGGGTGCAGATGACGACTGAGGAGTGGCAGGGGGTGTGGCAGGGTGTATATGCCGACTGAGGATGTCAGGGGGTGTGGCAGGGTGTATATGCCGACTTCAGGATGTCAGGGGGTGTGGCAGGGTGTATATGCCGACTTGAGGATGTCACAGGGGTGTGGCAGGGTGTATATGCCGACTTGAGGATGTCAGGGGATGTGGCAGGGTGTATATGCCGACTTGAGGATGTCAGGGGGTGTGGCAGGGTGTATATGCTGACTGAGGATGTCAGGGGGTGTGGCAGGGTGCAGATGACAACTGAGGAGTGGCAGGGGGTGTGGCACATTGCAGATAACTACCACAGTATATGCTTTAGTTTTATGTTTTCATTCATAGTATTTATAGGAACCCATAAGCCTGGTTAAAAACTATACAGACCCCATAATCCAGTAGACACTTTTTTTTGGATTATTTAGATAAGACACAGGTTTTCAGAAGTATACTTCTTAAAAATATATTTCTGGAGCCATAGTTCACTATGCATCTACCTAGTAGAGAGGTGGTTGGTGAGTAAAGCCAAAGGAAGTATCCCAGATATGAGTTCTGCCCCCCCCTCCCCCATGAGTCCTTTGCTAATCCAAAGCTAACACTAAGTAAACATACCCCTGTACTAGGCCAAATTAGGTCAAGGGACAGCAGCTAAAAGACCACCCAACTTTGGGCTCTTATTGTTGGGGAACAGCTTGACCTAGATAATATATGCATTTGTTTACATTCACTTATAGGGTTGGCAACAGCAGGATATATCTACCCATATCAAATATAGTCACATATTTATTTAGTTTGCTCTTCTGTACTTAATAGCAAAGGGACATTGTCACCAACAATGTTAATTAGCTTCATCTACTCTTAAAACTTCAATAAAATGAATATATCCGAAAGACCCCATAATAGAGTGTTAGAACAGATACAAGACCCCATAATCCAAGGGTAGAACCAAAAGTAATGTCAACCATCACATTCTAGTGTGTTTCATCAATATGCATAGTCCTTGCATTTATCTGGTAAGTTCATAATAGTGAATGTATCACCACATTATTCTGTAAAGTGTATTTTAAAAGAGACCCCACAAAGTCATATGATACATATAGTTACACCTTTTGTGGGGTCCTGACAGAGGTCATAGTTCAAGGTCATTTGGGACCCCACAAGGGGATCCCACAATATCACATTTAAAAAAATTCATATTTCGAAATTCTTTTGTCAGATTCTGTTTCTGTTAATTTAGAGGTATTCAAAAATGTAATTATTTTCTTCATATGTATATTAGTTCTATGGGATCCCACATCACTGGGTTACAGCTGAGACCTCACAAACCGGGTGATATCGGTATATATATATATATATATATATATATATATATATATATATATATGTATATGTATATATGTATATGTATATGTATATGTATATATATATGTATATGTATATATATATATATATATATATATATATATATATAATATATATATATATATATATATATATATATATATATACATACATATAGATAGATATTCTCTCTTTATGTACTGAGGAGGGAGGGGGAGAACAGGGGTGACTTACAGGAGACTAGAGGTGGGATAAGTTTTAGATTTACTAGCCATCCTATGGTGCCATATGGGATATAGGTTATATCTATTATATGGCTAATGTCTGCTCACAGAAAAGTAAAGGTGTCAACTGTGTCTCTCACCTGGCACTGGTAAAATAGAGAGTCAAACAGCGAACAAAGTCCAACTCAAGACCTTTCAGGAAATGTTATATAACCCTTGTCTTAAAATAGGAAATGAAGTTAGTGCATGCCTTCCAACATCAAAACAGCAGTGTTGAATAATATGGATATTGATCAAATAGTTCTGGGCAGCAAAGGGTTAAATGAAGGATTAACTTGAGTTGGGTCTCTCCCATCAGTGTCAACAACTTTAGTCCACTCTGTACTATCAGTGTCAACCCAAGTTGACTCTTCATATAGGCAGTGTCAATAGCTGTATGACACGCCGTTCTTACCAGAGCCACGTTGGAGACACAGTTGACTCCTTTACTTTCCTGTGTGTGTGGCAAGGTCAACTCGCTGTTCGAGTCCAAACACTAAGCATGTGTAGGAGAGTGAGGCTTCTGCTTGAGGCCTGAACCAATCAGAGAGGAGTTTCGACATATCTGTATGGGTATCATAATGGGTAGCACTGTTTGAGATGGTATGCGCTCTCTATGGTAGAAGAAAGGGTATACACTGGCTACTAACCGGGGGCACCTGCATATCAACTATTATAAAATAAAATAACAATGAAGACTTCATTTAAGCATAATTATAGGAATCGTATAAAAGGATGGATCTATTATTCGTTTTAATAATTAGAGATAACTTACTACAGTTATCTAAATAAAAGGTCCCCTATTGATGCCACTGTCTATTGAGTGTCTGGTATATAACAACCATGCCAGTCTGTTACACAGCTCTTCACAACAGTCTACCACCTCCTCATTCAGTGAGACAGGACACCCAAACAATCCTGCACCACTCAGCTGCCTCCTCATGTCCCACTCTATACACTACTACTGTATCATGCTATAGTAGGAGCTGGTGTATATGATCATATGTGAAGGGGCTAGCACAGGAAGTTTATGGCTACTTTGGCTCTTTCCCTATCTCTAACATGGTGGTTAAGGGCTCTATCAGGTCTAACTCTGTTTATGGACAAAAGCCAAGTGACAAGCACATTTCTCTTTGTGTATATCCTGTCCTCTGATATAGTTACTGTTACTGTTAGACTGTTTGAATACATGAGGCTAAGGGTTGTGTTTTATGTCGGTCATTTGTATCAACTACTCTTTTAGTCTCTGGAGGAAAGAAGTCAAACTATTCGCATTTCAAAACAATCATTGTGCATGGACGCTCAGACATGATTGAACCTCCTACATATGCAGTGAATATCCATATCATTTTCTTATACTTCATGTAGCCCTATTGCCTGTTAACTATTGTTATGGCATAGGAATGTCCCTCAGATTACGCACCATCATGTTTGGACAGTATTCAGATACACTCACCTACGTTTATTGTTCACTACTATACATTTTAAGGAAATATCACATTCTTCTGTTTCTTGTGTCCCTCCTGCAGGAACACGTTCTTTACTTACTTACTCTGACAACCCACAAGTGAACGATTCAACTTGACAACTCACCTAAAAAGAGGACATAAATATCACATATTAGAACAACGTTCAGGGTACAGTTTGTATAGCAATAGTAAGTTTAGTACTAGTACCCTTCGCATTCTGAGGATGTACACATTGCTGCAATAAGTAATGCTCGATCATGAAACAAATCCCCAGTTGTAAAAAGGTTTACAAATGACAAAAAGTATTCTGTATTCGGTAAACATGTGACTCGGTTTAGTTGTAATATCTGGGATAGTGCATAGCAAACGACCGAAGAAATACCCACTGTCTTCCTGAATTACATCAGATCAATTAATAACTTCAGACAATGCTTTCAGTGACATGACCTCCACCTTATCAGTAGCTTCAGGGTGTGTTGCCAGAAAATGTCAACGCCTAGATTGTTAAGTGTTCTGTGTTTCTAATAGACACATTGTTGGCACTGGCTCTTCTAAAGCTATGCAAATGCATGCGTTGCAATTAATAATATTCTATTATTGAATGAAGGCTTGGCTATTGTTGAAAAAGTGACGTTGGAAACAAGCTTGCTCTTCAGATTGTTCTGTGGCATTTCGTTTTATGGACATGCCGTGATCTACTCTGAGAGTGGGCATGATAGTGTCATGGCAACCATATCAGGCGAACAGATAACAGCAGTAAAAACATTCAAAATACTAAAATGATTAAAGCTTAAAAACCAGGAATTCCGTGATATGCTATGGGAGCTGGCAAATGTAGGTCTGTCATAGGGTGGTCTGGTGGGGTCTGTAGTTTGGATGTCCCACGGTTAGGGAATCACACTAAAAACAGATATAGACATGGGAAAATAGGAGCCAGGGGAGATGTAGATGATATATCAGTGTGTACAGTGATAACGGTCCACTATTCATAAAACACCCTCCCCAATGGCAGGGCAGGCATTTGGAGGACAGCGTTGTAGTGGTACTATTTATTTTTTTACCTCAATTTTCAGTTTTCTTGGTGTGGGGTTGGGAGAGGGTGTGTCTAGTACCAAGAGACTGGCGCCAGGTGTTTTTGTTACAAACACGAGATGAGGGAATATCCATTGATGACATTAAGTTCAATATGAACCCGAAATTGAGATAAAAAATCAAATGATAGTACAAAGTCAACGCCCACAGTGGGTACTATATATATATATATATATATATATATATATATATATATATATATATATATATATATATATATATATATGTATATGTATATATGTATATGTATATGTATATGTATATATATATGTATATGTATATATATATATATATATATATATATATATATATAATATATATATATATATATATATATATATATATATATACATACATATAGATAGATATTCTCTCTTTATGTACTGAGGAGGGAGGGGGAGAACAGGGGTGACTTACAGGAGACTAGAGGTGGGATAAGTTTTAGATTTACTAGCCATCCTATGGTGCCATATGGGATATAGGTTGGGGGGTTATAAAACAGACAGTATGGATTACAGTGTTGGTGGTGTGGCTGAAACTGTGTAATGGTTGGGGCGTCTGGTGGTAGTGATCGCGATGGTAAAACTCTGTTAGGTCGAGGAATCAGCATAGGACCTGATAGTGTTAACTGCACATAGTGGAGAAAGGCTAGCTTTAGCTAACACCCCATTTGCTTGCTTAGTATTATTTGCAGGTACCGTTTAAATCGTGTTCATTCATTAACTAAGAATCATGTTAGTATTGAAATCAAGTATATCGGTTAAATCATTGTTGCTAGAGAGATAGCCCTTGTTAACAGAGGATATCTGTTCAAGTGTGGCACCTGCTGATCCATGAATGAGGTGATTTGAAAGTGGAAATCCTACACCTGCACAAAGTCATGAACAAAGTCGTTATCAATCATGTACACTTTTATAAATTAAGTTGAATTTAAAGCCCATTAATGGACACTGTTGAGTAAGGTGGTTTGGCAGGAGGCAGTGTGTGCCAGTGGTGGTGGCTTCTGCTGATGTTGAGGAGTAGGGCTGGACGTTGGGCTATGATAGCTGCTGGTAGAGGCTGTGGTGAGCAGCTCGAGAGTAGGAGCTATAAATGAGAGCAGCTCAGCATCAGCTCAAACAATGCTATCTACCCTGAGCAGTCCTCAGAGCAGCTCAACTCTACATGGACCTCTAGAGTAGAGCTGCTCTATGCTTCCTATAGTTGCTCAGGCTAAGGCTGTAGTGGTACATTTAATACCACTGCTTCCGCCTGTTTTACCACAATTGTGCTCATAGATTCCAACATCTCCTTTACCTGCGCTAATACAGCACCTGTGCTTATTCAAGATTTTACATTTTAAACATGTTTAGTAAATTATTTCAATGCTCTCTTCTACCCTGCTCTAAAATAGGGTGTGCATGCCCAAATGAGAACGTTTTTAAAGGCGCACTGAGGATATGGATCAATATTATGTCACATAGAAGCCGCTCCCCTGCAAAGCTTATCATATACATGCATTCTTTCTTCATGTGTATATATGCTAGAGTGAAAGAAAATATGAAAGGGGTATTTTCCTCGCATTCTGCATAGTTTCTAGACGTGAGCCATCAGAAAGACCCAGTCAATGGGCATTTGTCGTAAAGTTTAATATTCAGCATTGCATCACCAGGCAGTACCTTGCAGCACTGCATTGGCGCATCATGTTGACCCAATATCAACTTTATCAGGTCGCCATGATGCATGGATGCAGCGCTAGCGAGTTCCTTGCTATGGTAGCATTCATGTATCATGAATACAGAATCACTATGCTGCCGTTAAAGGGTTAAAGGTGGCTAGCCTTATTCACCCAACATGATTCAATCCCAGGAGGAGGACCTATCAGGCAATCGTTTGAAAAAAAGCACCACTCGGGTTTGCTTTGTATTCTTAAGAGGGGATCGTGTATCAAAAAAAAAACATGCAGTGGACACTAGCTGGTGGTAGTACCTTAAATATCAATCATGGTAAAATAGCCCAGCTCCTCCAGACCTTAACCAGACCTAGCCTCCTCCAGCAGCCCAGTGTAAGGTATACTAAGGGCCACAGAGGTCACTCCTCCAGGGTCAGACCAATTACTTCTACAGGCCAGACTATGGCCTTTGTCATATCTATCTTCGTTGTTGTAGATTTTCTACTTTATTCTTCCTGTTTAAGATTCTAAGAAATACTGTATTCTGTCTGGTAGTTGCAGTGTGTACCTTTACTAGGACATAGTTGTGTTACTCAGATGACAATGTGCAGCAATCCAGAAATAGACTGGTCAGACAGGTTACATTTGCAGAGTGGGAGGATTTTCCTTTGTTGAGAGGCAGACACTGCTGGTCATATCTCCACAGGAGCGACAAGGTTGTAAGCGCGCCTATTATACATATTTATAGGATCTAATATTTTTCTCAACATTTAATTAAGACGTAATGCATATCATGTTGTCTGGCAATGGCAAACTCAAATCTCTCAAATTATGTCATAATAACAAAAGGCAAAGTTCATCACAATGAACACTTTGGGGCTACTGTTAAAAAATGAGCACTCCCTTAGCATGGAGGCAAAGCATATTAAACCCACAGTTCAGACAAAAAATAAGATTTAGTCAGACTTTGTCTCGATCCCATGCCATACACTTCCCCAGTCTATTGTGAGCTTGCAGCCACATCCAGTGCTGGAGACTGCATGGGATTTGTGTGCAGACTCCCAGGCCCGTTATGGAGGGTATTTCAGAGATACGTTTACCCGTCTTTATTATACGATTGGGCCACTCATCGTGCTTTTTACGTGATATCCCCGTGCTGATACCTAGTGATATCGGCACTCTTCCGGTGGATATCGGCACCCTTCCGGTGGATATCGGCACCCTTCCGGTGGATATCGGCACCCTTCCGGTGGGACTGAGCAATTCCGAAATTTCGTCACACATAAAATCCGTAGATCCATAGTGATTCGAACACGCTACTCCAAGACTTGAAGTCGGATGCTCTACGTGCTACGCCGTCGGGGCGCTGGTATACGTGGGGGATGAAATGAGGAGTCTATAGACGGACTTTCAGCCCTGTAGGGGCATTACTTAGCGAGTTATGGAAGAAAACACTCTTTGTGATGTAATTTCTCCTAAAATCATTTTTTTTTTATAAATTCTTTTTTACTATAAAGGTAGTAGTTGGACTTTATTTACCTTGTCGTTAAAATAATTCTAGGGGGGGTTTTCACATAAATATAGGCCCTTGAAAATTGCTACGTTTCCACTCGTCCACCCTCAGGTTCGAACCGGGTACCCCCTGCGTGCGTGCCAGAGGCTCTAACCGCTCGGCCACGGCAGATGTGGTACATTGCAGGGGAAACGCTGGTTAAGTTCTAGTCTATCTAACGAATGCGCCCCGCGCTCAGGTGCCAAAGCCTTTTTGTATCGTGTCCTCTCATTGGCTGTCCCATTTTAACTCCACCAATCAGCGAGCAGGTTGGTGGGATGTCAAAATCAACATGGCCCCCACCTTGCTCGATCTAGTCTACATAAATATCCTTCAAAATGGCGAAATTAGGACCAATAGAAGGTAATTAAAGACATTTGAGTTGAAAAATCGTATAATAAACCTAATAATATATGCCTGACGGGGTCACTTGGGGTTGTATCGCTGGATATCGTCACTCGTGCTTCGCACTCGTGCCGATATCCAGCGATACAACCCCTCGTGACCCCGTCAGCCATACATTATTGGTTAAATATCCCCCTGCCGCCATGCAGGCTGCCTCCGAGACTGGGGCCTTGTTTGTGGTCGGGGCCTGTGCGATTACAGAAAACTGCAGAGTGGTTATTCAGCTCCAAACGGCTCTGTTGGTGTATATATTGAGGATGGAAGGACTGTGGGAAGATGGAGAGGAGGCTGTTGTATGGGATGAGTATTTCGGGTGTGCTTGATATGGTGGCGTGTCTGCCTTGTAGGAGGGTGATTGCTACTACATATTATATGTATTCAGATTGGCCAGGAGCTTGAAATAAGTCTCTAATAAGATGGGCCCAGAGGTAAACAGAAGGCTAGCTTCTGATCTTGATATTTGTAGCTTTATCTGAAGGATTTGAGGATACTGTAGTTTTGCTGTTATATCTTTCTGACCTTTGGACATTTCAATGTTATTTCTCAGGGCTGTGTACAACAAATATGATAAAGGAAAATCAACGAGCAAAAACAAAGTACATCACAAGGAAAGGTCCGGGACTGAAATGGTTGCTCCTCAACAGTTAAGGAAAACGATTTGAGCTGTGAAGCAGGCCTTGATATTTTGGCAACATCCTACATCGGTGTGACTATATATTATGTGATGTCTGGGTGTGCCTGTATAGGTTACTGTGAGCCTCCTCTGGTGTTATATTCAGAGTCTGGTGTAACTCCACGCCTCAGGGCTCAAATGTGGCAACCGCGAAGTTAACCCTAGGCTATAGGGAGACAAGCATCTCAATGGGGCTCTGTATGCAAAGGGATATATGTCCCATCAGTCCACAAGGAGAACAGGCAGACCCTGTGTGCTTCAACGGTCGGGTGGTCAATAGATCTTTAATGCATATCATTACTTTGGACAAGGAAACAAAGGATATCCCCTTTTACTAGCTGTTGACAATCTATTTGAGCAAATTCACCTTTTTCGAGAGGGGTGGGTCATATAGAGCTATGTGACAGTGTGGCACAAATGCTGCTTGTTGTTTTCCATCTATAGAAGGTATGATAAGACTATTTGTAATTAAATAGGCCTCTTCCTATACCATAGCTCTATCAGCAATGGTCTCATATGGACTACTGCAATGAGTTATTGACTCAACATTACATCAGATCCCAGGGGACTAGCTCGCACTGAGGAACTCAATCTTCATTCTGAGCTGCTCTCTCCTGTCCCTACTGACCACGGTATCTCTATATGTACACCGATGTATCTCCATGGTATCAGGCATTATTAACCATGGGATGGGGAAAGGGAAACCCCTTGTTATGAGTCACTGCCTGAATTCTTGGATTCTGCAACCATTCTTTAGAACTCCAGAATAGTAATAAGTATACACAGTAAACCCTACGTCTATTAAAACACCATAATAAACTTACATCGGGACCAATATCTAAATATTCAGGACTATCATTGATATGAGGAACAAAAGATCTCGCCTTTTACGAGCCACCAGAAAGTTATTATTCTCCCGTTTCCGTGAAGGGTGGGGTGCACAGGTAATGTGCAGTACTTGAGATTTGTGGCGGTGCAGTTCGGATTATGCTGGCTATTTCATAGAGGGAATGATGAGATTACCTTCTATCTATTGAGCCCCTTCTTAAACATCATGGAATAGCAATGTATCAATATTAAGTATTGCAAAAGCAGGAAAAGTCGCTGCATGCATACCTTGTTTCTCCTCCCTAACTTAAGCATGAAACACACGTTCTCTTTCTACGTGGCCTATATGGCTCAATAAATGTTTATAGTAATGAAATTCAGATAGGGATCAAATTAGTGTGTTGGGGGAAAAGATCGTAGATTTTAAGCTGACATTGCAAACTGTAGAGGGAAACAGTAACCCAGAATCTGCCCAGCTGGTCATATCGTAAATATTCAGTGTAAAGCTACGCATTTTCTGCCATTGCGGAGGCAATGACATCAGGAAAGAAAGAAAAGTAGAAACCAAAAGTAGTGAGAACGAGGTCATTCAGCCATTATCTTACGAGTAAGGCAAAAGTAACGAAGCAACAAACAAACAAAACATACCATACGATAGACAAAGAACACAAAATGAGGGGTACAGGGATATATGTGGTATGGGGGGTATTATCCCATAACTATATACAGAACAGGATATAAGGTCAGTGACACTGGGGCAGTTAGTAACCCTTTAAGGGCTGCATAATGCTTTAATATATCATGACCTCTGTCGTTGTATGCAGCCAGTTTTAGACCTCAAACGAAAAGCTTGAAGCACTTTGTGGATTCAAAACATGTATCATGGACACTTATACGATCAAATACTTATCAAAACATGTAAGGGAATGGCGAACGCAAATTGCCAACGTAAAAGCACTCGCGTAACTAAGCAATAAAAACCTTTGAATTTGATCTTGAGCCATGACGAGGTACTCGCCAGGGCTACTTACATGTATGATTCCGACCCTGCGAGTAGAGTCGCCAAGGCTGCATTCATGCATCATGACGACGAAGAGGATAACGTATTGAAGCACACTGCTGACGTTAAAGGGTTAATGGACCTACATGGGAGAAATGGATCAGGGGGTGCATGGGGGTGGGGCAGATAGGGAACCTATTTAGATGTACATAACCCTTGATGTGATTGGTATCCAGGCCCCCAGGGCCAATAGGCGGTGGTCGATATGTTAAGCAGTGAGTACGGGGCTATGCTAGGGTGAGGATCCACCCCCGCATACAACAGGGAGCTGATGCACCCTACATGGTACTAGACGACAGCGCAGTCCAGAATCCGTAAATATGGCACCGCTCTATAAACGGTATACTACACATCACCATCTTTGTTGGTGATATCCGCTGTAAACGAAACATTCCATAGTTCTCTACTGATATTATTCTCTACCCTGCAAACAAAATATCAAGCGGAACTCATGACATTTTTGAGTCACAACTTGTGATTGCTGAGATAATTTGAGAATGTATCTGAAACGTTTTATGGACGTTTTCTTGTGTCATATTCCCTTGAAGTTCTTGTTTTTTGAATGAGTGAAACTCGGGAAATTCAGAACAGTTTTGGAATGTTTCCTGGACATTTTCTTGGACAAGTGAAACTCAGGAAATTCACGTCATCATTCTACAAGTGGAATTTCATGTTATTTGCATAAGTAAAACTCAGGAATTATACACGTCACCATTGAACATGCCACTGGGAATGTTCACTATTCTCGAGAAGCTGTTCAATAGTTGACTGTACACAAGGTAACTCAGATTTAGGATTATTGACAGCAACACTAGTAGACTACATGCACGCCCACCCACAACCACTACCACTGGATCCCTGATACTGGTCCCCTGGGTCATAGGGATTATCTATGACTGATACGGCAGGGTAGGACAAGGAACCAGTGCAGATATTAGTAGTAGTTTTTGAGGAGACTGATATGGAGGGTGCATATAAGGGTCAGTTTTATGTGTTAACCCTTCAGGGACAGCATAGTGTTTAATCATGGGGTATAGTACTGTACTTTATATCCCTGGTTTAATGCACTATGCCATTTTGTCAGGATGACATCACCATGACCATACTATGAGGGTTGATATACTACCAAATGGGTTGCAAAATGCACAAATACAGCGCTGCTGAGTAACGTTATGGCGCAGCAATGGTGCATGCATCGCGCGACAGTGAGGTATCTTGTCATCTTTAAAGGCCCTGGGCACTCGGATAACTGTGTGGATGGGTCAGGGGTATAGGTGAACAGGGGACTTGGGGCATGGGGTAGGGACAGGGCTGAAGCTGCATATGGGATGCAGTGATTTCATACAGGAGGTCATGCATTGTGATTTCATTTCTTTTTACTTCATCAAAGCTAACTTTTTGAAGAATAGCCAATAGTTATGATAAGCTATAGGTTATGATGCAGACACAAGTCACTATAAGATCTGATAGAGAATGAAAAATGTAATATTATTGGCATACTGGGTATAGTTATCAAATCAAAGCTTTAATTCTGTCAGAAATTCAATGGGCCATAAAGGAAAATCTGATAGAACAGAAGAATATTGGTATCATTAATAAGCGCGAACATTCCTCTGGGATTCTGAGATTAAAGTACTTGTGTGCAACACTCAATAATAATGAATAAATGTCCCCTCTTCCGTTGGGTTTCATAAAAAAATATAACCCATAAATCTCACTTTATCTAATACCCTTTCTACTGGCCATCACGACATGTTACGCCAGCCGTGGAAGGGTGCCAGAGCCATTAGGCTTTGACTCGAGAAATACCAAAAGTTTAGTAATTTGTAAATATTAATAAAATTAAGATAATGTAATTAAATCAGTATAATATAATTCATTCAATTAATATACTATTTACTAGAAAGTTAGGACGTGTCTATTTGTTAGCTAAGCTTCGTAGTTAAACCTAATTGACTGCATTTTTTTGATAGTGTTGAGCAACACTGTTATGATCGCTGTTGCTGATGTTCAGGGGCAGCTGACAGGCTGAGGGTGGGGGTGGTCATTGTGTGGGACATAAGTTTATTGACCAGTCATTTATGAATATCCAACAATCCAACACCATATCTTACTTCCTGTAACCATCCTAGGGAAACCGGAAGGCTGCTGCCCCCGGTGAATTGTAGCTATGACCTTTTGACCGTGGCCATGTGACCTTCTAGAATCGAGCATTGTGGGTACTGGTGGGTGGAAGAGGGGATTTTAGAGTGATCCCGGTTGGATATAGACTGTAGGATGATGTAATCTCTAGTTACATACGGGTATGTGGTAAGACTAGAGCCCATGTTACATTATATATGCCCACTAAGGTTAGGACTTAAGATCTAAGTCGCGGCTAAGGGTGGGTCGATAAGGGAGGACTGTTAGAGTACCATTGCTAACGAACGGTATTATAGTGATCATGATATTATATGCAGTAGTGGTTATCAGTGGTTATGTAATGGAAAACCTCCTCGGAGCTGTAGAATATGACACATAACCTCTAAGGCAGAACCAAAGAGGTTATGTACAATATCCTACAGGTCCAAGGAGGTTTTCTGCCTTACAAATACTCTTTATTATTACTTCCCCCCTTGAATGGACTTTCTTAGCACAGAAATATGGAATATGAAATTAATGACAAATTAGTTTACATTACATTATTTTTCTTATCAAGTCCCAATAACAAAGAGAATCATACAGGCATCTCTGCTGCACTGCCATTTTGCAGTAGGGAAACATCTATGCATGATATGCATAGATGTTTCCCTAATAATATTATTTGAGAGTGACGTCACTGTTTCATCCAGGGTCCTAGCCCATCAGCTCCCTGCACTAATCACTTTATCTAAGACTGGTTATACAACCCTGATGTCCCCTAGTGTATGTCTGTATTCCTAGTTTGAGACTGGTGCCTAGGGCCTGATGCCAGACTTCAAAATACTTGTACTACATTAATTTCTCCTTTAATCCCCCAGCCAACTGACACACCCGATGGAACATGTAATGTATATACTGAAATATCCTAATAAACCTGTTTGAAAAAGATCCGTTATGTCATCAAGCAGTCATTGGCATCAAATTGAAATGGTGATTTATTTAGTGGAATGCATAATTTAGTGCAGGAAAACCTGTTCAAAAGTTATTGCCTCTGCAGCACCTAAAGCATGCACTGCCTTGTTTTAAATATCAGCTGGTAAAAGAGTGAATACTCTAAGATACCATAATAGAAAATGCATTCAAACATGATTCCGGGAAACATCGTGGACGGGATTGTGGGCTGCATTTATGTATCATGACGACGAAGAGCATAGCACATTAAAAGACTATGCGACCCCTAAAAGGGTTGGCATTTAAAGTGTACCTATTGTCAGTCTGCCAAGCTCTCAGAAAAGAGTAGATATAGGACAGAATGAGCCCATACAGAGGATACTCCAACTTCA
Source organism: Harmothoe impar (assembly GCA_947462335.1). Classification (NCBI taxonomy): domain Eukaryota; kingdom Metazoa; phylum Annelida; class Polychaeta; order Phyllodocida; family Polynoidae; genus Harmothoe; species Harmothoe impar. The sequence continues at coordinate 33,643,941 of OX381720.1, forward strand.
AATTCCATTCCATGCAATCTGAAGGCGATAAGCACGTGTTTGTTACAATTCACATACGTGTACACCAATTGGTCTGACAGGAACCTAACATGTATAATATACACTGTAAGTTGGTTGCCATTTTTGTAGGTTTACAGTAGATTCTACTGTACAGTTCATTGTAGGTAAACATTGAAATCGACTGTAAATCTACAGTAGATTCTACTGTACACATCCATTCTACAGTAGATTCTACTGTAGATCTACAGTAGATTCTACTGTGCACCTACACTAACTATTTACAGTGTATTGACTACTGGCCGTGTCCAGGTTCCTATCACATACCCCGTTACATGTAAAGTAGCCCTTACACTGCCACCTAACGCTCCGATCCGCCCCATCTCGACCCATCTCGACTGTCTAGGCGGGTCGAGTCGGCCCGTGTATGCCTGTTCCCGACCCAGATGGGTCGGGATGGGGACAGTCGGGAGATTTCAAGCAGTGTTTGAAATACAGCCCCGACTGGGGCTCAGTGGGGGGTGCAGATGGGGCTGATCGGGGCTGAAATGGCCGTGTATACTCACTCCCGACTGAGTTGGGGAGAGTCGGGACAAGTACAGCCAATAAGGGAATAGCTTATAGTCATGTGACCTACAAAATATGTAATTTACATATGCCCGACCGCCTCAGACTGTACCAAACTGGTGCTGTGTATGCTGGTACACATGAGCCGACTGGACCCATCCCGACTGGACCCAACTATGTCAGTTGAGTTGAGATGGGGCGGATCGGGACGTCAGGTGGCAGTGTAAGGCCTGCTTAACGCATACAGTACGGCCACCAACACGGGCCTGTAATCTCCATACTGAGGGGATGACGTAATAGGCTATTTATAGACTGCTCATCACCCTCAGGTAAAGCACGTTATATTATATGCATGGTGGAGCTGATTCCTTATTCATTTTCGGTTATTACTCTTGAGGGTGCGGCACTGGTTGATATAGGTTGTCCAATATAATCATTGGCATATGTAATCTGTAGAATCATTAACGAGAATTAGAAGACTGAAGAATCAGAAAAGAGAATTAGACAATGCCGACAATTGAGAACGCTCATTCTACATTTTTTAGTGCTACATTTCTTGGTGGAACTTTGATTTCGTGAAAATGCGAGGAAGGCAGAGCTACCCGATACCGAAAAATCGATGGCAATGTATGGCTAATGTAGGTTGTGTAGCTATAGGGTGACTTCTGAATTGTGGCTTCTAAGACACCTTCATACTAACACAGTTTACTAGAGTTATTCACTCTTCCCACTCACCCCTACCCTATACAACGCCTTCCTCCTGTACCCTAACATAGTACAGCACCACACCTGGATGTATGGCTGATATAACCCTTTAAGAACAGCACTGCTATGTAATGTACTATACCTCTGTTTGGCATGATGCATGAAGGCAACCTAGGCAAATCCACTTGCCAGCGCTGCATGTAAGTATCATACCGACCCTTCTGCAGTGTATCAACACTTGATGCATTAGCGAGTAGCCTCGCCAGGGCTGATTGCATTTATATTCTGAATAAGGGCAAAATGCATTGAAGCACTATGCTGCCCTTAAAGGGCTATAGACAGGAGTATTGAATCTCCTTTGTCCTCCTCCAGGTGGCCCCCACACTGACCCCAGGGTCAGAGGTGTATGTAGACCGGGGGTGGGAGGTGGGCCTGTGGTAAGAGCTGATCAATGAGGTCCTATAGGCAGCTACTCATACCTGCTCTATAGCACAGACCCTGCATGTAGCAAAACATTTTTTATGAAAGTAAGGTTCTTAACCAAGGTTCTAGACATGTAGTCTTTCTAGTGCTGCTCTATTCAACTAACGCGTAGAATGTTAGTGGAGAGACTGGCTTTTTAAGATTAAGGAATTATCCATAAACACGTTTGAAGTTAATTAATGGACATTATACACCAATACTCCTGCTATATATGGTGGCTGGATTATAGAGGCTTAGGAAAATGTCATGTCTGTAATTCAGAAAATTGAAATTGGCCTTTTCATTATCTCATTTTGTCCCTGTAATAGTCAGAGTCTATACTATAGCTGTGACATTTACACCCCGCGTATGTGGAGGTATATCTCGTATAGGAGATATACACACAGGGGAGACATACCATATACTCCTTACATTCGTCAGATAAGCCAGAAACATCCCTCCAGAGCTGATAGTTATATATTCATGTGAAGTATAGAGTTATAACGAGTGGAATCCATAGGGCTATATTACGCAAACGTATGAACCAGATTAGAACAGGGAAGTCCCTGATTAGATTAAGGATATATCTGTGTTAGGCTTCATATTGAAAAAGAAGATTGATATAGATTCTATTTTGCATCATTGGACATAGTAGCTAGGTTCTGCTGCAGCTCAATCCCCGACACCTGATGGTTCCCATGGGAGTTGCTGATATTGTCAGGATGATTACAACCTATGCTTTAAGAAGAGAGACACATCAGTTTTAAATTATGTATATCTGCAAATGTATTCCAATAACAGTACCACAGATATTAATGAGAAAAATGGAACGCGTTTCCCGGGGTATCGCTGGAACGGGGTTGAATACTGCCTTGCCAAAGTGGAGGGGAAAATTGATCTTGATGTTCGAATAATAAATAATTGCAAGGAGAAAAAATATTAAGTCAATATTAATTTAGATGAAGATCCAGTTTGTTATCAGTGGGCTGGAGGCGTTTTGGGGGTTGGAGAGAGTCAGACCCACTGCAGCCATTTCGTCAACCCCCCCCCCCCACCCCCACCCCCGGGAAAAGATGAGAAGTGTTAAGGAAACATGTATAAAGCAGACCTATTCCCATCCAAATAGCACATGATGACTAGCTTATAAGATCTGTGAAATCTGTCCCAAATCATTTTGATACCCCACCCACCATCCCCATTATGTTAATCCGCTGTCACTTACAGTATCCCTGCCATGTTGTAGCACATTTCTGGCAGTTATCAGATAAATGCGGACAGCAGTGTAACGGTATGCTGTTTTATAGACAGCACGACAGATAAGAGCTCTTATCTCTACAATTTATTCATGGGTTGTGTAGTATGGTCTATCTGATAAGAGAAGCATATTCTCGTAAAGCATGGAAGAGACCACCCTTACAGTTACAGATGGTGTTCCAGCATATGGTGTAGTTTGTATGGGAGTGAGGTATTACACTGCAGCATGTGCATATAGGATGCATAGGGGTTGTATAATGGGTGACGCCATATTGAGGATGAGGAGGCACAGGCAGGATAGGTCGTCATTCTCCGAATGCACTATGAAGATGACAGACAGTGGTCTATAGCTGTACCTACTATTCTAAAATGGATTTAAACGCATTATTTATTAGTGGAATTTAACATTTTTGATCTGATTACACGCTCTCTACAAGGCTATCCTTTTTTGCTGCTAGCAGGTTGAAGCACAGAAAACAATCACAATTGTCAATTATTATAATTATAGTATTATACTAACATGTCCCTCCCCCCCCCCAAAAAAGAAGAAATTACCTATTCATGTCTCGTTTTGGAAGTATATAAGTCGGCTATACAATACGTGAGTCAAAATCACAATCTACAAGTAGACATTGCTACCCAATCCATAGCTCCTTTCTCAGGTTGAAGATTTCATGGGGGGAAAATCCTACCTCCCTACATATAACTACTCTGGTTTTCAGACCATGTGTCCTGAAACAGATCTTTCCTTTTGCCTTAGCTGTGCAGGTTAATCGTGGTAGAGAAGATCATCAGCTGCACCCCCCATGCATAGTGTGCTGCTAATGTCCCTGGGGTCCACTATAGCTGTCAGTTTACATCCTCCATCCGGACTCTAACTCACATCTACCTTAATCACCTTATCAATTCTGCAATGAATGCACCATGCGGATTCCCACCAATTCCACATGGATGCTGGTATGGTTCCAGATGTAAGGTGTGTTGTTGGTGACTAGGACCTACCTTGACGCGATAAGGAAAACCCTATAGTATGCCACCGAACTGTAGGGAAGTTTTGATCCATAAAAAGTAGGGTCTGCGATATGTAGATGATTTGTTGCCATGCATATTTCCAAGTGAATCGCTGAAAAGGGACGGCCACCCAACCGACCCTTGAATGTCATACTGCCTGAAACAAACCTCTATGGTGTGTATTTTTTATATTCTAGTTCTATAACGGTTCCATCGATATGGGCTAGATGCAGTTAAATATCCCTAAAAGTGGTTTCCCTTACAAGTGATGTGACAGAATCACCTCCCTTAAATCAGGCTTGATATCAAAGACATTGACTTTTATTGTAGAGGTAATGTCTCTGTGGTCTAAGAATAGAAGCCACATTATATGTCAAAAAGCAATCGAAATACCCGTAGTGCCAGAAGTTTTGATTATTATCCTATTCATCGTTTTAACCGCTCCCCTGCTATTCAATTGAATTCCACAGTACTGTTTGTGAAAATTGCCAGAAAACATTTTATCAAAATCTAATGTGCCTGGGCCCTGAAATATAGACACATGCAGTTAGAAGTAGGTCTATTCCAAAAATAAACTTCTGTTCTCGAAATTCTAGGTCAATTCCTGTACCGCTGTCTGTATTCTCCACATCATACACACATCTTACATCAGGGATCCACAAGTACCTGGGCTGCACAAGTGCAAATAGTGAACACGTACAGCCCAGTGAATTCCAAGATATTGAAGTCATTATTTACATGAATTCCCGACAGCCCAACTTCAGAAAGCGCAAAAAACCTCCTCTGAAATGTCACAATTTCTGTCTGCATTGGTCTCTAATAGAACGTCTACATCCCTGGTCGTTGTGTTCGACATGGAGCATTGGTTGACCTATGGACATGGATTATATGCATCCTCTAATCCAGTCCACACACAACTTAGTCCCTGTATACATAATGAAACGGTGGTAACTATTCCCTGTGGACATTCCACCTACTCACATGTATCCCGCCCCAATGACATGATGGGCTCTGCTATGACATCACATGACGTAAGTATGACACAATTATGACGTCATAATGCCTGCAACAGGCAGTGGGTGGAGTACTAATCTGACAGCAGTCAGTGGTGGTGGTACCGTCACATTATGACGTAGATGAGTTGGATGACGTGACGTATTAATGTAGTGGACGTGATAACAGCTGACTGGGGGTAGCATGGAGGGAAGTGAATAGAGGGGATGAGGCAGGTTTTGGGGGTGAGAGGGAAAGAGAGGGCAGTCAAGTGGCGAGGTACAGTTGCATTCCCATGCTTATGAACATGTTTCAGATTGCCGTTTGAATATACAGAGGAAAGGGAGATACAGCAATGATAATCATCTACCCCTATCAAACTTATGTTAGTATCAGGGATCAGTTAAACTTCTCTATTAAATCGTGTGAATTCACTGGGGTTGCAATAAAATATGAATATCTGCATCAGCATTGTGTAGTTAATCCTGTCCAAGTTGGAATAACATGATGGTGGATGGTACCACGGGTGAAGCAGGCATATTGAAATGCAGGATGTAGTTAGAACTGCTGCTTTCTAAGCAGAAATCTTATTTCCCTAGATAAGCCACGCATTGAGACGAACTATTAATCAGCGAGCTAAACCAAGAGCAGAAGTACACAGGCAATTTAGTCAATAATCTGTAAAAGTCAAGGTTAATGCAAGGAGCTGTAATGTCTGGTGAGGCCTATTGAGGCTCCCCCAGCCTCCAATAGCTTGGTCTGGTGCAGTGAGGTGCATTGGTCCCCCGTAAGGTGCATCCAGGCGCGTCATTGTATCATCCAGGCTGCCCCACCCCTGCCATCTAACAGCATGGAGGCACTGCGGGAGGGGTGGAGGAGGAGGGGTGGTTAAAACTACTGAAGTAAGGGGCCATCTCATTCCTCGATTTGTGTTAGCTAGGTAACTTAAAGTTAAATCAGCAGTATGTTTATTTTGCTTCTTGAAAGCAGAAACATAGGAGAACCAGGGGCGGATCCAGAGGGGGGGGGGTTATGGGGGTCAGGACCCCCCCTTTTGGAAAAAAAAAATGTTAATGATAATTTGATCCGCCACGAGTTGGGGCACGTCACTTTTTGGTACTTTGGTGTTGGGTGTGGACCCCCCCCCCCTTTTCAAATTCCTGGGTCCGCCCCTGAGAACCAACTTTGATCATGAGAGCTACCTGATTATAACCTGATATAAGGCGCCATCGTTATATACTACTTACACGGGCTCGAGGAAATGCTTTATTAGTGCAAGGGATTGTTTTAGCTCAGGTACAATCTGTATGCAAGTAAATACATAACTGATTGTTAAACGCAGGTTAATCATTGAAGGTGATACAATTAGGTAATATAGGAAATGGGTACTAATGAGCACATTGATTAGTTCAAGTTTAAATAGTAACATAGTTCTGACACATATCCTGGTATAATGCCACATGTTGCTATACTACTTACACAAATCGAGGGAGCCCGGTATTGGTACTTAAACTACCCGGTAGGTTGCCGATTATATACGACTCTACACATTACCTGTTAACCATTTCAATTGCTACGATTAATCCGGCAATTAATATGAAACTGTATTAGCTTTTATCCTATGCATTTATATCTTATGTCTAACACGATTCCTCAACATATTCCTGGTTAAGGCTTGTCACAATTGGAGACGCCTAAACTAGCTGTTCATGTGTACAGTAAATATGTCTCTCATCATATCACACACTTGTTACATCCTTCCACCTCTATATACAACACCCTTTTCTTTATGCCTTAGTAGCACCAAGGGTTAAGTATGGAGCTGACACTTATGTAGATTGGCAGTAATTAGAAGCGGAATGGGTCATTAAGGCTGCACCTAACTAGGGTCACATCTATCCTCATCAGCGCGCCCATCTTAATTACCCTTGTTAATACGTTGATAACGAGCCTCGTCTCTATGATGAGCTACAGACCTGTCACACCGGGTTCGCGTATCAATCTACATAGCAATTACAGTGTGTATAGTACTAGTTGTGGCATTGTAACCAGAGACATAGAAATTACAGTTTGTATAGTAGAACTTGTGGCATTGTAACCAGCGACATAGCAATAATTGTATGTATAGTACTAGTTGTGGCATTGTGACCAGTGACATAGCAATTACAGTATGTATAGTACTAGCGGTGGCATTGTGACCAGTGACATGGCAATTACAGTATGTATAGTACTAGCTGTGGCATTGTGACCAGTGACATGGCAATTACAGTATGTATAGTACTAGCTGTGGCATTGTAACCAGCGACATAGCAATAATTGTATGTATAGTACTAGTTGTGGCATTGTGACCAGTGACATGGCAATTACAGTATGTATAGTACTAGCTGTGGCATTGTAACCAGCGACATAGCAATAATTGTATGTATAGTACTAGTTGTGGCATTGTGACCAGTGACATGGCAATTACAGTATGTATAGTACTAGCGGTGGCATTGTGACCAGTGACATGGCAATTACAGTATGTATAGTACTAGCTGTGGCATTGTGACCAGTGACATGGCAATTACAGTATGTATAGTACTAGCTGTGGCATTGTGACCGGTGACATGGCAATTACAGTATGTATAGTACTAGCGGTGGCATTGTGACCAGTGACATGGCAATTACAGTATGTATAGTACTAGCTGTGGCATTGTAACCAGCGACATAGCAATAATTGTATGTATAGTACTAGTTGTGGCATTGTGACCAGTGACATGGCAATTACAGTATGTATAGTACTAGCTGTGGCATTGTAACCAGCGACATAGCAATAATTGTATGTATAGTACTAGTTGTGGCATTGTGACCAGTGACATGGCAATTACAGTATGTATAGTACTAGCGGTGGCATTGTGACCAGTGACATGGCAATTACAGTATGTATAGTACTAGCTGTGGCATTGTGACCAGTGACATGGCAATTACAGTATGTATAGTACTAGCTGTGGCATTGTGACCGGTGACATGGCAATTACAGTATGTATAGTACTAGCTGTGGCATTGTGACCAGTGACATGGCAATTACAGTATGTATAGTACTAGCGGTGGCATTGTGACCAGTGACATGGCAATTACAGTATGTATAGTACTAGCTGTGGCATTGTAACCAGCGACATAGCAATAATTGTATGTATAGTACTAGTTGTGGCATTGTGACCAGTGACATGGCAATTACAGTATGTATAGTACTAGCTGTGGCATTGTAACCAGTGACATGGCAATTACAGTATGTATAGTACTAGTTGTGGCATTGTGACCGGTGACATGGCAATTACAGTATGTATAGTACTAGCTGTGGCATTGTAACCAGTGACATGGCAATTACAGTATGTATAGTACTAGCTGTGGCATTGTAACCAGTGACATGGCAATTACGGTCCATAAAGTACTAACTGTGTACAGTGTTGAGATTGTATTATCAATCTACACAGCAATTACAGTCTATGGAATACTATAGCTTGGACTTCACCTTATCAGTAGATTAGATTTAGAGAATCACACAACATTGCATGACTTTATCGAGAAGCACAGGATGATTAGATGATATCAGCTGACTTTCCATGGCCCATAGATAAAGTGTTATACTAAATTTAATTTCCTCTAACTACATCGGGTGAGTGGCTCTATTGGTTTATAACAGTATCTCTATTTTCTAGATCATCTGCCCCTTATAATCAGTAATAGTTGGGGAAACTAAATACAATTATAATCAGAAAAGAACATGATATAGTTTATTGCAACAGGGAGCCATTTACCTCGGGTGGTGACAAAAGAAAACGAGCAGATATAGACAATTAAAACTATCACTTGCCGTTAAAGGCTGGGATCGGCTTTGGCTGCTAGATTAGTATAGATATTAATGGTGAGAACCAAGCTATCATCATCAATACACTTTATCCAATTGTGAGGACAGCTGCATTTGGCCAACTCTAATAAGGAAATCCAATTTTCCATAAACAACATTCCCTATCACATCCTTTTATGGCCAACATTGCAATATAGCATACACACTTAAATTACCCTTTCACTACTATAAGAAGATATGTAATGTTTTGTTGGACTCTCATTTCCCTAGTTGTCTACACCTCTCATAGTCCCCAAAGAGTACCCAAGACTCCCAGACAGGAGCTAAGGGGTATTACCCGGCCTTGGCCTTATCTTAGATAAGGCTTTTCGTCAACTAGTACAAAGAGCACCTCAGAGACGTATAAACATAGAAGTGTATCCCCCTGGGGCATGCTCCCCTTTTACCCTTACACATCTACTGCCCTGGGCCTACAACTCTGCCCCACCCCTACATACCCTACCCCAGGCTTATACCTCACAGTACCCCACCCCCATCCCAACTCACACACGGCCTGCAGACCCCTGGTACAGAAGCCAATAGTCAATAATCAATACCCCCTGTACAGGGGCCTGTAGAGGGATAGTAGCCAGCCTGAGAGCAGCTCACTGAAAGGGGTGAGGCTATTTATATACATGTGTAGGTGTAGGGGGAGTGGTACAAAGGTATCGGTTTGTAGTTAGTTTGTAAACTACAGTCATACACATAGAAAACACCAAAGTCCCAATTATGTATTTCTCTTTAAAAAGTTCCAATTACCTTTGACGAATATGAAGATGGTATACTGAGACTACACTCTAAGATCAGTGTGTTACGTTTACACACTTATCAACACGCTTTTCTGCAGCGACTTCCTACACTTATTTTGGTGTAACACACTACTCACTGCACACTCTTTGCCAAAAGTGTGTTGATCTCAAAGGTGTGTTGCAAATATGTGTGTGTAATTCCTTATGCATGTTCCCGCAACACACTGTTCTTAGAGTGTAACTGGAGTTTGTACAGGCCTGGTTGATTCAGTTTGGCATTATATGATGGTATCAGGTGATTTGGCTGTGCCATTGAGTGAATGTCGATGATGGCGGCAAGGATTTGGAAACAGTCAGAATATAATTTGTACAATTAAAGGTTAGGGCATTGTCTACTACAGCATATAGTAGCCCTTTGCACGGACACATCCTTTTAACAGCTACTGCCACTCGTGTTGTCTCTCGGATCAATACAATACCCAACACCCTCTCCTGTATATTGCAGCCTTTGGTTTGTGTCTAGGTCATAAAATGCCAAAATGAGAACTGTCCTGAAAATCATTTCGTACAGACTTCTTACCATTTTCTTCATCTGGCCTACACAGGTTTGGCAAATAGTTCTACGAGTAAGAAGGAGAATTTCTCGTGTGGTTAAATGTGGTATGCACATAGATTTGTGAAATTGTGAAATAAAAAATACATGTTTACATGGCATGGTATTGTGGTTCAATATTATCAGCACACATACTACTATATGACACACTCTGGTCCCCAATCCTAAGAGCTGTCTTCTCAATCAATATAGCCAACATGTTACTGGATTCACCCTGCATACAATCCAATAGCCTTTGAATTTGATCTCTCACAGTATTACCATGATCTATTTATAATACTTTCTAAGAAGATCATTCCATGTGGAACTGTATCTGAGCAGAGAAGGATATATGGGTCAGGGATGTACACCCTGAGGTGTCTCCGAGTGGTAAAGGACCCTCCTCCATGCCCATGCCACATCAATAACATGTCAGAAGCTCTGTGTGTGGGTAGTAAGGGGTGTAAAGGTGGAACATGGACAGTTCTTTTTACCCTGGAGGGGTGAGCTGACAGGACGGAAGAGACCAGCCCCGGGGGGCGATGGGCACCAAAATAAATAAAAGGCGTGTTTCAGGTTACATGGTCTAAAAAGCTGTGATAGGTAGGTCGGATGTTTTTGTTTTTTACTTCCTTTTAAAACGTCGGCGTCAAAAGTGCTCAGAAATTGACTCGCCTACATGTATTGTTTGTTGTTCAAAATTAGATAAGTACATACTCAGAAAGGTCAGGGTCATTGTCGCTAAAACCACTCAGTGCCTGACTTTCAGGTGAGAGTGGTTTTAGCGACAATGACGCTGACTTTTCTGAGTATGTAGTCGGCCTTCTTTTACCAGGTAGGGTCGGTAAACTTGATACACACTTTTAAATGATTCGACGAGGACTAGTTGTTTACTCCGCCACTACTCTTTCAGAACTAAATCAGGTACGTCCTTCCCGCTCCCTTGGAGCTTTGGGTCAGCTGACCCCCACTGTGACCTAAATTGGCTCATTCTCATTGGTTGTGACACTAAGGAGGTCAGTCCTTTGTGTTTTAGTCCCAATGTTTGGGGGCTTCATGACAAACCTTTTATTTACCTGGCAACTAAAAAACTTCAAAAATGAAATTTATCAGTTACCCCTCTAAAAAGAGGGAACCAGTCCAGAGACTGGTTTGATTTGTTATTTTAGAAAAATGTCAATACATTTTTAGTACCAATGTTTGAGTCACACTGTCCAGTGGGTGAGATCTGAATAGAGTTTCAGCTGTTCAAGCTTCATCAGGTGATTGCAGAGTTTTATGCATTTTATTTTTATCAGTTCCTTCAGGACTGATTGATCACATGTGATTTAATGACCTGTGTGATGATTTTTAGTCAGTCTGTGGTTTTTATGGAAGGGGCTACCCTAGGTAGGCCTATGTTGTGGACTTAGCCTGGGGCTAGACTCAGTCTACTGTACATTTTAGTGTACCTGATTTAATGTGAGATTGTAGCTTCTGGTTTTGATTCGGGGGTTGCACTACAGGGCCATGGGAATGATTTAAATTAATTTAAATTAATTTAAATGCATATTTCCCGGGCGTACCATAAATGTAGCGTTCAGTGTAGGGAAAAAAATGACGTGGCTTTTTGGGGATAGAATCTAACCAAAGCGATTTTCCATTATGTTCATCCCTAAAGGGATGATAGTCCTCAGCCTCTGTACCCATTTCCATTCAATGGTTTTCCTCAGCTTATTGGCCCTTTTTGATACACACTTTTAGGTTATTTTTGGACGTGGCTTAGGACTCACCTAGTGGTCTGCCTAGATCCGATGAGAAGTATTATATGCGCGGCCAGGTCTTTCATTATGCAATTGACAACATAATCTTATCTTAATTTCGAAATGATTTCCATGGATATAGAGGAAATACAAAATCGACAAGAATACAGAACCCACTGACTGTAGTCCTATATGGGGCAGTCTAGTGACTCGGTCATGTAGGACACAGTGTCCCTAGACGCATGTTTAGCCTGTTCCCGATGGTATCTGTATGTGCCCCTTGTGGTCATGGTCCCAGTCCTTCCCCCATGTCGACTCAGATCGGAAGGTGCCCTCCGTATTGGCGACATATAGCTAGTATCGCTGGCTACCGGCGAGATAATGGTCTGACCAATCGGAGATGTTCTCTTTATAATATCTCTCAATGGTCACCCCAAGAAGGATTGCTCCTGTACACGTATGGTTCAAATAATAATGAGCGCCCAAGAAGTCGTTCTTATCAAATGTCATAGTCACTCGTCAGTCTCGTGGCTAAACTATATAATTGATGTACGTTAATTGCTATGTGATTGAGTTGTGAAATAGGCATAATCCAGAACTCATATTATCATTTAAATTCATTTTGAATCGTTAATAAGATACCATAACGAGATAACTTCCACGGTTATCATTTCATTGTCATATTACCAAGATTAAACCTGTAAACGTTACCCAACCAGCATCACATAATAAATAGAGCAGATGACAACGCAAATATGGTGAGAGGTAATAAACAGAACATTATGTTTCACAGTGACCAAGCCCGAAGCATTGCAGCCATGCCTTTGCATGAGATGCCTGAGTTCTCACCCTAAGCCTAGAGCCAGGCGAATGGGGGAAGGGCTATTAAAGGATATATATGTGTTTTCGTGACAAATAGAGGGATGACCACAGTGGTTAAGACATGCTAAGACATGGTAACACCCCTGTAATGGGGGTACACTGTTAGAGCAGCCCTTTTCCCACGGTCTCACCCACACCCACCCTCTCTACATGGGTGTGAGGGGCCAGCATGCGGCCGGGACGTTAGTAGTGTGTGGACATGGGGGTAATGACCAGGCGTTACTACCTCTACCAGTGTCACCACCATTACCGCAACCAGAACACCAGAACCAGCACCCCCACCACTATACTACATACACAAATAACTGATGCAGGTTTTTTATGAACATGATAAAGATACATCAGGGGGACCCCCCACCCCCCCCCTCCTTAAAGTAGAGAAAAGGGTAAAAGGGCGAGCCAAAAAACGTAAACCCCCTCGGCCAACCACCCGTAACCCCCCCAGTTACCAACCCCTTATCAATGTGTGCTGTGACTGTGTGATGACATATGTGACATGCACTGTGAAAAGGGACCTGAGTGTCCCCTGCACTAAGGTGTTTTTTTTAGCAGATTGTATTACATATGTAATAAAAGGAAAGACCATGTATAAAATGTTTGTTGATGTTAGGCACGTGGTTGAATCAAGTATCCCTACACAGCGGTGACCAGGGTCCACCATTGCAGGACCAGCCACACTAATGGTGCCTAATTATTCAGTAACCCACAGACATAGACCTGACTGGTATCTATATGGACTCATTAAGGTCTGCGTCCATACATATCGCATCGCAACGGACACACCAAAATCATCAAAAAGATTAGCAGCAATGCAGAATGGGACTCATATATATGTAAAGAGGGTCTCGTCGTGAGTGGATACTAATCTGGAGATTTGGGTGTACACAGGCATCTTATCTTGTGACATTTAGGCAGGTACCACACTCTGACACACCAGGATCAAGCTATGTTAATCTGAGAGCAGAACAAACATATCAGAAGATGTGTTTGTCTCAGGACACATTTAGTGGTCTAAGAAATAGGTTACCTTCAGGCCAGCTAACGAAGAAAAGGTTATTTTACGTCAAAATAACGTTTTAAACTTTACATAACGTTATGTCATACTAAAGAGCCGTAGAAAAACGTTGACATATAACGTTATAAAATAGTGTATAACGTTATTTGTTTACTGGGAGTTGGTTTGTTATAAGTAGAGTGATTACAAAATTCCCCAGAGGCGTGACGTAGCAGGCGGTAGTGGACAGAGTATCCTATAAGTACTATGTACAGGAGGACGTAAAGGACGTAAAGGGGTGCTATGTAATGTGCCACTCCCTCAGCCCATCAGCACACCACCACCACCCCTATGTCCACCACAGACAAAATGGCGTCATCTGCCCCACCGGCTAATTCACCCGCGTCCCGTTAGATGGTTCCCTCAGCCAATCTCCCAGCAGATGTTTGGGTAACTTTATTGTTTCATTACGTTATAATCCATTCCCTGTAGTTTAGGTATCTGCCATAAACTTTTCTATGCCCGTTTTCTTTTCACAGAAACTAACAGATTAGCCATCTAATGTTACCTGACTCATCGCCATGAAACGTCAAGTGATGACCCGCGAAAAACGATGTTGCAGAGTAGCTTATCTAACACATGTTTCAAGCTATAGAGTCAAGCACAATGAAATTCCAGTTTCCTTTCACTCTTGCCTTGATTCAAATAGCCCTTCCTCTGCCTGCAAGATACCTTTCTTAGCCTATGGTTCAACAATCTAGATTGAAGATGGTACTGAATCCCAGCTGAACTATATAGAACCGAAATAGTACAAGCAGTAGGATATTCCAAAGTGTACAGATGTCAGCATTGCACAGACAAGCTCCGACAAAGTATAATACACTGTCATGTCCTAAAGTCCTAAATAGAGGGAAGCCACCCCTCACCTCCTTTAGCATAAACTCAATTGGGGCCAATATAAATAAAAGGTGTGTTTCATGTTGCATGCCTAGAGACAAGGTGCTCTTTTTTCGTTTTTATATATGGAGCTATGGTGAGAATAATGTTCTATATCCAAGCCGTAAGCCTGAAGTTATTACATGTATCATCACTCTGAAATAGGTTGGCAGCTAAGTGCACTAAAAACTAAACACGACGTATGGAAGTGTGACTGTCCAAGTGGTATCTATCCCCACTCAATTGTCTAAAATGTTACATATATATGCTCTGGCTTAACCAAATGGAGCAGCCATTCTGACAGAGCTCAAATGGAACAGACACATTGTGGAAGAGTCTGAACGCAAATGGAACAGACATACGGTCTCGCTCTGGCAGAGTCACAATCGCGAAGACAAGCTCTACTGTGAGAGTGAGAGCCCACCAGATGGCGACACCTCTGATGAGGGGGCAGGCCTTTGATTACTGTAGCCGCCGGTAGGGGGTGTTAGGGGCGCCTCCTCTGTGTGCTTTATGGGTACCAGCGGGTGGCTGTAAAGGCCATACTGTGACCAGCAGAGAACCAGCATACCCCTTAGTGGTAGGGTGTCCCAGCATCTGTGTGCCCCCTAAACTAATTTAGTTTCACTTTCGTTTTAATTATGGATGTCCTGCTGACGCCAACAGTTGTGCTTAGAATGCCAGAGAAGAGGTATATACGTGGACAAATATTTAGTGACCAAAATGCTGTCTAGGATTTACTTTAGAAACTTACTGCAAGAAAGGTCCAAAGGATGCATGGATAAAATGACCAAATGAGAGATAGCTAGGCTTGGGGAGCACAGGGCCTGCCATCACTGCTAATGTATACATGGGTGCCCGTGTCAACGTTACTTTGGTATATCCTTAAATCCGTTTAGCCACAGGGATAGGTCTGAATACGGAGGCAGTGGAGAAGGGCAATGAGATAGGGATGGGGGAAGTAGGGTGTCTCAGAAAAGCTGATCAGTCCAGAGGTTCCATCGAATTTGACTCGACGTCCCAAAAAGGTCCCACAGGGAATTACACGACATACTGATACAACATTGTATATATATATATAATTATACATAATGAAAGATTGAACAACTGCTGGGTCCATATCATCATGGTTATTACAAGATTATTATTACATGTATTCTTCTTCTCAGAAACTGATGGTAAAGAATAGGCAGGATCTAAGGAGTGACCTGTTGGGGAGCCTAACCCAAGAAAATCCACTAAATTAATCACACACTGTGAAGGAATGAACCCTTCAAGATTGGCCTCACCCATCCCATCCAGGCCTCAGGCACACACCCCACCCTGGAGGAGCATGTAGGTGTAGTGACTCAGAGCGAGGAGGGTGTGACGGGTGACCTGATCAGTTGATCCTGGAGGATTAGGTAGTCTGTGGTCAGTACACCCAAAGGTCACTAGCCACCAGCTGACCACAGAGAGACAACTGACCCCTCACAACCACACAGATAGTGTATCAGGCCTCAGGTCTAAGGAAATAATACACCCCAATCCTGAAGAGTGTTATAATTGCCGGCGCAGTTTAATCTCGTGGCACCAACATTTGTGGACAGCATGACATGTGGGTAGTTTGTGTAAATCACTTGAGAGTAACTAACTGAGCTAACAGAGATCTACTAAATAGGCCACACCCTGGTCAACACATAGGACATCTCCCGACTTGCGTCAATTTTATAAAAGAAACGGATATTAAATCCTGAAGGAAAAATGGGAATTCCTGCAAAAGTAAGAAAAGTGACATGTCAGTCCATGTCTGCACACTGTTGGACAGTATGCCATCTTGGCCCAAAGCTACCCCAGTAAACAAAGAAAACGTTATACAACTATATCAAACGTTATAATAACGTTTCTCTAAGGCTCCTTACTATGGCATAACGTTACATAAAGTTTTAAAACGTTATTTTGACGTAAAATAACGTTTTTCTGGTAGCTGGGAACATACCTCACCAGACTATAATATAGGGTAAGTTGGTAACGGTGCACATCATCATTTCATCCTAAGCATGAAGAGCAGCTATTGAAGAACACATGTGGACAGTCGAGGGAAAAGGGTCCTCCAAGGTAAAAATTTAATAATAAAATTGATGTCATCAGCTTTCCAGTGATATCTTTTATAAGCAGGTACCACTTCTAGTTTTTGAGTACTGGCTCTCTGAATATGTGTGGTCACTGTCCAATCTCAAATGCCAATAAGCTCTATCTTTCTTTGTTTTAGAGATATTCCTATCTAATTAGCATAATTATGCTAATTCCCAAATATCCAAACTTTTTCAAACAATTGGCCACAACTTTTGATCTAAAAATGGTATTTACATTCTGTTTTCAGCATAGAAATCGTTTTGGGGCCTTCTTTCATTCAATTTATAAAAAATTTCAATTTAGAATGAAAATCATGTTTCCATGGCAACCAACCTGTGCAAAAACACCAATTTAGGCCCAAAAACGTTCTTTTCCATTCCAAATATGGAATGTTTTCCCCAAAAATGGAATCTTCTAACGTGGCCTATCATATTCTACATAAAAAAGTAGTATAGATAAGTTTTTGCTATATCTTGGTCCTTTTTGGCCATATGGAGCCCCCTGGTGGCCAAAGTTGGTACTAAAAATCCCCCGCGGAGGTCCCTTTTCCCTTGTTGATCCACACATGTCTGTCTATTCATTCTAGTATCTGCCAACTCCATAACCTTATAGGGGGTAGATTGCATGCCCCCTCCTTACACCCCCCCCTTTCTCTATCAGTAACCCTCCTCCTGCCGACACTCACTGCCACCCTTAACATTGCCACTTGTCTTAACGCTCCCTCAATTTCCTGTCCTTTGAGCATGACACTGGGGGCAATATTGAATATTCATGAACTCATTTGCATAACAGCCTTTGACACGCCCCTCGTTGAGGGACTGGCGTTTACTACTGGAGGAAGGGATGTGTGCGGGGATTAGCCCTAATGTCCTCCTGTAGCTGATCCCTATGCCTCCTAACATCTATATTTGATTAAGACTAGAAGTTACACTATTAGCAGACTTAAGTATTAAAGTTTTAATTGTGGCAGATCACATCCGTTCATTGTGTGGGTGGTTGAATCAGGCCTTTACTGACAATGAGGTACAGGAATACAAAGCTGCTTCGGCAATGTGATAAACAGAATCTAATCTATGCATAATATGTATATCCTATGATAAGATGATAGACTACCATTGTAGGGTAGAACACTATTGCTCTTACCACAATGTATGCTTACTTGTTTATTCATGTGTAGTCCAATGCCTTTATGCAAATGCAGAAACGGCTGAAAGGAATATTTGTCAATGTCACGCTAATTCTTAAGAATATCCCTTGACTTTTATAGAAGTATAGAATAGCAATTATACAGTCATAAGCATTTCTATAACACGGGGGAAGTGTAGGCAGGAGATACAGAGGGCGGGGTGTATAAAAACAATCCCTACGCCAACTGACACTGGGGCGTGTGTACACTCAAAAAGTAAACTCGTCTGCAGACTCTTCTAAGTGACAAGAGAGTGGGTCCTCTAGCTGTACTTGTCAGATAGAAGATACACTTGGTATGTGCCAGCCCAAAACCTGACTCATGCCAGCCCTAGACTCGTCAACCAGGGTCTGATTCAGGATTTTCCCTGTAGGTGGCATCAGTATAACATGCATTCTGTATAAAGTTGGGGAATGAATTGCATAATTTCTATGTTGATTCTAATCATATTTATGGGAATACACATTCATGTTATGGAGAATCCTGAGATTTATCTATTGGGGATGCTTGAAAAGGTAAAGGAATCAATGTTTTGATATAATTGAGACAAAACAAATATGTGTAGGGCACATACACCTCTTTTGTGGTTATTTCTATGGTACAATAGCTGCAAGGAAACTCCCATTGGTATGACATCCACATATGTGTTAGCAGTCTGTAACTAAAGGGTAGAAATACTCTCAATATAGACTTGGGGATATGGCAGGAATTCCCCTAGCCTACATACCTCTATGTTTGTATGAATTAGCTTTTATCAACCTGAAAAATATAGACAGACATGAACAACAATTATGCCTAGGCAGAACCCAGTTAGCTCCACCTGCAGTGAAGTAGAGGTTATATTGCACAGGTTCACCCTCTAAGGGGTGCATAGTGCTTTAAGGTGCCATGCTCTATGTGATCATAATACATGAATTCAGCCTTGGCAAGTATACTCGCCCAACTGTTGATTCATTTCCAAAGGTGCATGAATGCAGGCTTGGCGAATAGACTCACCAGGGCTACATTCATGCATCATGCTGACAAAGGGATTCAAGCACATTTAAAGCAGTTTGCAGCCAATAAAGGGTTAACTATTCTGGGTTGTGAATTTGACGACCTTAGACCTGTCACTTGGAGTGGGCCACTGCCTGGGCGAACATTGTCAGTTAGATGACCCTAGTCTTGTCTTGTGGGATGGTAACCGAACAGTTCATCAAATAGACAACCTTTAACTCGTTTATTTTATGACCGTCACTTTAAAGACCCTAAACTCTTCTTGTAAGACGACCTTTTGACAAGTTTGGATCCCTTCATTTTATCAGTCTAGGGAGTAGTACATCCTGTAATGAACAGGAGAAGTGAGACAAAGGGTAGTGTACAGAAGTGTTCAGGTTGCTTGTAGAAAGTGCAGGCCGAGGCTAAATGAAAGGCCACCCCCACCCCACACACACACACTCACTTACAGTTCTGTGTGCCGTGTGTGTTGGGTCTTGCTGACTCAGGTGAAGCACAACAGAGGGAAGCCACCCCCTCACCTCCTTTAGTATAAACTCAATTGAGGCCAATATAAATAAAAGGTGTGTTTCATGTTGCATGCCTAGAGATAAGGTGCTCTTTTTTTCGTTTTTATATATGGAGCTATGGTGAGAATATATCCAAGCTGTCAGCCTGAAGTCATTACATGTATCATCAGTCTGAAATAGGTTGGCAGCATCTGAGTAAAGTCGGGTGAGCTGAAACACACATTTTTTCCTCCTGCCAGAAGTTATGAAATCATACAGGACCTTGCTTATTTCTTCGGCCTGAGCCGGAATTTCCACATTTAGTGTGTTAAACATGCCTGAAGGAGCTGTGTATCATGGGCGGAGGCAATCATATATAAAATTATGCACAACTTAATACGTATCTGATTATACATATTCTCGAGGGCATAATCACATATATGTGAGCAATAATTTAATCTTTATAGGACACTAAATAGTGTGTGCTTCAGGATATGTAATGGAGGCATCTAAAATATCATCTCCCAGACTGCCAGCTTAATCTCATGAATTTAAATACTCTACATGGTATGTAATTATGCCAATTGGGACCATTAGGCATAGTCATACAGTTAAGATAAGACACATTATAATGATTATGTATTGGCTTCATTCATTCATAAAGGAGTATATGTATAAAAATGATATGCCTGAAAATAAAAAGATTCCTAAACAGTATATAATATAATCATTGCCTGCCACTTCCTGTTCCAACATACATGTGCCAGAATTTGGATTTAAATCTTAGCTACAAGTTAATTGTACAGGTAGGTAATCCAATATGACATTTAATATAAGCTTCAAGTGAATGTAGCCCTACCTATAAATGTCTGGGGAACTTAGGAACTAATCCTATAATAATTAATATTCAAATATAAAATTACTAGCTCATTCAGGCCGCTGACATTTCTATAGCAGATTCAATTTTCATCGGTTATTGCCCTTTCTGAGCGCTAATTAAAATGTCTCTCTCATGATGTATCTGCATATATGAGTTGTTTTATATTCTCGATAAATTGCAAAGACTGTCTGCAGAGTTCAGGACAAGAAACCACAGGAAGTACGTGCTCTGTGAATAATATAGGAGTGATGCACATTGTTTTTCCTCCTCTGCATCCTGAGATACGCCCAGCCTTTGGAGATTTTCAGGCATGCAACAATGCCATTCAGATCTCTAAATAAACCACATCTACCAGGGTGGCTATCTCTTTAACCCTTTAAGGGCCGTACAGTGCTTTAATGCATTATACCCTTTGTCATCATGATGCATGAATGCAACACTAGCCACTAGCCCACCAGTGCTGTATTAATGCATCATGAGAGCCCTATATGGGTCGATACACTCCTAAAGGGTCGTTATGATCAATGTATGCAGCCCTGGTGAGCAGACTACAGGGGTGCATCCATGCATGCATCATGACAACTAATAACATAGCACTTTAGATCACTATGTGGCCATTAAAGGGTTAATAGTTAATCAATGTGATGTGAGCACGTACAGTTGTATACTGGGATACACGTTGGTAAGCCGTATAGTACCATGGCGCACCGTGATAGTACTAGTTAATTGTGTCTGTGTACAACTAACAAATATTGAAAATTTGCTTAAATATGCTCAGAACTGTGAGTAAGTAACGTAATGGTTGTGGTCTGAATGGAAACCTAAGTATCGTACAATGCAGGACTTAGTAATAATGTAATCTTATTTACATTGCAAATGTAACAATGAGAAACTGAATTTGCTACATTGTCTGGTTATCTTTGCCAGCGTATTGGAATCCATTGGGGTCCTGATCGTAATGAACCTGCCATTCCCATCCTCCTTTCACCTACTATAAGTCAGCATCCGCTCAGCCTTTCCACCCGGAATGTAGCATTACTCCCTCTCTCTCCTATCAACCCCCCCCCCTCCTGCCTCCAGTGTGGCTCACAGGTCAGTGATGCTGGAGACTAATCACCTTGACGTCCCTAATTAGTCCAGCTCCTTGCCGATTCATGAAGTCTTAAGGTGGCCGCCCCCTATAGCACTGCCCGGCCGACATCTTACACACTCAGAAAAGTCAGCGTCATTGTCTAAAACCACTCTCACCTGAAAGTCAGGCACTGCGTGAGTGGTTTTAGCGACAATGACGCTGACTTTTCTGAGTGTGTACATGTTGGCTCTGCAGGCTAGCCCATAGTCACTAGCCTTTGTTTCTGGAGATTGGAATGAGGTATTGGCTTGTTCCTGTTATCTTCTGTGTTTTGTGATTAAGCACCAGTGTTTCCAAATTGTAAGAGAGTCTGGCAAATTCTATAGGCCTACTCTATTCCCAGAGTCTGGCAAGGTTTGACTTTTCGGTCCCTGGTTTGTAGCCATCTCCCGAGAATGAATGTCGGCCGAGAATGAATGTCGGCCGAGAATGAATGTCGGCCGAGAATGAATGTCGGCCGAGAATGGATGTCAGGGACCTCTTTCAGAACGACTGCCGTATCTGCCGGGGTACATAAAATATACAGCAGTCCAACATTATAGCACTCCAATTCACTATATGGGTATATATCTAAAACTGGACATCGACATCCATGTAACAGAGTCTTTCTAACAGAAAGCTATATCCAGTCTCATCAAATGAGAAATCCATGGGTTGCTTTATGAAGGAGAAGGCCATGTTCATGCCTATGTGTATGTCTATGTGGGTGTACATGAGTGTGTCCATGAGTGTGTGCATTCATGCTGCTGCCACGATCCATTCATGCTGCAACTGTGATGTACTCACATGTTGCATCTAAATTGGCGTCTCTTATTGAAATTTCCCCTTTTTGTGTTATAGAACTTAATAGAACAAATAGGGGGTTTTTAGGGAAATTCCACTTTTTGCGTTTCCGAACTTTTTTCTTGCCAAATAGGGTATTTTTTAGGGAAATTTCACTTTTTTGCTATTTTGAACTTTTTCTCGCCAAATAGGGTGTTTTTAGGTAAATTTCACTTTTTTGCGATTTCGAACTTTTTTCTCGCGTCAAAAGCTGCGGAATCTGCATCCATGTCTGATCCCATAGATGGACTGTGATTGAAGACCTACATAGTGGACATAAGGTCAAGTGAAAAAGTGCAAGTCATTTGTTTTGCAACTTACACTGAACTGAACATAATAGCCCTTGACTGGATTGTCAATAATCAATTAAACTATGACCAAACTCCCTCTATTTCGGAGACCAAATACACTATCAAAGGTTTCATATTTTTTCAAAATAACACCCTGTGTAGAATGGCTCGATATTCAAGAAACCTACTGCGAATAAAAATATGTCAAATTCTAATTCTAAATACCTGAAAAATGAGAAATGCTGGCGTTCACGGTTTATGTAGGAAATGTACTAAAAACACCAAAAATATGCAACAAAACCCTAATTTTCTCAAAAACTGTTCAGTAGGATTTTTTCTAATTGAGGTTCCAGTGTTTTCTACCCTCATATTACACATTGGCATAGAGAATATATTGGTACCTAGTCAGGACTTTGCACTAGAAGCAATCTGTGATGCAAAAAACAGCCAAAATG
This sequence comes from Harmothoe impar, assembly GCA_947462335.1. NCBI lineage: Eukaryota > Metazoa > Annelida > Polychaeta > Phyllodocida > Polynoidae > Harmothoe > Harmothoe impar. Next base: position 33,667,075 of record OX381720.1, read on the forward strand.
AGCCACTGGTCTGAAGTATAAAACTGGGCATCGATCACTATAGAGCTACAAAGAGAGAGAATCGATGTCCAGTAATTAGGGTTTGACGATGTCAGGTAAATCGTCAAAACCATTTCACAATATAATATCGTTAAAAGTATGAACTCAATAGCCTGGATGATGCCACAATACTACAGAGCTATATATAGACCATAAACCTCACAAATAGGAAGTGACGTATTTCTAACCCTTATGTCATATATAAGCATTTCCTTATATCATAAAAAATAATAAACTACATTTGACGATTATTTATTTGGCGATTTTTTATTGTGAATGACCCTAAATATCTAGTTTGACGACCAGTAAAGATGCATTCATTTGCCGCTGCCGAGACCTCTTGTCAAGTTGATGTTGTACTATCAGCAACATATTGGACGGCCCTGCAGATATGGCAGTTGTTCTGAAGGAGGTCCCAGCTGAGTGCATGTATTTACCAGTTAATAATTTGTAATCACACACTAAGCAGTAAAATACTCAGCCACATATTAATTCAATTCATAATGAGAAAACAAAAGCTCGAGCTTAGATTTCAAGTTAAGAGGAATCCTGTGTTCAAGAATTCTTAAGCAACTCTGAGGCAACCTAAACCTGAGGACTGATAGTGATCCTACCTAAAACCGTCTAAAGAGTCTTTCCTTCAAAAGCTCTATAGAAACAAAAGCAGACGACAACGGGACACACTCTCCAAGCATGATGACAAGACACTCTCCTTACACAACACACTAATTAACACCAGTGTAAGATTGCAATTAGCAGGCGATGCTTGATTAGCGGCAAAGATTCATCAGTCTCGGCAGCGTTATGGAATTACCGCCAAACAATCCATGTCAACGCCAGGAATTATGTTGCACACTCACGGGTGTGTCTGGGAATTTAGAAACTACACAAACCTGGCGTTATTAAGGAGCATGCACAATGTGTAACCCTACTTCATGTATTGCTATTTGAAGGAAAACACGGATGTAGACATAGGGCACTCTGACCGTTCACTTATATCACTATCCGCTACAATACAAGAGAAGTATTTTTCAATTATTAATTTTCAATTTCTTCATTACATTAGTAACTTCACTATTATAGCGATATTTCAATCGTCATTTCCCAAAGTGGACTGAGGACTTTGACAGGGAGACCATGTTAAACTTGTAAGCAGGGAGATCAAGTTTTCATGATGCATCAATGCAAACCCTGAAGTCAGCTGATTGTAGGAAAGCTCTTCAAACATGTGCATGAACTTTAAAACTAAGACAGGGCACAGACGCACATTGGCCTACTGAATGCGTAAACCCTATTGGTTAAATGTTATGATCTGTCTGACGTTTTGATAATCCGCGTCCCTTGAAGCCATTCATATGCACCATTTTAGTGTTTGCTGGAAACTGCCTTTTCCAAAACCCTGCAGAGTCCATTACTTGATTTCTGAAGGCCCTTTAGCATTATAGTACACCATATTAGATACAACAAGTAATAAACGCCCTCTACCTTAAATAAAGCAGCTAAAATGGGCAAAAATCGTCAGTCCCTACGGATACATTTGTTTGGGTGCTGACCGATTACGCCGGTGCCGGAATGTAAATACTGATTTCTTTCTCTTCTAATTGGACTCCACTAAAAAGCATTAACACTTAATGACGTTAAAAATAGGTCCACTTTAAAGGGACTTCATTTTTGTTCTCATGTCAAATGGAAGTTAAAAGTGCCATTAAATCTGTTCTCCAGCAAGGGATTAGTGTTTTTCCAACGCCAGAGAATATTCCTTGTCGTTTCCTGCTGGTTGGTCTGCAATCCGTGTTTTCCCTGTGCTTAGTGAGATGACTGTTTGGGTAAAACGTTAATTCTGGACTTCTGAGACCTTCTGAGAAATGTTGTAAGAAATGGATAATTTCCATCAGTTTAATATTTACACGTGGGCATCAACAAGACAACCATGAAATGAGACCTTGGAGGACTCTTCTGACGGTTATTATTAAATTGTACTAAATCTAATAAAGACTGCCACGTCCGGTGCATTGCCATTAGGACCATGAAGTTGTACTTCAAGTGGGCTGAATTAATATTTCTTATCTAAACTTAAGCCAAATTAACAGTATTGTCATCTTTAGGAGACACTATGTTTCAGGCCACAACCGACTCCGTGGCGCAACGGTAGCGCGTCTGACTCCAGATCAGAAGGTTGCGTGTTCAAATCACGTCGGGGTCAATACTTTTCAGCCACTTCCTCTCCATGGTGACCTTAGACCCCACCTCCTCCTCTATAGATGGTCGGAGTGCCGGTTCTAGCCCAACCCCGGCTGTTAATGGACGGGTAGCTTGTTTTTTTTACCAACAATGCAAGTCAGCAGGGATTTCAGATGTGCATCTTTATGAAGTCTGTATAGTTGAAAACCTGTAAGCTCTGCACACCAACAACCATTGAGCCATAGCTAACACTGAATCTGGGCATTGACAAATAAATACCTCCCCTATGTGTGCTGTATTACAAGATGGAATGATTATACTGTAGTATGGGTTCCATATTAAATACTGCACATGCATCATACTTCCACATCATGCATTGCGCGGATGATGCAACGACGGTGGATGTAATTTAGGACTGTCTGTGCTGATTCTTCCCTAACAGTAAGGCACAGTAATCCTAGGCCCTATATTTAGATCAATACCTTAACCAGGATGATCATATATCATCATCTGTTATCACTTTAACCCCTAAATGTCTATATTGATAATTGCCATGTATGGTTTCTTCTTAGTTTCTTAAAACTTTCCGCTTACAATTGGTAATGTATAAGGCAAAGTGTTGTAACCAATGAAACAATTGGGAGGAGTCCTATATTCTGACAAGATGCACTGTAAAAAATATTCCGTAGAAAAAACGGAGAAGCACTGGCATCAAAAGGAGCCGGGAAACCCACGTTTTTTTAGGGAATTCCGTTTTTGGAAGTCACCGTTTTTTTTAGGGAATTCCGTTTTTAGAAGTCACCGTAATTTTTACGGAATTTCCCTGTTTTATTCTGTGTTTATGTCAGTGTACAGTTCACTATAATTATCAACCATATCCATCTTTATTCCATGAAATATCTTGTGCTGGGACTTCATAATTATTATGGAGCACATACACAGCACTTTGTAATCACAATTCATGAGCAAACATTACTCTAGAATTGTTATGGAACAACAACTACAGTGCTGAGAATATATATTTTTCATATTATCACAAGAAGGGTGTCTATGGTATTACAAGTACTGCTTAGTGTCCCACACAATTGAATCTTTTATTGATTGTGAATATTTCATCAAATTTAAATTACATCTGTATATCTACTTTATAGTGAATTAAGGTATTGAAAATTATTAACGTATTGGCATATTTATACTGCTTTAGAACCTAGAACCTTCAGAAAACTCTCCTGAGGAACTAAGCTGCCACCTGATAGGAAAAGATAGAACTACCCAGAAAACAGAGGTTCACTGTAAAAGAAATAACGGAGTTTCACTGCAACGGATTACGGAATTTCACTGTAAAATAGATGAGATATACAGTGATTCACTGTAAACCAAAAAACGGAGATGCACTGTCAAATTTAACTGAGATTCTCCGTAAATTCAAGGGAATTTTTTTACAGTGTGGCGATCTCCAAGAGGCCAGCACTAGCATTGATCTTCAATGAACATGTCCCAAGGGTGCCGACAGTTAAACACTCAATTCTGCCCCCCCCCCCCATTCCCTTTCTCCAATCCCCCCTCCCACCCTGTGATTGTCTCAGCCTGTCTGCCCCATTTACCCCATTCCCCCTCACCCCAAACATCCGACACCCCCTTAGTCCAGCCTGCCCAACCCCAAATCTCACAATCAAACTGAGTCACCACAAATAGGGGAATGGGGGGGGGGGGGGGGGGGGAGGGGTTGGGGACATAGAACAAGCAGCCAGGGGAGGCTTGTCTGGGTTGGGAGAAGGGGGAGCTGCCCTCTTGGCAAGCGTCTCAGCAATTTTCTTAACGACCATCTTCGACAAGATTCTCGTCTTGTGGCAGGGGCGGTTGATTGAATTGGGTAATTGGTCCTTGGAGAAAGAGCAGGGCGAGATGGGAGCAGGAGAAGGTGTGGGGAGAGGAGGCAGAGGGAGAGGTTTATCTGATGCCCTACTTGTCCGGTGAAGGTCCTTCTTGGTGTCAGTGGCCTTTGTCTTCTCTAGAATCTTGGGGTACATGTTTTTAATACAACAATTCATCCAAGTTGGTATATTGATGATCCATGTGTTATAGCTGATAAATGATTATAATTTATTTTGTGGGCTAGTATAAGATTCAGAATTAAAGGATTTAAATAGGACGGCTATGGCAGTGAGTGTTTGGACCTGTATATATTGGATGTTCTGCCTTCACCCTCGAAGAGACATTTTAAAGCATCGCCATGACTCTGCTACCAGAGTCAACTGCCCTGGGTCACTCGACTCCAGAGTCATGTTGGGGGCAAATTGTGACCCTGACTAACAGAGTCATGGCGACTCCGTTATAGAATTACCTCTCGTTAAGCAACTCTAAGGCTCTAAAATGTATAGAATCACATCATCCTTGATATACTTTTTCTGCTGGTTTCTTAGGTTTAACTCCTCACCAGTATACATTACCTTCCTCCGCCCCTGGCATAGTAAGGCGCCAATGTATTCTGCTTGGTTTGTAGCCACTGTCTTAGTCTGTAATCTATCATATAGCTCCCTCATTTCCAGCCTTAACACCAAATCATATCAAATTAACTGTGTTCTTTCCCAATCCATACAACTGATTCATTTATAGTACACCGACCCTGGCAAGCAGCAAAAGATAAGCACATCACACACATGGACTGCTGTTTGGTATTTATTATGGTGGATGATTCCCCAGGGTAGATGTTATAACGGAGACACTACGCACCCATGGTGAGATATCATATTGGAGGAGGTTTTAACACTGGTTATGGTTATATGAATTGTAAACGCCCAGTGATACAGTTTGGGGCACTATATTATGACTAGACCTGAGCATTCCCTTGGTTATTTCCCAATGACCATAATCATATATATCTTTTTACAGCCAATCTTTATATATATATAAATACATGTAGAAAGGGAGTGCAATGCATAAATCCAACACAATCATAAATAGGAGCAGCTGAGGAGCTAATGCCCAATATTGTTAAGGAGGTTTACGTACACTTTGCGTCTGAAACCTTGAGTAAACGTACTAATGCAATACTTCTCTTGAGAATGATATCGGTTTCTCAAGTTCCCTTAACAGTAGGGCTATCAAGGAGGTTCATTGGTGCAGTGTGTACTCAACTCTGTAGCTATGTACAATCCAACCCCAATTATCAGCTTATCAATATCGAGATAAGGGGTTTCTAATGCTCAAGTTACTTTAATATTAGGGGTTTCAAGGAGGTTCATCTGTGCAGTGTGCACTCACATTAAAGTTGATTGTGGTGCAGTGTTGTACCAGCAATGTGTACCCTTCTCTCCAGTACCCCCTCCCCCGCCTCACACCATACAAACACACTCGGCCCTTTAAAGGCAGCATATTCCTTCCTCTTTAATGCAATACACCCTTTGGTCGACTTGATGCTTTGATGCAGCCCTGGTGAGTAACTCACTTGATATGCAATCATATATCATGACAATTCTACAGTGCTGATAAAACCCCAGAGGGTCAAAATGATGTAGCAATACGCCCCTCGTGAGTTACTCACCAGCACTTCAGCCTTGAGGCATCATGCCGTTCTTAAATGGTTAACATGTGACTCACTCAACCTGTCCACTCTGCTGCTGAGTCAATGCCAATGGTAACGCACTGTGCTGGGATTGGAACCTGCCACCTGATGATTCAGTACCTCCTCCAGCATCTACCAGGGCACCAGGTCCCTGGGGCACGTGTTTACCCTGGGCTGGACACCACTTGTGTGGTCAGTCTGCGGACCACCGGGGCGGACCACCACTTGCATGGTCATGGGCATTATGTATCAGACATGGGAAAACTGGTTTTGTATGGGTATATATGGCAGCCAGGGTTAGTCATATTTATTGATTTGTATCTCCTCCTCACTCAAAAAGTAAACTCGTCGGCAGACTCTTCTAAGTGACAAGAGAGTGGGTCCTCTAGCTGTAGTTGTCAGATAGAAGATACACTTGGTATGTGCCAGCCCAAAACCTGACTCATGCCAGCCCTAGACTCGTCAACCAGGGTCTGATTCAGGATTTTCCCTGTAGGTGGCATCAGTATAACATGCATTCTGTATAAAGTTGGGGAATGAATTGCATAATTTCTTTGTCAATTTTAATCATATTTATGGGAATACACATTCATGTTATGGAGAATCCTGAGATTTATCTATTTGGGATGCTAAAAAAGGTAAAGGAATCAATGTTTTGATATAATTGAGACAAAACAAATATGTGTAGGGCACTGACACCTCTTTTGTGGTTATTTCTATGGTACAATAGCTGCAAGGAAACTCCCATTGGTATGACATCCACATTATGTGTTAGCAGTCTGTAACTAAAGGGTAGAAATACTCTCAATATAGACTTGGGGATATGGCAGGAATTCCCCTAACCTACATACCTCTATGTTTGTATGAATTAGCTATTATAAACCTCAGAAATATAGACAGACATGGATAACAATTATGCCTAGGCAGAACCCAGTTAGCTCCACCTGCAGTGAAGTAGAGGATACAGTGCACAGGTTAACCCTCTAAGGGGTGCATAGTGCTTTAAGGTGCTATGCTCTATGTGATCATAATACATGAATTCAGCCTTGGCAAGTATACTCGCCCAACTGTTGATTCATTTCCAAAGGTGCATGAATGCAGGTTTGGCGAATAGACTCACCAGGGCTACATTGATGCATCATGCTGACAAAGGGATTCAAGCACATTTAAAGCAGTTTGCAGCCAATAAAGGGTTAACTATTCTGGGTTAATTTGACGACCTTAGACTTGTCACTTGGAGTGGGCCACTGCCTGGGCTAACATTGTCAGTTAGATGACCCTAGTCTTGTCTTGTGGGATGGTAACCGGACAGTTCATCAAATAGATAACCTTTAACTCGTTTATTTTATGACCGTCACTTTAAAGACCCTAAACTCTTCTTATAAGACAACCTTTTGACAAGTTTGGATCCCTTCATTTTATCAGTGCTGTACTGGGCCAATATTACTGACTTGCCGCCGTCATAGAGTTATAAAGACATTGTTATAATATCAAGGCCTAAAGAAGTAACCCTGTTTTCTTTGGTCTTACCTTAAACTGTATTGGGCCGCTTTTTTTGTGGGGCGGGGGACACTTCAGGTGCAAATATGGTGAATTTTATCTAAAATGTACTAAATTGACGAGATCATGCTTTAAAATCAGAATTGGTAAAATACAAAATTGGCTTACATACTATATGTATGTGTTTCTTTTTCCTGTCACCTAAACACAACCTATTTCTCTTGGCCTAAATGGAGTTATAACACATTTGATTGGACTAAACAGTGATTGCGTACCGCGCCCCTGTTGAAGCTGGCTCCGTTTGTCTATGAGTAATGCCTGACATGCAGGCGTATATGATGTGATTTTGGTCTGCCAGAATTAGATCCTGAGGATGGAGTGGTCAGTGATACAGCCTGGACAGTGTATGTAGATCTCTGGGATTCTCTCTGTTAGGGTAGAGAGCTGCCTGGTAGACCCTTATTTCATATATATTTGGGCACTCGGTAGAGTCGGGAAGTGCAGACCCTGAAGACCCTGAGTAGATGGTGCATTTGTGCATCATACCGAAAAGAACATTAAAATGCATCCCGTCACCATTTGAAAGTTGGTCCTAAAAGAGACCGACTTCAGCCAATTCAAGAGTTTATCTGCACGTTTTACATCTGAATTTAGCATAACTTGTTACAAAATAGGGGTGCGGCCTTTACTTTTAGGGTGCACCCTCTTAGAACTTTTCTAAATCCTGGATCTAACACAGTCCTATTGCGCCGTAAGCACCAGGTACAAGAAGAGACAAAACCTCCACTGCTGCTTCCACTAGTTGAATTTAAAACTATTTTAGCGCCTGTCAGAACCTACTTAAATACAATTAATGTGAACTGTCACTAACACGATTTTAACTTCCTGATCGTATCCTAAATTGATAACTTAATTCCAATCAACATAATCACACCAAAACACAATCCAATTTCAACAACTAAAATGGCGCTTATCATTCTGACGTCAGCGTTTTTGATAACTTGACTCTATCGCGATGGCATTTCAAAAGTTCAAATTTACTGAACTAATTTTGTGCCTGGTGCTAGCATTAACCAATTTGAGCAAATTCGAAAAGTAAAAGGCCCTTAGAAATGTTCCCTTCGGTTTATGAATTAAAACACCCTTCCCATTGATAAAGGTTGTCAACCTGAATAGGAATGAATTATCGATCGCATATTTTAGAGTGGAGGGTTTGAAATAAACGCTTTGTGAATTTGATATCGTCTAAATGTTGAAAGTACTGATATGGATGAGAGCAGTGAAAGCTAGACAGGATAAACAGCTTGCTATTCACTGGTGCCCGACCTAGAAATATCAAATGTCAAAAACGACTTCCACTATCTGACTTTGTGACAGCATACCAGAATGATTTAGAGAAATCAGCTCTGGGAATACCCATGGGTTGGGGTTTTAAGAAAGAAAAAAACAGTCGATCTGTCTTGAACTTGTCTTCTTGTAATTCACTTTCTGTCTTTTTCATGATAGGAATAGCCGTATTGGGACCTTCTTGTACGCGGGGAAACCCGGATGTTGGGGAAATAGACTCCCAGCATGCACATCGCCCACAGTGATGCCTTCTGGGAAAAGTCTAGTCCATAAGACGCTCTGTCTGTCACCCTACTATGTCTTCTTTCTATTCCTTCTCAGATAATAGATGCCACATAATTAGTTTATGAGTGTAGTTAGTAGTGAGGCTTTATTGTACAAAATGGAAAGATAAAAGCGCAAATTCTAAAGTCTAAGGTCTAAAATCGATCTACCATTTTTCAGTTGGTGTATCTTATTTAACTTATCTCGATTACAACTGAATACAAAGTGTGACAAGTACAGGTATGATTAAATAGAGCCTGAATATTTCTCTTATGAAAATGATTCTTTATAACCTTTCTAGATTTTAAAGTCGGTGTAGTTTACAGGTGAACTTCAGCAAACATTTAATGTTAGCACTCTTGCATCCTAATAGCATTGATGTGTACTGAATCAGTGCTTCTATGAGCAGCACAGCATGGAAGAGAAGCAGCTCAGATCACAATAACACTAACTAAAGGTGGCAGTACAACCTCAGCAATGCATTACAGATTAACATAAGGTGCTCCCTGAGGAATAACCCCCCCCCCCATACACACCCACCCACAAACACAGCCATCTTATACACTCTATTTCCTGCCCACCCCAGGAGATGGTCTCCCTGAATGTTACTTGTCAATCCCAGCCCGACCAATCACAGGGCTCCTCTGTTAAGTGGTTTCGGGGTGTGGCCCCCTAACCTGCTGGACGTACTTCACTCACTATGTCATGTAGTCCAGAGTTGTCCTTGAAACGGCACAGATTCTACGTCCTGCCTGGACAATTAAAGGGCTTGGGGAATAGGTGGAGACCATCCAACGCCCCTCTGCTTTCCGCTACCCTCCAACCCCACCCTTCTACTCCAGTACTTCAAACCAAGGCTGCATTAGGCCCCCCAGGGGAGCGTCACCGCGTATGAATATTGATCGGGGACTACCCTGTTGAGCGTCGGCGGCTAGCGGGCACCCTACGCCAGAAAAATGAGTGCCTTAGATCGGATGAGATCTTTTAAGAGGATGGGTAGGGTAAGAGGTGGGGGAGGGAGTAGTGGTGGAGTGAGTGTGTAAGAGGGTGGCTGATAATAGTGTATTGGGTTCACAGAGGCTATGCGCTGGGTGCACAGGGTAGTAGTATATGGTAGACTGGTTGAATCTGGCAGTATATATATATAGAGGTTTTATATGTAGAGGCTTTACGTATAGAGGCTAGACTGACTCCTTAGATACTTCCCTATAGCTTACAATTGTATAGATGCTACTATAAAATCAGTCTGAAAAACTAGCCGGCTGATCCTTACAACGTTTTGATGTTTTCCCTTAATACAGAATGTTTTAGAATCCACCCTATACTTCAATATTATGGTTACATGAAACATCAATCTGGTCAAATTTTTATTTCACCCATCAGTATATGACACGGGTGCATTGTTATGAATGGTACAACTAAGGTCATGAATATCTTTTTGCAAAACACTTGCTATTTAGTTTGCATCATGAATATGATATTATTAATGCGTCATGAATGGGGGGCAATTTTAACAACCCTTTCAAAAGCAAAATACTTTGTTTGCGATGGATGTCGAATTCAACGGAAGATCTCTTAAATATACGACTTAAATAGCAAGGCCCTACTTAGGTCTCACCTGCATTGTCAGTGGGACGTTAAACTACACAAACAAACAAAAAGAGATAATAAACAAGCGGTATACCCAGACATTTTATCCTTACTCACCTCAGGCGACACACACACATGGGCACAATAGTGGACTTTCCGGTAACCAGCGCAGGAAACCCTACACTGAAAGTACCCAGGACCAATTGCGCTGGTACCAACGGTGTCCTTAAATCTCCAGTAGTGTCACTATAGAACATGCCGGGTACCGTCCACGTGCCCCGCTGCGACCCGCAGGATGCCGGATCCTCAGGGAATGCTGGGATAGGGTGGAGGCATGTTGGGTAATTTTGGTGTCCCCTATGACCAAGCGCAATCTTATCAGGCGTTGAGGGATAGGGTTACAGTGCCAGGAGTTCATATCAATACTGCTTGGTCTATCATGTTGGTATGTACATGTATATTCTGTCTGTGTGGGTCCCTACTCGCACCATCGAGTTACTCAACTCGCCCATACACTTCAAATATAAGAATCGAAGTGAGAGAAATAAATGGCGGCCGTTTGTATCTCGTTATATCTCGCCCCATACGTTATATCTTACACCATACTAGGATTGGGCAAAGTGTTCAATATGTGCAAATAGTGCACTACCCTTGCAGAGGCCTATATGATACCACCCCATATATCAAAGCGTGCCGAATGCACCGGACAACTCCTTGAACACACCCGAACCAAGGTTTAATATGGAACTGTATGGATCCGATTCACTATACAGCATGACCGGTTAGATAACGTTATAAACCCAGGTTGTGGTATCTCATGGTAGTTTGGTAGCAGGGTGAGGGTAATTTTTTGTTCTGCCAGGGAAACCATGCTAAAGGGACCCTTGCGCTATACTACTCTATGGGCCCGACCGTGTGACTATCGTTCATTAAGGACGTACATAGTCATGATCACTTAAGGGGTGCCTCCACCAAAGACCGTCCATCCGTCCGTCCATCAAATCCGTCCAAAAAAGCACTTCCACCAAGGTCCGTCCGTCCATCCGTCCATCAAATCCGTCCAGTTTTTGGTCAAAAACTGGACGGATTGATGGACGGAATGGCCGGACGGATTCCGTCCATCAATCCGTCCATCAATCCGTCCATTCCGTCCATCACAGATGGCCCAAAATCACCAAAAAATGGACGGATTCTGTAGAAAAATGGAAGGACGGAAATATCAAAAAATTTTGATATTCCCGTCCGTCCATTCTGTCCATCAATCCGTCCATCAATCCGTCCAGTTTGAGGTAAAAAACTGGACGGATTGGTAAAAAACTGGACGGATTGATGGACGGATTGGCCGGACGGATTCCGTCCATCAATCCGTCTATTTTTAGACCACAAACTGGACGGATTTGATGGACGGATGGACGGACGGACCTTGGTGGAAGTGCTTTTGGTCCATCCGTCCATCAAATCCGTCCAGTTTGTGGTCTAAAACTGCTTTTTTGGACGGATTTTATGGACGGACGGATGGACGGTCTTTGGTGGAGGCACCCCTTTACAAATGTAGCATGAAGGAATATCATGAAAGGAGTCTGAAAGACAACCTTGGATGAAAACTCCATCCTCTAAACTTCTGACCCCTGTGTTGACTGTAAGGGCCCTGGTGGGAAAAGAAGCAATTACCTCCGGGGTCAATCTGACCTCACAGAGTGCATGCCCTGACCTGAGACCGCTGGGATAGGGCAGTTTTGAGGAGAGGTTGTATTTAGCTCCTTGGGTACCAGCTTTACTGGATGTTTTGCGTCAACATTAGTTACAGCCCTTGACCCCTGAAGGAACCCTCCTGGCACTGTATGAATAAAATGGAGAGCATGTAGGTCTATAATAGGGATGCTACGTGGTTGGGGAGATGGGTGTAGGCCTACACGTCGGGTTAGAGCTTTGTTAATTCAATATTTTATTGTTCACACAGGTATGGCTGCGACGTCGTACATGTATACGAACAGTGACCACTAGTATGTATAGGTAACTCAGGCAAGTTGTAGGGGTATAGTAGGGGGACGGGTTATGGTATAAGGTTTCAAAGGATAAGAAGGACTGGACACGAAGGTACATAATTATAAATATCATTATAGCATTAAGCATAGTTTTACTTATGTGTTACAGCATATTACTCCTTTTCATTCAGTGCCCAGGTAATATGGATTTGACGGTAAATCGACTGTGGTAGGTTTGAGTTGAGATTATAGTATAGATGCACTACAATAGTCACTATTTCGACGACACAAATATTTGTCTAGCTACATATCAAATCATATTCTACATTCACCGTCAATCGTACACGGCCAATAGCAGCAATCTAACTACATAAAACCAGAACCCTGAAAACACTACTTTACCGCCGAACGCGGCATGAAAAAGTACTGGATTAAAAAGGTATCTTTAAGAACCAAAGCAAACATCTTCTTTAATACTCTTTCAAGCGACATCTGGCTTTATTCCACTCTAACACATCCTCAACCAATAAAAAGCACCTCGACACAGATATAATAAAGAGGGGATGCAGCAAGGGGCCTGGATAGTGGCACTAGGAGGTGATCATATGCACATTGTACCCACTGCAAACACTTTTTATCTAACTCAATGTAAATGAAAGGAAAATAACGCCAGCAGGGGTAGATATGCCTTTTTAGCCCACATGCAAATTAAAAGAAAACAGCATGGGTGTTGGGATAGTGCTGGTAGATGAATGGCGAACATGGGCCGACGTTTGCCACCATGGGGGAGTATTGTATCCTTAGTATCTCCAGGCACTGCTAAGCTGCCAAGTGCAAACTGCCAATAAGGCTGCAAAGTCAAACAGTGGTGTGTGTTGAGATGGCACAGACAGAGGAGAAAGTTAAATAAAACTGGGTGATGAGCTGGTAGTAGTGGGTGCAGAATCAGATAGAGCGTGGATTCAAGCTGGGTATGTTTCATTACTTTAATTATAGGGAATGTGACTAAAGCTAGGAAACAGGCTTAAATATGTATAGCTTCAGGAAAATCTCCAGATATCATATAAAAGAGTTGGTAGTGTATCAATTAATCAACTACCAGTGCAATGACAACTATATGACACACCTCAATTTCAAGCATGCTCCACTATATTGGTCCCGGGGGGGGGCACTCAGATCTGAAATGACTCACCACCTCCAAACGCCCCACGGAAGCGGTAGCGGTGGATCTAAAAATTAGGGGGCGGTGACTCTTTGTACCCTTAAAAATAGGGGGCAGTAACTCTAGAGCAGAGGCCAGTCGTTGGGTCTCAGTTACATATAAATGATAAAATTTAAAGAAAACAATTATTATCCATGTCTACTGCACTGTTTACATCAGGAAATACAGGTAGTGTTACAGGGGAACCTGAAATAACAGGGGCGGTGACTCATATGTGAGGAATCAGGGGGCGGTCCTTTGTATTTTTTAGGGGCGGTGGTTTGGCGGCCCCTGTTTTTAGGCAGGCGGTAGTTTGGCAGTCGGCGGGTACTGACATAGAGTGAGTGCCCCCCCCCGGGATATTGGTATAAGGGGCCGTCCATTAATTACATACGCATGAAGGGGGCGGGGTGGGGGGGGGGTGGTCAGGCCAAATGCGTAAAGATGCGTACAGGGGGGTAGGGGGTCTAGGCCCATTTTGACATACGCATTGTGTACACATAGGGCCGATCTTTTGGTCATTTTAGACTAAAATTGGCAAAATGGCGGTGGAATGAGGTATGATCATGAGTACTTAAATGGATATATTTGGTTTTATCACCCCATCATGGAGGCTTAAGTTTTTCCCACCCCCTTCCTCACTATGGGTCTTTTTCACGATGACCACTAGCTCCTAAATTTTCTCAGTGGGGGGGGGGGGTAAAAGTAAAATGCATATGTACGCATGGGGGGGGGGGGTTAGTCCAAATGCGTACATGGTGCAACAGGGGGGTGGGGGTGGGGGGGTCTATTTTGGCCAGAATTGTGCGAATGTAATTAATGGATGGCCCCTAAACGATTGTTTACAAATCGTCAACCGCAGATACATGAAAATATTAATATGGTATATAGCTACAATTTCAACTATTTTCTTTGGCAGTAAACCGGGAATCATGAGTGACATTTCTCTCTTAATCACCGAATTCCATTTATTGAGCACTAGTGTAGATCACCACATCTTTATGCTGTGTCAATCATGAGTGAAAAACATGGGTGTTTGGGGCATTGCTGAGAGTGCTCTGGTTGGTGAGGGACTCAGATGGAGAGGGACTCTTGGGAGCAGCTCATCAGATCTAGGTCAGAGAGCAGGAGTCTGTGGTGAAGGGCTGAGTGGCTCTATCACAGAGATGACAGCTGCCACCATTGCCCTCTGACAGGAGCAGCCAGGGCCCAAACCTCCCCACATTGGGGAGACACTCCTGTTTAGTATCTGTCAACCAGTGTCAAACCTCAACATGCTGCAGGAATCAAGTATAGTATGAGCTATGTTTAGCTATAAAGCTATTCATTTGACACACCAGTTATAATTGATATCTATAACACTAATGTTAACAAATTAGCTGGTTTTGAAATATGATGACAGTTTTACAATCATGTTTTTTTTTCTTCTTTTCCAAGTAAGAAGCTCTTACACTGTTACCTATATCATATCACTCCTTTTTTCATTATACTGTCAATTTTCTAGCATGCAATATGTAGTTTCATCCAAAGCTAGACAGTCCTAGCAGTATATCCTTACATAATCTATGAATAGATAAACGAACACATGAAATGTCTAAGTTCTTAAATATCCCACTTCAATGTAGATAATATTTGCTACCTCTACATAATAATTACATAGATGTAACCTTAAAGGGGCTGTCATCTAACTCCCTCCACAGATGACTGCCCGGGGCCCTACTTATACCCACGTACTGTATACATTCCCATGTGAATATCAAACGCCTATGGTATCCCCCACCCCAGCCTATGCCATCCTCCACTTGATCCCAGGGCCTCCTGGTATACATGAAGTTTACAAGCTACTCTAGAAGCTCTATCTCAACAAAGCAGCTAGCTGTGTGTATACAGCATTGGGTCAACATCTATATCATGTATAAACAGCCCTAGCTGATGTTACCCAATACACTGCAGATTTATACTTACACTGCAGGATATGGAGCCATATTTATCAGTGTTTGACCTCTACCAATGTTGAACATGGGGCACATGGATACCCTTAATCTCTCCTAACACATTCCTCAGACAGCCAAAGCAAGGCATGTTTCCATGGAACTGACCCTTTCTCTATATTTATCCCCCTACGGTGGCTATATTAAATATCCCTGTATTAGGGGTGCCCCCTCCTCATTTAGAACTGGAATCACGTGTAGGGGAATATACGTGATCCCTGTTCATACAATGTCATACCAAGCTCTGCTATCAGGCCGCATAAAGCATGTTTACATACTTACAAATAGACCTGCTCAGGTCTCTCATTATACAATATGTGGCTGTGTCTCACGAACTTGGGCCAATGTTATCGTCTCTGACCAAGTGCCATCTCTGACCGGGTGCCATCTCTGACCGGCCTGAATAGAAACGGTTTATCTAGGGCAGATGTAAATAGAATTTGGCTGAAAGGTTAATGGATGTTACAAATGTATAACTCTTTAAAGTAGTAATTAGTTGCCCATTTTTTTCATCATCTGCCCTAAATAAACCGTTTTTATTCAGGCAGGTCAGAGATGTCACCCAGTCAAAGATGGCACCCGGTCAGAGATGGCACCTGGTCAGAGACGAAAACATTGGCCCAAGTTCGTGAGACACAGCCATGTACTGTAAGAAAGGATTCCCTGATGAAATACTCAGGGTCTGTCACCAGAATAATGGCTGGATTTCAGCAATACAAAGTGTACAGTTCTTCACAGTTGCATGGTAGCAGCGAGCGGTTGGGATGTTCACCTTGGGATGCAATACCTGTTTCTGATTTTTATTCAAAAGTCTCACCAGGGAAACTGGAATTTATGTCTTAGAGATCTATACATATCCTATGCCCTACATTGGTCTGACATAGTTATGGGTGGCCAGCATGGGGGCTCATGTAAAATGTGGTCATACCATTTACAGAGCAGCATAAACCAGCTGTAAACCAGCAGGTTATATCTCCTGGTACCCTTATCTTATTTAACATCATTAAAACTGGTGTGCCAGTCATGGGCCGGACAAGAGCAGTTTTATTGAAAACATTTTATGACTTTACTATTGCCTATGTTTTGAATATGAGGCTACATAATGCTTAGCTCACCTGTTTAGAAATTAGGAATATGACTGCTCTACATTATCTAATTCCCTCATACTATGGACGGACAGGATGGTGAATAATGAATAATTCCAATAATATCAAATATAATAATATAGACGTCTATTTGTATGTAATTCCAGAAGATCCGATAATATCCCTTGTCTAGTCGATACTATAAGATGTTGAACTGGCACCGCAAGGTTGCAGGGTGCAAGAGCTATATATAGGTATAATATGTGCAAGACAGCATACATCAATAATAAAGCTATTTATATGATATGTCTGGGCAGAGCTGCACTGGTTGCCTATAAGGGATCAGTGAGTGCAATACCAGGTGTGTCAAACGTATAATATAACATTCAAATATACACTGCCACTTGATCATTACAGTTGTATGAGGTAGGGGGTATTGGACAGCAGGAATTGAGGCTTCAGTTTCATAGTAGGGCTCAGCAATGATACATCCCCCACTCGTTGACACATGAGCGCACTACACTCGTGTGATACATTTGGCTTCAACTCGCCCATACTTCATCCAATCATTTGAGATTATGACAATTCATATACATTTGTACCAATATATAATATCCTGGTGTTGCATAGGCCAGAGACATGTCCACACTGTTATCCATGCAGTCCACCCACAATAAGTACAGACCTCACACCATGCTGGAGGAAGGAGGCCCTGCTGGGCACAACCTGGTCCTAATTTAGATGAAGGGAACCCTGGAGGAGCCCTGGCGTCCATGTTAGTGAGGGCATGGGTTCATTCGTTCTGACCACAGAAGACATGGGGACCTCTCTGGCTGATGAGGCAAGGGATTCATGCTGGGCGATCTTACATATAGATATACCATTTCAGTAACATACTTATTCAAAGGTTCTCAAGGTTCAACTCTCAAGGGTTGATCATATCCCCATTAGTGTCAACATTGGTTTATTAGCTTATTCTGCAGGGCCACTAGGGAAGGTATAATTTTTGTGCTAATATGTAATAGGGTTGACAGTAGGCCTCCACATACAAGTAGGGAGGTACTTCAGAACAGAATTTCCTTACTTATAATAGTGAGGTTTAGATCTGCCTACTTGTAACGTGTACGGCCATGTCTAGCCAATCCGTTAGCATTGCTGTATACGTAAACGTTGCCGTGCACCTTGTGATCTAAACCTCGCTGATATCTCATCACTGCAACTAGTTGGGATGCTAATTGGCCCATGTGAAAAACCTCTTCAACTTGGTTACAAATAACCCAAGGCTCACATGAATGCAGAATGGTATCTAGCTACTACAGCTACATCAACTTACTTGTTGTAACTTTAGATGTCTCCACGTCCTAGCTAAAGGTTAGTTTATCTAATATCCTGCTCTTTATTAAATGCAGCATATAGAAGTGGCCCATAGATCTATGCCTTGTTTTAATATTTCATGGTAAAAGGAAGAAAACACTACTATACTATATGAGACATCCCCTGTAGTAATACTATATACGGTAATAGTAAACAGGAGGCTGCAGGCGCTAGTGTGTCTAGACACTGCCCTGTGCTTGTGGACCTGGAAGTGGTTGGAGCCTATTAGCAATCAGCTGGTGGCAGGGTGAGCTGCTCGCCGTTATAACCTCACGCAGGGGAATATGGAGCAGCTCAGGGACTCACATTATTTGCTATTGAGGTAAAGATTTTTTTTCTTTTTTAAACCTATGCACCTTGTTATGGACTGGGTGGCTAGTATACTTACCACTTTTTACGTCCACTATCATCTGATTATACTGCTTGTTGAATTCTACCATTGTACATTAACTTGATCTAACTGTGATTAATGCTTTGTGATAACACATTTGGACTTCAGCCTCCTAAGTGTAGGTATCCCTTTCTAGATAACCCGCTACTCTTCAATACAGTCCTATAAAACAGGATTATCACCCATGCATCTTGACAAAGGGCAGCATCTGACAATAAAGTTGATTGTTATCTACAGTCTAGATACTGGGGAGGTAAAATGAATGTTCAACAGCAGCTTTCCAATTTCGGCCTGAGAGATGACCTTTATCCAGAGGAGAACCAGATGCTATCGATTAAGCCACTTGATAATACTCTAAGTATCAAATGGGACATTTCCCTGTCTTTAACCAGCGACATACTATACCCCATGCTTTAACGTACACTTCATTCTGTCCCTGAACGAGACAGGGGACCAGACCATAACATAAATATCATCACCACTTCGAAAGGTTTAAAGTTAGCCGTCTCTGTAAACCGTTAAGAGGTATCGTAAGGGAGGTTTGTTAACGTTTAACATTCCATATTTAACGGCTCTGGGGCACCGCCGCATAAACAATGGCCGCCATATTATTGTCACGTGATCTGCATCACACCTCCCACTGGTTCCCGACGGTTTCCGTGTCAACAGGTTGTCGTAAAACATGGTGTTAAATGTCGTAATTTTGTCACGTTTTTACGTCTTATTAGGTGTGCATTTTTTGTGGAGTTTGTGGAATTAGGTCACCAAGTGTGCATGCATGATCCTGACATGAAATTAAATGTACTTAAATTTAAGAATGACGATCTGTCTGTCCGAATTGATTTGCAGCCCATGTCATAATCATCTATATGCAACCAGCCAGCATAGCATCATATCCAGCCCGAGCTCTAGTTTAATTTCCAACACCTCGTGTATCTGATAAAAGTTTCAAATAGCTTAGGCCACTCAAAATAAAAAAGTTGTTTCTCATCACCGCGCGCATCATAAAAATCATGATTTGGGGAAAACTTTTTTTCTTTTTTTTTTACATTTTTGATGAAAAATATGCTAAAATTGCCAAAATATTGGCAAATTTGGTATCAAATTAAAGCTTATATTGTCAGCAATACAATCAGCTAGGTGTAACTTGCATTGTTACAACTTTTGTTGATCAATAAACTCCAAATTACTAAAATGTGAAAATTGATCGCGAAATGTCCAAATTTCCCTATGTATTGCCTGGAGTATTAAAAAAAAAAAAAAAATTAAATAAAAAACGCCCTCGTCATATTTTTCATTGCTTAGTGATGAGAAACAATTTATTTTTTTTGAGTGGCCTTACCAATGAATAGATTCCCAGAGGCCGAATAAGTCAAAATGTAGCAAAGTCGTAAAAGAGAGATACTACCCACTGGATCAGACTCATGAATAACAAACTGGCAATGTCCATAATACACTGAGTAATAGGGGTAGACAATGAAGGGCTGAGCTGTAGTCTAAACAGTGTAAGTTACCTTGTCCAACACACATAAACACCCTTGTCTTTTGTATCCTCCCTGACCCTGTCCTCACCCTGGTACAGTTCAGTAACCATGGTAACGTATCATGAACTCCACTCACCTGAAAAATAAACAGAATAGAACGTTAGGAAGCAGCCACAGATTCAAAGTGTACAGAAAGGAAATGTCTGACTTCTACATTTAGAGCCTCAGATTTTAATGTATACAATGGTTAACAAGAAATATCACGATATTCAGTCAAACAGAAACAAGCTGTGCATACAACTCAAGTAACAGATCAGATGGATTTGTATTACAAGGAGCATGTTGGGGGATGAGTGGAAAATAGAGCAGGGTGAGGAGGAGGAGTGCTGTTGTCTCTAAGTGTGTGGGCGGTGAGGCATTAAATAATTTCCTAGTCTGATTGTTGGAGCCCCTCAATAGGAAGTGTGTCCTTAACGGTGCTTCAGTAACAGCAGCACCGAATAGCCGTCCACTTACACTGATGAGACTGACTATAGAATCTAGAATCTAGAATCTAGAAACTCTTGGCAGCAATCTCAGTGACTTTCAGTAATGTCACAACTATAATCTCCACCTACTATAGTATCGTGCTACACAGTATCATTATAAAGCATGATATTAGACCATTAAACATCTACACAGCCAAAAATAATTTTCTCATTTTCAGAAAATATTTCTTGTTTTAAGTAAAATAAACTTAAAACAAGTTTGTCCGTTTGACATATTTCTCAAAATGAGAAAATCTTTCTTATGGAATAGACCTTTTTTCTAGAAAAAACCTTTCGTAAGTAAGTTTCTTATTTGAGTTAATAAACTTGCCTGGGATATGATTTTATTTAATTTGAAAGATAGACAATGTCTTAGAGAGACAGGAGTGATGCCAGAGCATCAGAAAGAGGTTCATCAGATTAAATGCACTTTTTTATAGCTACAGAAGAAAGCAAACAGACCTTTATCCAAAGTCATTTTGCTTCATGTATTGGAACAGGTAATGCTTCCCTTTATCTGATTGATATAATCAAACAAATGGTGTCTCATATTATTTCTACTTTTAGTTATTATATTTCATTTACTGGAATAAGGGTTCTTACACTGAATTAATCCCCAACAAAATTCCTCTTTTTCCAGATATTTTTACACTCATTTGTTATTTTGGGACCTAATTTGAGGCAGAAATATATACCCTGTTTCATAAAATAGTTGTTGTATTGCATAGTGGTGGCCTCGTGTGGCATAATATGAAACTAGTTTTCTTGATTTAAGAAAATAATCCTTATTTAGTAGTCTGTATACTTGATCCCTAACCTAAAGGGGCCTATCATCATAAATGATTTGACCCCCACCATGTGAATACAAACAGAGAGGAAAGATAGGAAAAAAGTTATTTTGATATTTGACAAGGCAAACACTAGTACTGGTTCCATTCCTCCTATTATTTCAAAGGCAAAGAAGCCCAAAAAATCCTTTTCATTTCATTCACATTTCACATCTATTAAATTCCCAAATAATGGTAGGAATTTGATGAAGGCCTTAAGCATGGTCATAACAATGATATAATAAAATATCCTTGCATAGTTTTCTGCCCCTATAGACATTTTGGGTAGATGGGTTCAGGTAAATTCTTAACTTATAAAATTGTCAAATCATAACATAATCATAATCTTAAATCAAGAAAGTGAACTTTCTTATTTCAGGAAAATAAGATATAATCTTGTCTGGTGCACAAATGACCTGTTTTAAGAAAATTACTAAAGAAAAATAATCTTAAATACTTGTATCTAGAAAATTACTAGAAAAAATAAGATATTTGCTCTTTGCTTTCCCTTTCTGAAAATAAGATAAACGTAAGAACTCAAAATGAGTTTATTTCTTGAATCTAGAACATTTTATCTTGATTCTAGTATTTTCTTGGGGTAAGAAAATTATTTTTGGCTGTGTAACCTCTATAATATTATAAGGTACTGATGCGGCACTGTCTTTGAGAGTGTCTACCTTTAGACTGTAGGGGAATATGAATTTATAGATTTAAGACCTAACTAATTAGCATAGTGTTTCGTACTTCAGTGGTTAAACCTATTCCATGTCACACTTGGTATACCTGCATATGGGACAGGTTTCACTGGCGGTATTAGAGGGGGCGGAGGCATTTTCAATGTAGAATTTGGCTCAAAAGTTAGGAAGAGATTTTGTTTTCTAATAGCGCCCCCCTTTCAAAATCGTGCACCCGTCACTTGTTTAATCAAGCTATATGCCAACAGCATGAAGGTTGTCTAGTTATCACCTAGCCTTGGAAGAAGTATATAGACCAGCCCTGAGACCCCCTGCATAGCGGGAAACAGACAGGATGGGTTATGTTTGTTTGTCGTCTACTGAGGGGGTATTTAACTGGTGTTGATCCAGGAAAGCCTCCCCCATCATGTCAACAGGTACTTCTTTTTGTCTTCCCGCCATAGACCACCAATGTCGTCTGCTCATCGTTTCTTTCTATATTTAAAATTCAAATATATTTCAACCACTAAATTACTTTACAAGTAATTATGTATTAACTTAAATAATCAACCCATTACTAAAATTTACATTCACGTTAATATGAGGTGTTAGGAAGAATAAGCTTCAGCTAAAGTAACCATAAAGAAAACCCTAATGCAATACATAGGTCGTAATTAAATAGAACTTAACTATTTGGCTGATTATTAGGAATTTTGAGTCAATGGCAATTATGCGGGGTCAGACTGTGATACAGATTTGCGAATCGGGGCAAATAAAATGCGAAACACGCCGCAGGTATATAGTAAACCTACAATTTCAAATGTTTTTAATTTACATCAAAATGTGTGCCAGTCAAGCAGTAACTGCTTAACACACATGTATCACAGTTTGCAGTTTCAAATATATATGAATATGCATATTTAACATGGCTTTAGAATGCAATGGGTAGAATTGAGAGCATCCTTAACATGACCACTGAAGGTCTCTATCCAGCCCGAGCTGACCTTCAGCTATTGTCAGCCATGTTTACCCATGATGCAGGTCGTGGGCAACCCCTTGTTGTTGTTGGATGCTGGGTACAGGTTGAGATGGCGGCACTTCCGGCGATGTTCTTCTTCCAGTTACGTCTTATAAAGACCATCCAGAACAAACAAGCTGGGTGCCAGGGAAATCCTCTCATCAGGTTCGCGACTCTCATGTCTAAAAATGCTCCTAGTATAGTGCTTTCAGACAGAGGCCAAAATTGTAGAATGGTACATCGATCTCTCAGGTGATTAAAAGCCCATTTTGACCATCTCATAGCGATTTAATTGGTCCTGGACTCTTTAGGGAAAGTGCCTGTTCCACTGCCTAATAGCTGCACCTTCCAAACCGGAACTCGGTCTGTGTAATTTTGCTCTGCAGATGTAGGTATCGGTATAGTAGCACGTAGCATTACAATAAGAAAAGACCAGCTGACTCTCAGTCTCACATGTATTTAGCCCAAAACCTTTATCGGAGATGGGGGGAGGGGGTGTTGAGGGGTTGAGGGAGGCATATCTTTCCCCAACAATACACTCCCCTACTTAATAGCATGAGGTAAATCCCAGTATATATCCACCTGCGCTATAGCTTGTATTTCCATGTATTTAACCATGGGTGCCTCGATAGTTTAAGCTGAGTTGGTCAGCAGAGTGAAAGGAGGTAAGACAGCCTATTAGCTGAGAGCAGAAGCTTGCCTCCCTCCATGTGGGCGGCTGATAAGACTGGCACCACACAATCCTGCTATATGGGGGCAGTGAGCAGCTCTCTGAGCAGCTCTCTAACAAGGGGCGTGTTACACAATCAATACATAGACAGTATGTTAACCCTCTGGATAAGCATTCGATATGGTACATCCTTAGTCGTCATGATGCATGAATGTAGCCGTGGTGAGTCTACTTGCCATGACTGCACTCATGGGTCGTGTCGACCCTCCGAGAGTGCAATGCTTCAATGCAGCACTGGCGAGTTACTCACCAATGTTGCACTGATGTATCATGATGGCAACTGGCCTAATTAATTAAAGCGCTATGTGACCCTTATATGGTTAAGCTCAATGGCACTTGGCAACGTTAAGTGATTCTTCATATTTCATAATTTAATGGTGGCCTAAAATGTACTTAGATAATGAGATAAATCCCAACAGCTAGTGGAGGTTAAATCTTAGTATCATAACAGTGCATAATGAGCAGATCACTAAGGTCAGTTGACATTAGGGCGAGGGTAATTCATAGCAGCATAAATTATCAATTCAATGCCCCAAAAGATCACCATAGAAACCTTGAATTTAAAGGTAACACACAATATGGAACAGGGCACTGTGAGTAGCTCTGTGGGAATGGGAGCAGGCACTCAGTACCAGGGCTGTCCATGCAGACTTCATTAGGACATAGCATAGAGCAAACAGAGATTAGGGACTACCCGCAGTAATCAGTGCGGTCATCAATTTAAACCAATTTAACCCTTTAAGGGCAGTATTGTGCTCAAATAGACTTCATGTCTTCATGGTGCAGCCAGGGTCTACTCGAGAGGGCTGCTTTCATGCATCTTGCCGAACCTTTGAGAGTGACTTATCGACACCTTAGGACGGACATACAGTATGTTTGAATGCAGCACTGTCGAGTCACTCACCAGCTCAGGGTATACGTTCATACATCAGGGATGCGGCGTTAAAGGGTTAACACTAGAAATAACCTTCTACAGATTAAGCCTGCAATGGCTTGATACAAATGTTCTGTTACACCATTCCCATAGAAGCCAGGACATGTCAGCTCATGTTCTTCACCAGTTAGACTAGTGGATGATATGAAGGATGTTTTTGAAGAGACAATTGTAGAAAACTGCAGGAATTACTGTGAGTTGGTGAGCAGCTCAGGGCCTGGTGGAGACAGTTATTGTCAGTGATGAATGAGCTGCTCTATCGGCCTTGATGTGTGGGTCAGACCTCCGCTGGTTTCCGTCCTCCTCCTATACCCTCCCAGTAGGATCTGCCTGGGACCAGCGACCCGAGCAGCTCAGGCCAAGAAAGATTTGCTTCATGTAACTTTACCCTTAAATTAACGAGTCAGATCCTGCATATTTTCATCGAATTTCTTCTCAAAATATCATGCAATTTTAAATAGGATTTGGAGAAAAGATCCACGGACCATTGGCAGAGATACTGACTACTTTTTCGATGAGAAGTATAGTAACATTATTCTAAAGATATCAGAGCCATTTTAGTTTAAACTTTCGCCATGTTACATGGAGCACACTTTTTAAGGCCTCACCATTAAGAGCAGCTCGTAGGCTGTTTCTGCTGACCTCAGCACTAACTGCTCCCTTCTGCTCAGGGAGGCACTTTCTACCCAATTACCTCCTCTTTAGCCACGTTTCCGTCTATAATGCTGCTGGCTGTCTCCGATTGCAGCAGAATGGCAGCTATTTGGGTAAGTCTTGGAGTGTTTTCAATTTAAGATTGGATAGGGTGTATTTAAACAGTATTATATACACTAATTAAGAAAGATATTTTGCCCACATTTCATTATGATCCCACATCCCCGTTTTCTTTGTCTTCTTTTTTCTTTATCACCAAAACTACACCTTAACTGAATAAATAGCAAATTACGTACTGAGTTTTCATTTCTAGTTCTACTGCATTATGTATATGGGAGATTAATGTTTTAGCCCTTTATGGGGAGCATACTGCGTTTATACATTATGCATGGCTTTCAACGCCATGATAGATACACTGGGCCCTGGTGAGTAACTTGCCAGAGCAGCATGCAAACATCATGCCGACTCTATGCAGTCTTTCGGAGGTTAGATTTAGATGTGCGTCATAGAATACCTAGAAGTCATCGCTTTATGTGCCTTTCGCAAATAGCACACGATTACAGGGAGATTATTAATTGTAATTAGTCTGTGACCCTATTCCACATGCATTCATAGTTAAAAATAGATAAACTTTGAAAGTAGGTTTCAAATACGTCACAAGTGATCTACTGGTATTTAGTGTTTTCTTGTGCAGCATGCTTTCTCTCCCAGTCTGAGACCATGTTTCCAACTCCTTCTACAAAGGCTAATTTTGGTTAATTCCACATCCTTCTGCTTGCTGCTCAGACATGAAGGGGAATTTACGAGGGGAGAAGAAACATCAAACAGCCCCTAAACATGTTATCAACGTCCTTGTCCCAGTTTAAGGATCTAATAAAAACTGAGTTATCTGTTCATAGAGGCCCGTAATCAAGGCTAATTCCGCTCTATTCTTCAATTTGAAGATTCCTTTCCAGAATTACTTGTCGTCTATTGCTACACTTTGGTGCTAATACTAAAGTCTCTCTGATCATATTCCCCCACAGAATATCATTAAAATCGAATTGCATTAAATCCTTTTCCCTTTCAAACGAAAAGTATTGTCGCATATTGCCATAGAGCGGGAGGGGCTAAATCAAGAGGTGTAGGGGTAGAAGTGAATAACTTATCTCAATTGAATTTGGTCATGCGATTTACATTACTGAGAACTATTATATTGAACAGCATCTGTGTGGGCTTAGGATAAGTGAACCACTGGTGCTGCTCATATATACTTATTTGCCAACAAACACGATTCAGTCCTTGAGCTAAACCTATTAGTTGCAATTGTTGCTCTCTCACATCTCCTTCTCATCAAAACATCGTATAATCAGCCCGAATAGAATACCTGATTCTTGTTTGATTTCTAGTTTGAATTCATCTAATATACGGTATCTGCACTATTACGCCACCAATGAGTTAGCCAAGCCTACGTTATCCAGGTGGCGCCATCGTAGTCGCTCTGAACCAATCAGAAGTCACGGTGAGGGTCAGCTGACCGGGCTGCGTCCCCCCTGGTGGCGGGGAGTGGTAGCAGTGTGTCACAAAGAGGCTGTGTACCTTGTATATAGACAGAGGGCCCAGGCACGGGGCTGAGAGTCCATAGTGGCCGCTCGTCGTTAATGCCCCTAATATCGCTCATAAGCCTTGGAGGCTGTTTGACACACCTGACTTTAGACAGAGTGTTCACACAACGTTCACATTGAGGTCTATACACACAGGGTGCTGCACTTAAGGTGGAGAAGGGCCCCTTTCTTAGTGCATACATGTATAGTATATCGGTAGTATTCAATTCAAATTGACTATTCTGGCAAACAAGCCTATATGCATAGACATATCTTGAAAGTCAATTAAAAACTCAACTGGAATGAGATGAAAAGTGAGCTCAAGTACCGGTAGATCATTTTTTGGCAAAAAATATAAACACCATTCTCTAAATTACTGACCCCGGGACAAGAGTCTCAAAGGACAATCATATATCTGACTTAATTGATTTACTTACTATTTCGCCCATGGTATAATAGGTGAATTGTCCCTAGAATTGGGAAAATGTGTACATAGTGAAGTATGCCGAGTTTTTTTCAGGTTTTCTTCTGTTGTTGTTTGGGGAGAGGGGTGGGGAGTTGTCCTGACTCCCTTGATTACCCTCCTCCGAAGTATGGTGCTAATATTTTGTATAGCTATGTTATTTCCCTTCCTTAATTGCATGATAGATGCATCACTTTTTTGGCACTGCTTATTTGGAACGAAAGCATTATGAATGATACGCTAGGTTACTTGGTATGTTAGTCTGTACAGGTTTTGGATGAACTATTCAGTTCTCTTCTGTACTATTTGTAAAATGAAATCGTTTGTCTTTTTATTCAATGAAGTAAGGAAGCAATGGAAAGTGTATTCAAAATATACGACACTGTTCAGTAGGCCCATCCTTAAAGGAGGCATGTTAGCTATGTCAAGCCTGACTGAAACAAAATAAACTCCAGACATGGAAAAAAAACAAGGATTTGAAAAGCAAGTTCCAAACCCTTTTGTACCCATTGGGTTTACATTTCTTAAAAGGCTGACACACTTCCGGTGATTACATTTCACGCATGCGTGACTCTGTATACATCCATTGTGTAACAACGCGTGAAGCAGAGTCTCTTTTTTACCAAAAGATCCCTTTATAAACACCCGTAGTTTACACAGAACTAGCCCTGCAAGGGCGGCATAGTATTTTTCAGTACCAAATGTTTTTTTCGCTATGATGCTTGAATGCAGTCATGACGAGTAAATCGCCAAGATCTCCAGTGCTGCATCCATGCATCAAGTTGCCCATACAGGGTCGCTACATGAGTACACCGTAAAAAATATCCCGTAAAAATTACGGTGAATCACTGGCATCACTGAATGCCGACCGTTTCCCGTTTTTTTTACGGTCACCGTATTTTGCTTTTCCCCGTAAATTTTACAGGCCTTTCCCGTTGTATTTTCACGGTGATTCATCATTATTTTACGATGATTCTCTGCTATTCAATGATGATTATAATTGTTTCTTGATTCATTGTTGTATATTTCATAATATCATCTTAATTCCAGGCCTGTATATAATATATATTAGGCCTGAGAAGCATAATTGAATGCCTCATAGCAATATACAATTACAATCCATGAGCCAAAGGTACTCTAGGATTGTTACAAAGAAACTCTGACAACAGTCTCAATATGTATAATTCTAATTACCACAACATGGGTGTTTATACTATTCGTACTAGTGTCCAGGGTCTCAAAAAAGGAAATTATGTATTCTTTATCTTTAATATGCCAAAGGCTTCAATTTTGATTGTGTAATTAATGAGATAGTTGGATATCTTTATAAATCTAACACAATTATGTATGTTTTTAGTTGATAGCTTCCACTATAGTCTCTCTATCAAACCAAGCTGCCACCTGGTGAGCAAACTTCTAACGTGAGATTCACCGTAAATGAAAAAACATTGTTTCACTGTACTGGTTTACGGATGTTCAATGTAAAAGTAATAAGTTTTACAGGGTCTCACCGTAAATTACAATTACGGTGATACACCGTCAAATTTAGCATTGATTCTCCGTAATTTCAACGGAGATTTTTTACAGTGTAGTACATGCCCAAAGGGTCGGCATGATATAATATTGCAGGTTAATAATTCAGCGCTGCATCAGTGCAAAGGCCGGTAAAGTGCATTACATTAAATCACTCTGCAGGCCTTAAAGAGCAAGAGGGTTGAAATCTGGAAAAAGATGGCACACAAAAGTAAATCTCCCCTATTCAGTGTTCCTCTACTCCTCAGGCTCTTTACACACACACCCATCTGAAGGTATATTTGATATCCATTTGTATGTAAGTAGCTGGCCCTCTCTGTGGAGCATGCATGTAGAGATTGTGTATATATGCAGTTGTCCTGCCACTTGCATTATCATGATGTGTACAGGTAAATACTTTTTCTATATATTTTTTTCCTTTTTCTCTCATGCCTTCATGTTTCAACGGGTATAGTTCTAAGGTAACCCAACGACGTAATGCTAGATGGCTAAAGTTAGAAATTGATAGAAATTTGATATCTACACAAATCAAATGATTGACAACAGATAAGTGTCTGAAGATATAAGGTATCCGGTAAAACTAGAATAAGATCTTTTACATCTAATCTTGGAAATTCAAATACTGGAAAGTTTAAGCCAACGCAACTTCTTGATTGACACTATGGGCGGGATCTCCTACTAAAGACTGTCACAGGTTTGACATTGACAGACAGTTTGAGAGAGGGCCCTTATCCTGTTATACAAGTGATGCAATCGGCGTATACATGACTGTACCCTTGGTGTTAGGATTCACGTAGGACACCATTTATTGGTGTGCCGATCAGAAGGCTGAGGTAATGGAAAGCGGTGATGCTTGGTATTTTGGTGAACAGTGGAGGCTGGGGAGTAGCACAGCATGACTTCTGTAATCCCAAACCTAAAGTATAACAAAGGTCACGCTCTGAATTCAGTAGTCGATTTGGACCCATGTCAACCTAGTAATAAAATGTAATAAGATAAAATTAATCTCTTACTCTTAGGGAGTTCAATTTCTACTATTGACAGTTTACATTGCCGCTAGCTGGCCCGCCATGTATTGCTATTGGCAGGTCAAACTGTCAATAGGCGAAACCTTTCCTCTTAACAATAGTTTATACTGTTGATAGTGGGGGTAAGTGTGTCATTGACAACATTGTAGGAAAATATCAAATTTCCCACCAAAGGCATCCACTATAATATAGTGTTCAATTGTTCTCTATGTATGTTGCTTAGTGTCGTTATGATCCTAACTAATCTTTAACCACGCATGCAGGTATTATGCATATTATATATATATATGGCTGTGTCTCACGACCTTGGGACAATGTTTTTGTCTCTGACCAGGTGCCGTCTCTGACCAGGTGCCGTCTCTGACCGGGTGCCGTCTCTGACCGGCTTGGCTTGATAAGGTCAAAATACTAACAGCAGGAGGCTAATTATAATTATAACTATGATTATATGACAACCGCCATAACGTTTTTCCAAATTCTTATATATATGAGTATATTTCTTTTTAAAACACCTTTTTCTGACACCTGGTCAGAGACGGCAGCCAGTCAGAGACGGCAGCCGGTCAGAGACGGCACCCGATCAGAGACAAAAACATTGTCCCAAGGTCGTGAGACACAGCCATATATATATATATATATATATATATATATATATATATATATATATATACAGGTTGTTGTGATGTAGTACTTTCCTCATCTAAATGAAAGTTCAGAAAGGTATTGGTGAGATCATAATTATCATATAGGTGAGACTGCTTACATGGCCCTTCTTGAAAGTCTCCCAGTCTGGTCTAAGAGATTTACACCTGACATAACGCCCCTAAATCATGCAGATGGCTGAGAATTATTCATACGATGTTAGCCCCTAGCCATCCCTCCAGTGTTATATAGACAGAGCCTATATAGTTTTGGTCCCCTATAGTGAAGCTATTATCGTTATAAGACAGGGCAGGTGCCAACAGGTTGAGATGTTAAAGGATCTTGTGAGAGGATTTGGCTGGTGAATGTGAATATTGAATGTGATTGATGTATTTGTATGAGAAGGTTTAATGGATGGGAGGAAAGGTTGATGTCAGCCACATTATACATCTAAAATAAATCAATATAATTATATGAACATTATTTTATGCATGACCCCTACATAACTATGCTATGGTATACATCTTGACACTAGTGTCAGCTGCAGCAGCTGCACGAGCTGCTTGTGCTGCTCGTGCAGCGGCTATTTGTAAACTAATTAATACGACTTCCTCATTAAATTTGTCATCTACAACTGTTTCAATCTTAAGGCTTTTTTTTTTGAGTTTATTCTTTTTTCAAATTTGGTCCCACCTCAAAAGAGGAATAGGACTCTGTAACAATGTAGCTCTCTTGATCAATTAACAGCCCCATTTTTCTTAGATGTCATCTGACAGCTTCTTGCTAGGCCAGGATATTGTTAAATAAACAACTTGGAAAGCTAATTACAGTTTTCTGGGCTTGAAATATGAGTATCTTGACTGTAACAGCAGCCTTTTTACCGTATAGTCCTTCAACGGACTCTTGCTGGCCAGACTTTCAAGCAAGTTTGCCAAAGTCCAGCCTGTTATTGAATGTCCAGCCTAGCCTGACCTTCAGTAGAATGGTCCTTGACCCATCTATTATAGTCCAGCAGTGCCTGACCCTTGTATGAGAGTAGTATTGGCGACATTGGCTGACTCTGATATTTACCTGTGTGTACGGGGGGAGGAGAGGGTTCACAGCCACAGCTCTCTTAAGGCAAAGCTTGCGCTTATAGAGCACTACTAGTGGGGGTTTGAATGAGGAGTCTATGGCGTTTGTCTTAAAAAAAAATAGCCATGGCACATGTCGATGTCGCTTAATTATGCTCATATCTCATGTCGATTTTAAGAATTGCTCATGTCACCTGTCACTATGTTTTTCAAGCTTCATGTCAAATGTCACTAGGCCTCATGTCGAATGTCGATTCTAAGAAACAGACATGTCGCCATCTCAAATTTAGTGGTCCACACCGCCGCTGCTGCTGCTGCTGCTGCTGCTGCTGCTGCTGCTGATTTGCTGTTGCTGCTGCTGTTGGTGCTGCTGCTTGTGCTGCTTGTGCAGCTGCTGCAGCTGCTGACAGCTGCTGCTGCTTGTGCTGCTCGTGCAGCTGCTGCAGTTGCTGACGATGTCACGGATGCTGTTGACAGATGCTGCTGCTTGTGCTGCTCGTGCAGCTGCTGCTGCTGCTGACGATGTCACGGATGCTGCTGACAGATGCTGCTGCTTGTGCTGCACGAGACTGAGTAGCTGCTATTACTAATGCTACTAATACTAGTATGAGAAAATACATTTAGTCAGTTGATTAAATCAAGGAGGTTTTCTGACTTCAGTGGATCGTTTAGCCATCGGCCACGGGCAAAACTTGAAACCATTTTATACATGGGACAATTGGCAGAGTCGAAACATGTTGGTACGATGGGATCGATCATGTTCATCATCAGTTCAGGCAAAGGAAGTGTGTCGACAGCACGCGAAAACTTCATGTCTGGATGTTTCAACACAAGGCCTTTTATCACACTCACACAGCTGCTTTGAAGAGTGAATCCTTGACCAAACTTGAGCTTTTCCAACACAGCTTTGGCCTCTTTCTGTGCAGTAAGGGATCTCTCTTTCGGGTTCATCTCAGTGCTGTCTAGCATGTCCTCAAAGTCTTTAACATAATGTTCCAATGGGCTACAAATGATGTACTCCAGATCATCGTCCGTATATGTCGTCTCCTCGCACCATATTGTGTCTTCTCCTGTTTCGAATTCCGTCATTTTCTGAACAATCTCCTCGTGAGTGCCTTGCATATATCGAAGCTCCTTTAAAGACCTGATAACTTCTATGGCGAAGACTGAACAAATACCTGAAGGAATTTCACCACAGTCAGGCCAAGTATACGGAGCTAAGAAAAATAGCTCCAACAAAATCTTCTCCCTCTGTCCAAATGAAACTACTTCCGTTCCGATGAAGTTGAAGCATGCTTCTATCCATTGCTCCTTGGTGACGTCCTTCCAATGTTTCTTTACCTCACATGCATCATAGGGCACTGTTTCTCTTCCTGCTTCAAGTGGAAGTTGCTTTTTCTTTCTTGGACTCATTTGGAGAGAGTTTCGATGCTCTGTAGCGTCAACACTTCGATAAGAAAAGTAGCTGAAAATAGCAGAACTAATTCATAACATTCTGAGCGAGCGTAGAGTGGACGATGCTACGATGATGAAGGGCGGGTCGAGAAAGTGTGATGGGTGAGAGCGTCGTTTCACTCCTTATGTACCCTGTCCTAGATAATCCTCTTAAACGGCTGAAAAGACTCTCTCAGTACAGAGTCTCTACTCAATTAAGAGATCTGTTAAGTAAGTTTTCACATGCTACCTGACTACTGCAGGTGGGTTTAGACTTAAGCAGCTTAGTGCACACACGTGTCTGTTAGAAAGCTACCTGCACACCTGCCTTCCTTTTTCACTAGTATTTACCCCCTGCCGACTTATAAGGCGCCTATACACGTGTCAGCCTCCTTATATACGCCTTCTTGCTTCTAGAGCTAAGCTACTTACCGTCGTTTTCAGCTGCCGCAGGCTGACTGGCGGCTATTTAAAAGAGAATACCCGTTACCTGTATAACGGATCAGGGGGTTATGAGATTAGAGTGTGTATACAAAAAAAGCTACAGGGGTCGTGAAGCAAGCGAGAGGGTGTCTGTCTGTGAGGTAGAGACGAGTACATGTGGTAAGCGACTTAAGTGTAAAACAAAAGCACCTCCTCTTGCCGTGGTGAGTGGAGCGGACGGCAGCTGGCTAGTTGAATAAGCGTCAGCTTAGAAGATAATCCGTCCACGGGCTGGCGCGTCACACCTGTCGTTAATCACCTCCTGTAGTCTTTGTATACACAGTTGACCTGGCTTTATCTCTTCACCAGCTATAATCCCATATACATGTAGCGCGCGTTACACTTGTTATCCCTCTTTTCATGCTGATGGATGAGGGGTGGAAGGGTCCAGGTGAAAAGCAATTTGATTCCTCTCTGGAAGAGGGTGGGGCTCTAGGTGAAAACAAGCTTAGAACATCCGGATTAGCCGCTCTCTCAGCTATATGAAGAGCCTCAATTTTTCTTGGAACAGTACTTCACCTCTGCCCACTTCGTCTTGTTGTACACTATCAGTCACGAGGCAGACGCTCGAAGTAGCAGATCTTTGCAGTATGGTTTATACAGGGGTTACCTGCTAATAGGAGTTTGTCTAAAAAAAATGGGTGAGTAGATCGCTTTTTTCTAAAAAAACACTTAGAACACGGGTATGAATATGTAGCACTGTAAATAGTTAGTGTGAGTACACAGTAGAATCTACGGTACTATAGTCTTAACTGTCTAAAGACTGTGGAGCGCGTTAATGTGCGGTCTCCTTACTAATTTCACTTGACCAGGCTGGCAGGGTCAACTAGTCTAGGTAATTGCAACCACAAGGGTGGCTACTCAAGATCCAAGTAGACCTACTACTACGAGATTGTCTTTTGACCACTCTGCCGCCTGGTGATTACATGCTCTAGTCTAGCTCGCCATACCCTAGTATAGTTCTCCGCTCTTTTCGTCAGATGGCGCCACAATAGGATTTTTGTACATTTCTACGATACTCGCGAACATTTTAAACGCATAATGAACTATATAAGCAACAAAGCACACTTCTAATAGATTGAATATAAAAAACCGCGCTCATCATCCCTCTAATCGCATTTTCCAGCCGCCGGCCAGCTGACTGCTGACGACAGGAGAGGGTGATTTTTTTTCTTTAGATTTAAGCCGCTTACCACACGCGCGCCCTCTAGTCACAGACAGAGTGACAGAAAGGGAGGGGGTCGCTTTGTTCACGCCACCTGTAGTTGTTTTTCTATACACACTCTAAGCCCATGACCTGCTAATCCTTTATACAGGTAACACGTGTTCAACTAATTACACTATTGTATGACAGTCGGTACACGGATTAATTTTAAACCACCCTCCCATCTGGATCCATGTCTGGTGGGTGGAAGGATCCAGCTGAAAAGCGTGATTAGGGCTTTTGTTTCTCTTATGATAGCAGCAGGTCAGCATGCGACAGCTGAAAATGTCAGACTAAGTCGAATTGTTTGTTTACAAACAGTCACGTGTCACGTGGTGTTGTTTACAAACAAGAGAGCCACGTGGTGTTGTTTACAAACAAACCCTAAGTAGGTCACGTTACCCTAGTTACCAGAATGCCGGCTTCTGATTGGCTGAGCCTAAGTAGGTCACGTGACGTAAGTAGGTCACGTTACCATGGTTACCAGAATGCCGGCCTCTGATTGGCTGAGAGCTTCTAAGTAGGTCAGTAGGTTACCCAGAATGCACCACTAATCCCCTAAGTAGGTCACTTCCGGTCACGTGACCAAATGGAGGCCTCTGATTGGCTGCAGGGTTACCCAGAATGCACCACTAATCCCCTAAGTAGGTCACTTCCGGTCACGTGACCAAATGGAGGCCTCTGATTGGCTGCAGGTCGATTGAGTAATAAACAGTACTTAACTATAGTCCCGTTCCGATACATACTATACTACTTGTATTTATTCTAACCTATGTTTTGTAGTCCTCAATATGCCTACTTAAAAGAAATTGATGTCTTCATTGGGAAATGTCGTCCCATCATCCCGTGAGTTCATTAATGGTCTTTGAGCAAATACCCGTCCATGCATGCTAGTGCCCTTTAAGCGATCACCAAATGTCTCAAGGTATCTATATAAGGCTAGTGTCTAGCCTAGCAGTAGGTATACCATTTATTTCCGATTACAAAGGCTCATGCCCTGTCCGCGGCCGGAAATCAAACCATCAAACTACTATAGGGGCGAGACTCGCCATTCGGCATGTAACTCGGTATCAGAATTCATTCCCCAGACTCCAGAGGATTGCATGACTAGAAGTCGTAGATGCTGACGGCTTTGTTGTATCCCATAGGGGACGAGTCTAGGAGCTGGTGGTAAACTGCCTGAGATATAGATCCACAGACAAGAATGTCTATACACTCTAAGAACAGTGTGTTATGGGAACATGCATAGGGAGTTCTACACACAAATTTGCAACACACTTTTGAGATCAGCACACTTTTGGCAAAGAGTGTGTAGTGGGTAGTGTGTTACACCAGAATGTGTGTTAAAAGGGGCTGCAGAAAGGTGTGTTGATAAGTGTGTAAACGTAACACACCGTTCTTAGAGTGTAGCAGGGGGTTGGAGGTGTAGTGTAAGGGTAGACCCTCCTGAAGAGCTTACTCCAGATTTAATATGACACTGGCTGACAGACATAATATTATATAGAGGGGATAAAGGGAATGGAAAGAAATGCTATCATTATAAAGTGCTAGCATCGGTATCAATTTTTATTATACAGGTATGGCAGAATAAAGTAGTGTTCTTATGGACTGATTCTCATTATATTTTTCTATTGCATGAAGGTAAAATATATAATTTCATTCATTCGCTTATAAAACATGACATTATACCCTTTAATAGTTTAATACTTAATACCTCCATAGAACTCTGAAGAGCCCTTCCACTCGCAGACCGTAATCACGAGTCACTAAGATAATCTGGACCTTATTTTTAACAAATCAAGCATTTAATTAATCAATGATATATCATTTCCGTTAGATGCATACACTGTCCCAAATGAAATGAGGCTGCTGATTCTATAGTTTACGCAGAATCAGGTCATGCAGCTTTTACGATATATACCTGATGGGCTTAACATAGCGGAAATCCAGGAATAATCATTCCTCATCCGTGGACATAACCATTGCAGTATTTTCCTGCCACTTTTGATAGAACCCCTGCCTGATAAAATAGTCCCTCTATTCATGGGTAAGCTAGTATGGGACAACTTCTATTATGATATGGAGGAAAAACTGTTCTAAAAAGAGAAGTTCTATTCAGGAAGTTGGTCATCGAAATTGATTTCTGTATAACAGCAGGGGACTGACCTCTACTCAGAATAGACGTGATATGACTCATAATATTATTCTCAAAGTATTTTTTCAGCCAACGCATCTGGGAACACTGGAGGCTGGGTAAACCCTTTTAGTATAATCACATTTATATAGCGAACCTACAAAGAAATACATTGTAGTGCTGCATTCCTTTGGAAGCAGCGGTTATAACACTATAAACCGATGGCTGAGATTTGCCTCCATGAGGCTATAACATCAACTTGTGTGTGGAAAATCCAGTTTAGTATAATTAGTTTCAAATCTCAGGAACTACATTTGCTCCAATCAAAATACATTTTTTCTTGCATTACTACATGGTTCTTCTATGTGTCATTGCCCAGTCTGGTAAGGTATCTATTTGCAACAAAAACGGTATACCCCTTCCACTCCTCATGCACAGCCGTGGAGGGACACTTATAAAATCTACCTTTGCTAAATACCAGCTATTACATTTGTACACACATAATCGTGAGGAACTGGAACTAAAATATGTACACACGTGCACCTTCTAGTCTATACTACCCACTGAAGTGACATCTCCACTCCAGCCCTGTGTGTCAGGGTCCCAGTGCGTTGTCCATATCACTATAAGATGGGCTGTCATCAGTTATAGGCGCACATTATGTGATATGACACCAGATACGAGCCTGCCCTGACAGCAGTTTGACAGACAGTGACAGGAATTGACAGGGCCTGGCTGCTGTCACTTGGAGTCAGTTTCTGGTAGATCTCAGCCATATTGCTTCACTCCCAGGTGTCACGCACTGATATCACCAGGTGTGTATTGGTATACGGGCCAGTAGTGTTTACTATGGCCTTTACTACACCTGATAGAAAAGGTATCAGAGCATAGCCAGCTGATACTTGAATTATGTTTGGGCAAGACTAAATGTGATATATTCATTCTGACAAGGAGCAAACATATATAGCCGATTCTATGCATGAGAAAACAATAGATTTCTCCTGCATATAATTATATACTAGTAGACATAATGTAACTCTGACCACATTATTTATTGCTACTAGCATATTCAGCTAATGCAAAAGGTCATTTTCATCGCATGACATCTCATGAACACCCTGACCTCAACCGATCAACATGGTATTTGTCTTGTAAGTTAGCGTATTTTCTCACATAAATTATATAGGTAGCCACATGAAAATCTCATTCAGTGGAATCTTTGGGCTACTTCACAGCCCGCTTGCAGACGTTCACACGTCCCCACAGGCAGACAATACAATAACCATAGCACCCCACACCTCCTCCTACCTCCTGGAGGTATGCGGGCAGCCCTGCAGGCTTGTATACACCGCTAGGTGTCGCCTTACAAAGTGCCCCCACCCCTCACCCACAGGAGGAGGGCACAGTTTACGTCTCCATCTCACCCATTGTGTCCTCACTCTGCCCCCTTTGTAGTAGTCCCTCTGTATTCTCTGCTGGCCGCATAGGGCTTTAATGCACTAGGTACGTCTTTGGAGTTATGAGGCATGAATTCGGCCCTAGAGAGTAACTCGCCAGTATTACACGCATGCATCATGCCGACCTTACTGGGTTGGAACACTCACAGAATGTCGCCAGGCTGCACCGATGCAGTGCTTGTGAGCTCTGCGCTGGTGCAGCATAGTTCCAAATGAACATGACATCTTGGGAATGATGCTGTCCTCAAAGGGTTAGTATCTCCGAGTCTAACAGTCTAACACAGGGTCTGCTAGCCGTGAAATGTGCACCTTGTGAGGCCCACTGTTTATGTCGGCATAGTAGTGCAATAATATGGTGTTATGGGGTCTCTTCCTGTAGGTCTGAGGGGCCTTTAAGGTGTTGGCACCGTGGAGAAAGTTGCTATAGTGAGTGACCTTAGGTAACTTAACTTTGAGACACATAAACTCATAATTTCTTCATAGATAGTTGGATTACAATAATCTAATGGCACCATAACGAATTATAATGGTATAGATTTGACAATATATTGGTAGAGGAATTATGGAATAACTTTTATATTCCATATTCGTGACAAAAAGTGGCTACCTACCAGCAGTTATAATGATATATCAAAAAAAGGAAATCATCCTAACTAAATAATAAAGATGAAATGACTCAAACAATTCCCCCCTAGTGTGAAAGAAAAATCACATCAGTAGACATTTCTTCCCGAGGTCATTCAGAAGTTTAAGTTAGTTTAGTAAACACTCCCACACTATGGCGCAGCTCGAGAAAAAATGAAAGAGGAAAAAACGAAAAAGAGGAAAAACTCATGAATCATTACTCTGCAGTAAATCACTGAGCAAAAGGTACCACATGTGCTCCAGGCTAGCTTCTGCGTCTTCCAATATATCCCAAATCTTCCTTGTCTCCCTAAGCTCCAGCATGAGCCCTCCTGAGCCATGTCCTCAGTCTCAGGTCCTGATAGTACCCTTGACCTTGGGCCTGACCTTGGCGGCACTAATGACCTTGACCCACTCAGCCCCTGTTCCCAAGGTGACCAAGGTCACTGGCTAAGTATCCCGCACGCGACCTGATAATGCGACCCCTCCGTGAGTGGACGCTGCAGCCTGGACCAATCAGAGGGCTGCATCGCCACAGGTGGGTTCTGGGAAGGCTCTCCATGGCAACCGTGGGAGATGTCCACTCCATTAGTGTAATAAGGTTACCATGACAACCACAGGTGCGGGTGACAGGAGGTTGACCAGCGCCGGTCACCTGGGAAACCCCCCAGAAGCACGTTCCTCCAGGTTAGGTGAAAAGAGGGAAATAAAAAGCAGACAGGGGTGTGTGTATCAGGTCCCTCGACCATCCCTAGCAACACAGGGAGCAAGTTTGTTTTAATTCCCCCCATGTTTTCTTTCCATAATTAACACTTTTAAGGGGGAACTGACAATACTAGCATGTATCCTACGCCGATTATTGATATGCCCCTACATGACACATACATTAAATTATTTTCCTTGACAAACATTTTGGCAGCATTCTCGTAAAAAAAGATATGGGGAAAAACTTTTCGCAAAGCATCCCCCTTTTCCACACAAAAAAAGACAGACACACAAAACACAGGGACATCACAAAGCTCAGTTGAATTTGCAAGTGATTCAATCACGAGTCCCCTAAAACAACACAATAATCAACCCTGGAGCCAACTGGGGTGGGAATGAAAGTAAAAAATAAAAAAGGTTTATTTGCCTGTAGGACATTCACTGACGAAAAGAATACAAGCGACACAGTGAGAGAAGACAATTTTCCTGGCTCGGTAGGAGACCGAATGAAAAGGTGTGGAAGAGGTGGGGTGTCCCGGGGTGGGACGGGGTAATATGGCGTAGTCGTGGGTGGCAGGGGAGTAGGGCTGAGAGGCTGGAGGGCATTCTGAAACAGAGGGAGTGTTCAGGAGGCCTCTCTGAGCGGTTCAAATCTCTATCAGAGGCGATACTTTCCAAGCAGATTTTTGGGTAGACTTAAACACAACTGCATGAATGAACATACAGTAGTGGCTGTATTTAAATGGTTATGTCCATACACAGAGGCAATTCTGGTCGATGGATGGCACCATCCCTCACTATAGAATGGAGGGAGGTGCTGGAGGCGTGAATGGGAGGGGAGGATGCTGTGCTCCCGGCGTTCCCCAATTAGGAAAACAAAATGTGAGAGGCGACAATTTCCGGTAGTGAGTGGTAGTATTTATATTAGCAGGAAGTGTCAACACGCATGTAGCAGGCCCGCCCCCTGGTGGCAGGGTGCCGGGTCTGGGGGCAACTTTTAATCATGGTCGTTCCTGAGGGTAGGGCATGCATGCAGACACAAGGGGTCGGGTACACGGGGTTCCGTTGGTGATGTATTACCACTGGTAATTGCTGTTGTGCTGTTCTTAGCAGTGCTGGTTTAAAGCGTCTGTTTTTCAACTTGTGAAAGCCTTGATGCAGTGTATCATTTTGTCCTCACAATGCATGATAGCAGTGGCTGTGAATAACTCGCTATAGGCTGCACTCATCCATCATACCGAACCCATTATGGGATTGATACACTCCCGAAGGATCCGCATGATGCCTGAAGTACTATACAGCCCTATAATACAGACGGTGAACAACAACAAAACAAAGGTACATACTAGGACTCCATGCTGATCTTTCATTCAAAATACCCTATCTGTTTCCGCTTTAGAACTTACCATCGCCATTTTAATCAAAACCTCAGTGAACCAGTGGAAGGGATTGCGTAGACGGCATGAGTAAGGGAGGATGGGGGCACACACATGTGAGTATTTACCCCTGTTATAGAAGCCAAGTTCCTGCCCTCCCCCAACCTCCAGGCTTGCTACCATCCCTGTGGGGATATAGTACATGGGGAGTAAGCTTATCCTGGCCCTATACAGGTGGCTTTGATCCCACTGGATGCCTTGGATCCCTGCCCCTCCTGCTGATGGGGGAATCCTCACCTTATAGATACTGCTGCTGATACTGTTGATGATGGCTTCATGAGAAGCATGTTTGTACAGCTTTTGGTAATCCCAAGGATCTGGTAATCAAGAAATTAAAGTTAAATAGAAATAGCAGTAAAGACTCACTTGCTCATCAGACTTTTTGCTTTTTCCCCATAGAATAGAGATGTATACAGTACATGGATTAATCAATATCCTCAGGAATATCTTATATCGATGAAGACTTTAGTGTGCCCCACTCCCCTAGAAGGGAGATATATGACGTTGTGATGGGAAATATCAACTTAAAATTTGAATAACATCGTTCGACATAGCCGAGTAAGATAATTAAGGGACAGAAGAGGAAGCATTTATGTAATTCAGGAACCAAGTTATATGTATAATAATTATAGTTGGTTCACGTCATTTTGGCTACATAACAATTTTATTGAGATGTAGAATGAACTAACAGCCACTTAGGAAGTGTTCACTGCAATGCAAACTGTGAGGATGAACTAGAAAAAGGGCCACGTGACAAGACTTACTTACAGACCTATAGCTAGGTCCACTGACCCTGTGTTCCTGCCCTTCAGCTAGAGGCCCCCTGGAGGGCCCTGATTGAGTTAGCACCTGTAGGTAGACCACCTGGGTGGCTACTACTGTACCTATTCCCCTCTAGCTGGATGTCCACTGGACAGCGCCATATTGGACTGGTCCCAGTATGCACTCTCTCCTTTCCAGGCACTAGCTTCAGCAAATTATGTGGACCAGATCAGGGGGCTAAAGCTCTGCTTGGAGAGTGGAACTACTACATTCCCTGCATGCTAGGACACCTGCAATCTTTTACCTGTCCAATATAGGGTTGTGGTTAGGACAATGGACTCATAACTAGCAGTACCTAAGTTCAAATCCCCTCCAAGCTAGGTGTGGTGACCATTTTAACCCCATTGGTTGCAAAAGCTTGCACCAAAAGTTTTGGCAAAACGTTTTTGTAAAACATTTTATGAACCTTTGCAAAAGGTTTGGGTATAGTCTTTTGGTAACCACTTTTGGTAACCATCTATGTTACACTAAAAGCCACACCAAGGACCGAACCCTGGACCCTTAGATTGAGAGTTCCAGGCTCTCCTGGTTGAGCTATGGAGGCTGCTGGTAGATCAAGGTACAATAGGTGAACATAAACTTTGTTATCGATTATCCTCATTAATGATCAATGCTATTAGGGACCTTTAGCAACCACGTAAAAGCTCATTAGGGACCTTTAGCAACCACGTAAAAGCTCATTAGACGTATCCTATGTCTTCAGCACTGCTACATCTGCGTTTAATGAGCTTTTACGTGGGTTGCTAAAGGTCCCTATTAAATGCAGATGTAGCAGTGCTGAAAGGATAGGATACGCCTGCGTTTAATGAGCTACGTCGGGTTTGCTAAAGGTCCCTAAATAATGGTGCACTGTGATAGGGACCTTGAACAACAAATGGGGTCGAACCCAGGCTAACAGTCTAGAGTAGACCATTCACAAATAAATCTTGTTTATTTTGGGTCTGCCCCTGATCTGTTAGGGAACATGCCTTTGAGTTTATTACCTTGGGTTCGACCCCATTGGTTGTTCAAAGTCCCTATTACAGTGTAGGCCTACCATTAGGGACCTTTAGCAACCACGTAAAAGCTCATTTAACGCAGACGTAGCAGTGCTGAAAGCATAGGATACGTCTGGGTTAAATAAGCTACGTCGGGTTTGCTAAAGGTCCCAAATATTTAGCATAGATCATTAATGCGGATAATCAATAACAAAGTTTACCTATTGTACCTGGACGTACCAGCAGCCTCCATAGCTCAACCAGGAGAGCCTGGAACTCCCAATCTAAGGGTCCAGGGTTCGGTCCTTGGTGTGGCTTTTAGTGTAACATAGATGGTTGCCAAAAGTGGTTACCAAAAGACTATACCCAAACCTTTTGCAAAGGTTCATAAAATGTTTTACAAAAACGTTTTGCCAAAACTTTTGGTGCAAGCTTTTGCAACCAATGGGGTTAAAATGGTCACCACACCTAGCCTGGAGGGGATTTGAACTTAGGTACTGCTAGTCATAAGTCCATTGTCCTAACCACAACCCTATATTGGACAGATAATAAAAGGTGTGTCCAGGTACAACCAATGCATAATACATATGTAGAGGCCTAGTGTAATCATTGCTCCACTCTCCCCCTGATGTTTGGCCCCCCCTGAGACCCACACTGCTAGTTCTAAGTGTCCCCAATTGTGGCAGCACTGGTATCCCGCTAGTGAGGAATAGTATAACCGCAGCCAGACCCCACCATCGGACCAGAAATGGTGTCTTTGGGGAGCATGTTTAGGAAATATAGTTTTCTTTTTCTCCTTTTATGTGTTAACATGTTCAATATTCACTAGCAATCACTTGAATATTGTGAAAAGAGAGTAAATACTGTCTTATTTGTTTTGCCAACAAGTAGGGTTGGGTTACATGAAACAATCTGTTTGGTCTATACACACCTAGCCACCCCGTGGCAGTATATACCTGATAACCCACTCCTTCCCACCAATCATCCACTCCCCTTCATCCTAACATATAGCATAGGTCAAGCATTGTATATAGGTCCAGATCAAAGTATAAAACTGTCACATCCCCTATTGATGTTCTCCTATACAGGATGTATAGTCCAGCATG
Source organism: Harmothoe impar (assembly GCA_947462335.1). Classification (NCBI taxonomy): domain Eukaryota; kingdom Metazoa; phylum Annelida; class Polychaeta; order Phyllodocida; family Polynoidae; genus Harmothoe; species Harmothoe impar. The sequence continues at coordinate 33,711,140 of OX381720.1, forward strand.
CCACTTGGATAGGACTTGTTTTAGTATTTATCAACGTCAATGATACATGCTGTTCATCATTCTCCACGTGGTTTGAGGGTGTTTACAGCAGCTTGCAGTCAGCAGAGCCAGTGTACAGTGGTGTATGGACCCATATTTTTAATTTGAATTCGTCTTAATTTATGGAAGTGTATGGACCCATATTTTGAATTTGAATTCGTCTTAATTTATGGAAAGAATGAACATGGAATGATAAATATATGAGTAAGTCTATACTATACTATAGCTTGGAGCAATAGCATAGATGGTTAGTTTGCTTCGCAAGTTCGGTCAGGTCCAAGGTAAAAGTTATAGCCGTATAGAATAAAATAATATATGGTTACTATTCTATAAAACAATATGATAATAAGAATAGGTCACACACATAATGTGTAGTGAGCTTATAAGCTTTGACCAGAGGATTACTTTGAGTATTACAGTTAGCAGTTAGATTCACTGAGTATAATTATTTGTAATCCAGCAGAATTATTTAAGTGTAAGTTTTCAAAGGCCATGCACTATCCATTTTGCACCAAGCTATGAGCATGACATTTCGCTACTGTAAGTGACCAATATATCTTCCTTGGTATGATATGTGTGAAATGTGGGTGAATTCCTCATCGATGGAATCTGGGCTTTAGTCTGGTAATGCAGTCCAATTCCATCATCCCTCACATGGTGACATGCATTAGCCAATGTCAGGGGCTCGGGCCAAATCCGCCATCCCCCCTCCCTCCCACTACACACACTCACACACCAAGCTCCTGTCAACCACCTCTCAAGTTATTGGCATGCATGTAGTCTTACAATGATATATTCAGACCAGAGTTATAGGAACACAGGAATGTTGGAACCAATATATTTCTCAAAGAAATTCAAAAGGCCTGAGTGTCGAGGAGGGAGGGTGGGAGGGGTAGGCTAGAAAGTCTAGCTTTTATTCACCAGACTATACAGCAATTGTCTCAAAAGATTTGGCAGGTTCTGGCGAGGTTCGAACTCGCGGCCTTCTGCGTGTAAAGCAGACGTGATGACCACTACACCACAGAACCCGACACTCGCTTCTACCAGGTGTATAATTTAGGTCTATGGATCTGGTCTTCTATAGGTCATTGGTGTCAGACAGGACTTATTTGAAAGCAGGGAAAAATTTTACAAATAGCATTAAACTTAGACTGCTGCATAATTTATAAAATGCATAATAATATGTTCTAGAGATGAGGAATCGCTATGTTCATTGTACTTTATTGTATTGTACCTAAGTTATGGTTAGGGTTATGCGACCGCAGCGCCATTTAGTCTTAGCTAGCTAACTAGCATTGTGGGATGGAAGATCAATGGAATGATATCTCAGTCCCTTCGCTATGGCCATGCAGCCCGCATAACCCTTACTGAGGCAGCGGTACGTCCAGGACTGAACCCTGGGTGAGGCATTAGAGGCTGGGAAGCCCTATCATGTGATCGGCTCAGGTGGTCATGTGACTCCCGCTGGGTCATGTGACCTACGGCTGGCTCTACCTGGTGGGAAGCGGACACGGCTGTTGGAAACAGGTCTGATAATGTAATAGTAACTATACCAATATAGAGCAATACAGCGAGTATGGGAATCGAATTGAATTAAAAGTACCTTTCTATTAAATTCTAGTTAACAACATGTGCCCACTGTCAGATACACTGTAAAAAGTTGTTGTTCGTGAACAGCAAAATTTGATGTATATGTACAGTACTTTAGCTGTAAATGATAATACAGCAAATTCTACTGTACATGTACAATTCTGTTACTGTAGATGCAGGTTACGGTAGTGACTTGTAGATATACAGTACTTTTCCCTATACTATGTACACGAGAGGTCGTGGGATCGATCCTAGGTCTAGCCACCTCTCATCAGGGATCTTTAGCAACAAGGCTGTAGCTCATTTAATACAGACATGGCAGAGGTGGCTTATATCCCAATATGACCATTTGTTACACCGGCTCTGTGGCGCAATGGATCAGGGCCCGTCTCCAACACCACAGGTGGTGAGTTCAATCCTTAGTGGAGCCATTTCTCTTGGTCTACCTACATCCACCTAAAATTCGTTTTTCCCTCACATGGATGGTTGAAAATATCACCAGCACTGGGAGGTGAACCCAGGACCTTCAGATTATGATTTACAATCAATTTTGCTGTACAGTAACAGAAGATTCTGCTGTCCCTATACAGTACATAGTGCTGTAAATATACAAAAGCTCACTTGCTGTAGGTCTACAGCACAATCTACTGGAACCATAGTTGCCCCCAGTATTTGGTGTACAGGAACACTACTTACTTCTAACAGTGTACATGTGCACCAGTTGATAGAAATGTTGGGTTACAGGACAGAGCCAGACACATCAGCAGGTGTTGCGATTACTTTCAAATGAGAGTATATGATTCAGGCGACTCATTTGGCCTATTTCAATCTCCATTGTAATGAGCCGTCCCTTCAGTACAAAATAGAATGGTTGTAAATAAAGTGTTTCGTACTGATTGGACAAAGGAAAGGCGATCAATTCTGACTCACGTATAACAGGAATCAATTAAGATTGCATCCATATGACCCCAGCCTCGAGACAAACATAGACCCAGTAGAAATATAATTTGGATCTTCTGGGTTTTATGCTCCGTGGTCGAGTTACTCTTTGAGAAGTTTTAAATGAATTTGTCAGTTGAGTGTAAACCGACCATGGGGCTAACCCAGTGTGACAGCCGCATGCCTCAATTCCCGTTAATTCTGTGTAAAACAAACCGGGGCTGCCGCTCTGTGTCACGGTATTCGTCCACTTTTTAATCCCTTTTTGATGGGTATTTCCTTTTTTTATGTAATTGATTCCGTTTGTGAAATGTCCAATGACCAGCGAATAGGTCAGTCTCCTGCGAGCACTGGGTCTCAGGCGATCTGCATCACTGCAAGGTTTTTGTCAAAGTAAATATTTGTGTAGGACATGATGCCTCAATACTTCATGCTCATCTGTCACCATGATACACTGATGAAGTAGCACTGACCAGTGCATTATGCCGACCCTACAGGTGGGAATCAATCATGAAAGTAGCACAAGTAAGCAACTCATCAGGGTTTATGCATGCATTTATGCATCATGACGGCAAAGGGACATAGGCCTAGTGTATTAATGGCCTATGTGGTTGCTGAACATTCCTCCCTCATCCAGTCAGATCCATCTCTGCTGACATAGGTTTATTTTCCTTCTGGTTCTAGGTGAAGGGTGACTCTTGCCCAGTGACTTCACTTCCAGTGCTAAGAGAAATTTCTAATGTGATAAAAAAAGTCACACTGTATTTTCTTATTCTACTTTTATTGTGAGTAGGCTATGCATATATAGGTACGGCTAAATGAATGTGGCTTGATCTGCGAGAAGGGACTTTATTGCAGGGTGCATTAGGGTCCCTTTTCCCAGGCCATGACAGAGTGTTTAAAAGTCCCACAACCGTGGGATAAATCCTACCGGTATATGTTTTTATGTATGGTTCTTCGAGGTGGCGTACGAAACATGGCTTCATATATAGTCATGACTATAACTTTTATTTATACATATTAATGGTAGCTATAGTAAAGCCACAGATCTGTATGCAATATAGGTCTCGGCCAAGGCTAATATCGAGTCAAACACGAGTGTACTCAGCCATGTCTACGGCCAATGTGATACATACAGAAGCTGTATCATAGTGGATTTATACTGTACACAATATATATATATATATATATATATATATATATATATATATATATATATATATATATATATATATATATATACACAAACTGTTTCATTCGTTCTCACAGCATAAGGGTATTATATAGCCAACGTGTTCATCAACAGAATAGCAGAACTTAACTAAAATTACAATGATCCGTTTGATTCAAAGGAGGCAAAAGAAACATCAAAATTGCGAAATAAGCTTCCAATTGCAAGTCAACCAAATCAAGCTGAGCCTATGACTCAGATGGCTTACAGTGTCAATTATATTTCCCCTCTATGTTTGAGAATTGCAATCTTTAGATGTAACATACATTCAGCACAGCACCATACCATAACCCCGTCTTCCTCCATATACTTTGACCTGAGTTTCTGTCGCTCCAAGCTCACCTTATCCGACCCTTTCCTCATCTCTCTCCCAACCCAAACACCCTCCTTCCCTCCCCCATCTCTACCCTCCCTCCAGCAACAACCTCCTACCCACACACCCACACCCAAATGGGTCTCAGCCGTAGCAGCAACAGCCTCCGTATAATACAATTTATTTGCTGGCTCCTGCGTCCTGCGGAACGTGGTAAATGGTAAAATCCGCGCCCGAGGCAAGGGGAATGGGTAAGGGAGGAGGGGATGGGCAGATGGAGGGGAGCGGGGGTGGTCCAGGCCCATGTCGCCCGGCTAGCCCGGCGGGCCAGCGAATTACAACAATTAACTTGGGGGGAGTCTGTCACAACCCATCATGTGCCAACCGTTAAAGACCTGCTGCCGGCAAGATGGGTGTGTATGGATATCTGAATGTGCCCCTTCCCACTCCTAAAAACACTACATAGGGGACAGGGAACCCAGGGAGTCAGCACTCAATATAATGCTGTTATGTTTGCAGGATGGGAGGGGGGTGGGTGGGGTGAATTCCCTAATCGCTATCCCCAGTAGGAGATAGTGAATTAGAAAAGACATTTCACTTTCTTTTCCCTCTAGTCATCCGCTGCTTGGGGATGGCTACACTCTCTGAAATCGTGCTCAGCCCGAGGAAGAAAAACATACAGAACTCACTTGAGATTCAATTGCTGAACTTTGCGTCAGTTTTGAACTTTGAGGCTTCCTTGAAACTAAGAGACGTAACAGGAAATGGGTTGCGAAAACATCAAAGAGTAGGGAAAGGTCGTTTAGAGTTATTCCCATGTTTTATAACTTAAGTTTGTGATAGGGGACAATGCAAACTGAAAGTGGCAATTAAATCAATGCTAATTAGATCTGGTGGTTGATCATGTTTGTTGGGGCTGCTCAGAGGGTGACTGTGGGGGTGGGTGTCTTGGGCTGATTGGATTAGCTGCAGATTAAAGGGGATTATCTAGGTTTGGCTTAATGAGAGAGATGATAATGAGTATTGAACTCATCTTCTTAACTCTGCAGCATCTGTTGAGGTTTTACATCAGCACTTGACATATAAAATACAAAATCCGTCGTCATCACCTATCAACCTGAGAATGTTACAAATGCATTACTCCCTTGTTGCCCTACTAAGACTCCGTACAAAACCAATAAAGCCCCAGGCTATTTTAGAATCTAATAAGGCAGGAGGACTCTGGTGAAGGTTTAAACTAGCACCAGGGAGATGAATAAAGATTCAACAAAGAGACATTTCACGTCCAACTGTTGCTGCTCTTTGTTTTGTGTATCCTAAAGACGTGAGAGCCATCCAGATCCTGTAAGAAATAAATATTAATTTTTAGAATGCCAAACTTAATCCAGACATTTTAGTGAAGTCCTTCCATTTTCAGACTTAGACTTGTTTGACTGTGATCAAGACCAACTGGTGATTTGTCCGGACAAATGAGTCATAGTAAGGTCAGGACAAGGTCACAGGTCACTATGAGTTAGGGGCCTGCCAGCACAAGCAACACTCGTCTGCAGTATTTAATCAGCACGGCTCAGATTCCTCTTCAACAAGCTTTTCTGACCGTCTGAGGGCACCAGACATCATCTGATTTAATTTCCACAAGCTTTTTTGGCCCAAGAAGATTTTGGCCCCGTCTCACCGGTTCGGAAATGCAGAGGAAATATTTGTACCGCCAAAACATTTAAATATTCTGGAAGGAAAATTAGTGTTATGGTCAGTTACACCTGTCTTGGAATAGAAAACAACTGTTGTGTTTTACCACAATTAATCCGGCATTTCGAGACAAGTGTGACCAGGCATGTAATGCCTGCTTCGTGCACTTGGACAAGAACAGTTTATTATTCATATAACAGACTCATCACGGGTATACAGTGGTGTACTTCGGGTAATAATTATAATACAGTGCTATACTTCAGGTATACAATGCTTCAGGTCCTTGCTTTGTCAAAATGATAGAGTAAAGAAGCGCAATCAGTCGGAGTATGTCAGTAACTATATTGACTATTCATGACTCATGCAATATGAACAGAGTTATTGAATCAATGTTGCTAATGTTGATCCCCCTATTTTGAGCATTGCTTTAGTATAGACCTAGATCAATATTGACATATCAACATTCAAATGCAACCATGCAATATTTTTAAATATTGATAGTATTGGTTGATGGTTATTAAGCCAATGGGTATTCAATGCCCTCTGATTACTTACATATTAAAATACTTACACCTTTATAGTGATCTTAACCATATCCAAAAGTATATTTAAAAGTAATGCCTTTTCATCGAGAACATCCTTGTATCAAATAACTTTAATAAATTCTATCCAATAGAATGGAGTTTAAAACCTTGCACTTTCAGGGAAACATTTCCTACAGGTAAAAAAAAAATCCGGTTTTAAAACAGCGACCAGGGGAGCAATTGTGGGCAATACCCAGGCCGATGGACACATGCTCTCTATTCATGGGAATCGGGAATGGGTGAGGATGAGCTCACCCCGGGCTCTGAGCTTAATTAATTAGTGACTTGAACTGCTCGCACTGTGGCCATCAATATGAATGACCTGCTCCAAGAGCAGTTTGCCATTTGCTCAGTGTTAAATTCCATCCAGGACTTTATGGTAAATGGCATGCACCATTTGAGCAATACATTTTCTACAGTCAGAATTTCCAAGAGTAGCCATCTGCAAAATTAAGCCATATTTATAGCGTCATAAAGCCGTGGCTATATGTCCACAATAATGAAATGTCACTGATATTTTCTGGCTGTGGGCTGGGTTACCAAACGTCCTAGAATCGGTCACGAATTACATATTATACATCCTCCCATATATAAGTTGGAAGTCCTTAACCTGAAGGGGAGGGATGTCCAAGAGACGGTAGATGTAGTATAGAAGGTGAGGTTCACAGGTGTCTGTGGGTTAATTATAGGGGACTGACCAGCGTCCCCCGGGTGTACCAGGGGGAGGTGGAGACACTATGTGTAGTGGTATCTACATAGAATACCTCCTGAAGGCAGATTACACTTGTCAACATGTGTAAGTTATGGACTCTGAGAAGAGTGAGAAAATAATTTTAGTCCATAACTTTCAGTTCATGTGTAGGCCTACATCAATGCTATGGCATGTTCATGATATTCTGTAGTTTGTAATAGAGAATGTGCCCCATCAACACGTGTGTAATCGAATACAAATCCTCTCTATACGTGTCTACACGTTCAATGCAAATTTCGTATGTTTACACTTTCAATACTGATTATATATGTATATATGTATATCACTGAATATGGAGATGCATTATGTGTTATTCAAATGATGGGAAATCTGCCAATGACATGTTTTCTTAAATGGATTTGGTAGTATCAATGACGTGATGTCTAGTGTCTCAGAAATAGCTACGTTTACAATTATTGGTTCAGACAGCTTTCCTTTGGTAATTTGGTTCGTGGATCCATATCATATTCTGATTGGAATTACGGAGGAGCGGAATGGAATCAAGACCTCCCGGGAGCTATTTTCCATGTCCCATGTTTTCCCAAAGACGACAACAACAAAAATCATATCACAACATTGCTGGAAGGTAAAGGCTCTCCCATGTTTTGCAACCTAATTCCAATGGTGAAAGGCTCGACTTGGGAAATAAACAGTGACTATTTTCAACACACGTAGGTTACTACATACATTTGTACTATAAACCTACAAGTTTGTGAAACTTTATGGCTGATGGAGTGACCAATTACTGGGTTTAGCTGTCGACAGCCGTGCTCTATTAGAGAACATGCTTCCTGAATATCACCCTCACACCTCCCCCCCACCCTACCTGCCCATGTCAGAGGGTGTCAATATCCACACCAGGCCAGGTACAAAAACACACACCTCCTTCTTTGATGTGTGCTGGAGTTAAGCAGCACCAGGCTGTGTGGGTGTGGGTGTGGAGGGTAACAGGGGTAACAAGTACAGAACATCTGTCCAAGACGTATAACATGTATATTGCACCCTGGAGGCTAGCAGAGGAGCATGTTAGCCCTCCAGGGTGGGGAACAGTCCATAGAGCACGTGTTACTAGTATCGTGTTTAAGACCTACAGTGTAGATATTGGGCACAGTACACTTGGATAAATAAAAATATCCACCTGTCATGCTACGGAAAACTTTTTTCCCTTCATGGCAAAAAATGATGTAGAGCTTTTAACATTCCAAAATGCAGAAATCCTACCTTAAAAGAGTGGTATTTCTAGGAAAACCACGGCTGTAGCCACATTAGTACTAGATATCACCCAGGGAGTTCCCCTTTCTCCTTAGCTGCTCACAGAGATATATTTACAAGAATAAGATCCAGAATCAGTAAATAGCTCCTTCACAGACAGCTGAAATTTGTATGCAGCCTGTATTAATCCTAATTGACATGTAAATAACAGGTCTACCTCACACCCAGACCACAATACGTTACTCCACCTGCACTCACCCTAACCACACCTGAGTAACTCCCATGGCCTATGTACACATGTTTACATGCAACGTCTCAGCTGCTCATTGTAGATGATAGAGTCTCTTATGAGCTGATGAGAATGGCACCCACATTTATTTTTCAATAATGTCACATGAGGCTCAGTGAAATCAACCATAAAACCTTAGTAATAAGATCATGTAGCCTTGATAGGATGTTGGGTTAACGGGGTACCATGTACCAGTGGTATATTTATATTACTAATTAGCGACCTTTCAGCAAAGGGCAACTACTTCGCCCCTTAGCATCCACACTCAGTACATGCCATGCATTTGTTACACACCTAAAAAATCTCAGCAGTACATGGCCACTTGTAATAACGTTACCTGTACCAGGGGGCACCATTTTGCCCCTCCTTGCCTCCTTAGCCCAATACCCCCGTCCTCCAGGGTGGCTCTAACCCTGGTTGTTACATGCTAGTAGTATAGTATGTATCGGAACGGGACTATAGTTAAGTACTGTTTATTACTCAATCGACATGCAGCCAATCAGAGGCCTCCATTTGACCGGAAGTGACGTCACATGCCCATATATGGGCATACCGGAAGTGACGTCACGTGACCTTGACCTAGTTAGAGGTCAAGGTCATGACTCAGCCAATCAGAGGCTTCCATTTGACCGGAAGTGACGTCACACGCCCATATAAGGGCATACCGGAAGTGACGTCATGTGACGTCACACGCCCATATAAGGGCATACCGGAAGTGACGTCATGTGACCTTCACATGTACATATAAGGGCATACCGGAAGTGACGTCAAGTGACTTTGACTTAGTTAGAGGCTTCTGATTGGCTGGTACACCGGAAGTGACCCATTTATGCAAATGAGGGGCCTACTTCTGGTCAAATGGAGACCTCTGATTGGTTGGGTCATGAAGAAATGTGTCTCTTAATTTAATTTTGTTTAGGAAGTGATCGATTTTAGGATCACGCGACCGGAAGTGACCTGATGAGTCACGTGACTAGAAGTGACGACGACACATACCTTAATTAGACGATTCAGCAGCGACCGGAGGAAGTGTCACTTTAAGAGGACACGCTAGTTAATTGTTATAATTGTTTTACTTACTAATAAAAGAAGACGTATGAAAATAAACACAACAATAATTTTATTTTATTTTTTTATTTTCTTTTTTTTCAATTCTAATAACACTCTATTTTTGAAAAGATGCGCTCAATCAATCAATAACACACTTTTTCATATTTTAAAGGACTCGTTGTCACACCGTTAGAATGCACGCGACGCTTATAATACAAGTAGCGCACGTCATCTTTCTCTATGGTGTAAGTGGCCATTTTTGGTTCGTACCACTTTTGAAATTTATATTTACCGCAAGGAGAGTTTTTCGTTTTCGAAAACATTTAAGAAGACGACTACTTCTGTACACTTTTTTTGAGATTTTCTTTCACTGGTGCCGCTGATTTGATCGTAGCAAATGTAAGTCTTAGGGTTGACACTTGGGATCCCGTCACCTTCTCACGCCGCTTTCTTTTCTTTCTGAAGTATGTCTCTCTCAGGCGAGGTTTGACTACACACAGGCAAACATCAGAGGCACCCAATAGCGCTAATTCTACCTTCAGACAAAGGTCAGGCACGGCTGGCCTATAATAGATGGGTCAAGGGCTATTCTAGTGAGGGTCAGGCTGCGCCGGACATTCAATAAAAAGCTGGAGTTTGGCAAACTTGCTTTTGAAAGTCTGACCATGCGGGATCCTCATGCCATAGTCTGACAATGCTGAACTCTTGGGAGAGTATGCCGGACTCTTGCTGGCCAGACTTTCAAGCAAATTTGCCAAAGTCCAGCTTGTTATTGAATTTCCGGCGTAGCCTGACCCTCAGTAGAATAGTCCTTGACTCATCTATTATAGGTCAGCAGCGCCTGACCCTTGTATGAGAGTAGTATTGGCGACATTGGCCGACTCTGATATTTACCCGTGTGTACGGCGGGAGGAGGGGGTTCACAGCCACTGCTTGCGCTTATAGAGCGCTACTAGCGGAGGTCTGGATGAGGAGACTACGGCGTTTGTCTTTTGCTTGTGCAGCTGCTGCTGCTGCTGCTGACGATGTCACGGATGCCGCTATTACTAATGCTACTAATACTAGTATGAGAAAATACATTTAGTCAATTGATTAAATCAAGGAGGTTTTCTGACTTCAGTGGATCGTTTAGCCATCGGCCACGGGCAAAACTTGAAACCATTTTATACATGGGACAATTGGCAGAGTCGAAACGTGTTGGTACCATAGGGTCGATCATGTTCATCATCAGTTCAGGCAAAGGAAGTGTGTCGACAGCACGCGAAAACTTCATGTCTGAATGTTTCAACACAAGACTTTTTATCACACTCACACAGCTGCTTTGAAGAGTGAATCCTTGACCAAACTTGTGCTTTTCCAACACAGCTTTGGCCTCTTTCTGTGCAGTAAGGGATCTCTCTTTCGGGTTCATCTCAGTGCTGTCTAGCATGTCCTCAAAGTCTTTAACATAATGTTCCAACGGACTACAAATGATGGACTCCAGATCATCGTCTGCATATGTCGTCTCCTCGCACCATATTGTGTCTTCGCCTGTTTCGAATTCCGTCATTTTCCTGACAATCTCCTCCTGAGTGCCTTGCATATATCGAAGCTCCTTCAAGGAGTTGATAACTTGTATGGCGAAGACTGACAAACTTGAAGGAATTTCACCACAGTCAGGCCAAGTATACGGAGCTAAGAAAAATAGCTCTAACAAAATCTTCTCCCTCTGTCCAAATGAAACTACTGTTCCGATGAAGTTGAAGCATGCTTCTATCCATTGCTCCTTGGTGACGTCCTTCCAATGTTTCTTTACCTCACATGCATCATAGGGCACCGTTTCTCTTCTTGCTTCAAGTGGGAGTTGCTTTTTCTTTCTTGGACTCATTTCGAGAGAGTTTAGATGCTCTGTAGCGTCAACACTTTCATAAACAAAGAAAATAGCAGAACTAACCATCGTAACGTGCTGAGCGAGCGTAGAGTGGACGATGCTACGAAGATGAAGGGCGGGTGGAGAAAGTGTGACTGGTGACAGCGGCGTTTCACTCCTTATGTACCCTGTCCTAGATAAGCCTCTTAAACGGCTGAAAAGACTCTCTAAGTACAGAGCTTCTACCGCAGGTGGGTTTAGACTTAAGCAGCTTAGTTCACACACATGTCTGTTAGAAAAAGCTACTTGCACACGCGCCTTCCTTTTTTCACTAGTATTCACCCTCTGCCGACTTATAAGACACCTATACACTCTTTCTCGTGAAATCTATGGAAGATGATGGAAGGACCACTGACTACATTTTCTTTGATCAGAGCGTGGAGGACGGCGTCGAACGGAGGGAACGTTGTGAACACAGCTTATAGGGTTTTTGGAAGAGGTCTTGTAAAGTCAAACTGGCGAGAGAGATGGCGTCTTTCAACATGACAATGCTGCTATGTTGGAAAAAAATAGCGTGATTTTTTCAAAAAGCTTCTATGAAAGATTTGACGTCTTCGTTGTTGTAGTGGATCAAGTAATCTGTCATAGTTTGCTTCTTCTTGTCATACTAAACTTTCTGACATGTGGCGTAGTCGGATTTCGGCCATTTTGACGCCCGTCAGTTCGCTGTCAAAAGTCGATCTCGGTGGCAGGGGTTTTTTGTTTACTAGTTTCTTGGTATACGTCATCCATTCGTAAGTAAAGCAACCTTTCTCTTTGTTTGTAGTGAAAGCTCGCAAATAATTCGCGTAGCTGTAACCAAGTGCTAAAAAGTTGACTACTACGTCAACTATTGATTGCTTTTCTTTATGACGCTGAATTGTTGGTTTCTTCGGTCTCCGGAGGCAAATAACGAGCGAAGGCGTATTTTTTGATCAGGTTCAAGTCGTAACTCTCCGAGTTGAAGCGTACGACTGGAGCTTGACGGATGTATCTCAGAAGCCGCTTCTTCAGTTGAACTAACGGTTGTCTGGTGTGAGCTGCAGCGAAGCCGCCTGGAGAAGGGGTGAATGTCGCTTCCTCTAGCAGGAGAGCTTCACCTATCGCTACATGTAACTTCGCTAAGGTTGGTCGGTAAACTTCTAGCACAGCTTTCTCGATGACTTTGGCGTTCTCGTTTATGTGATTTTAAACTCGGTCTAACAAGGGGTCGGAATCTGCGTCGGATTCTCTGACGTACGCTGCCCCTCCTACCCCGGAAAGTCGTATGCGACGCTAGCCGACATCGCTGCATAGAGAGCAAAACTTAGGTATCGTTCTTCATTTTTCTACGGGTCGCTCGTGATTGTACGGTCTTTTAAAAATTTTGAAACACTTTTCGCAAACGTCCTGCGGCATGTTTTTCTTTTTTTTGTTTTTTTCACTTATTTACCAAATATTAAAAAAATAAACGTTGTTTATCACTTCGAATACTAGACGCCTCTTACCACACGATGCTATTAGCATAGTGAAAGACGTCTGTAGTGTAGGATCGATTTCAACAGATGTCCATCTTACTGCAGGGATCAGACGAGAGTCGTCAACACTGGTGTGTCACAGCTCACTTTTATTTCTTTGGGTACAGCTGCATACAACCCTTGAACATACATTGCGACGTCGCCGCGTCCCATGTAGTCTTCCAACACTTTCATCAGAGCCATAGGCTCAGACGTCTCGTTGTACTTCCAAGCTTTCAGCACTTCATAGACAGGGTTCTTCACAGTCCTGTCAGAAGGCACAGGTTGAGAGATGGAAGTTACTTCATGAGAAGTCAACCCTAAGTAGATCCCTATGGTCTTCCAGTCTCTAGGGCAGAGCTCAGCTAAAAGAGAGAAATATTTCTGCACTTTCCACTCCATGTCTCCACTCTCTAAGCCATCCCACATGTCATGCTTGTCCATGTACTCACGTGAGAATTTGATGAGGTCCATACGGTAAGATTCTTCCAAGGCGGCGGCTAGGTCCTTCCACCTACTAGTACAACTTTTCTGGTACCAAGTAGTGAACATTTCTCTAGCTTGAGTTATGACACTTGTCTCACAACTGAGATATCCCATATCCTTCAAGTTCACTTCAAGGAATGAATCTAACCGTATGTAATCTGATGTCGGCAACTTACCGCTTATTTTCAGTAGCATAGCGTCTGACAAGTATCCTAACGGCTCTGCTTTGAAGTATGATGATACAGGTACTACTGCAGCAGAACCAATAACAGGAGCAGCGTCTGCGCTGGTATCAGACGACTCGTTGTCGGAACAGGGCAACCACATGACTTCGTAAGGTATTGGTGAGGGCAGTCGCCACGGACCGGACGCACTACCAGTGGAAATGAGGTCGAAAAACGGACTGTGCGCCCGTGACCCTTCGGGTTCCTCGTACGCCTCGTCGTCAGCGTCGTTCTCTGTTTCACCCTGTTGCTTTAGGACATGTATGTCTACTACGCGCTGCTGGGGCTGAGTGTCCGAATAGCTGTAAGTCTCAGCGCGAGCAGCGTTGATGGCGTCGGTTGATGAAGCGGTGGAGAGGTTCTGTGCAACGTACTGCGTGTCAGTACTAGTAGCGGTAGTCGCAGCAAGAGGTGTAGCAGCAGCAGCAGTAGCAGCAGCAGCAGGAGCAGCAGCAGCAGCAGCAGCAGGAGCAAGCGCAGCGCTAGCAAGTGCAGCAGTAGCAGGCGCAGCAGTAGCAGGCACAGCAGCAGCAGGCACAGCCGCCTCAGCAAGCGCAGCAGTAACAGGCGCAGCAGCAGCAGCAGCAGCAGCAGCAGCAGGCACAGCAGTAACAGGCGCGGCAGCAGCAACAGCAGCAGCAGCAGCAGTAGCAGCAGCACTAGCAGCACGAGGATCACTAGCAGCCGCAGCAGGCGCAGCAGTAGCAGCAGCAGCGTGCTCAGCAGCAACAACCGTCGCGAGTGTAACAACGTCGCTACTACTGCTGTGTGCGCTCGCTACAGCGGGAGGGTGATAAGACCAAGCGGTTGCGGCGGTAGTCTCAATTTCAGTAGCAAGAGGAGACGCTGACAGTAAACGATCACCGTTCTGCGTATTCTTCTTGTTGTTGAACTCGATTAGATCCTTGGACGACAGTAGTTGTTGTGTTTTGCTCATGGTGGTGCCTGTAGAGAGTAGCAAAAGACTGAGTGAGTGAACGGGTGTTTCCAGGCCTCTTATATACGCCTTCTCGCTTCTAGAGCTAAGCTACTTACAGCTCTCTTCAGCTGCCGCCGGCTGACCGGTGACCATTCACAAAGAGAAACAAAAAGTCATAAGGTATGACGTTTTCAGCTGGATCCCTTTCCCCCGCCCCTTTGAGAGATCGACTGACACGAGCTAAGCTACTTACTGCCTTGTTCAGCAATTCAACGTGCGTTAGCTGTATAAAGGATTAAGCAGTTGCTGCCGCCAGCTGACCGGCGGACATTCCCAAAGAGAAACAAAAGACATAAGTCATGACGTTTTCAGCTGGATCTCTTTCCCCCCTCCCTCTTTTTTTTTGAGAGATGGACTGCCATGAGCGGGCGGTGTACCGACTGTACTAATTCAACGCGCATTAGCTGTATAAAGGATTAAGCAGACATGAGCTTAGAGTGTGTATACAAAAAAACTACAGGAGGCATGTAGTGTGAAGCAGGACCCCCTAAGACGGGAGTGTCTGTCTGTGAGTAGAGTCGTGTGCATGTGGTGAGCGACTTAAGTGTAAAACAAAAAAAAATCACCGCCTCCTGCCGTGGTGAGTAGACTGGCCGGCGGCGGCCGGCTAGTTCAATAGGGGTGACAGCTGACTAAGGCTGTGCATGAAAATCCGATTTTCACCTGACCTCTGACGTTTGTTACAATGAATGCCAAAGGGGGAGAGAGTTGTCCTCAGGTAGGGGGTAGGAGGTAAGGCTAATGGATAAGGAAAAAAAACACCATTTTCAGCTGGCCACCACAGATGGCGATGACATACCCCTCGGCATCTAAGCTCTTAAGAAGCTCTTACGGAGCGGAGCGGCTGCTGGACAGCTGGGGTGAGTAGACCGGCCGGCGGCGGCTAGCTAGTTCAATAGGAGTGACAGCTGACTAAGGCTGTGCATGAAAATCCGATTTTCACCTGACCTCTGACGTTTGTTACAATGAATGCTAAAGGGGGAGAGAGTCGTCCTCAGGTAGGGAGTAGGAGGTAAGGCTAATGGATAAAGAAAAAACACCATTTTCAGCTGGCCACCAAAGATGATGATGACACACCCCTCGTCATCTAAGCTCTTAAGAAGCTCTTACGGAGCGGAGCGGCTGCTGGACAGCTGGGGTGCTGTTGGAAATAGGATTAAACTCTCTCTGTATAAAAGCTCTGATTTCTGTTGGAAAAAAACCATATCACCTTTGACCACAGTAACGTCTACTACCACCACCACCAGCACCACCGCCGCTGCCACCGCCGCCGCCGCCGCCAGTCACAGCTGATCACCTCATTAAAAGCATGTGACGTCGTCGCTTCTAGTCACTTGCTTCATCAAGTCGCTTCCAGAGACACGCTTCTTCCTCTCGAGAGGAAGAATGACGTATATAAGGAGGCTGACACGTGTATAGGTGCCTTATTAGTCGGCAAGGGGTAAATACTAGTGAAAAAGGAAGGCAGGTGTGCAGGTAGCTTTCTAACAGACACGTGTGTGCACTAAGCTGCTTAAGTCTAAACCCCCCTGCAGTAGTCAAGTAGCATGTGAAAACTTACTTAACAGATCACTTAATTGAGTAGAGACTCTGTACTGAGAGAGTCTTTTCAGCTGTTTAAGAGGATTATCTAGGACAGGGTACATAAAGAGTGAAACGCTGCTCTCACTCATCACACTTTCTCGACTCGCCCTTCATCATCGTAGCATCGTCCACTCCACGCTCGCTCAGCATGTTATGAGGGTTATTTCTACCTTTACAGCTTCTTTTCTTATCGAAGTGTCGACGCTACAGAGCATCGAAACTCTCCAAATGAGTCCAAGAAAGAAAAAGCAACTCCCACTAGAAGCAAGAAGAGAAACGATGCCCTATGATGCATGTGAGGTAAAGAAACATTGGAAGGACGTCACCAAGGAGCAATGGATAGAAGCATGCTTCAACTTCATCGGAACGGAAGTAGTTTCATTTGGACAGAGGGAGAAAATTTTGTTGGAGCTATTTTTCTTAGCTCCGTATAGTTGGCGTGACTGTAGTGGTGAAATTCCTTCAGGTTTTTCAGCGTTCGGCATACAAGTTATCTGGTCTTTGAAGAAGCTTCGATATATGCAACGCACTCACGAGGAGATTGTTCAGAAAATGACGGAATTCGAAACAAAAGAAGTATGGTGCGAGGAGACGACATATGCGGACGATGATCTGGAGTACATCATTTGTAGCCCGTTGGAACATTATGTTAAAGACTTTGAGGACATGCTAGCCAGCACTGCGATGACCCCGAAAGAGAGATCCCTTACTGCACAGAAGGAGGCCAAAGCTGTGTTGGAAAAGCTCAAGTTTGGTCAAGGATTCACTCTTCAAAGCAGCTGTGTGAGTGTGATAAAAAGTGTTGTGTTGAAACATCCGGACATGAAGTTTTCGCGTGCTGTCGACACACTTCCTTTGCCTGAACTGATGATGAACATGATCGACCCCATCGTACCAACATGTTTCGACTCTGCCAATTGTCCCATGTATAAAATGGTTTCAAGTTTTGCCTGTGGCCGATGGCTAAACGATCCACTGAAGTCAGAAAACCTCCTTGATTTAGTCGACTGACTAAATGTATTTTCTCATACTAGTATTAGTAGCATTAGTAATAGCGGCTACTCGGTCTCGTGCAGCATCCGTGACATCGTCAGCAGCAGCAGCACGATCAGCACAAGCAGCAGCTGCTGCACAAGCAGCACAAGCAGCAGCATCTGTCAGCAGCATCAGTGACATCGTCAGCAGCAGCAGCAGCAGCAGCTGCTGCACGAGTAGCACAAGCAGCAGCATCTGTCAACAGCATCCGTGACATCGTCAGCAACTGCAGCAGCTGCACGAGCAGTACAAGCAGCAGCAGCTGTCAGCAGCTGCAGCAGCTGCACGAGCAGCACAAGCAGCAGCACCGACAGCAGCAGCAACAGCAAATCAGCAGCAGCAGCAGCAGCGGCAATGTGGACCGCTAAATTCGAGATGGTGACATATCTGTTTCTTAGAATCGACATTCGACATGAGGTCTAGTGACATTTGACATGAAGCTTGAAAAACATAGTGACAGGTGACATGAGCAATTCTTAAAATCGACACGAGATATGAGCATAATTAAGCGACATCGACATGTGCCATGGCTATTTTTTATTTTTTTTTGAAGACAACCGCCATAGCTTCCTTATCCAGACCTCCACTAGTAGTGCTCTATAAGCGCAAGCTTTGCCTTAAGAGAGCTGTGGCTGTGAACCCTCTCCTCTCTCCGTACACACAGGTAAATATCAGAGTCAGCCAATGTCGCCAATACTACTCTCATACAAGGGTCAGGCGCTGCTAGACTATAATAGATGGGTCAAGGACTGTTCTACTGAGGGTCAAGCTAGGCCGGACATTCAATAACGGGCTGGACTTTAGCAAATTTGCTTGAAAGTCTAGCCAGCAAGAGATGCACATCATCATAAACGCGATCATGATACCTTTCATTGTAAGTAGACTCGCCTCTCTGCCCTCTCTTTTAGAGAGGGCAGAGAAGCGAGTCTCACTCTTAAAAAACCCTGCCCCTCCCCCCCCTCCCCCCCTCCCCCCCCATGCATCTTAAAGAGTGCCCCCCAGAGTGCCCCTCTCCCCCTAGAAAAAAAGAGCCACATTTTTAAATTATTTTTTAGCAAGCTTTTTTCAGCTTGCTTTTTTTTTCTTTTTTTAAATTTATTTATCCATCAAAATCTCAAGTGACTTATTTTGAAAGCCAACCTAGTAGTCACGTGACCCCCTTAAGTAGGTCACTTCCCGTCACGTGACCTATTTGAATTTCCCGCCAACATGGTGGTCACGTGACCCTCTTAAGTAGGTCACTTCCGGTCACGTGACCTATTTGAATTTCCCGCCCAAAGGTCACGTGACCGGAAGTAGGTCACTTCCGGTCACGTGACCTATTTGAATTTCCCGCCAAAAGGGAGGCCTCTCATTGGCTGCTTTTGAATTTCCCGCCAAAAGGGAGGCCTCTGATTGGCTGCAGGTCGATTGAGTAATAAACAGTACTTAACTATAGTCCCGTTCCGATACATACAATACTACTCATGCTCGTGTTTAGGTTTACTCTGGCAGGTTGGGTAGCTGTGTAGGATTGCTCCAGGGTGTGGTTTGTCAGCGTGTTGTAATAACACGTCGCAGTAACCTCAGACACCGGCCCTACCACAACCACAACAAGCACGCCTTCCGCGTTAAGAAGTAGTTCCAAGTAGTCCCCGCCCCTGTTGGAAGTGGATGACCTGGGCTGTGAGTAGTTTGGACATTCCTACCGCATCCGGTCGAGGCCAGGTACAAATAAAAAAAAATCTTTGGGCAAAACGGTTAAAAAGGAAAAGTAGTATAGGTTGTTAGGAAATAGTGATAATACTTGGGCATGTAAACTCGCAAAACTTTACATTGACTCATGTGCCACCAGTTAGACACCGGTAACCTGTCTAACTGGATAGACACCAGTTAGACAGGTTACTCTGTCCAGGGTCCTTAGGGAGGTCCTTGTCTACAGACCTTTGAGGCAGTGTCTGTATGTCTGCCTGCTAAATGTCATTGGCATTGATACATATACAGCATATTCTTCTGTTCAATTACAGCAAAATCTACTGGAACCAAAACTGCCAGCACATTTTGCTGTAAATTTACAGTAAATTGTATGCTGTAATTTAACAGCAGAAAGTACTGAGTTGAGTTTTTTATCATCAATTATTGTTATTATCAATTGATCTCAATTGATATGCATGGAGAGAACCTTCCTGCATTACTTAAGTTGCATTATGGATAACAAACATTACACAATGTAATGGTTTTAATACTTATCCAGCTAAACTGTATGTGATACCAGCACTACACAGTCAAGTCAGTTAAGGATTTGATTTTTCCACAGATGTGGTATCTATTGTATACTTTTGCTGATATTTGCATTTTTTGACACATTTCTGCAAGTTGAAATACCTTATACAATATCTTGCTGAAGTCTCTCTCACACATTCTTATTTTACTATGTTTTGACAGACAAGGGGCTTTATTTACCCCCCAAAATACAGTGTGTACAAGAATTGTTACACAAAATGATATAGTGCTGCCACCATGTGGCAGAAATCTACAGATCATGTGCTGTAAATTTACAGCAACATTACTGTAAATATGATTTACAGCACAGAAGTCCGTAAATATACAGCAAATAGTTCTGTATTTCCGACTACAGCAAAATGTTCTGTAAATTTACAGTATATTGTGTTGTAAACTAACAGTAACTATTTACAGTGTACCTCACCTTTATGGCGTATGCTATGACAGGACATGTTTCACTTGTCCTCCAATAGATCCTCCTTTATATTAATTGGATTACGTGTTGAAGGTCATGAGTAGCATTGACTTGAATACACTCAAACGCTGAGGGTAAAGGAAAGGATACCTAGGATACAAATTAGCTGATATAGGGCTGATTAGAGCACAAGGATATGATAATAATTGCTACAACCAAGTACCAGCCTCCCAGCATCTACACTGCATCCCTGGTCATATAATTATGATGAGTAATACTGTACTATTACTAATATACACTTAATATCGCCCACTGTAGGGGCTGGTTCTAGCGTTTGCACTGCTTTGGAGTGCTGATCTTCACCAGACTCGCTCAACTAGTACCCTTTTCCGCCACAAGGGCTCCAAATGGGACTGGTGGAACTGCTATATTTAAATTGTTACTTCCTGCCAGGCTGTGCACAAGAACTGATGTACGGGATTTGATTGGTCAACTCCTGAAGACCAGTTAGTCAAACAAGTTTTTTATGTGAATTTGCCCAGACTCTACTATTATAGAGTAGGGGCCTGAGCTGCAAGCTGGCCCTAACGCGCATACCATGATATTGATACCACAATGGTACATTGTCACAGACTGACTGCGCATTGTGTTTCTCCCATTTATAACAATATAAATTATTGTTTCTCGAGATAGCCGCTAAATTCCAAGAACAGACACCACACATACCCCTGGTGGTGTGATATAGAACTAACCCCATGCCTGTCTTTACCCATCATGCTCTGGGCGTGGCAGCCATACCCCCCGGGGAGCGTCCTAATACCGCCGCGCCACCTACCTGCTGAGGTCGTAACCACCCGCTAAATACCCGATACAACGTTTTACCACCCAAGCATCCCCTGGTGGTAGAGGTACAGGTAAGGTGAGCGGGGGCAGGAAGCCTCCTGCAGACCAGCTCACCGGTGGGTCTGACCCCACTGGATTTAAAGGTCAGAAAAAATGGAATGACTTAGGGATTATTTATACTCGTGAATAGAATAGAAAGATAAAAAGACAAGGAATGTCTAAATTGGCTAACATCTTGAATACATTTCGTTGGATACCCCCTATAGTATTCAGGCCCCTTCACACACGTTTACTGGAATATGGTAAAGGATATCTAGTTTATATTGTATACACTGAAAGTATGTACACAGAGTGCTGGAATAACTTTGGCCCTTTTGACAAATAGGCCACTCCTGATAATGAGCTTTATCGAGTATACAGGTAGTAAGTCATCGTCCATCACTATGTGTGTAGCCGTATAGCGGCCTTCACCTGACCTTTGTTAACTACAGGTTTTACTTCAATGATAGATGGGGCTGAACAGGAGGAGATGGGGTATGGTTTTGTAGGACCATAAATACAATGCTTGTTAAAAACACTGATTCTATACATTGTGAGTTAACTCTGTGAAGGTTGCACAGCACATGCTGTGGCCAACATACATGCATGCAGCCCTGGCGAGTCTATACTCGCAGTCGCAAGGGCTGCATTCCTGCACCATGCCAACTCTATGGGAGTGTACCAAGCCTGTAGGGAATCATACATCAAAGCGCCATGCATCCCGGCCCTTAAAGGGCTGAGGGGCCAGCGTGATGTGCTTGCCCAGGTGAGGTGTTTCAGACTTGCCCCTACAGGGGTGGGGGAGGGGGGGGGGGTTGAATTGTCGAGACAGAGAGGGCTTATGCATACATAATTATATTATAATTCTTATTGCAAAATAAAATCTAAAGAATTACTATTTGTCAATGACATACTGGCATATTAAAAAAGTACCGGGTATTTATTTGAGGAAAAGATGCAAAGGGTTTTTAAGAATTCTTCTACATTCTAGGAGAGTCTGGTATACCTCACATACCCTTTTTACATCATCTTTAAAACAATGTTAAGCCCCCGGGGCAAAAAAGCAGTGCTAATTCGTTCTAACAGAAATAAGCTGTAAAAAATACAGCAGACGTGTGGGGAAACAAGAGCCGAATGTTGGTGTACAACATGTGTAAGATAACACTGCGGAGATGTGTGCTGCTAGGTCTCACACACCCACAGCCTTAGAAGTGAAAGGCCACCTTTTTACCCCTTTGTCTGGATTTCTGACTAACAAGCCGCAGTTGTCTGCTTGTCAGAGCGTCCAACTCACTTACTGCTGAGTCCACGATACAGGCCGAGCACAACAGATATTTCTGTGCTATTCTGTTAGGGTGAGAGACAGAAGGGGGACGAACCACAGTTTATGTGAGACTCTTCATTCAATTCTGTAAAAAGGTCATATTAAAAATGTTACTATGGTTATAATATTTGGAAAGGTTGAGATATGTGTATAAAGGCATGGTGGGTGGGGCATTGTAGATAATATACACTGGGAAGGTGAAAGTAGCAACTACTATGGCCGGGGCTGTACTGTTATTGTTAGGCCTATAGAATGCATGCCTTGTGTTGGACACTTTAGTTTATATATGTATATCTAAATATGCTAAGCCCTCCATTCATGTACATCCATAACTGCACCAGAAAAGAATAACTCAAGACCCATCGCCTTCTCATGCTATTTTATTTTTTGTGCTATTCAGCATCCTCGTCCACTTGAAGACGACTTCCTACGTCACTTACGTCAGTATCACGTGACAAACACTCCCCCTACGTCACGATCCTTTCTCAGCAGGCACTTCAAAGCGGCAACAGCCCCAATCAAAATGGCGGCCATCGGGAAAGCCGGAGACCATCAATAACTTCCGGTGACAATTGTCGTCTGCCAACATCCTGACAAATGGCTGATTTCCCGCCAAAACGGGACCCGCCGAAATGGCCTCCGTCGTCTGGTGGCAGTCCTTTGTTGCCTAATCTACTGCCGGATGGGGTATTCTATAACCAAGATGTCGGCCTAGCTGGGGAGCTGTATAATTTAGTAAGGGCGTTTGTTAAGATGAATTATTGCTTCATTAGATGGAAAGTCTATGCGTTTGCGTATAAAGCTTGCCTGAAATATGCTACACTCTTTTCTTTCTTTCCTTTATGCTCTACAGAAATACATGCTCTTCAGCTCTGGGCTTAGCCACATTTGTTTATGGGACCACTACATACGATAGGCGCATATCTATAATTCGACAGGGACAGTGATACGAGAAAGAATAAGTGGTGACATGATATCTTTAATTTGACATGGTAAATGACCCTATCTTCAATTCGACCAGCAATATGGATCCCCCATCCAGGACTCCCTGGTTGAGACCCTCACACAGTTTCCCATATTTGAATTTCTTAAATGATATGATCCAATGGTTATTATTCAGGGATTATCTTATGAATGTGTGGTGAAAGTTCATCCATGAACTAAACTGCCACCTGGTGGAGTATAATTATGTGTTTAATATCTAAACACCTAAACATGTGTAGGTCTAGTGTTTAGGCATTTAGATCAAATATGTTTAAGTCTAAAGTGATCCCCACTATCTGGAATATACTGGAGTATATAACATATAATGCAGGTATAATGCCTATTGAACGAAACTCTGACTTATTTCTTTTGACAAAATTAACTGAATTCGTGCACTTCATATGTTCATTAAAGGTCTAAACACATAATTGATTTTGGCGTTTATATCATAATCATATAGTTTCCTAGTGTTTAAATCCTAAACATCTAAACATGTTTAGCCTAGCCGTTTAGGGGTTTAGACTTTTGGTGTTTAATCTCTAAACAGATGGTCAAAAATATGATTAGCTTGGCAAAATATTTAGACTTTAAACATGTTTAGACCTAAACATGTTTAAAACCTAAGCACCTTTTTTACAGTGTACATGATGTCTTTAGACAGATTATACGCATCGTAAATTGCTGTACATATCCTTTTATCAAATGTGTTGGATTTTACTTACTCAAGTGATTACAGGCATTATCAAGTTTTTACAAAACTCTATCCTTAACACCCTATTTCTTAACCTATAAGTACGATTTCTGCATATATGCATAGGCATCAGCTAGTGGCTCCTTTCTGAGTACGCTTTCAAGCGGAATCAAAGAGTCAGACGTTGAAAGACGCAGTGTACAGTGAGGGCAAACACTGAGGTATAGGGCACCTGGCCGTCGACAGCAGCACCGCTTGTGGCAAATTGAGAACCTGCAGTACGGGCCCTTGGCCAGTAGGTGGAGCAGCTAACCGGGGTTTATGACGTCACAGGGCAGTACTGAGTCTATAAGTGTCCATCTAGTGGTGCCTGCTTGAACTTCCAACCCCCGAATATGGCTGCGCCCATGGCCTAACCCCTGGGAGCCCTATACCTCTACAGTCAGCAAATCTATAAACCTTTGAGCATATAGTCTATACACAGGACTTTCAACAGTGCACCAGCAGTCTTTATGCATCGCCCCCTGAGCTGCTCCCTACTATTTGATCTGCTCAAAGAGATGTGAAGGTAGTTCTCTGATGAAAAATAACCAGATGGGTTGTCATAAAATGTGATGGTGTAATTTAATACGTTTGGTATATGTGTAAAGGTACAATCAAAGAAGCCAGACCCCTTAGACATTATGTACAGGAGACTTCCCAATCAATGAGTGTACAGCACAGAACCTATTAAGCTTATTTCGGGGGACAGGGAGATCAATATGAAATGCCCTCCCCCTCTCTGTTATTCTTCTCTCATATTCCCTGTCAGACTAGACTCCTTTCCAGCAACAACGACGCTGTCAACACTGTATAACCCCATTGACATGTCATAGACTATTCTGGGTTTCTTCAGTGCTCGTATTGATTGGTTTGTTCCAAAACAAAGACTGTATATTGACTGTCTTCTGAGGACTATAGGATGTAGTATGTATAGTGGAGTGGCTCTAGTATAGGCCTAGACCAACAGGCTTAATCTAATTCGATTTTCACTATAACATAAAGGGAAGAATTTTCTTTTTAAAACACTGTATCCGATCCGTTCCTCACTATAGACACTGACCAGTACCGTGGAAATTCTTTCTTAATAAAGTAGTTGTATGGGCCTTTTGATGTCAGTTCTAAGAATTAAGGACATGAGTGCAACACCCATGCCCTGAAGGATGAATATTTGTAGATTCCCATTGTAGTACGCCTATATCTAACAGACGACTGGATGGTACTTCGTTAATACATGAGTATGCATAATTATATACCAGGTATATCTTAACATAGTTCCCTATGTTGATACATTTAAATGGCTATATAAAGAGAGCTGCTTAACTTCTAAGTGAGAGTTGCTCTCTGGTCGCCCCTAGCACGTGATCCCCCACGTGACACCTGTCACCACCAATAGTCGCTGCCCCACTGCGCGCGCAGCCAGCCGTGAAAGGCACCCGGCCACCAAAGGGGTATTCATTACTGCTCCAGGACCAGGGGAGCTGTGTACAGGAACAACCCCCCCCCCCCACTCTCAGACCCTACATCCAGCAAGCCTTCACCTCCTCCCCCCTCCAGCACCCAGGTTAGTCCTGGTTCCAACTCCACTCCCAGGAATGAGATGCCCGGTCTGCGTGGTCAGAGCATCAAAGATGGCGGATGGTAGGTTGAATGGAGGCTTGTTTTTGCTAGTTTTAAGGGTGTTATGGGGGTTGACAGGTTGTACAACTCAGTAGGTATGGCTTAAATATCAATACAAACAATCTGGATAGTATTTGCACTGCAATAGGAGGCTAAATTTACTGTATTGGGCATCCTAGAATCGATCAGTGATGCCCTTGCCACATATCAAAGTATTTGTTGTGATGCCCGTAACACATTTCTATGATGCCCTGTCAACGGGAGCATGGGTATCCGGAATACAGGCCCTCCTGACTGTAGGCCCCAAGCCCACACACTCAAAAAGTAAACTCGTCTGCAGACTCTTCTAAGTGACAAGAGAGTGGGTCCTCTAGCTGTAGTTGTCAGATAGAAGATACACTTGGTATGTGCCAGCCCAAAACCTGACTCATGCCAGCCCTAGACTCGTCAACCATGGTCTGATTCAGGATTTTCCCTGTAGGTGGCATCAGTATAACATGCATTCTGTATAAAGTTGGGGAATGAATTGCATAATTTCTATGTTGATTTTAATCATATTTATGGGAATACACATTCATGTTATGTAGAATCCTGAGATTTATCTATTGGGGATGCTAGAAAAGGTAAAGGAATCAATGTTTTGATATAATTGAGACAAAATAAATATGTGTAGGGCACAGGCACCTCTTTTGTGGTTATTTCTATGGTACAATAGCTGCAAGGAAACTCCCATTGGTATGACATCCAAATATGTGTTAGCAGTCTGTAACTAAAGGGTAGAAATACTCTCAATATAGACTTGGGGATATGGCAGGAATTCCCCTAGCCTACATACCTCTATGTTTGTATGAACTAGCTATTAGAAACCTCAGAAATAGAGACAGACATGGAAAACAATTATGCCTAGGCAGAACCCAGTTAGCTCCACCTGCAGTGAAGTAGAGTTTATAGTGCACAGGTTAACAGGGGCTAGGGTTATACAGGGTTATATGACGGGTTCTGTTGGATGCTGTGTTCCGAACTCCGTCCGAACCCTTCAGTCCGACGGCAGGTGGCAGCACCTGCTTCGGGCTTGGGGTATGGACAGAGGTCGCTATAGGCTTCCGGTCTGCGTGTGCGCGCGCAGGCTGGCTGCCTATATATACCCAGCATCCGATGGGACTCGTCGGTTACTCTTGAGCCAGGCTTGGTGAAGAGACCCCGAGATCACAGCGGCTATATCAGCCTACTGACCTGTTCCGAACTCTATAGGGAGTTCACACTATTAGAGCTTTGCCTGTCTAGGTTACTGAATAAACCTATTCATTCGCAACCTGTAACACTTGATCCGAACTGTGTGGACTTTGTTCTTTTACTTGATACTATAACAATATCATAGAGGAGCAAAGTATCGTTTATTACACTGGTGCCGTGACCAGTTCTGAGTGAGAAGCAGGTTAGCCTGTGCAAAGCACAGACCTCGTGCTCTGGCCGGAGCAGCGAGGTCTCCCGATGAGGCATTAGCCTTGTCCTTGGAGGGGTTATGTGCCGTCGATGAGGCAGATACCCCCACACGGAGCGCGGATGTTCTACCAGGAACAGGGGTGCTAACGGGACCAAGAGGTCCGGATATAATGAGTCGCTCAATGATGTTCAACGTCGGCAGATCACGGGAAGCCGCTCCGACACCCCGGAGGTATGGTAATCCGGAGGAGCGTCGCTTCAACGACATGCGAGAAGCCAGGGTGCAGGAACGTCTGCAGATAGCCCAAAGAGAATTGCTGACCATTCAGGCACAGTCCAATGAATGGAAAAACTATTTGATTGCGTTGGAGGGCGCAGTCACACACCGAACTTCCAAAATCAAGGAGAAGGATGCAAGGCTATCCACCTTGTTGGAAGAGAACGAGAGGCTTGCACAGTCCCTAAGTATGGTCCGGTCGGAGTTTAACCACAAGACGGCCGACCTGGAGGCGGTCCGGTCCGAGTTTGTCACTGCAAACACGGAACTGAACCAGATTTGTGAGGCCAGGGATGCCTTGGTAGCGGAAACGGAGGGATTACGTTCCGAACTCATTCAAGATACGGAAGACGTGAGAGAGACACGTCAGACTTTGAGCACGGAGTGTGACATATTGAGAACCAAGAAAACTGCTATACAGCAATTTTTGTTGGAAGCCCGACAGAGTATGCAGGACAGTAGCACCTCATATGCTTCAGCTGATAATGAGAGCCCGACGGCTGGTCATTACATGAGTTTTACAGACACTCCAAACCTGCCAGGTGGGCGTGGAGTGATTATAGAAATTGTAGAAGGCCTGAGGAAGTGGTGGTGGACATGAGGAAGTGGTAGTGGACGTGAGGAAATGGTAGTGGACATGAGGAAATGGTAGTGGACGTGAGGAAGTGGTAGTGGACTTGAGGAAATGGTAATGGACGTGAGGAAATGGTAGTGATTGTATAAAAATCAATAGGAATAGTATGGAGGCAAAAAAACACAGAAATCTGATTTTTGGACCAATTTCAGTAACACTTACATATATGTATATACCCCAAAAGAACTGTGGTACGGAGCATCACTTTCACACACTAACAATGTGTTACGGGCATCAGTGGCAGTGTGTTACGGGCATCACCATGAAATTACAAAATCCATATTTCTCACTAATCTGTGGGCTTTACATTGAAAAACGAATGGTTATAGCCTTGTTTATTGCTTATGATCATCATGTGTAAGTTTAAGCATCCACAAGTCACTAGAAATAAGGCAATCGTGCCTTCTCTGTTGGAGCAATAATAACAACTCCACCATCTATGATGCTCTGACCACGCAGACCGGGCATCTCATTCCTGGGAGTGAACTCACATCCAGACAAGGGCCCTGCGCCCAGTCAGTTTTTTAATAGGTTTTGGTCCATTTTGTCCAGGGCTACCAGTGGGAGCCCGCATGGGTCAGCCCAGATTCAAAGTGCCCAGCCCTATTCCAGATTTAGCACACACTATAAAAATGTACAATAAATGCTCATTTCTTGAGGGAAATCAGATGCCAGTATGTTTCGAGATATTTACAATGTATTTATGAAAAAAACACATATGGGCCCCAGGGACCAATGCTGACTGGGTGGATATATTTATCCCTTTAGCCAACATTTAACCCTTTCCCTGCTGGCTTTGAAAAATGCCATTTGGGACTTAACCACCGGCCCTATGCCATGGGAATATGCAACTTTGCAAGTATGTGCTCCCTGGGATAGTGGCTAAGGAGTGAAATTAATTGTATTGGAGACAGAATTTACACTTTTTTGACAAGGGCATGTAGTATGAATGTTAAATATTTTTGGATTGATCCAAAAATTCTTATTCTTTGTTTTATAGCAGGAGCTGTAATTTAGTTGTATTGATGCCCTAGGGTATCAATTTTGCTGCCCTATGGCAGCAGCGGTTTTTCAAGGGTTTTTCAGATGCTGCCCAGAGGCAGCAGCGGCCCCGGTTAAATATAAGCCTTGGTCCGATGTTGATTTGAAGTGTAGTCATACATGTACCCGCAGACAAGATGGCGCTGGTATTATCTAGACTTAAACCAGAAGTGAGGGAGCGTGGTGCACCACTAGACCATGCTCAGATCTATACTGTAGAGGGTGCAAAGGCCCTTTGAACCAGAGGTAGAAGCATGAAGCCAGTCCATACATCTACTAGACCCATTCTCAGGAGAAAAGGAGGTTGTCTAATTGAAACCACGCCTCTATAGAGTGTGTAGGCTAGAGGATACCTTGACTCTATGACTCGGTTTTGTATTGTTTTGGATATTAATTAGATCATGTAGAAGAACCTTCATTTAGTCACCGTTGACAGTTGCTTTGCTGATTGTAAAATATTTCTGACTGCTGACAGGTTGTTTATAAACAAAAATAATATTCACTGAAAGCTTTCTACAATAGCGGAATGAAGACATTCCTTGTACATGAGGACCCACCTGAACAATTGATTAAATCTATTTATGTAAACCTAGGTAGGCCTATACAATTGATTCCTGTCGTTTTTAATCCAATATGAGTAGTGGGATGGGGGAGGGGCATGATCAATAAGGTGACTACAGTCCTTTTTGTAGCATCTGCTGTACAGAAACGAACAGAAACAGTTAGGGACCGTTGGCCAAGCGAGACTACAAAAACACTTTGACTATCTTGAAAGACTTGAAGCAAGACAAAGTGAATTCACCTACAGATTTCTTCGCCATTCGTATACGTGAAAGGTCAAAAACATTATCCTCTTCAATTGCACAGAAAGAACAATTAGAAGTACTTCTCGGTAATTCACTTACATTAGCCAGAGCATAGTAGATGTAATGTTGGTTAACCCTTTAAGGACAGCATAATTTTGATTAAATATATGAAACCAGCGCCAGTTGCCGAGTAACTCACTTTGGTGCCCAGAACTATTCGGTCAATATCCGTTTTATTTAACATGATTGTTCTGATATTGGCAATCATGTACTAATTTCATTTTTTAATTTTAAAATAAAGGTCATAAGACATTTCCTGGAAGGTCTTGAAATGGGCTCTCTCTTTGACTATAGAAAATTATGGTATTTAACTCTGGTTGCCATGGCAACCTGAAACCTTCTATTGGCAATAATACTGTATTTGAAGG
The DNA here is from genome assembly GCA_947462335.1 of Harmothoe impar. Taxonomy (NCBI): domain Eukaryota; kingdom Metazoa; phylum Annelida; class Polychaeta; order Phyllodocida; family Polynoidae; genus Harmothoe; species Harmothoe impar. Next base: position 33,741,365 of record OX381720.1, read on the forward strand.
GCCATAGAGATGTCTTTTTACTATGAATAGTCTATTTCCCAGCATAGACAAAACGTTCTAAAAAAGAACCTTCTAAATGAAAACTGAAGGATATTGATACTATGATAAACACTTCCAGGAAAAATTGATGTAAGATGATTTCATGTAAAAATATCCTATTTTTCATGTATATCAAAGGGTATTTTAGTGAAAATTATACATTTTGGGTGAGTTCTGGATAACTGCAATGAATCACATATCTGATCACTTATTCTTTAGTTAAGGCGGCATTCAATTAAGCATAATGTCGAACTTGTGTGAGTATGGTCAGCATACTGCATGAAAGCAATGGCGATTTACTCGCCAGGGCTGCATTCATGCATTAATGCGAACCTTTAATATTGCCAATTCTAAAATGTGAAATTTGGGAAATTTACCTATCAGGATTTTATCGCCCAACGGGATTTTAGGTGTGCCTTGCATTACAGTGATGGTCGTTTTTCTCACTATGCTGCCCTTTACCTGGTACTGGTTAACACCTGAGTCCAACCCTTTTGAATTTACAACAATTGCACATATTTAAATTAAACCGTGTTTTTAAAATGGCCTAAAAGGGCCGTGTCACGGTGTCGCCTGTATCGTTTTTTACCCATGTAGAGGCACATAATTCCAGCTCCAAGTAGGCCAAGTTAAAGAAGTGTGTTTCAGGCAACAGGGTCTGAAGATTCGAGTAGGAGGGCTGTCCGTTGTGTGTTTTATGCATAAAAGAACCAAGAATGAACGAATTGCCATATCCACTCGGGGCTCATCAAAATGACTTCAGTACTGATTCCTCAAAATTAAAAATAATCGAAATCCTAAAATTAGGGGGGAAATGTTAGGGTCGGCCCTGTTCTGAAGCTAACTTTGGGGTACATGAAACATACCATTTTTATTTGGCCTAATCACACTGAACACCTTTTTTAATGTAAAAGTTTCATCGAAGTGGTGGATTCATGGCTTAAGAACTCTGGAATTGTGTATAGTGAAACATTTTCTTTCATCTAGGCCTCAGTCAACGGCCAGGCTGCTACATCCTTGGACTGCTTGCAGGAACTGTCAGTTGTCAACTGTCGTAATTTTAAACATTTGAGTGCCACAGAGTGCTTTAATGTACCCTGGCATATGCAATCCTAGCGAGACTATTAATTTTGTCAGGAGGACTGTATCCATGCAACATGTTGACCCGTTGGGGGTATATCTACCTTATGGTCGGCATGATGCTTTTTTATATGGTGAGTGACTCGCCAGGAACACCATACCAACCACGGACATAATATCCAGGGGCATAATATCCACATTAGAGTACTATACAGTCCTTTAAAGGTTAACTAAGGGCCAGGCTTAGCTTCAGAGGGGATTATTTCTTCCGCATTGGACATATGCTGTTGACATTTCTCCGCCAGACATCACAGAAATAATCATGCTATTTCCATTAGCTCAACATCTGAGGCCGTTCGTGTATCAGAATTAATTCAAAACTAGACTAAGCTCCCTGCAACTACAGACGGCATGGTGGTTCATGTGCAGGGGCAAAGCAAAGAGAACTGCTGCAGGAAAACGGACTTGTTAGGAAACTAATTCTCAGGAGAAAAAGGCAAATGTAGAGTTTTAAGGTCATGGAAATAACCATCAGTGGGGGAGTTGACATTAGGAATACTTAGTAACAAGCAGACTTTTCCGCTGAAAACTGCTGAAATGTATTGCCCGCCATCAAAAAAGGTTGAAACCAGTGGCGTAAGAATAGGGGGCTTCTCCCCTATATTTACCCATACAAAAAGCTATAGTCCCTCCTAACCGAGACCCTCAGCCCCCCCTCCCACTAATAGAAAACTCCTCCCCCCCCCAACCCCCCACACCTCAACCCTGTGGTCAAGTATTACCACTACATGTACCGTTAAAACCCTGAAAATGGCATATTAAGTGGCCCAAGTTCCTACATAACCGTAGACTAATAGATAGGGAGATAGAGATTATAACATCCTCTTAGATGTCATGACTCATGTACATCAGGAACATTGAGTATTTTATACAATACTATGGGGGACAATTAGGCACAGAACAAAGCAAGGATACTACGTCGCTTAATTACGCCCCTTTGACATTTAAATTTAATTTTATGACAGTGTCACGTGATGCCTTATCCAAGATGGCCGCCCTAAAAGGAATCACATGACCCAGAGGAACGCTGCCCTGTGCCCTCCAACATCTCTGATTGTTTGCGGAATTCCTGGAGTTAAAGGCATTTTGCTTCTCAGTAAACTCAACTATTTTCTGAACTAATGCATCATAATGATTTGCTTTGCGTCAAAATAAGACTAGTTTATTTTACTTATTGTTGGTATCTTGGTATATCTACACGAGTCAAAGCATGATCTAGAATTGTATTATCAAGTTTGTGATAGGAGCACAGGTCCCTTGATTATCACAAAAGAAAATACATTTTCTTATATCATTATAAAACAATAAAAAACTATTTAAAAAAAGGCTATATTTTGTATCCCTACCCCATGCATAGTGTAAAACCAAACCAGTACACGTATGTAGCCTACAAATGAGCATGATATTCAACCAATCTGGGGATGTTTTAGCCTACCTATGAGTCGAGTCTACTAGTTCTTTTCAGCTGATATAATAAATTATAACGTTTATATAATCGGATCTTTTCCCTTCAGTCTGGTTTCAGAACTACCAATAGCATACAGAAGGGTTACACATTCAACCCATTTCCTGAGAAATTAACAGTTTTGGCATGCTATTTCAAGATGTTCTGTAACTTTTGTCGAAGCCGTCATCGACATGAGATGATCAGCTGATTATGGCAAACTAAGGCACAGGTTCCTTTAAATGGGCTCAGGGGGACCTAATCAATCCTGGCAATCAATAAAAAACACATCCAGCCTGTCATGGTGGACAAGTGACCTTGAATGACCCTGCCCTTCCGTCATGGCGGAGGCCCGCGATCTGCGCGCGCACACAGAGGCTGGACCACTTCCGCTGAAAGGAAAATTACCTCTCATTGTTTGCGCGCGCAGCCTCCTGGTCGGAAGTTGATGAAACGGTCCGCCTAGGGGTTGCTATGGTGATGGCGGCATGGTTGTCATGACGACAACTATGGCTGCCATGACGACGGAAGGTGAGATTGGACAGGGAAACGTCGGGGTAGAAGGGGGGGAGGGGGTTCTCAACGCTCTTCTGTTATGACAACCGCCAAATCAATTTCGGGGCTCATTAAATTATCGCCAATGTTAAGTGAGGTGCATGGCGAAATGGCATAATTTTTCAAGACTTGGGTAGCTTGAAAAATGGAAGTTGTCTCACTATTAGATAATGAATGGTTATCAAAGCATGTTTGTTCTGCTTTGAAAATGTTATATCAACGTATGTATAGTCGTTGTATGTTATCATGTTGAACACGTTCTTGTACATTGAAACAAAAAATAAATCGGTACACTATGCGAAATAGATCCTATTCCAGAAGTGGGAGGCTGGACGTGTTCTATCCGCTTTAAATGCTTGTCTGAGGATGACAGATGTATCGATGCAAAATTGTGATGCAGTGGTACAGCGTCCCTTTCTTTTTACTATGGTCAGTTTCCGACTTCAGTTCTTTCTATCAGTGGCAGGGACTGCGTGATCTATATGTTAGGCCTACACGATCTATATACATGTATATACTAGCAGATCCCATACGTTTATATCTCACTTGAATTTTCTATAGCACCATGGACAGATGGATCTATATAAGTACGCCTAGACATCTTTATCGGATACTGTTTAATTTCCCTGAAATTACCCATTTAACCATTACCCCTAAACTGCCCTTAACGTCAGGTCCTCACAGTCCCTACTGGTGTGTCATTGTATGCAAATGAGGCCGTGATGAATGGCCCTGACAAGTGGACTGACAGGTGGCCACGCCCCCAAACACCCTCTGACAACACAGCATATTGTTTTTGCAGACGTGCAATTTCCCGCCCTGTCCCCCCGGCCGCACTATTGTTACATGGACACTATCAAACGGACCGGAAAGAAAGGGGCGGGAGTGGAGGGGAAAATGAGCATAAAAGTGCAATAAATATGGCGGCAAATAAGGCTCGGGTCAGCAGCAAAGGGAGGTAGTTTGGGTGCTGGAATGACATGTCAGGGGCAATGGCTGACTTTTGATCACAGCTGCATCAGTGTGCATCATTTTTCATTTTTCTGCCCTTTTATTTTTTCTCACATGCCCATGTATGATTGAGGGGTAAATAATCTAAGGGCTGAAAGTATAGGTCTAGACTGGGACACATATATACAATTCTCCAAATTTATAATTATAGGCAAATAGATGCATTGCAATATTTTCCAATATGTCATACGTGCAATCAACCGAAACATTCCAAATTCCAGCGAGGATGTGTGTCAGCCCTAATGATTTGGCAATAGCCCCCCCCCCAAAAAAAAGGTGTGTTTCAGGTAACATATGGGGGTTGAAGGGTCGGTAGGTCGTTCTGTTTTTTTTTTGGGGGGGGGGGGGGTGGGGGTGTGACAGGGGGTAAAACCTTTTTTTTTACCTTTTCTAAATTGACCGAAAAAGGGAAAAAATATGGAAATTTCTTCAAAATTGCATATAAATAACGTAGGGTCGGCCCTGTTTTAATAGGGTCGGTCGGGTGACCTGAAACAAACCTCTTTCGTTTTGTCCTAAGCGTAGATCTGCCCAGAATTATCTGGTGGACGTTAGCCTGGTATGCACATGATGTGTTGGTCCTGATTGGCCTATACCAGTTCACATTATAATCAGGGTTTACAGTATGGTGAGCAGGTCGTGAGCAGCTCGTCCCTGTTAGGGCTATCACCTGGATCCTCCATGCATCACCCCTGCACCCCTCTGTCAGCTGGTTAGTCAGGGTCAGGTGGAGACAGGTGAGGGAGAACCGACACTACCAGTTAACCTTTATATTCTGAGGACAGGGAGGGTTAGCCTTAGGGGACTCCAGGGTTTAAACCCCTTACCACGCTATAACCCCCAGAGCACACGTCCCCCTCCACGCCGACTATTTGTGCAGGGGCAGTAAGTTGTGGGCCTTCTGACAGAGAAACAGGGCGGAAGGTGCATAGAGGCTGTTGAGCAGGAACAACAGGGGTATAGGCCTATATAGAACCTGAGAGCCTTTTCATAAGAGACAGTTACGATATCGTTAAATGTGTGTATTTCATAAGGTGCTATCGTTATTTTTTGCCTATTTAACGATATCGTTAAATGGGCTATCGTTAGAAGTGCTCACACCAGTTAAAGAGACAAAATGAGTGTATTTCATAAGGAATTACGAGATCGATTTTACGAGAGCGAACTGATATTTAACGAGAGCGATTTTGGTTTAAAGAGAGTGATTTAGTCTTTCATAAGCCATATTTATCTAGACCTTGACCCCTGCTGATAAAGGAAAAAATATTTTATTTCTTAAACATAGATAATTGAACCACGTGATACATGTATCAATGATATCCTATCTCAGATATTTTGGCCAGAAATTGTAAAGAAAACATTTTATTCAAGTTTTACCACCGATTTTGGACTCTGTTTTTTTTTTGCTATCGTAATTCCCAAAATATGTCCAATAAGATGATTTAAATAGTATTTCTCTGCATAATACTCATTCGAAATTGGTTTATAACTTTATATTTTATTATCATATGTGTGCCTTATTAATTTTCTAATGCTTTTGTATCAGAAAATCCGAGTGATCATGCTAAATGAAAATGCTATGAAAATGCATTTCCGGTAGGAATATTTACAAAATTGTTTCATTTTCGGGAAGCTGGTATGGTCCTTAATCACATAAAAATATAATATTATATCTTTAATAAACTTGTGGAATTAAGATAGCGAATTTGCTAAAAGTATAGTGTGTTTCATAAGGCAGCTATCGTTAAAATGACATGTGCTATCGTTATTTCATTTTTAAGAGAGCTGAAATACATTCAGCTTATGAAATACACTCAGTTTTGTCCATTTCAGCTATCTTTAAAACGCTATCGTTAAATTTGGGCGCTATCGTTAAAAAGCCAAAACTTATGAAAAGGCTCTCAGATGTGTCAAGTCAGAGGGAGCAGAGTAGCATTTACCCCCTGCTCCCACCCCCAACCCCCTAGGAGGGGGAGGGGGAATACCCAGGAGTTCAATCAGCAGGAGGATCACACTACAGTGTACTAACTGCCAGAAGTATGAGTGATAATATTGATGGTTGTGTCTACGGTCATATCTGTATTATAAACTCATGTGGAATCCAACCTATGCGTGATATAGCCACAGTTATTCTTAGATCAATATGACCCAGTTTATGAGGGATATACTGCTGAGTTAACACTTTGAGGACGGCGTAGTGCGTTAACCTGGTCTTCACGAAAGGCCTGGCGAGTACACTTGTCAGGGCTGCCTCAATCCCACATGTGGGAGTGTATCAACACTATAATTATGGCCCGCATGATACTTGAATGCAGCACTGAGGAATTAGTCGCCAGAAACTGGCCAGGGCTGGGTTCATGCATCATGCCGACCAAGCACATTGCACATTAAAGCACCATGCGGTCCTTAAAGGGTTAATGGTAAGGTTGGTACCTAGGGTGCACGGCTGTTACCTGGCAGGAGGACCAGCAGCTGGGGTCTAGCACCCTGTAAACAAAAGCTATTACCTTCCCAGACCCCTCCAACCCCACACCTGCGAGCTATAAGCAGCCTGCCCACACCACCCCCTGCCCTCTGCCACACCCCTACCCTTTAACCAAACCCCTACTCGTCATTCCACAGGAAACCTATGCTTCACTACCTCCTTATAGTTTATATAGAGAGTGGTCTGGGGTTTGGGACTAGAGCCCGGGGCTAGAGTAAGATATAACTTAGGCCTAAGGTGGATTATAAATGGTTTCATTTGTAATCACCCAATCTGCCTCAGTTTCCTCAGGTTATTCAGCCACACTGTCTATGTATATTCATATCGATTGTCAATTTTGAATATCCTTAACATTTACTGGAAGAAGGCATTATTAGCAAGAGTCTAACTAATTTAGGAACAGGCTACTCTATATTTCCCAGCCCACCCTCACCACCCAAGATAGAATATTCCTGAATACAGGAATACTTACACTGTTGGAAGTAAGTAGTGTTCCTGTACACCAAATACTGGGGGCAACTTTGGTTCCACTAGATTGTTCTGTAGACCTACAGAAAGTGAGCTTTTGTATATTTACAGCACTATGTACTGTACAGGGACAGCAGAATCTTCTGTTACTGTACAGCAAAATTGATTGAAAACCATAGTCTGAAGGTCCTGGGTTCACCTCCCAGTGCTGGTGATATTTTTAATCATCCATGTGAGGGAAAAACGAATTTTAGGGGATGTAGGTAAAACAAAAGAAGTGGCTCGACCAAGGATTGAACTCATGACCTGTGATGTTGGAGACAGGCCCTGATCCGTTGCGCCACAGAGCCGGTGTTACAAATATTCATATTGGGATATATCTCTACTCTACTTCTTAACTGATTAATTATAATTTGTAAAGGTCTGGGGTTCACCTCCCAGTGCTCGTGATATTTTTAATCATCCATGTGAGGGGAAAACGAATTTTATGTGGATGTAAGTAAAACAAGAGAAGTGGCTCGACCAAGCATTGAACTCACCACCTGGGATATAAGCTATCTCCGCCATGTCTGTATTAAATGAGCTACAGCCTTGTTGCTTAAGATCCCTAATGAGAGGTGGCTAGACCAAGGATCAATCCCACGACCTCTCGTGTACATATTACAGGGAAAAGTGCTGTAGATCTACAAGTCACAGTAACAGAATTGTACATGTACAGTAAAATTTGCTGTATTATTCTTTACAGCTAAAGCACTGTACATTTACAGCAAATTTTGCTGTTCACGAACAACAACTTTTTACAGTGTATCTGTACAGTTATATATATCAAAATGCAGTTCTCTGCTTGGTAAGTGGGCAAAAACTTTAAGCATTTATCTTGTAGATATACAATTTGACAAGATCCTACCTTGATCTCCTCTGAAGTGAAGTGATCAACTTTCAAGGCATTAAATCTCTTTGGAATTGACAGTGATCCACCTAAATGTCATTGCGTCTCCTCCCTAGAGTTTATCAATGACTTGCGATAAATCTTAGCTAAGTTAGGCACAGTGTGAAAAGATATGCACCCAGACTTGGCTTGTAGACTGAGCTTGTTTTGAATTTCCCCATAGGAGGGTAGATGCTAGGTGGTATATAGTGGGCGTCTGTAAAAGTATAAGACAAGATCAGACGGGCTGGAAGGGGTGATGTGACAACCGAGGTACACCTGAGAACCCCTCTAAGGTACAGGTGTGACAGGTGTGTGGTGGGGGGAGAGTGAGGGGGAGGTGTGATCAGTGACTCAGGTTATCAGGTATCTCTAGTGATGTTATAGGCATGTAATTCAATATTGATATCAATTAAGGCAAGTGCAAGGATGGTAAGTAGTACGGACCATAATGCATTTTGTTGAAGTGTATTCCTTTCAGCGGCTTATATAGATAGGCAGGGTACCTCTGATCTGATACTGTACCATCTTATCAAAGAGTAATAGGGGGATTTTATTGTGAATGAACAGAATGAAGCAGATACTAGTGCTCTTTGATGAAAGAATACCATTATTCAATACAGACAGAGAATTAAGCTCGTCCTCCACAGGTACAAAAACTGAAGGTACCCCTGGGATGAGCCATATGCAGGTCCACATTGCTGGAATAGCAGTGGGCGCCACAATTATCTTCCCCTGACAGTGGTAAGGGTGGTTTTAGAACAGAGAGGATGGGTAGGGTTTTTATGGGCGTTTTGCTCATTTAACCTTAGTCCCGCCACCTTCCGGCCTACCCTTATTTATGAGTGGCAGGTCCTTCATGTCCCTTTTTGCCTGCCACATGACAGATGGTGCCCCCACCACCATGCCCATGGATGCCGCCAGGTGACACTTCTCACGCCGGTCTAGGAGGGGGAGCAGCTCATGAGTTACTCACTCTGACACTGGTTGTGGTGAGTGCTTCACTGACTCCTGTTGCATTGGTATTTCTGAACGGCTGTAGCCCTGAGTATTGACATCATTGTTTTTCCTGCATATCAGTCCATAGCACAGCTACTGTCCTTTCAATGCTCCATGGACCTAATCATTAGACATGTACACAATACCATTGCGGATAGATAAGCTTTCTTTTGGTATATAATATTAATCCTGGATCTCAGCTATCAAGAAGACTTTTCTATGGTATCTATCTTTCTAAATGGACATCAGTTCACCATCAAGCCGATATCTGTTTAAAATATTTAAATATCCCACAGATTGCACGTATGGGGATATTTGTGAAGGGCCTTCAATATTATTACAGGTAACTTACCATAGGGGTGCCTGGATGGTTGTAGTAACTAACGTATACACTCACCTGAAACAAAGGGGAACACATTTTATTAGCAAAGGGGTTGGTCGTATTCATTTTATACAATGTCATATATTTACTGTTAACTTTGTGATGCATATACTATTATATACTTAGACTAGGACCTTTGTCCAATTCCAATAGATCGTTCGCCCCCATTGTTTCACTATATATCATAAATCATCGATAGATACATGAGATATAACGTATAGTATGAACTGCATAAATTATTACCAGGAGAGTATACCACATGTCTCACATAATAATGGGATGTATGTCTTCACCCACTATTGTTCGTTGGTGTAAATGACCAACCACTCCATTGTCACTTCATGACCCAAGCCTCACCCCATAATCAGCTCTGGACCCTGATTTATAGCACTAAACCATCACTCTGACTACACCGTGACCTGATCTCATGTCCCCTACATCCACACCTAATGCCTACTCCCCTGACACATTTAACCCTCTAGTGACATCGTAATGCCTCAGGGTTTTGTGTTCATTTGTCATCCTGCTGCAGCGGTTAGACGCTGGCGCTCCATCGGTGCATCAAAGCAGCACTAGTGAGTTATCTCATTCAGACAAAAAGCAGCATACAGCACTTAAAGGGTTAACAATCTCCACTTGGTACTACTAACATGATAACAACCACAGAGTACAGAACATCCCCAGCGGAAATTATCAGTTACTCCCTCAGCCTGAATCTGTCCAAAACATGTTCCATACATCATTCAGAAAATCATACTAAATTTGGCTCCACTGTACAACACAGATAGAAATATATACTTCAGCAGACCACAGTGGGATCAAGTATACCTCATTATACACCATCTTTAGAAATGACTATGTCTTTTTCAATATGATATAATTATTTCATTTTTCAATTTAGAGTATGTACAATGACATTCACTCCCCAGACCCAATGTGGTCGGGATGATGGCCCCACACCCTTCACCTCTGGGGACCTAAAGACCTCGGCAGAGTTGCATGGGGATAATTACATATACCCTGTCAAACTCAAAATGCCAGAGTCCATTTGCCACTTCATCCATATTATTGCAGAGCAAGTCTGCCGGTGCCAAGCTTCCCTGAGACCCTTATTTAAATTGTCTCCCTACGCGACAGGAATCAGCGGAAAGTGTGAGGAAGAAGGTCATAGTGTCTACATTCTCATATAGTATGGGCCCAGGGGCCGTGGGGTGGGACTATCTGAGGGAGTGATGTAATGTAATTTATTTCATTTCTCGTAATTGTTGTATTAAGTGGCCCTCTCACAATAACTAAATGCAGAAAAGGTTTATGCGAAAGTTGGCCAGCGGTACGATGTACGCCCATATGAATTTCATATGATTCAGATTGCAAGGGTAAAGTTTATTCTTTGATAAACATTTAATTGCAAGATGAGTGAGAGAAACTGGTCAGGCACTTGGCTGATCAATGTTGTCAACGCTGATCTGACGTTCTGTGCCCACTAGGTAATAGATAGACTATGGTTATGAGAGGCTAACTCAAAATAACCACTGTAAACTGGCTGGCACCCTTATAGGGTGCCTGCCAGTCTACAATAGTCATACTATAAGGGTGCCAGCCAGTTAGCCTCTAAAAACCATAGTCTATCTATTACGTAACGCAAAATGTAACTACTATAACGACGGCACATTCACACAACTGACATGGATGGGGTCATTTTACAACCAGTGCTAACCATTTTAGAAGCACACTACAGCATCCATCCTACTATGTCCTGAGGACAGGGTCAATTAGGAAGACCTTTACAGGTTCTAGGTTAGCACCCCTCAGCAGCCTGCTCAGTACCATCCTCCTAATAACCCTGATGCCTCACGGTTTATGAACTAGCGCTGGTGGGTCAATCCCTAATGCTGCATTGGTGCATCATGCCAAGAGTGCATCAACCCCTTGAGTTGGAATGATAATATGAATGCAGCATCGGTGAGTTACTCGCTATGGCTGCGTTCATGTACCACAATGGCAAGAGAGCATAGTTGCTATTAGTGCATTTAATCACAATGCTACCCTTGTAGGGTTACACCTGACCTGCTAGTGCCAGGTGTTCCATGTCAATTGTTCCCCTCCTACTCTACCCCTAGTCGCGTGCAGACTTGATGGCATGGCTTCTAATGAGATGCTGCCCAAAGGCAATTAAATACACTGTGCCGTACTCTAACTGGTACCTGGCGTCAAATTGCTCACACTATAGGGCAACTAAACCCACACACCCGTAACCAGTGACCTAGCATGGTGCAGGGAGCTGCTCGCCACATACTCCCCATTCTAGTGATGCTAGTGACGCTATTCTCATTGAACAAGATGCAAGGTATATCATAAAGGATTTTGGTAATGCACTTGAATTTATAAGCCGTCACCTGGTCAATACCGTGTTCCCCCGTGTATAAGTCGGGGCCCGAATATTATTATAAGCCTGCCCTGCTTATGAGGCAGAGGAAAAAGCATCCTTGCCCCAATATAAGCCAGGTTCCAAATATAAGGCTGGGCATTACTTGCAAATCAGTAGAATTGCTCTCATGAAGGGAACATAATATTTTCTCCTCGGAATATTTTCATAATTTCTCAGTAATATAAACAAATGTCTTATCCTTAAGACATTATTAGGAAAGAAAATTGATACAATGTTATATTGGAATGTATTTTGATTACAGAAAACAAGAGTATATTGCCTAATCCTGTGCAATTTTGCCCGTGTCAATATATCAAAGTTCGGGATTCTGTTATAGAGGGCGATGCGATACTTTACAGAGAAATCCCAGTGAAAATGCAGGAATTCCTGCAAAAGCAAGGAAAGGGGCATCTCTGCAATTTATTGAGGAGAGATGTGGGCCAGCAGATCAATGCAATAGTTAATGCCTTATATATTCATATTTGACGACATATTATGTAATATGATTATTATTGTTTCACATAATTACAAAAATGTATATTGTGTTGTTCCTGTCTGGGCGACAATGTAGGGAGCCACTGACACAGGTAAATTAAATGCTGATACATTAGGATTTGACATTGATAAGTCATAATGTCATAGTACAGATAGACTAGACGGTAGACGATTTATATATGAAGGCATACCATAAGTAGAAGATAGACAACCAAATAACAGACACAAAGACTTATAGCAGATAAAGAACTCTTCTGAGTAGATCCAAACAACGCCCTTCAACTGCCGCCCACCACCGGCCTATGCTATAGACCCCCCCCCCCCCCAACTCCTGTACCTCTGCTTCCCTGGGCACCCCTGCGGCGCTGGGGCACTTCTATCTGGCCCTGACATTTAACAGGACTTGTCTTATCTGGCAATGGAAGTGTGAGAGGCCCCCAAGGCCTGTGAGGGTTTCTGTGAGGGCTGTGTGAGGGTGTGTGAGAGTGTGTGAGAGTGTGTGAGAAGGTGTGAAGGGTTGTTTGGTGGGAGCGTTGTGGGAGGATGGGGGAGGGGCAGGAGGAGAGAGTGACAGGTACTTGACCCTAGTGTCTTCCCTGATACCCTCCATGGTGGAGGGTCGCTTATTGGCTGATTCCTGTCTTATTTCTACACTTGTAGATATGGGGAGTTTCCATTATATTGTCAGATGGTATTGGACTTTGAAACAAAAGTACCTCCCATCTCTAGGAACAGCATGTTACTCAAAGCTTCCAGAATCCCACCAGATTAATATGCAGTAATGTTATGAATACGGTGAAATATCGTTACGAGTAAGACTGATATGATTAACATCCTGTTATAATGAGCAGAAGGGGCACACTACAGTGTACTAACTGCCAGGGGTATGAGTGATACTATTGACGTTAGAGTCTACGGTCACATCTGTAATATAAACTCAATAAAACAGAAAATGTATGTAGAAATCATGATACGTCGTTTATCTGACATGTAGGCCTACTGCAGTTGTGCTTCATCACAGTCATGCCAAGATACTACTAGTGTGAAGTTTCACAAACAACCTGTCTGTTGTCCTCCAGATGTGGGTTATACAAAATCTTTGGGATAAAAATACAGTACTGTAGTACAAACTTTTTCCCCCACGTTGAACTCTACATTTATGGGTCCAGGTGAGATATTGAGATTATATTTTTTAACCTCAAAATGCTCGGTACTGCTCTGTAGTTTACACAAACCAACTAGGGAGAGCTATCAATTACAGTACTTAAGTACTTTCAACACAGGTGCGGGTTATACAATTTCCTCAACGTCAGAGTAGTGGTCATGTGAGATGCGGGTTAGATGAGATGAGTCTTCACGGTAGAAGGCCTGATGATCACAATGCGCAAACAGATTATTTTGCTCTAAAGGTTCTGAATTCGACAACATTTTTGTATGAGAATTCTGCTACAGGCTTCCCAGCATGCCCCGCTGACATTTCTGTGTGAACGGAAGCACAGCCGTTTGAAAGCTTAACCCTTCAACGGCCGCATACTGATTTAATGCATTATAATTTATATCGATTGTGGTCTTTATGCATAAATCCAGTGCTGCATTCAAGCATCATGCCGACCCTATGGGGTTGATACACTTTCGAAGGATCGGCATGATGCCTGGATGCAGGGAATTCATGCATCATGACGACAACGGACGTATAGGCCCTACATGTAGGCTACCACCTTAAGCATTATGCGTCCCTTAAAGAGTGAATTAACTCCTTTCAGCTTCATTTTAAATAGGAATGTGAATACCAGGTTTTAGTAAAAGACACAGCCGTGTGTTTCATTATCTTATCACTGACCTGCAGCGGAAGTCAATTATTGGCTAGTCACCTTGCATTCTGGTCGGAACTTCCGGGCGTGTCCGTCTTGCATTTTGGATATCGAATGCCATAAATGTTGATAGACATTAGGTTGGCGATTGTTTAATCCTGACCTGTTAGTCATGCCTCGTCGTATCCTGTGTTTTGACATTTTCAAGAATGGGGAGACTTTTGTTTCGCTATTTCTGTATCTACATGATACGCACGATATAAAGCACATTCACATATATGTGAACAGGGCATCGGGCAGCCATTATTTCCAAACCTACTTACAAAAGGAAGCTATCATGGTCTAATTCCACCGAAATATATATCAACAGGTGAATTGACAGAATATTGCCCTTGTGGATTTACACCTTTATCTCAAATTAAATGTGACATACCCGGGGAAGGAGGACCTAAAAATGCATCCACCCTGCACTATAAAGGTTCCTTTTCATAGATCGTGTCACCAATAGTGTGAGTGTTAAAGACTAATGAGCACCGACCTGAAAGCCAATGGCCTGATTACCAATAACCAGCAGCAGATGGATTGAGAATTGGATTTAGATAGGCTTTCATGATTGAATAACAAGTTATGATCACGTCTAATGGGAAATCAGAAGCTAACTGTGTAATTACTGATGCGTTTGTGTTTATTTTATGCCTGTATTCTATTTTACTTTTTAGTTTTTTTTATGAATTCCATTTTCAGGAAATCTGGGAGAGGGAGGCTTCAACTATTTAATTGTATTCTTAACTGGGATATTAAAACAAATTCGTTGTTAGAGAGGGATGTGCTCAATACCAGTCCTCAATGACATCCACTAAACCTCATTTTAAAAAATTGAATATAAAGGTGATACTAACCCTCCCTGATACTAACACATTATGAATAGGCCACCATGAGTAATGCCTATTATCATTGCTACATGCGTATTTTATAGAATTACATTGGTCATAAGAAGGTGATTCTAAATCACTTCCTTACCTAATCCCCACACCTAGAACTTTCTCCATTCATGATACTTTCTGAAGGCACCACCACTTCCACACCCCTACACTGCACCAGACCTATACCCCACCAGATGGCCCTCCGACATGTATCCTCCATCAGCCCCCACCTGCCCTCTACTACCTCCCAGCCGCCAGGGGGCGCACCTGTACTCCCAGGGGCCACTCCCAGGGTCAGGGGTCAATCCAGGGGTCAATCCCAAGGGTGGGGCAAGTCTGAAAAATAATGGTGTGTATACAGCTTCTGGGAGGAGGGTGTGGTATGCTTGGGTTTTAGGGGAATTGGGGGAATTCTGATCACATGGCTAATGCATCTATGGGAAATGGATAGGGAATACCTGGGTAAATGGATGGGGGATACCCTATTTGTGCAGGGGAAGTAACCCACTGGAGTTTAGGTGGGGATGTTTTTAATTGGATCTCCATGGATTTCCTGTCACTAGTCATTGTACTATATTAGCTATCAAATATTTACGGCATGGAGCATGAGAGAGGCTGAGGGTCAACTGGTCCTAGTATTAATGGACATGTATGCTGTACAACCCCATTTCAGGAGTCAAAGTAAAATAACCTTTGCCCCATCTACCTCACGTTTAATTTACTTCCCACACAGACTTTCATATTAAATTATAATAAGTAAATTATAATGAGTATGTAAAATATCCGATGGTTTAGTTCACGACTACGTGGTAGGTGGGTAATACAATGAGATGCGTTAACATTTTCCTCTTATAATGCCTAGTATATATAGGAGTTCTAAAACATCCAAATCCCATTTTCTGAAAGAAAATAAACTAATGTTTACTCACCTCATCTAATTAATGAGTCTGTCCCTAAATTGAAATATGATCTCATTATTTTCTATTTGCACTACCCCACTTGTAATCGGTATACTCATAAAACCTAACACTAGCAGGTGGTAAATGTCATTAAATGCTATAGTAGCTGCACATACATATATACCTTTAACTGTATAGTTATATCAGCTGCCTCGTGAATCTACCCCCTGCTGATCACAGTAAGTGAGCATTAATTACTTATTCAAGCTGCCATCTGTAAAGGAGACTTAGACCTGTACCCTTTTCTATAACCCTTTAATGGCAACATAGTGCTTTGGTGTGCTATGACATTTGTCACCACGATGTATGAATGCAGCATTGGTGATTAATGGATCATGCTGAATCTCAGATCATGCTGAAGTGTATCAACCCCTTAGGGCGGCATGTAGCTTGACTGCAGCAGTGGCTCAGCTGCATTCACACAAGGTGCCCCTCTTGTGGCTTCCATATCTTCTCCACATAAGAGAGTGCATACCTATAGTATTCTCTATGGGATCGATGTAACTAGTAGGGAGAAAGCCCTGACTCATGATCAGATGTTCTTTGATGGCCGCTCTTCTCCTAGACAAAGTCCACAGACTTCCCTGATAGCATTCACCATTTATCGAAACCTTTAAAGCAAATAACACAGAAAACCCAAGCCAACACAATTAATGCTTTCACAGACATCTTTCTCCGACCACTTTGTGACTTGAAACCCCTAGTTTGTGGTGGTTGAAAGCTTCTTAGTCGAGTGTAGGATTGGTACTTTCCTTCAATTGACACAGTTCTGGCCCTCCCCCCAGGACCCCACTTTCCACCCTCGGCACCACTAACAGTAAAGTAGTGGTGACATCTCACCACTGACTGGTTTGAGAGGTGGTGGGATAGCCCTACAATAACATGTCAGAGGGTCTCTTTTAGACCTGCCTTAGCCCCTACATAGGACGCCTTGCTATGTGACATCATGTGCATAATATTTCGAAATAGTTGTTTTTTTGTTCAAATTGTATCCCATCATGGGAGGCAATTGTCCTAGTTCCTTACAGATTCCATCAGTTACCCAAACTTGCAAAAGAATTATGCTCCCTAACTAAGCTCTAAACACCTTCATGGCAGTTGTAATGGACCTACTTGATTTTGAATCACCCTGGGGCTCGTAAGTGAATTCTTTTCATTCTTAATCTTAATGATATGTGACATGCACTGGGAATAGGGACCTTAGTGTACCCTGCACTAAGGCCCCTTTTCGCAGATCGTGTCACATATGATGAGGTCATTCATTTCCATGCAGATAGGATTGTCAACGATATCACTTATTCTGCAATACATACAGAATCCTACAACGTGATAAGACAACATTAGCAGACCGGTTGCTGCTGGGCGTACGTGCCATTCACCTTGGGGAGAATGAGGTGGAACATGTAGGACCGGTGCCTACTGCCTACCGCTTCAATCCTGCATCCTATACCCTTCAGTGTACAGCTACGGTATGACAATTCAAGCCAGATTCACAGAAGGAGCAGTGTTGGCTTTGAGGTAATATCATTTATAACACTCTTAATGCAGGTATAGTTATGAGTCTCTGTAAGAATAAAGACCAGGTGGCCATGTAGTACTTTATGGTACGTTTTTGTCCCCATAGAGCCATCAAAAGCCTCACCCCCTTTCTACACTGCAGATCTTAATTGACCATTGGTATCATTGAGATTATGGTAGGGTGTGTAGATATATATTTCCCATTCATTAAACATATATTGTATTGCACTTGCGGTAGGGAACTGAGAAGCATTATACTTTTACCTCTTGGGTGGTATGGGCCATTTCCTTTGTGAACCCTTGTACAATTTTGTACCGATTTGTCGCCCTCTAGACAAATCATTGGTTTTAAAGAAAGAAAAAAAACTGACCTTTTCTTAAAATGGATTTTCATCGACTGTGGAATTAATGAACATCGAATGGAGGGGAAGTGGAGAGGGGTAGGGGGGTGGTCAGGGAGAGGGTGGCGGTGGTCAGAGATGCAGGCTAGCTTAGGCCCCGCTCTAGCCACTGTGTAAAAAGCTATATCATAATTGGGTGTATTATGAAACCATACTAGTATTCAGAGCAACTAATCTGAAAGCCTAGCTGAATCATTATTGACAAGACTACCCATGCTGAGTTAATACAAAGATAATATTCAAGATATAAATTGTCAAAGTGAAATATGTTATTCCAATACACATTAATCTTCTATTACTGCAGGTCTGTTGTTCAGAATCATTGACCAGCCCATGTGAACTTCAGGACTCTCGATGGAAAAAAAACCCTCATCAAAGAATCAGACAATAGCACCATAACATTGACAACTTCTGAGTGCTGGGCTGAGCATTTGCTTGGGCAGAGATATGCCTGGAGCATGTACCCCTGTGCCTGTAAGCAATGTGCAGTTTACAGTGCAGCATTGGATCTGCCAGCCCATATGTACAAGACAGCTGGTCGTATCAGAGATGATAATGCATGGCATCCCATGAAGTTTTAATGAATAAAGATAGATGACCCATCATTTTCATCGCCATGGCTGTTACAGAAGGCGGTTCTGATGGATTGCACATCTCAGAAACAAAAGTATTCTTGGTTAAACCATAGGACTTCTGTTTATGAATTTATTAAACTGTTAATTTTGTGGTCATTATGACATCTATAAAGCATACCCATCGCACGTGACCTTCACTTTCAAATTCCTGAAAACTTGTATATTGCTTAATGTGCAACATTTAAGTAGTGTTCTGGCTGCCACTTTGAGGCAGTTCAGAATCTTCAAAAATATGGAACTAGTAGGTCTCTCTTCCCTTGTGTTGTAATTCCAAAAACCAGGGCACCCTTCTCGCCCTTACCCCCCACCCCTCTGCTCTCCAAACACCCATCTACAAACCCAGCATAAACCATCCCGTCATTTACCCCCATTGCCTCCCCGCATACAAACCCTTTATCTTCCTGACAGCCAAAAAGCAGCACTTCCCCCAAACCACACACTAACCCAACCCTGTCCCCAACTCTCCCCTCTCCCCCATGCGTCAACACATGCATGTACATATCCCTTCGCCTCTGGCTGTTCCGACCCAACCAATGATCTGGCAATGCTTCTTACCCCTCGCAGACATATAGGTCTTTGATCCCTTTGGTGAGCGAAGGGGCCTAGACATACACCGAGCTCTGCCCACCCTGGAAGAGGTGTCATTTAGGGTTAGTGCCCTTTGGTGCTGCCGCTGATGCCGCTGGTGGGATATGGGGGTGGAACTGAGGTCGGTGGGTTTAGGTTAACCCCTTAATGGCCGCATACTTCTATGTCCTTTGTCGCCATGATGCATGAATACAGCCCTGGTGTGTAACTCGCCAGTGCTGTATCCAAGCATTGTGACGACTACACACTGTCGATATGATGTACGCACGTATCCCTTTTGCCATTTCGCCATGTCAGGTATGCATTCACGCATCATCACAACAAAGGACTAAAACATTAAAGCACTATGCGGCCATTAAGGGGTTAATATGAGGAATGGTGGGTGATGGGCATGTGAGGCTGATTGATCTGTAGAAGTAGGTCAGTGGGACTCGTTATCTGTTTACTTTCCATGCTAATCATGTTGTTTCTGCACCATAAGGTAGGTGCCTTACAATGGGTGATAATCAATGATTGCAGGAAAGGCTAGGTTGTCATAAAGTCCACGGTGTATGCATTGCACATAATAAATCAGTTGTCGATGTTTCCGCTCCATTCCCTTGTTCTCACGCTCCTCTCTCGCGTATATAGACAGAGGTCCGCGATAATCTGTCTGATTAGAGTGGACCTCTGTATTTTATTTCATGTAATTCTTGATTAATCTCATCAGAATATACATTTAAAGATTGGTTTCATAGCTATTTTGGCGGCGTCATCATGGAGAAACAGCCCATGGAGAATGAGTATCAGTTTCTCCATGGGAGTGTGGAGAACGACCATTCTAGTACTTAAGCATGGTAACTGTGTTTCTCTACATGAAATAAGTTATGCTCTCTCAGCTGTCTCTCTCCCTGTTTCCCCATATACCCCCATTGGCGCTCTCTTTGTCTCTCTCTGTCCTCACACCATCTTAATGCCCTTCTTGACCCTCCCTCTCTTAAAAACCCCCAGCGCCCCTATGCATAGGGCTGAGTACCCGTCCCGACTGCACTCTGACTGTTACTGGACGTGCGGTAAGATCCGCGGGTTTAAACTTATCCTCGTGCTATGAAAGAAATCTCACACAATTTCTAATCCCCATCCCTGGTTATAGCTAACTTAAAAACCCTTCCTTTGACCAATAGCTCACCTCACCTACTTTCCCTATATGTTATGTGGAGCGCTCTACCATACAATGGACACTCCAAAGGTATTGTGAATTCAAAATATACCCCAACTCTAAATGTGGACTTCCGCTCCTGTATACTCCATTGTGGCAATGAAGAATATATCTCAGCGCCTCAAGTCTAATCCTTCTTAATCCTTTGTAAGCTGATAAGCATTTAACCACCATGTACAATGGCTCAGGTGGGAATTCCTGGACTTAGTTCATGGATTAGTGCCCTTTAGGTGCAATAATACACATGATATTATCAGTACATTGCTTAATGTTATTATTTAAATGCCTGTATCGATATCATAGTTATATGCCGCTCTTCTCCCAATCTTGTTGTTCATAATTCACCCTTTTCCCCACGTTTATGATAAAGTTTCTGTCTAGGTGATACATTGTGTGTGAAAGGAAACAGGGTGACCATAGATAATATACTCTGAATCATCATTCTTCACGTTGATATTGGACTATACGGAAATCATCTATGCCTTCTGGATATTCTAAAATAGCCTATGATCTAACTAGGGATGAGAGAGTGCATGTAAAAGCCCTCACCCCTTTAGAATGTGGGTATTATTATTAGCAAGGAGTTCCTTTATGCATGTGACCCCTTCCCAGCAAACTGGGGTGACTCGTGGCCATCCTGAGTGAGGTCCTCACTCAATGTGCTAGATGAAATAAAACTGAGTGATGTGTCGCCATCAATCACTCAGCATCACTAGGGATGGCCACGCTGGTGATCACTCAGCATCACCAGGGATGGCCATGTTGGTGATCACTCAGCATCACCAGGGATGGCCACGTTGGTGATCACTCAGCATCACCAGGGATGACCACGCTGGTGATCACTCAGCATCACCAGGGATGGCCACGCTGGTGATCACTCAGCATCACCAGGGATGGCACATTGACCAATTAGCACTGAGGCAGGGGGGGGGGGGGGGGTAATTTATTCACAACATCATTTAAGCTGTTCATCCAGAATCTCTTCTCTTGGCAATGATGAATACTTGAAGTCTTTGTGGGAGTGTCTGTTTAAATATAAGCAAACATAATGGATTATTATGGAGGAACACAGTATACATGGCAAGGTTATAAAACTGTTAAAATGTTACTTTGAAAGTGAAATTCCCCTTTTATCATTAATCAATTATGTTATACATATATAAGAATATAACAATACAAGTAAGGTAAAGAAAGTGCCAAAAACTACCATAGAACTTACCAATAAATGTGTCATTCCAGTCAGTGAATATACTTCCTACCTATAATTATAAAAAGAGCAAAGTAGAATATATTAGAGAAAAATAGAGACATAAAATAGGCAAGAACAGTTACTGTAGAATTCACAATCAGCTGATGGCTGAGATTTCACCATGACTTATATAGGACAACCCACCTCACATCTGTTCTCCTTGCCAGTCTCTGCCTGTCTGTTGTGAATGCTAGAAGTTTCCACTGAGAACAAAGAAAGGGCGGGAAATTTGAAATGGACCAATCAGAACTCAGGAAACCAGGATGTGTGTGACCGTGAGTGATCATGTGCCATCCTGAGTGAGACTCACCATGAGTGGCGCCTAGTCACTCAGTGAGTGAGAACCATGTTGGCGACTGTGAGTGATGATGTGCCATGCTGAGTGAGAGCTGCCATGCTGGTCAGACAAAGAAAGTTCCCCTTTTATCACTCAATGCAAGAATGTTTTACCATACTGTTGTAAATCCTTACTTGTTACTCATGATTATATGATACCATGATGGTCACTGGATATCATACTTTCCTATTCTTGTTAGAGCAAGGCTGATCAATGTCTATATACTATGTAAAATGTAGACAATTTTATTTCAGTGTTAAGTCCCATAGACAAAGGAAAATTGTATTTTCTGTCTTAAATCTTAATTTAAAATCATATTGGTGGCTATCATGATGTGCACATTTTCATAATGATTATAATCATGTAAAAATCTGGTCCATATGTGCGATGATATTAATGAAATCAACATCAACTTCTATTCCCCCTCTGCAAAATACAAGCAGTATACCTCCAATGCTAATATCCTGGTGATGCTGAGTGAGCTCACCACAGTTGGGAAATGAGTGAAAAGTCACCATGCTGAGTGAGACCCACCAGGAGTGGCGCATTGTCACTCAGCGTGTGATCACCACAGTGGCGAGATGAGTGATGAGTCGCCATGCTGAGTGAGACCCACCAGGAGTGGCCCATTGTCACTCAGCGTGTGATCACCACAGTGGCGAGATGAGTGATGAGTCGCCATGCTGAGTGAGACTCACCAGCAGTGGCGCATTGTCACTCAGTGTATGATCACTCAAATAATAGTCACCATGCATCACCAGTCATGGCCAGGGATCACCCCAGTTTGCTGGGTTATCCCGTATCTTCAATAGGGTAGTGTGGAAGGCACGCGAATGGAATAAAGCCCCACTATACACCACATCTAAGGATTAGTGACACTAGGTGGCGATAGGGGGCGTGACGGTAGAAGCTATAAGCTGCTTATTGAAGCAGGTGTTTGTATAGGGAGACCCAAGGACCTGCAGACAAATAAAAACAGGCTGATACTAGTATAGTGAACTGCGGGCACCTGCAGGTCTGTAAAGGAGATTTACCCGGATCAGTGGAAAGGTGCTGGTTGCTGGTGAACGTGCTTTGGTCTTAAGATTATGGCTCCACAAATTTATATTACTCATTAAAAGAACAACCTTTTTGTTGTTACTGTATTTCATGCATTTTTGAATAACTGCCTTTAGAACATTTATTTCTTGTTTTAAGTGACTAATTCACTTCAGAATAGTGAGATTGAGATTGAGATTGAAACATTTATTGCAAGAATAAAGAGGGCGTTCTTCCACTTACAATGGTTGCGTGAAAGATTAGGTCAGTAGTAACTGGGTAAACTCCAAACTTAATATAATATAAATGAATGAGAATAGTAGTGCATTCAAAGTATAGTATGAAAGAAT
Organism: Harmothoe impar; assembly: GCA_947462335.1. Classification (NCBI taxonomy): domain Eukaryota; kingdom Metazoa; phylum Annelida; class Polychaeta; order Phyllodocida; family Polynoidae; genus Harmothoe; species Harmothoe impar. Next base: position 33,764,746 of record OX381720.1, read on the forward strand.
ACAATGTATGGTAAGTTAATTGCTAAAGTGTAGTATAGTATTCAGAATCAGATACAATCTCGCAGCATTGACGAGCCAAGTTCTAGACCACTTTTATTATTGGCTTCTAAAATGTAGTATATTCATATTTATATTTCTCTGGATGCTATTCTGGTGTGCTAGGGTAGGTCCAGTTGTGTAGCTCAGTATGGTGATCATGACCATCATTACTCCTGATTGGACTCATGCCTTATTCACATACTATGCAAGCTGTGTATCACATTCCTATCCCCTGGTACCATGGGGATCCAACATGTATAGATATCACTTGCTATCTATTGAATTATATATAGTAGGACACTATATGTAGTGTGTAGGGAAACACCCATAGCCTCTATAGAGAGATGGATATCTTAAGAAATTCTAATGTTGCATTTGTAAACTTGACTTTTCCCAAAGTCTACGCTGATTGTGCTTTGGCAGGAAAACACATCTGAGCATATCAAAACTGCCTCGTGACACAATCATGTATAAATCTATAGATGCAGAATTCTCAGAATCAGCTGTCTGCAAAAACTGTTGTATCAAATGAGCCATTGTGACGATTTAATCAGGGGACAGTCAATGCAGAGGCCGATAGCTTCATGTATAGAAAAGGGACTGTTTCCAGTTATGATTAAGATCTCGAAAAAATGTTATGACGGACTAGGCAGTCCTTAGTTTTCTTTACTTATGTTTATTTTTCAAAGTACCACTATTCATGCACAATAGATAATTCTCATTTTGCAGTGGAGTGGAAGGAATCTGAACTATTGACTTTTTTTGCTACTGTGCCATAACCGTTACCTTTATCTATAGCTAAATGCATCTAGGGAAGCCCTACAACGCCAACACTTCCTCTACCTTCCCAACCAACGCCTATATCGTCTCACAGATCCCACGGCATGGCCAACATTGCCGTGAAATAGCGCACAGTGGGAGCTTTCCCTGGTTGGGACCTCTGACCTCACCCCTGACCTCACAGTGACCTCATTCTGATCCCAGTGCGACCTCAATGTGACCTACCCCTGACCTCACACATGCTGTAATATGTCAGGGGTCACAGGGCTATACTACTCATGTCGTCACCACAGGGGTTAAGGGGGTGACGGGGTGGGGTTAGGGTCCTTAATTATGGCTTACAGGCTGAGGGACCAGACTTGTCCTACTTGTAGTCGTATTGAGTTGAAAAGGTAGCTGACAAATACATTAAAACAGTTATGATACTTTATTTCTGTAGTTGATATAATTATAAGAGTGTCAATGAAAAGGGTCATCAAAATAATGTAAATTAAGATGAAGAGGGTGACTGACTCAGCAAACTGTCTTTTATGTCTTAGAACTATGGATACAAAGATTGAGCGTGTGAGTGGCCTCACAGATGACTCAGGGTAAGCTGGATCGGTAGCTTATCATGTACTTAGATATGGTACTCCCTTATAATTATTTGTTGGTCAATTCTGGCATCAGAAATGGATTCCTTGTTAAAAAGTACCCTCAAGTCATGTGTCATACATGTATGTTATTCCATTCTAGGCCAGCAGGAGGGTGTGGGAGAGCAGGTGGGTGTGGGTGTGCAGGTGGGTGTGGACGACAGTTGCAGGCTGCGGGCATGTACGGCCTTCTCTCCCTGTCAAAAAACAAGTCTGTCGGACCATAAACGATGAAGATATGGGTGGTACAATTTCCCTCAGCACTCTTTTTATGCTGCCACTGTGGAAATCTCGTTGAATTCTCGCGGAGTACGAGAACTGCTGGTGGCGCCACCATATCTTTGACGGGTGGAAAGAGAACTAAAAAGCTAATTTCTTTTTTTTGGGGGGGGGGTTGTAACATTTTATGTGCCCTCCTGAGTTGGGGGATAGGGTGTAGTAAAAACATTTTTATTTTCCACAGATTTCATGCAGTATGCTTTTTCTTGTGAGTTATTGTCTCCAACTTTTTCTCCTAATTTATATAGAATACATAAATCTGATTTAAAAAAGGTACCGTATATCCCCGTTTATAAGCCGGGTCTCGAATATAAGCCTGCCCCGTTAATAAGCCGGGTCAAAAAGGGCACTAGGTCCAATATAAGCCGGGGCCCGACTATAAGCTGGGGCAAGGAATCAAAGATCACCAGGGAACACTTATCTGGTCATAACTTTGCATCTAATTGGAGTATTCACATGATTCTTGCAGTTATACAAAACACATTTAAATTCATAAACTATAGAAATATTTGTTAAGGTGATCAGCTTATATTTTTGATGAAGTTTTCTAGATTTATTCCAAGATATTATCGAAAAGTACAGAATTAACCTGAAAATATAACAGGATGTCAGAAAAATTGCCCTGGCAAAATAATATAAGCCTGCCCCGTTTATAAGCCGGCCCCGTTTATAAGCCGGGTCAATATACCACTTGAAATCAATATAAGCCCGGGCTTATAAACGGGGAAATACGGTAGATGGGATTTTCTATTATTCTGAGGGTATTTTTAATAATGTAGAGGGCATTTTTAAATCAGAGGTTGGAGGGGGGGGCATGTTGAAGTGGGGGCTTGTGGAAGTGGGTGCAGTAAGATGGTGCAGAACAATATGACTTTTGGCTTATATTTTACTTCTTAAAATGTGTTACTAACGGTGTTACCACAGGACATGCCCAGTTTTTGCCAAGCTTGGCGGTAGATCATTGAAGGTATTTGAAGTAAGATAGAGGTACAAGATGAGAGAAATAGCACAACTTTGGCTCAAAATATGATTTCTATCTTTGATGAAAACCAATAATACCTTGGAGCCTATGGTCGCCCGCTATCGAGGGTAGTTTGGTTTTAGTACATTTCCATAACACCGAAAGATAGAAAAAATTGTGAAAGATCGCAGGCGAATATTACAAAGAAAAAATGAGTATTTGGAAAATCTTTAGAAGGAATTATCTGTCCCCCAATCTTGCCTTCCTCTCTGTTTTGTCCCCTTTTGTCTATGTCGAACTGCAACTGAATGTCCCAAATATGTCTTAAAATGCAAAATTAGGCAGTGTATATTACTCGGGGGTTAATTAACCCTGAGTCAACAACACCTTCAATAACAGTATCTGAGCATGGCGACTCATAGTTTCAATTTAATGGTCATTTGTCATCATGATGTGTCACCAATGCGGCATTGGCGAGTAACTCACCAGTAGTGCTGCACTGCACGGTTGCATGTGAGGCTAGAGCACCATTCCCACTAGATCCTGGGCAGACTCTAACTATAGATTCCCACAATCAAGGGGAAAGTTACCCACTAACTAAAAATACGAGGTAACCCACATCACCACGAGCCCATCATAAAAACCCACAGCTGCCGCTAGTGATGACATGTAAACTGCCTATGTTGACAAACCAGGGTTAGGTCATAGCCTCAAAGGCCATTTGATATTGCATGGCAGTGATTGAAGAGCCTAAAACCTTTTTTCCACAATTATAACATTATTTAATACTTAAAGGAGCTTTTTTTGTTTGACGCATTCCCCGTTTTATTCAAATGTCACTGTAAGATGGAAAAATGTTTTACAGATTATTATGTCATGGAATACGTCTTTTTATGGCTGATGTTCAAACATATTTTCAGATTATTGTGCCTGAATGTTTCTACTGTATTTAACCAATTTGGCTAATTGCTACCTTTCCACATCACTACAGTTCCAGACATGCAATATAGCCAACCAGGGACCGCCTGCGTCTTCACTGCGGACCTAGCTAACCTAGAACCGACCAGACTTCAGAACCAATCAGATGAAGCAGCTGTCTTAAGTGCGAGGCCACCTCCCAGCAGAGTCTTTGAGTAGTTCTTGGACATAGACATAGACTGGCTGGTGATAGGATTGGAGATTGTAAGTAGAGGTGGATGCTTAGAGGGCAGGAGGTGAGGAGAGGGGGAGAGGTTCACTATACTGGGATTGAGCAAGGTGAGGGCAAAGATCAGGTAGAACCGGGCTTAGAGTACTTTCACAAATACCTGGCAAATAATGTAAATGGAATACAATCACCGAACATCTTTTCCAACATGAACTGGAACTTGCATGCATCACTTGCGCAAAATCCAACTCCTGTTCTTGCTCCTCGGATTACTGCTCGCACTACACTATAGCAATGGATGGCAGCAGATTTACATAGCAATTCAGATTAAAGATTCTTGAGAAAAAAGCGGACAAAAGACTAAAACACATCCCATTCAAAGACCCTTGAGAATGGATCTTTATTTAACAAAATGTCATTTTGTGAGAGCCAAAAATTGAGTGGAAATGAGATTTGATTTGGGAAATGATAAGAAAGGTCATTTTTGGCATCTTGGATACTGATGAATGACACTTTGTACTATCGTTTACAGGTTTTTAAATGTGGGCATAAACATGATCAGGACCTACTGGGCAGAAAGTAAATCAAGAAGCAGGAAAAATCGAAATATCCTCTTGATATGCTCTCAATCTAGTGAATTATCCATTTAGGATATGCTTTGCTTCAAAACAAGACACATAATTGTGAAGAGAGGGAAAATAATATGTTCCTGAAGGCTGAATAAGGCTGAGACTTCTGCTTGGTTCTACCATAAAACACATTGTCTTACATTAGTGACATTCATCACTGCGTTCCTTTAACGTGATCTGTGAGCCACGTCTTTCAGCCTGGGATGCCTTTGTGTTTTTACCCTTTACATTTTAAGACAATGCTGCATCGCATATCTCGTGGTTAACGCCATCCTCCCTTGGAGCTATCTGGATCTGTTCAGATCAAAATACAAAAGCTGAGATTTGAAGTAATTTTGAAATGCATCTCATTATATGGCCATGGCGATTACAAGATTGGAAAGCCTTTACATATCGAGCTTAGAAGTCCCACAATGATGTCCAGAAGGGGGTATTTTATATAGTTATATAGATGGACAGGGACCCTGTCATTCTTGGGGACCCTTTACCCCGCCCTGCCCCGTTAGGATGCCAGTGTACGATGCAAGTGTTTAAAATATAGGAGCTTTCCACTGTGATGGAATAATTTATATACTGGTATGACTCCTTCTCAGCAGCAAACACACACACCCTCAAACACACCCACATCGGGTGGGTGACATTCTCACTGCGCATGTCTCACAGAACTTCCGCTCATAAATAAAGTCCCAGTAAATGTCAACATCATGAATTCTGTCTTTGTACACATGCCCTCAGATTGAGGCTGTAGAAAACCAAAGGACTTGGGGGATAGGGGTGCATGGCTGGGAGTGTGTTTGAGGGGAGGGGGCGGTAGCATTTGTATTTACGCTGTGAGATCCATTCGCTGTTTCTGATAGTATGCAGTTTTAAGCATAAAACGCAGGTTAAGTATTCACTAGCGCCATTGTTGTTTGATTTCCAGTAATTACCGTTATCTCCAAAGCTGGGAGTTCAAAGGTTCTATATTGATGTATAGATGATGCGTTTTAATAAACTATTTTGTCTCTCCAAGTATGCCTTCTTGTAAAGGTATCGGGTAGTTTCAATCAAAATAACTATAAGTTTGTGTGTTCCATCTCTCTCTACATATTGCACTATAATGTCCAGTGTTTTGAACCAATTAAAGTATGACTTGGATCTATTTAGATTTACGGATATACCAACCCCAACTTTCCCCCTTACCTCCACCCATCCCAATCACTATACACGTGTTAGATAGACTACACCTGTACCTTGGTATGCCTCATAACCACTGCCCCACAAGGTCAAGACGAGGTGTTATACACCGAGTCGATGACCAGTGGGCAGTGGTTATGAAGGCTTAACCCACGGTGGGCGGCTGAAACAAAGGCTTCACACGTTGGGTGTATTGCATACCCGAGGGTTAAATCAGATAGACAATGGTTATGAAAAGGTAAGTAGGATTAACCACAGCTTTCTGGTAGGGCGACTTGGGCTTCGCCCTCGTCTGGCCCCACCAGAAAGCTGTGGTTAATTCTGTATACCTTTTCATAACCATTGTCTATCTAATACATACCAAGGTACAGGTGTAATCTATCTGATTTAACCCTTGGTTATATCAGTGTATACGATATACCCAAGGTGCGATTCCTTTGTCTTAGGTGTTACCCGTGGGTTAAAAATACATAAGATACATTAGCGAGGTTTAGATATATGCGTCTAGCCCATCCTTTAGCATTGTGGTAGATATAAACATTGCCTTACACATTGTGATCTAAACCTCACTATTGAGTATGTTAGCATGTTCAGTATGACACCTTACTCACGTGACCAGGAAGAAGGAAAGAGATCCTTACCTGAAAGGTAAAAAAGCAACCATTAGGACACATTGCAATACATATGTACACACATGGCTTGGAACCAACGTAATTGTCATATCGCACAATTGAGATCTAATTCCATGTATCACAACGCCATGCCCCCAATTGATAGGCCAATTATATGAATAACATGACATTGTACTATATTCATATCTTCACGATCTTAATAAATCACATCAGCACATTACCTGCAATAGCCTATAGCCTATCTACTTACAAAATGCCCCACATTATGTGTTTATCATTAGGCTGATAACCTATCTCACACCTGGGCCATAATATTGCAATTTACTACCTCTCAATGGGACCATATATCAAGTTGGCAGTTGTACATTAGAGCAAAGGGCAGTCCCCAAGGGCAAGGTGTGCACCTATGCGATGCCCCCCCCCCTCACAGCCCTATTCCCTGGAGGTAGACCTATGTCCTGCTCCCTTCCCCCACCTGTAGCGTTGTACCTGGGAGGTGGACCCCAGGTGATGGCCCTCCCCTGTCCTGTACCCCCATCAGTCGGTGGTTTATTGGCTGTTAAAGTACAACCACCAGGTGTCAGCAGGTGGATGATGAGCAGCTCTAAATTACCACTGTGAGCAGATCTCTATAACTCATCCTAACGCAGATACCTATAGCTCACCTTTACTCAGATCTACACCTAAAGCTGAGTCAAATACCTTGGGCTCATCCTAACTCACATTATGCCTTCCCAGGTAGCTATATCTCATCCAATTTGCCTTTTGCTAACTCATGATCTAAGGACTCTTTATGTTTCAATAACTTTAAAGCACTGGTTAAAATTGGTGAAATCATGTTTCACGCACTGACTATGGATGGCATGGTATATCCTGGGAATTTCAATGGAGTCCCAATGATTATTTTAACGTATGTTTATTGCAGCGGGCATAACAATTGTCTTTACTTCCCCCACCTCCAACTTCCAAGTGGTAGTTAGACTGAGATGGCAATAGGATAGCAGGCAGTGTCTTATCATTGCTATACCATTTACCGCTACTATACAGCTCTACAGCAGGTCAGTGTTAAACATGGAGGTGCAGACAGAGAAACTACTGGGTTATGATCTATAGCTAACCTGCTGTGTTATATTAACGAGCTCTATGTCTCTGTGTGGCCTGTGCTGACAGTGTTTTATACCACACACCTTTGTACAACAGCTGTATGTGGCTGCCCTGGCAATGTTGGCCTGGGCATTGTTTCTTTTCTAGGTTTTTTCTATGTTCCAATTAGTCCCAGTGTCCCTGCTGAGCATTGACTGTATTTGTCTCTATATTTATGGGTTTATGTGGGAGGGGTTGCTCCTCTTTGTAGATCATGCTGTGTTTGTGTCTCTGATTCTGCTTCTACATACCTCCGATCTGCAGCCTTCCTCACTGGCTGAATTTACATCCCTCCTTCTCCCTACAGAGCTTTCCCTTATTGATTGTATATTGTTTGCACCATCTAATCTATTCCCATTTACATTTCCCTCTTGTTTAGTTCCATTCAATTATGCATCCCTCTTCTTTCATAGCATAATTATAGTTCCTCAATACTACCTCCCCTTTCCCCTTCCCTTCTTTGAGGCTTACTGCTTCCGCTATTTTTCTTTCTTTCACAATTGCCTCTTTTCTGTAAACAGTTCCGACAATCCATATGCATCACATGTAATTATATAGGGCCTTATGTACACGTACTTTATTTTCGGTGCTATTCTGTCTGACTTTGGCTCTATCTCTGTAACACATCTATCTGAATCTGTCAGAATATGCTTCTTTGTATCCCCGTATGCTACAGATCAGCGCTGTGCCTCTTATATGCAGCCACACTTAATAGCCCTAAGCTGCATCTGTGGTGAGGTTATTCATAATCCGGAATCAGCATCGGGCATTACCCTGCTAAAACCATTAGGTGTTGCTTAAATACAAACTGCTCCCAATGCCTCTCTCTCTATGGGGCTGCTGCCTAACAGCCATGCTCTATCTGGGGGATGTTTTACTAACAACGTTGGGGTGTCTGCATATTAAATATTGGGAATCTGAAAGTCTGAATTTGGGCCGTTTTCACTATATGGTCGATCGTTGGACCTCCCTAGGGTAGGCGAAGGTCATTGAGGTTCGAAACAAATTGTGATTTCCCGTGTTTTCTTTTAACATAAATGCATAGTTTGAGCCCATTCCTGAAACCATACGACAAATTCATTGATTTAACACCCTTTTAATAGTCCTAATAACAGATAAGACTAAATAAGGCGGAATGAGCTGATGACAGACTTTTGGTCGGTGAGTATCAAAAAATTCTGAACTAGATATTAATAGTAAAACAGGCCCCTGTATATTTCCCCAGCAGTGCTAACAGGAAACCCACTATGGGGGATTACAGCTATCACATCGGGTTAGCGGCCGACATGGAGAGGAGTGGGGTAGGAGCTGTGGAAATGGGATAGAAGGGGGCATCATTATCAGGACTGTTACTATAGTCATTTAGATAATTCACGTGACAGAATAAGGTGCCTATCTTTTTATGTGAATATGTCTTGTGTAGGCGTCCGATTGACGGTGAGAAATGAAAAAATAAAGAATGCAGTGATAGTACATATATAGCATACGTAATGACCGTGTGTCTCTATGCAGTAATGATATAATGGGCGTATCATGATGATAAAAATCGCTCCAAAGCTTTACCGAGACAATAATGTATCTGTTAGTTGTTTTCCTGTTTCTTGCTAATTACTGACAGACATCATTTTAATATTGGCCTGGCAATTTGTATGTCCCTTCATCGTTAGTAATGGCATCTGAGTAGACGGTCAACTGCCACCTCGGCTCCGCTGTAAATCTACTCTAGAAGGCAAATTATTAGGAGTAACATCTTAATTTTTGGATTATTCGTGCTATTACTATACAGAGACACCGTGAGGCATATATATATATGACTTCACCATGTCCACTGCTGATACAAAGGAACCTAAAAGATCCTCTCGTAGGAACGCTGGCAAGAAGGGCGAAAATAAGGGAGCCACCGGTAGTATGCCTACAGTGGAGAAGCCTAAACCACCACGGGATACTAAGCCAGGCAAAGCCGCCAACAAGGGCCGCACGGACACCCCCAACGCCGCGTCCACTCCTAAAGGTAAAAAGGATGTACTCACCCTCTCTACCATGTCATCTGATTCAGACATCACATTATTTAATGAAGGCCTGATTAAGTCTAATCTCGATGAGCAAGAAGAATTAAGTCTACTGGTTAAGGATCTAATGGAAATTCCACCTTCAAAACAAATCGATCAGCCACAACAAGGAGAAGAGAAGCCGGGGCTAGACTTGCCACCCTCCACACGGGAGAGAAACCTCCTGAGTGCTACTACTCGTTCAAATGATGACAGCAAAGAACGGATCAGTGAGGGAGACTTATCCTTGGAGGATGCTGGTTGTGGTGATGGAGAGGAAGAAGAAGGAGTTAATAACCAGGATGACAGAGGTGTTGACGATGATGATGACGATGATAACGATCGTGGTGATGATGATGACGATGAGGCCATGGATCCTCAAAACCCAGTTACAACACTGGAAGAGATGGAGAAAAGGTTCATGCGCAAGTTCTTGTTGTTAAACAACACTATTTCTCAAAATGCCACTCAGATAGCTTCCAATAATAAACAAATACATAAGCTGACCGCCACTGTGAGGACACAACGTCAAAGAATCTCTGAGCTTGAACAACATATAGAAGCACTGGAAATTAAGGTTGCAGTTCAAGGGGCAATTATTGATGACATCACCTCACACAGAGAGAGGTTGGACAGTGCTAGCAGGAAGAACAACATGATTTTCCGTGGCCTTTCTGAAGAAGATCACCCCAACCCACACCAGGTCATTGACCAACTGTTTTCAGATCTAGGCACAGGACTAACAACTGCTGATTGTTCGGGAGTCTTCAGACTTGGACGCTATGATGCTAAGAAAACTAGGCCTATTATGGTACAATTCAAGGAAGGAAGATCTAAAGGACTAGTTTATTCTAACGTGAAGAAGCTAGGTCATATGCCAAACTGGAAAGTCTCCATTGGAGATGACTTAACAAAGGCAGAACAAGACAAGGTTCGAGATCTAAGGATAGTGGCACAGCATGCCAGAAGTCTTGGGAAAAAGGTCGAGCTCAAGGGACGGTCTGTAATAATAGAAGGAACAGTTTATGTATGGGACAACTTGGAGCTGTTACCTGAAGAGCTGTCATTAGCCTCAGCCAAGACCCTAGAGTATGAGGAGGGGATCGTCTTTCAATCGAAACACAGCTTCCTCTCAAATATGTACCCGTGCAATATAAAGTGGGGGCTGTACAGATATACCTCTGTAGAGCAGGGGTACGTGCATCAATCAGCACTGGAATGTGATGCCCCAGGACTGGCTTCCCAGGCACTAAGGGAAAATGACCCCTACGAGGTCAAGAAACTACTCAAAAAACTCCCAAGAAACAAAGAGTGGTTCGACACTGGAAGGTTTAAACTCCTGAAAAAATTGCAACTGCTTAAGTTCAGGCAGAACCCCCCCCCCTCCTAGCAAAATTGATGGCCACCAAAAAGAAGCCCCTATTTGAGGGGACTCGAGATTTGGTCTGGGCGTCCGGATTCATTTTGAAAGATGGCCGAAAAAATCTGACCCCTAAAGGACAAAATAAATGTGGCAAATCACTGGAGGAGATACGGGCAGTCTTCCAAAGATGTGAAGCCAGGGTTGCAAAGGAAGCAAAGGAAGCACAAGTGGCCCAGGAAGCAACTAAGACCTAGGCCTGCGTGTATGGATACCCCCCCCCCACCTCAAAATCTTAAGACCCCTTAATTTAACGTACAAACATGAAATATTCCCAACTGACTAAGTCAAGTCTATGCTACACTAATATACACTTCGTCTCTCTAGCGGGCAGTACATGGGTGCGCCTAGCTAATAGTTGCATAACACACATATAATATACGAGCAACCTCACCTCACCCCCCCCCCTCCACCTCCCTACCTACTGAACCACCACTAATAGCCTCTCACCGCCCCCCCCCCCTGCCCACTCAAGCGCCGACAGCAAACTGGCACAGAACACAACCTCGCTCCTGCCTGTATACACACCATACACCGACAAGACGTTCCTTATTAGTATTCTACAAACTGTGTACCTCTTTACTTCATAGCGACTGGATTAATTATGTTCAGAGTGCTTATAGCAGCCGACAGTAGGGGTAAGGGACTAAAGGAAGCCATTGACAATGCCCTACAGGCAGAAGGCATTAACCACATGGACATTCATTCGCTGCCAATCCCCGGTGCTACAATTGAATCTCTCACTGCTGAACTACAGGAACACCTAAGGCACAACTCATATCACCTGCTTATAGCCATGATTGGTGTGAACAATCTAAGCACATTACATAAGACTGAACCTAACTGGAAAGTAACACCGATCTGGCCAGAGGTGGGCTGTATGGTGGAGTATCTAACCGACCTATATATGGCTCTAAAGCAAAAGGTACAGGATATGGGTCAGCGTATTGCCTTTGCTCTGTTAATTGGCATGAAAATGCAAATGTATAATAAAGAGGAGGTAGAAAGGTATCCTAACCAACAGGCTGTTATAAATCAAGGGGTACTTCTCATTAACCAAGCACTGATGGAAATGAACAGGGAGACACTGTACTTCGGACCTAGACTTGCTACCTCCATTCACTGTGGCAATAAGGGCAAGTATACACACAAATACAAAAAGTTCGACCCTGATGGACTACACCCCACTGAAGATACTATTGAAGAGTGGGCGCTCCTGTACGTCAAGTGCTTGAAAAAGAATTATGAGATACTCCATGCTGCAGGCGAAATCTAAACCCACACAGGTGAAAAGCCTCTAGAGTGCTACCTGAAGGAAAATTCCAGACTCGATTCATGATGCTGTGGACCGAGATCCGCCGCCGAGCGCCAGTAACTCTACACCCAGAGACGGGCTGAGCCCCAGCCAAAACCACACTGGAGAGAAACCTTACGAGTGCAAAATTCGGAATTAAGTAAGGTTGGATCCCTGGCCTTTGGATTACGTTGATGATGGTGATGATGATGAGGATGACTGTGAAGATGATGACGATGATGATGATCACCACATGAGGATAGGTAGTATGCACCCCCTCCCGCAGAAATTTAATAATAATTTATCCTGGATTGCTATCTGTCTTAAACACTGTTAGGCTTCAACTACACACCCTGCCCCACTACTAACATTAATACCCAAAACCCTTCTCCGTTACTGAGGGAAATGAGCAGTGCAGGGCGCGCTCAGTACTTAACATTGCCCACCTAGCTTACCTCCAATTGATGTCAGGTTTCAAGACTGTGCAGGGCGCGTTGAAAGACCTTGATACCCCACCCCCATCACCCTCCCACCTTGCTGTAGAGTAATTAAGAGCCTAACAGCTGGTTTATTACCTAAACAATAATTGTTATAAACTGTTAACTACATACATATTAATGTAAAATGTAATTATTTATGTCAGTTATGCTATACCAATGTAATATTTGTAATACTTCGAACTAAAACCAACACAAATAGACCCTTGCACTTAGCTAGGACCGTGGACATTGTATGTATTTACTGAGGACTTTTTTGTACATAGTACTTAAAGGAATTTTGATCTTACTAAATGTAATGGACACTACATTCCTTCTCAGCCAGCCTTCAACTATAGTACATAACAGCGCCGTTATACGGTATACGGTATACGGTATATGGGTATGGGCATCCATACTGGTGTATGCACACGTAGATGTGTGTTTGCGTGTGCATGAGTGTATGAGTGTACATGTGTGTGTGCATGTGCGTGAGTGTTGTGGGTGTACTTACTTATTTGGGTATATGTGTGTGTATATATATATATATATGCATATATATATCCTATAGACCGGTGGTGAAACTGCTAACATACTAATGAAGACCAACTCCATGTGTACTCTACACATAAGAACATTCCAGCAATGGTCAAATATACGGTAGTGATGTGGTCCTGGAGGGTTTACACCTGAAGGGAGTCTCATCACTCGATACTAATCTCTATACTAACTACTAATTTTGCCTTGCGTCACATGGGTTTATATTTTATTATTTACTATATATACGGAGCCACACGGCTCTTTCCTACTCATGTTACCAGATACTGAATTAAATCAAGCTTGGGTAGCATTTTATTGCACATGCCCTCGCATAATGGTATTAGGGTTAAATGGGATAAACAAGCCCATTCTGATAACAGGTCTCTGGTCTACAGATTACATAATGATATGGTTTACTATCATAGGTGATATATTCACTGGTGCTTATATTTGGCATGGAATTTCTCTGAGGGAATGTACATACACTTTTTATGTCCCATGATTTGAATTTCGATAGGCTAAGAGGTCTACACATGATTAATTATAATATAAGAACACTACCGGGTAAGATTGATGATGCACGGCTTATGTTTGAAAACTCACATGCGGACTGTATAGGTATCACAGAGAGCTGGTTGACAAATATGAACAAAGATGATACCTTTATACTGGAAGGGTACAATCTCTGCAGGCTAGATAGAGACTTAACGCTGCCTGGAGCTAAAACCTGTGGAGGAGGCGTGGTCACATACATAGCAAACGACATAGCTTATATAGAGCAAAGGGATAAAAACATATGTAACATCAACATGGAGGTGCAATATATTGTCATAAATAAAGGCAATTGTAAGACAATACACATGTTCAATGTATACAGGCCTCCTGATGGTAATATCCTCACCTTCTTTAAAGAACTAACCATATTACTAACAGACCTTAACAAGGTCCCTGGAAAGGAGTATTTTCTGCTAGGAGATTTCAATATTAATGTGAAAAGGCAATATGGTGATCATGAAAAATTAAAAAATTTTATGGCTACTTTCGGACTTAACCAATTGATTACTAATTTTACACATAAAAATCCTCAGGGAGAAAACACATTAATTGATTTAATTTTAACCAATTCACCCCAGGTCTACTCATCTGGTGTCTCTCACATCACGGTGACTGATCATTATCCCATATTTGTTACAAGAAGGCATGTAACCGTAGCTAAGGTACCTATTGTATTCACTGGCCGTACTTATAAAGATTATGTAGTTGATAATTATACAACAGGCCTAAAGAATATTAACTGGAATACCTTCTGGGATGCCCCAGATCCCAATATAGCTTGGAATATTTTAATGGACAAAATACACTTCCTACTTAACTTTACTTGTCCTATCAAGACTTTTAATTGTACACAGAAGAAGAAAGAATGGGTTACTAATGACTTACTAACACTTTTCAAAGACAGGGATGATGCTATGAAAAAATACCGACGCACATTAGATGATGATGATCATAATATTGCAATTTTCCTAAGAAATCTGGCCAATAATGAAAAACGCCTTGCACGTAATAGGTATAATAAGCAACAATTTGTAAAAAATCACAATAAACCAAAAGAATACTGGAAGAGTATTAATAATTTAATGAACCCAAAAAATAAATCTCCAATTTATAGCCTTTATGATAAGACAAATAAGAAACAAATTCCATTCGACCAAACTGCCAATTTCATTTATAGTTATTTGGCAACCATAGGACCCAAATTAGCACAAAACCTAAATTTACCTTTTCAGAGCAACATCCCTCCCTTACCCCAAAACTTTGCCTTTAAGGATTGTAATATAGATATAGTGAAGAAATTAATTAAAAAGATTAACATGAATAAATCATCAGGAATACTTAACATCTCTACACAAGTCTTTAAAGACACATTCACAACACTACCATACCACCTTCTACACATAATCAACCTAGTCATAAGAACCTCTGTTTTTCCTCATGCCTGGAAAGAAGCTATAGTAACACCCTTGCCCAAAGGTGGAGACAGAGCAGATGTAAATAACCTCAGACCCATCTCCATATTGCCACTTCCAGCTAAATTAATGGAAAAAGTCCTTCATAAACAATTACTTGACTACCTTTTAGATAATAACATACTTTATGACAACCAAGATGGATTTAGGCCAAATAGATCAAACTTTAATTCAATAGAAAAATTAACAAATAATATTTTCGAATCATTAAATAAACAGAAATGCACAACAGCTATATTCCTTGATTTTTCTAAAGCTTTTGACACCTTAAACCATAAAATACTAAAAATTAAACTAACAAATTTAGGCCTTCAAAATTCAGCTACCTCCCTACTAGATAATTATCTTACAGACAGAAGACAAAGAACCAAAGCAAATGGTATACTATCTGAGTATCATAACGTTACTTGTGGGGTTCCACAAGGTTCTGTGTTAGGACCATTATTATTTTTAACCTACATAAATGATATGCACTCTTCACTAACCAACTTACACTGCCAGCATTATGCTGATGATACAGTTATTTATATTGACCACACACCTGAAACTAATATGACTAATCTTATTAATAATGACTTAAATAATATCTCTCTTTGGTGCAATACTAATAAACTTTCTCTAAACAGTAAGAAAACAAAATATATGTCATTTGCTAATAAAGCCCTAAGACGCCGCCTGGTAAGGCCAAACCTGCGTATAGGTAATGATGTAATCTCCTATGCTCCCTCTTATAGGTATCTTGGGGTTACCCTTGAC
The DNA here is from genome assembly GCA_947462335.1 of Harmothoe impar. Classification (NCBI taxonomy): domain Eukaryota; kingdom Metazoa; phylum Annelida; class Polychaeta; order Phyllodocida; family Polynoidae; genus Harmothoe; species Harmothoe impar. Next base: position 33,780,725 of record OX381720.1, read on the forward strand.
CCTATGCTGAATTTTAACCACCATATACCTACCGTTGTCCACAGTGTGAGACATAAAGTATTTATGTTCAATTATGTAAAATATGAAATGCCTGAAAATGTTGCTGTGAAGGTTGTGAAAACAATGGTTGTGCCCATCATTGATTACTGTGATGTGTTTTATGATGTAGCCTCTAAGACTAGCCTGGAAGGAGTCCAAAAATTACTTAACAGAAGCCTCAGAATTGCTTACAGAAGGATAGGAATTTTAAATACTGCTGCTCTGCATAGGAAAGCTAAATTAAACAAATTAAAAGATAGAAGACATATGCACATTATGGAACATGCTTTCAAAAAATCGTTAAATGTAGATGAGCTACATATCATTAATGTAGCTACAAGACGCAGGGATCAGCGTTTGCTTATCCAAAAAAGAGCTATTAATCCTGCCTATGCTAGGAGTCTGAGGTACAGACTGGCTGGGGCATGGAATGAGTTAACTGTTGAAAATAGAGCTATTAGGGATAGTAACAAATTTTCAGCCTGGAATAAAAAACACCACCTAGACCTAATTGCCACGTATGTTTGAATATTCAAATATGCATATTATATTCATGCCTTTTTTTATTATTATTTTCCTGTATTTTATCTGTAGTTCTGTATTGAACATTGCCTGTAGTTTTAACCAGAGACCTACCATTACTACAGTTGAATGACTGACCACCATTCAACCAGGACTACAACATCAGTCCAATTGGCAATAACATCAGCCACCACTATGAGCTACAAAACTAACCTCTTTCTCTCTATTATACTAGGTCATGGCTCTAAGCCTATGCCTTAATCATTTCTATATTTATGTCATATACATGTACCATCTGAAGAATTATGTGAATATTTTTATATATGTTCCATTGACTGGAATAAGGTGAATACAGGTCTCTGACCTACTATTTTTCCAGTATAAATAAAAGAATTTTGAATTTTGAATTGAAAGTAAAGTAGACTTCGATTAAGGCCTATACTAACATACCTCATATTATGACAATGCCCATCATACCTGTCATGTGACTACCTACAGGCATAATCTTGTTGCTCTAATATAATTTATAATTCAGATTTACCTATCAAGCAGACATATTTAATAAGTTGATGGAAACCCGAAGAATATTGCATTAAATGTATCCTGCTTTAATACTTATTTGTAATTCTTCATGTCATATTTAACTTTTATCAGACTGTGTCCCTGTCATTTCCAATATAGCAGATTATTTATCCATATAATAGAGATCATATATACGACAAACACACGGAGGGCGTACTGCTCGTTCTCATACCGTACATTTTTAGTCTCTGATCTCCATAGGCACAAACTCTATATACTATAGTGTTGGTCTGGTGTGATGACTTTCTGTTCATGGATGGAGGGTCCGCCTGTGGTCCTCCAGTCTGTTACTAACTATAGAATGCCTACTGCTGGTGACATTCATACTCGTGTATATACGGTCCAGTAGGACGCCCCCATTTGCATAATTATCGAGAATATGAGTCAAATTTTCTCTTGGGACAAAAGTCTAATGAAACCGCTTCTCACACATTGTGGTCAGAAGTATCATCACTTTTCCTAGGGCTTTTCATGGGGCTTTCTCTATATTCAGACTCCAGGAATTCATATTGTATTTCTAGGTAACTACACGAGGTTCGATTCTGTGATGAATAGCAATAACTCCTCAATTGCAAGACACGCACATCCCATGGAAGAATCTGACTTTAAATTACTAATAGAAAAAGGGCACCATATACCCTTCTGAAACCTCACATCTCCTCTCCCTCATACCTCCCCTGTAGTTTGTACCCCCGGCCCTGGGATAGATTGACATGTTATGAGGCTAAACATATTCTATAACAGAGACAGCTATTCGCAGCAGCCGGGCGGCATGTGAGCTGAGGGTCGGTGTTTGTTTGTGGAGGCACACCCCCTCCTCCCTGTGTCTCTGTGTTGATGGCAAAGGTAGGGAAATGAAGCTGGCATCAGGGGTACTTGGGTGTACAGGGGTGAGTCTGGTATTACCGACTGCAAGGTATTGAACATTTAATGGTAGCATAGTGCTGTAACGTGTCATGTCCATGGTCGTCATGCTGCATGAATGCAGCGCTGTTGAATCTAATTGTCAGTGTTGCATTCAAGTATCATGGGTTAATATATAACCAAAGGGTTGGCATGATGCATTAATGAATCCATGGTAAGTAGTCTCGCCAGCCCTGCATTCATGCCCCATGACGACAATGGGCATAACATGCAAATAAAAGCATTATGCGGCTCTTAAAGAGTTAAAGTTCTAGAACCCATGGAATATACGGGAATTGTATTTTGCATGAACTGTGTATTTTCATAAGAACTGTTTATAGTGAAATATACGTGTACACTAAAAGCTTTAGTGATTTAATCATGGTGGTAGAATGTTCAATGGGAATTCATAAGTTAGAGAACTTTATTTAATAAGTCATTCAGTTTCAACAGTATAGTTATATGGTGTTGTAAGATGCCTATACGCAGAGTCATTGGTCATATACACTTTAGCTATTAAAGCAGGAAACAAGGCTTAAGTTATTCACGGTGTTGTAGTAGATAAGAGGAAGGGCCCTGGTTGATATAATGATGCACTATATTATGAGTAATAGTCTGGTGTGGACATTATATAGTCTGGTGGGTATGTATGGTATGGAAATAGCCTGCACTGTGTAGGTGGGTGATATACTAGGTATGGGAATGATCTAGGGGGTATGTCTAGAAATAGCAAGTTGGATACTTGTCTCTGGGAGGTTGGGGTTATACCGGGACAGTTGTCACATGGTAACGTTAAGGTTGCTATTTCTAGGGACAGATCAATGAGGCTTTTATTTGCATGCATGCATCAAAGAAAATATTTAGAAAAGTGTTATATATATCAGCTCCCATAGGTTATACGTAACAGTATGCGTGTAAAAATATTCTACATGGTAATCTAGGTTGTATAGTAAGGGCACTGAATGTCCCACAGCGTTATCTTGTCTGCAAGCCTAGAATATCAACCCAGAGAGGTCAAGTAAAGGAGAACATTCCATGACCATGTTATCCTCATTAACATCATGCTAAACTACCCCTATCCAATTACTACAACTGAAAGCCTCTGGCCATTGTAAATCAGTCAAGGGCATGGAGATATAATTATTGGTTCTGGCCAGATTTCTAAATATCTTGGGACAGAGGTTCTCTATCTAGATCTATTCCATATAGTGTTTTATGTATGCCATGAGCCTTGTCATCAGCCTCTCCGTTCCCCACCCACCCACACCTCCCGACACCTCCCGACACTAACCTATACACACGTGGCTGTCACCAAAACACACCTCTACAGTTTCACCACAACCCCACCAGGTGGCTCCGTCAACACCAGGCTCCTTTTGCTGGTTTCCGGCAGCATAAAGACCATAACCCTAAACCAGTAAAGTATGGATGAGTCCACTGAAACTTTGAGATTAAAGGGGGTTGAATTGGTTTTGTAGCCTAGTATTTAAATACGTTTTAATATTCTTTATTGTAGTAAGTGAATAGTATATTCATTTCCTTGGCGGTACTCGGTATGTGGGTAATATCATTATGATAATGTGTATTGCAATGGTTAGCAATGATTATTCGAACCCCAAACTCTATCACTTAACCCCTTGACAGCTTAATACCTCTCAATAAGAATTTACTGTAGATTCACACCAGCTCTCAGTCCATGCTGTGAACATAACATCTTTCATCTTAATGAAATCGGCCCATTTTTCACCAACAGACAAGGCCACCTGCGCAAAACTTCCATTTTAATTGGGATTTTATCTCCACAAGGGCTGAATATGCATGGGGTGTGTCGCTAGCCCTTTAGATTGCCTATAATACTTCACGTTAATTCGTTGTCTTGAGTCACCAACACAGTGCTAGCGACTATATCATACGTCAGCACTGCAATGGTGCATCATGCCTCTTCTGAAATTCATCAACGGCATCATGCCTAAATGCAGCGCTTATGAGGACTGAAGACAAAAGGCCAGCGCGAAGACAAAAGGGCAAAGTGCATTAAAGCATTATTCTGCCGTTAAAGGGCTAGTCAAAGCAGACCGCCTCGAGCCTCCAACTGCTCACAACTGCTCCCCCACATGGGACGGGGTAACTGAGCGGCTCACAGGGCATTGTTGGCACTGAGTGGATGCCGACCACTGTGTGCTCTATCTGTGTGCCGCCTGGTAGGGCATCCTCCAGGGGGATAACTGCAGGAGGGGAGGTATTATATATGTTAGTTCTCTAAGGGTTAAGCTATAGCCCCCGGGGGATGGCAGGATCAGGCCAATGTTTGATGTACGTCTGCAGCTCAAGCCACACACACATATACTACTGATGGGGGGGGGGGGGGGCAGGCAAGGAGGCAGCTAGGGAGACGTGCATGGGAGAGGAGTGGAGAAGGGAGACAGGCAGACAGTCAGTCAAGCAGGAATAGGGAGAGGGAGAGAGGGCATCAGGCAGGCAATCAGGAACTTATAGAGATAGGGATACAAGCAAACAGTGAGAGATAATGACAGGGATGAGGTGGGGAGGTAGGGAGGTAAGCAGACATAGAAAACGGCATGTGCACAGAGGCAGGCAGCCGGACATCAGAAGTGTAAATCAATTTAAAAATGAACACTTGATTCACTGTTCAGAGAAAAAATGAAATACAATATCAGAAAATACTACATTGTAAGCACAATATACTTCATGGGTCGAGTACCGAGTCAGACACCAAGCATCAAATGTACCAAACTGGAACTTGTCATGTGAACATTTCAGGTGCTGATCATGATGTATAGTTTACCCTCATAACATAGCCTCATTTATTTAGGCAGCGGTGAATGGCAGTGGATGAATTGATATAAATGACATTGCCTGGCATGATGAGATGCCTATCATGGTCCACTGAGTAGTGACATGACAGTGGTAACTGAGGCAGCACCAGCTACAACATCATCAATTTACAGCAACATGCTCAGCTGACTACTGACCGGCAGCACACCGACAGCCACTGGTATAGGATACACTGTATCTATGGGGATGTGTACGCCCCCTCAAAAAAGAAATGAAAGAAGGATATTATGTTATTATGTAATAAGTCTCTGCATGCTTCCCCTAATGTCTATGATATAGTACCTGTTGTCCAGTCTTACTCTTACTCTTACAGCCCTGGCGAGTACCTCACCAGTACTCCATTCATGCATTATGCCGACCCTATGGGAGTAGGTACAGTACCATTAATTAAGCACTATGCGGCCCTTAACGGTAAACGGGTATGACCATCCTTTTAAGATAATTATCATAATATTATATGAAATGAGTTTTGTAGAAATGGTTCTTACTCTTCTCCACTTGTTCGTGTGGCACGTTAAATTAGTGCATACTTCATGAGTGTTTACATGTGCAAATCTATTTCATGAACTTTTTCTTGTCCCCTTAGTTTAATCCTTATTATAATCCTTCTTACCTTCCCTTCTTGGTGTCTTCTTAACTTTGCTTTAGTAGATAGAACCTGCTTGTTATGTAGCTTGTGGTCTGCCAATTTGATGTTAGACTGCCACATGTACACACACGCCCTGTCTTATATTATGATACATGTAATACCCAGGTAGAACAGGTGTATCTTTACTACTTGCAGGGATTGATGGCACCTGTCCCCCATACCATATGGCTGCCACCATGGAACACCAGCCTTATACCTAGGCGTATCAGAGCAGCTACAATAAGTAGCACATTGCTGCTGAGGCATATAGACTTACTTTATGCATGTGTTAAACCACCTGCAAACATTTAACTTCCTCCCCTGGATAGCCCACATGCAGTCACCCCTTCACACTGCCTTTACTAGCATCCTCCGGGAAGACTGTGCCTTTCATCTAGTGAAATACCATTCACACCGTTTTTGGCATAGATTTCCTACATTCAGATAGTGATAACTTTTCATTGTTCCAAATGGATTTCTTTTCGATCCATCCAATGTAAAGTGGGTCCCCCACAAAATGGGATTTAGTATTGCACATAGCATCATATGAAATTGATTGATTGATTGATTCGATCCGATCGCATCTCGATTGAGAGGCCCCCAGCCAATCATTGTGATATCACAATGCCTGTCCCAGCTCTTTGGTACAGTGGCCCAGGAGGGTCAAATCTTTTTGTAAATTTTGAAATTGCAAATTCACTTCAACTTGCAAAAAAATCAACTTGAGTTGAAAGTGAAAACTCTAACTTCAACCATTTACTGTCACCTGTCAACTTTCAATTCAAGTAAAGCAACTTGTGACTGCTATCTTTCAACAAAACAATGCAAATGTCAAAGTTGAAAGTGAAAACTCCAACTTCAGTCACTTACTGTCAACTGACAATTCAGGAACAACAGCTTGTGACAGGTATCTTTTAGCACTGAAGTTCACTCCATATAATATCCTATGAATGCTATCAAGTCTCAAAAGAGTATCAATCAAGTGTCAATCACATCTTAATCAAGAACCAATCAAGTGCCAATCAAGTGCCAATCAAGTGTCAATCAAGTGCCAATCAAGTGCCCAGCAAGGCTCAATCAAGTGCCAATCTAGGCTCACATAATTGGCACTTGATTGACACTTGATTGGTACTTGATTGGCACTTGATTGAGCCTAGATTGGCACTTGATTGAACCTAGCTGGGCACTGTACTTTGGTGAGAGAACACATGAATCGTAGAAAATAATATGCACTCTGCCGGTGGTTTTGTGTTCTACAAGGATAGAACTGAATGAGTCTTATAATCAGAACATGCATGTATACTGACACAATCAGATATCGTGAGGTGCTGACTCTGATCTCAGAATGCTGCCTCTTGCTGGCAAATCATGGTACCTGTCTAAACCTTACGAGATATTCCGAGATGGGAGCCATCATGATTCCGCATACCCAAAGCCCCGGATTTACCGCTATCGGGCTCTGCTATGAATAACTGTGCAGCACCCTTATAGTCTATAGACCGAGGTAAGCTACCTTTTGTTGCTGCACTTTGTAATTCCTGACAGGAAGACATGGCCAAAGACTGCCTCCTTGCCCCCTTCACCCCCACCTACCTACCCCCTACCGTACCACCTGTTCACCATTCATTCACCCTGGAGGTAGCTTCAGCCACGATCCGCTGGGACTGAGTGGGTGAGGTGTGGGGTTTTTAACCCCGTCTATACGTACACCTGGGACTTGGGGTGGTGATGGTGAGGGGTGAGGACTAAAAGGTGCTGGAGAAATTACTCCATGTGCATAGAGGTGTCACTACCCCATATTTCTTAAATGGTTGGGGTGGGAGGCGAGAGTGGACAAGATCACAAAGCGCTGAGAGAGAGAGTAATCTTGTTTTTTATTATGATATAATGCCATAACTGTTTGAAAAATATTCATTAATTAATGTAACTGTATTGTGCAACAACGAGACTGGTTAGTGGGTGTTGCTGGCATGGTCGAATAAAATCCATCAGCGCCTGTATCAATATTAATTCAACAAAACTATGTGATAATAGGGTTTCCCACCTCATTGTCTAAATAGAAATATATATAGTGTACAAACTATTCACAAATTTTACCCATATTCTAGAGATTTACTGAATCAAAACACATGCATTGCGATATAGGCCTAGTTAAACCGAAGATAAACTTAACCAAGATATTTTCAGAATAAGTGTTGGACGCGTCTAAACCCTGTGAGTTATTTATAACCTCCACATTCCAACTCTATCAAAGCTTTCCAATAGAGTCTCACACACCTACAGGAAAGACCAACTCCTTCCCTTTTTCTAAGGGATTATGCTAATACTGTTTGATGACCAATCTGGTCCCCACTTGGGAAACTGCAGTGGCCCTTGGAGAGCTGAATTAATGGGAAAGTGCTGTACCAGAATCCTGGAAATAACCCAATGTTTGGACGAGTTGTGCCAGCTAATCAAATTGCCAGTAAAAGACATGGGTGGGAGCAAACATCATAAAACTAAGAGGTACTTCCAGTAACAAAGTTCATTTAATTTAATGAGAGGCGTGTATAGCACTGATGAATAACCCCTGTGGATTTTATAAGGTGCATACATACTAATGGTTGTATACTAATAGCGTTATACAGGTAGTAAATATGATAAAATTAACCAAAATTAATCTTTCTCTTTTCCTCCATAGACAGTGATAGAGGGACCTCACCTGACCCATCCTTGACCCACCACCACATAATGCTGATGTTTATTCTCACACCCTGAAAGTTGATATAGACAAATGAGACATACTATTGATTGTTGATATAAAATATAATGGGGCTACTGATTTACCTCTAAAGACCAGATAATGCCCCCAAGGCGTCATATTAGTCGTAATGATGCACTGGTGTAGTACCAACTGACAAGCACTGGAGTGTATCAATACAATAAGATTGACATGATGCATGAATGCAGCCCTGCTGAAGAATACTATAAACCTGCATACATCTATCGTGACGACAAACGTGCATGGTGTATTTTAACACCATGCTGTCCTTAAAGGGTTATAGCTCCCTGATCACCATAGCCACAGACTGACCACCATAGACTAAGCAAAGTCCAACAGCTGAGGGATCCACCCACACAAACACACCCCTCCCTGCTCCTCACCCAGCAGATGCTTAGTGGTTAGCAGTGTACAGACAGGGCAGGCTGACAGCTGGTGTCTGTGCTGGGTGAGTGTGAGTGAGCTGACCACCCGTGTGCAGACAGGGGTGAGAAGGTTATGCTGACCACCTGGACCTTTGTACACCCATGTGCCGAGAAATACTGACTTTCCAGAAGAGAAAACTTTTTTAACTTAGATTTTTTTTAAAAGAATGCTCTTAACTTTGTAAGAAATGTTTAGAAGAAATGACTCTCATGAATAATACCTGTTGGAAGGTGCATGTTCAGTACAGATTACAGAACATTACCACCATGCCTACTTAGTCTTATTTCAGTTGCGTTCAGAAAAGTGAAAAAAAACAACTTCTGCAACAACTGAAAAGTTACCATTTCTTACCACATGGATCTGTAGGTGTAGGGCACACTCCCACCGTCTACAATGCCCCTTTCGTACCCAGTATACCATGCTAGTATTTATTATTGCTAGAGCAACTGATGAACAGGCCCAGGATGAAGCGTCACCAGTGCAAATCAACGGCTAATTCTGCTTACCCTGAGTTGGTTTCTACATTTTGACCAAAGTTCACACTTCTGTTAACTTGCTGTTCTGCAGGCGGCCTGCTGCAGGTTTACAATGCCTTAGGATAAACTACATGTGTATATTCATTCTGGAAAAGACCTACATAAACCTTGAACCCAATGACATTCATATTCCTTGGCACATAACCCATTAAACATATTATTCCCCAGTGTTGTATCCTTCCACACAGTCCTTGAATCGGTGAGAGACGTTGTAGATCATTCTAAAAATACTTCAAATGTGATCAAAGCCCTGGGTTAGTTGGCAGGGTGTCAGTGGGGTGTGGGAAGGGGGCAGGCCGCGCGCCACTACAAAGGTACAGGGTCTCTGTGGGTGTTCCTCCAGGTGGTCTTGGACCTTAACATGGAGAGAGCAGCCTAACCCATCCCAACCCTTAGAACATGCAGACTTATGCAGCACTCCTGCTGCTACATTATATCTACACAGTGGGCCCCTATCCTGGCTGTCCTCACTAACTGCCTCACTAACTATAGTGTTGTACATGTCAGATTGGTATCAGATTGCCCCATATACCCCCGCGATTATGTTTCCCACCTCATTGTCGAAATAGAAATATATAGTACCACAGAGAGAAGAAACATCATCAAAAGGGAGTCCAGGTTCCCTGGGAATGTTGTGTTTCATTTTGTTGTTGTTGAGTCTGTGTTTGGGTTTTGGGACAACTTTCAGTTCAGGCTGTCCCCAGGATGTCTATAGTGTCTTTGTCATGGTCTATAGACAAGGTGTGGAGGTATTACTGTCCACATGGCATTGGGTGATATCTAATCATGGCCACCAAATGATATTAGATAATGCCTCACAGCCACCAAATGGCATTGGATGATGCCTTGTGATCAGTACATGGCATTGGATGATGCCTAATGGCCACCAAATAGTATTGGATGATGCCTAATGGCCTAATCACTTGGCATCGTCTGATGCCTTACTGATGATGCAGCTTCACTGAAGTATGAGGGTAGGAAAGGTGTCAGAAGTGTATTTACCTATATAGAAACACCATAGAGGTAAAAGATATACCTCCATGGTAATATCAATGTAACTGCTGGTAGACTGCCGAGTGCCCATAGTGCTATGGATGTGTGGGAACTGGATGTGATTGCTGGATCAGTGTGAGGCATGGCTGGAATATAGCACAGGTTATACTTAGACAGTACCCTGCATATACACATGCCTCTGGCAGCCTGTGCTGACCATGGGGGACAGTGTTCTGTTTAGGATAGGGACTTTATCAGGTTACACCCTGCAGGGTAGGGATACACTGATACCCACCCCAGTCCACATACCCCACACAGTACACCCACACCAGCCCTCTATCTACTCCATGTCAAAGCTCTCATGTGGAACTCAAAATACCCATAGCCCATCGGGGTGGATTGAATCATGATTATGAGGGTTATGGTCCAGCAAGTGGAGCTTTATAGCTACAGTTCCCATTGCAACAATCATTCCACTTTTACAAAATAATTGTGTATAAAAATCTGCCCATTTGACTTCCCAGTTGTCTTGGTTTCAATGTCAAATAATTGTACATATAATATATATATATATATATATATATATATATATATATATATATATATATATATATATATATATATATATATATATTTATATATATATATATATATGAACTGGATATTAGCGCGCGGAATATCAGTGTATATTGTATGAAGTATGAAGTGACTGGAGAGCGACTAGAGGATTTGTAAAAGATTATGTGGAAGTAGCTCTTGCAAGTCGCCAGTGGGATCTAGTGAAGAAGTCTGTAGAAAGTGGGGCAGGCCCCGGTCAGGTTCATCCAACTATGATCATAAAGTGACAAAGGCATAACTGCCCCCTTATTACCGCACCGTAAGATGTGAGGTATATCATAACTCAGCCTTGGCTCCAGCACACATCTTACACATTACTCTGTCATTAGTTGTCGAAAAGTATGTTCTTTGGCAAGTCTCCAAATGACACAAACATATCTCCCAGATAGTCCTAATTCCTACTAACTCTGACTCAGTTGCTCATACATGGAATTCGTGCATTCCTGTGGGGTTCCTCTCATTCTAGGTGCAGCCCATCACACACATTGCTGAGCTGGGACAGGGTACATAGAGTTACAGAGGGTGAGCAGGTTAGAGCTGCTCCGTGAGCTGCTCCACCAGCAGTGCACTAACCCTGGCTAGTGGAGCAGTAGTACATCTCCTGACCGGCTCTCGTTAAAGGTACATGTGTGCATCCCCAGTCAACTGTATACCTTGATACCTGTGTATACTTTGAAGGTATCAACATTTGAAAATGTCAATAATTTATAATAAAAGTATCTATGTGATAGCTTTTTCAACCTTATCATCAAAGAGGAGAGATTTATATGTAGGCTAACTCCAAGTGCTGGTATTGGCACAACAGTGGTTCACCAACTTGCCACTGCAGTGCTGGCGTCACTGGAAGTATACACCTTTAAGGCCGGACCTACACACCCTTTGACCCCTTGACCCTGGTAGTCAAGGTAACCACACCTTTAGGTCTCACCACACAGTTTATCATCACCAGCCACCACTGCCCCCTCAATTGCTCAATTAGTACCAAACTCACCAACTACCAGCAACATCAGTTGAACGTCAAGGTCAAGAGGTAGCCAGCCCCATAGCCTCTGCCTGCGGGAATTCCTGGGGCTCGAGATAAAGGTCTGATTTATATTTGTGATAATTCTGTCGACGACGGCTTGGAGATGGTTCTAGGGGTTGGTCTGGGGCACGGTCCGGCTCCAGGGAAATCATAAAGTTGATTCTGCCCCTTGGCTGGTTGGGCACTGTACGTGGATGTGGGTACACAGTTGTGGCTATTGGATACAAGTTGAAGCCGATTGCCGACTATCTCGCCAACTCGACCGACAATGGATATCGATATAGCATCAATTGCATAAAATGAGATGTCACATTTTTATAGTTGCTATGTTTGTTTCTGCATTGGCTTAGCCTCTTTCTGTCATGTTACGGTGAGAACCTATTGCAAAATGACAGTAAGCCTACATCTCAAGCTTTATAGCACAGTCATCATAGATGGAAATTGTTTTTAAAAAGGCCTAGCATAGAGGTTCCTTTTTTATGATAGGATAGTTGTCTTGTGACTTATCCGTATTTCTGGCGATTTCGGTTAGATTTAGCTACATTTGAGAAAGGTAATAGCGCCTAGGGTTATTACATCTCTTATTCCGACCCAAATCAATGTGTCTACACTGGTAACCCAATGTAACTGTTCAAAAATTACCTTAATTCTTATTCGGGTAGATTGAATACAGCAATTGAAAATGTGTAATGTCACTGGGAATGTTTCAGTGTATTATACTATTATCCAAGCTAAGTCAACCAACAGTAATTAAGGTGGGCGTGTCCTTGTCAATACTAAACCACTTAGAGCCCCGCCCACTAACTACGTCACACACGTCAATCATCTCTATTGTCGTCAAATGACGTCATCACTAATCTCGTCAGCCATCTCAACAGGTTATGGTTAACGTGACGTCACAAGTCATCAAGCAGCATTTAGTTGTTGAATATAAAGCAATGACAATGGGTAGGGCCTTCTTAAAGGGATATGTATATGTATGCATATATCTCAATGTCAAGTGAATGTGATGACTAATGACAATATTCACTATTATTGGTATACATTTCATAACAACCTAAACAGCTAAAGTCATTTGGAGTAAGACCCTTTATTACTGGGATTGACTCAGATATAATTATCTGAGTCCACCCCAGACAGAAATGGGTCTCAATCCAAATGTTCTTACCGGTTTAGATCGTTATGGACTATACTTATATATAATACTGATATTGTCATTTGGGAATCATTATCATTGAGATTTGTATAATTTATGTCAATTAATCGATCGATTGTCTATGCTTAAACAGAAACCCCTAGAAGTCAAGTATATATGACACATACATCTTAAGGTCTTTTTAAAACCGATTGAGACCTTAATCCCAGGGTATACAGGTATAAACCTCCAGTATCAAAGTGCCTGTGAGTGTATATACACAGGCCGTGATCGGGAATCAATAGGCAAGTTGATCAAGCCCGAGCGCCCCTATATATAGGGCTGAATACCTGTCCCGGCTCCACTGCGACTGCCGCTGGAGGGGTACCTAAATCTGCGCCTTTAAGCTGTTTGTGCTGATGTAACACCCCCAGGATACACGTATCGATCCCTAATGCTGACCCCTGGGTGACCCCTCACTCATCTCCCTCACATCTGTACCATTTGTAAATGTAAAAAGATACTAGACTTATTAGTTATGTTAAAGGGGCATTCTCACCACTTGCACTTACCACATAGCAGACTAGAACAGTACTAGAATTGTGAGTGGGAAACGCTCAGTTAGAATGCCACTTTAACCCTTTAATGGCAGCATAGTGTTTCAGTGTTTGCTGCCATATTGTTGGCATTAATGGCGAGTAGCAGTTAATTCTATTTTCACTTTTTTACTGGGTCCCTTACATCATATTTATGTGTACCTCGATATCTAGATATCCTGGTGATATCATGAATCTGTTTTATATTTTGATTCAAGCATACACTAACAATGAGACACAAGTCGTCATTGACGTAAACGTCACGAGTATCATATGCGCAGGCGCACTGACAGAAATCAGAGGGAGTAATCTAGTCGTAATGAGCCTCACTCTGGATCATTAAGACACCAGAAACAAGAATGGGAAATGACACAATTACAAAGTGTTGATAAATCAAAGAAAATGAGAAGGAAAGAAAATAAGATAGCCCCAAGCATGTGCCAACAGGAGGCTTTAATTATGATAGCACGTAATTGGTTGATTGGGGAATATGGCTCCTTACATATAGGATGTATAGGCCTAACTGTGTGAACTAATACAGCTTTCACTAGGGCAGTGCATACAATGATATTATGTAGATGTATTTTTATCCATTATAAGTACATTCCCATATACTTAATGGACACGTCTCATTTATTTTCTAATACGACAGATTTTGTTAATACTTATTATCACAAAAGCAACGTGTCTATTGTTTCCCGATGATGAAATGGGGGTACTTACAATACAATACAAGTCGCCCCTGTCATCCACCAACTATACGGTATTTCTATCGTGAGATTTTCACATCAGGTGCATATGGGCACACACTATTGAGAGTTATTATATACCTGACGCCCAACACGCCCTGCTGTGTGTAGGTCTAGTTACTGACGGCTCCAGGTGGGATCGGGGGAGTTGGGGTTTTGGAGGACAATCGGTAAGGTGTGAATGGGGCTCCACTTTGAACCGATGCCGACACCATAGCCAGGTACTGCAAACAATGGGCCTCAAAGGCCTCTCTATATACAGAAACATTTAGCGGAGGGTGGGAGAACGGGGAGTGGGGCAATGTACCACCGTAACCATGAGTAGTATACATACCAGCTGGGAGGATGGAGAGGGAAAGGTTAGCAAGGCCTAATATGATTTGTATAAAAAAGTAAGAAAGGGAGATGTGGAACAAGAATAGATAGGGTATGCATCTATTTTGAATAAGTGCCGAACATTTTATAGCCAGAGACAAGTAGCCAGTAAACGGTGTTTATCATGTTGATCAAGACCTTTTATGAAAGGGGATGGGATTTTGGTCTATGATTATGTGTGTAGAAAGGGGTGAGGTCCAGATTTCCAGCTGAGCTAAATGAAACTGTCCTTATAATTGTTAATCTGGAAGAAGTAATGCATTTGATTTGAATATTCAAACAGGATTTTCTTGAAAATATACATTCGAGGCACTAACTAGAAAAGAATGAGATGAGGCATTTCTGTACCCCTGAGATATGGTATCAGTATTGGATGTGGGAGGGGGCGTGGGTGAGATGGAGTAAAGGGGGTGACTGACTGCCCACCTGCTGTCACACCCCCATGTTAATATCACACCTATAACCCGTAACACAGGTGTAGGTCGGGCCTAAAAGGTGCAAACAGTACAGCCACCTGGAACAAGTTGATCAAGCGTTCAGTATGTGGACTTACACCTGTACTCCACAACAAACCTAAACCCCTTTGACAAACCCATCGATACATTGTAGACCTCATTATTATATTCTTAACAACACAATTACATGTTATGATTTATGCAAAATCCCTTATATGAATAGAAAAAAGTAGCATAAGGGATATAAAATATCCCTCTCCAGATCGTTACATTAAGGCTTGGTACTTGATGGTATTTGATAAATGAATGCAATAAGTCCCGGTCCTCGCTTCAATATAAGTATAAGTAGTATAGCACATTGTTATTTGAAGTATAAGTAGTATAGCACATTGTTATTTGACACCGGACACCCTGCAGTACCTACAACGTATCATATCGGCCAATCTTTTATCTAATGATTTCCTCCTCTTTATGTGTTCCACCCTATTTCTGCAGCATAAAATTATGCTCATGTTTATCTACTCCTCTTTCCCTCACTACTTTCCTCTGTATTTTTATTAAAAGCTTTGAAGTTCCCCTTCGGTCCCATTCAGAATCTTAGTTTACACCTGCCGAGGTCCCACGCAGTTCCGTTAAGTTCATAGCAACCCTTGCCTACCTAATTCCTGACGCCATTTGCAATGGGAATAACCCGGATGTTGAATTCAATCACACACAGGAAATGACATATGGAAAATACAGTTCTTTGTGTGTTGACATTCAAATGCCATGATGACGATTTGCTGTAGGCCTATATGTCCCTGCAGCTCCCCCCTCACTTTATGAATATGATTATTTCACATGGGTCCTATACAATTATATATTTGGTCATTAAAGTATGCTATACTGGTATGTGGTATTCTTTGAACACAATAGCTCATTTGCATTGCTTTATGTCTTTGCATTAGACTGTGTCATTGGATCACTGTATCAATATAGTGAGGTCTATATATGCTCGGATTGGTTGGAACCATTATGAGAATCCTGATTTCACATTGCAGTTGAAAGAAACAGTGATGGCTGTGTCTCATGAGTTTGTAACACTTGAAACGTCTTTGACCGGGTGTCGTCTTTGACCTGTGTCGTCTTTGACCGGTGTAGTCTTTGACCAGCAAGTTTTAAAATGGCTGAAATGGGAGCTATGTACACAGAAATGCCGGGAAGTTTGTAGTATATAGTGTTAAAATATCCATTAACCTTTTCCCCCCATTTCTGTGTAGGCCTACATAGCTCCCATTTCAGCCATTTTAAAACTTGCTGGTCAAAGACTACGCCGGTCAAAGACGACACAGGTCAAAGACGACACCCGGTCAAAGACGTTTCAATTGTTACAAACTCATAAGACACGGCCTAATGTTTGAATTACTTGATGTTTGAATTACTTGATTTGATAATAAGTAATCATATTAGTAATGGGACCTTTGTATCTTTGTATCTGATTTATATGGTAGTTATAAACTGTAATTATCTTGTAAAAATTCCGGGATCATCAAATAAATGTCATTCTGCCAATAGACCTATACATGATAAGAATATGAAAATCTCCTTCTTTAAGGGTAAGATAGTGCACATAATCTACTGTGGGTTAAATGTGATGATACCTCAGCAGAGTCGGGCCAAATATACTTTCCATGAGGAGGCTGCATAATAAGCCTACTTCCCTTAGCTCCCTCCCCTTTCTCTAGCTCTAGATACTGCCCTATGCGCCAAAATCAACACCGGCTCTGCAGGGATTCCCCATGGGTTCGCAAGGCACGGAAAGAACCACAATTAAGTCGGCAAATTGGCAGGGAATCCTTAGTACCGACCTCCTGGCAGCCAGCCCAACCCGCAGCCACCAGGACTGTCTTCTAGGAAGAACAGGGCCTGAGGAACTGCACCATTTCCCGACGCCTGTTTCTGCTATTCAATATTAAACCCCAATCTGATGGTGGGCAAGCACTGCCTGCAAATTGCCTGCCAATTGTAGCCATGACTGTGACCTGCTGCTTGCCAAGTAGACTAGGGTCAGTGGGCGTTGGGTGTGTACTAGATGGGATTAATATTGCATGTGCCGAACCTGTCTGGGTGCTACAGATGTGTATCAGTTTGTGAATTGGGAATACATCTCATGCAACGATAGTATAGGCTATATGTACATCGAGGTTGGGTATTGTGTCCTATAGCTAATTAGAGGCCTCGCATGATGTGCAGGCCTTATACAAAGCCCATTGTAATGATGATGGCACAATACTATTGTATACATTCTAATACTGTGGTAGTCGATGATGTATAAGGTATTCTGTTCCCAGGTATGCCAGAGGCTCATCATAATATCAGGGGGAACATAATGTTGCAAAAGTCAATCTGGATCCAATCTCACACCTTTCCACTGTTGTGGTTAGTAAGTTGCATGTTATGTTGCTAGCTGTGTGTGTGTGGGGGGGGGGGGGGGGGGGGGGGGTCGGTACCATGAGTAACGTATACCTAGCTGATAATTAATGCCATTTCTAATTAGACAACTCGGTAAGTAAACTCGGCACCCCCCCCCCCCTCCCCGCACTGTCGGTGGTGGAGGGTTGCGTGGGGTACCGGTCGGGGGGGGGGGGGGTGTGGCAAATGGGGCAACCCCATTTCTATAGATGATAGTCCCTTAGATAAGAATATAATATGTTTTTACGGAAATAAAGTGAGCGTTACTCAAAGATATACATAATAAAGTGAGCCCTGGTTATAATGAGATATCCACAAAGATTAATTTTAGTGTATTCAGTTTAGTATTTAGATGTATAGTTACAGTGCCTATTCCTATTTCCAGCTATACGCCGAATCTTACGTCAGTAACACCCCCTGGGGGCAGACACACGTACTAATTCTGCCCACATTGCCCTGCCCTTCCTACACTGCGGGAACCAGCGGTCGCTGCCCTGATTTCCGGGATAATCTATGACGTAGCATGACGTAGCGTTCATGTGATAATTTGTCTGGCAGATAGTGCCGGAGATTATATTATAAGAAAGGAGTTACAAGAAAAAAGCTGCTTGGTGGAAGCGCCGATGTCCTATTAATAGCATTATGACCTGTACTGATACAACTGATAGCCTAGATCTGTCTACTTCCTAGAACATTCGTCTGTTTTGTTCTTTCTATTTTCTTCGTTATTACTATGTGTTTACCCCTTTCCTGTTATTCTATCCTCCAGACATGTTATGGGATTGGTGCCGTTGGGGTAATCTACCATAGGTCCCATTATTTATCATGGAAATCCCTCTCACTTGCAAGAAGTCTTGGACATTAGATTAGGTGCTCATACCGGGTGCTAATAACAGTAAGGCAATTGAAGGCGCTGCATATAATATAAGTATAACCTTGCTGGACTCTTGCATATGCCAGGGGCCATGAACCCCGAGTCCTGAACCCTGAACTGCTAAACTAGTAATTGGAGAGCACCCTTCAAGGAGACAGCGTCCATGTGTTATGGTGTAGGCATGTATATATATATATATATATATACCTTTGATGGCAGCATAGTGTTTAATAATGCCATGTCCTTGGTCGTCATGAATGCAACCAGGAGTGCATCTATTCACCCGAAGCTACGGGGTTGATACACTCCCTAAGGATTTACATGATGCATGCTGCAGCACTAGCGAGTGACTCATGTATCTGTGTATCGTGATGAACAAGGGCACTATCTATGCACTCTGCGGTCCTTAAAGAGCTAGAATATGAGCATGCCCTTCCTGTCTAATATTGACGTCCTCATCATGTCATGTGACGTCACGTCATTAGCTACGTCAAATCATGTCGTTAGTGGCCTGTCACAGAGCGCATACAGAATATGTAGCTGAGGCAGCCAAACTCAATAACTCCCTTATGTAGGTGATGGACATGGTCCTAACGGACTCCATCACGTGGTCAATAATCACTAATAAGGATGCGACCAATTACCACAACTGTCAATTTACCATGATTCTGCAGTAATGACAAACAAGTAAATCGATTCTTCAGAAATAGTATACTGGCCACAGCAGAACCGTCCTCCTTGTGAGAGACACATCGAAGTGCGTTAAGCATGATGTGCCTTTAGATCTAGTTCTATTCGTTCATGACCACAATAGATTTATGCTGTTTTCTCTACTTCCGAACGATTATTCTCTTCCTTGTTGTAGGATACCAAGCTGGTACCACCTCGACCTCTGTTCCCGAGCGTCGTCGCTGGCACCAAAGGTTGCTGGTTAAACATTTTTGATAGTTCCTGTGCGCTTGATGCTGTTGTATCAAAAGTGCAGATGGGTACCGCGTAGGAATCCCCCCCAATATACGGGGGAAGTGACGAGGTCATGGCCCCTGAAATACCAGCGATGTCGCTCGGACACGTCCGAGGACGAGTTGGGGCCAGCTTGGGAGGATACTGGGAAAATTGAAAAAAAAAATACACTTATACAGACTGAACAGGACAGGCTAGATTTCACAACTTTAAATAATTGAACCAGGTTTACAACCAGGGGCCTCTGTGGCCTTCACCTCTGTGATTAAACTAATATGGTTTAATTGATTTCGCATATAAAAAGTGTCCCCAATAATGCAGAAGCCGTTTCTTGATTGTCTCTCAATTAGGCCCCTATTTGTTAGAACCCTCTTTTTCTTCATGAGTGTGTGTGGACGTCACGGAGACGGCAAGGGAACGTCACGGGGACGTCACGTTGAAGACGAGCGCGTGTGGCAACAGACCCTGGTAGCCATGTTTACATACGGGTCGTTAGGAGTCCCACGCAGGCGCAAAGAGCACTTCCGGCTGTGTGTCTATCAGCGATAGGAGCACGCATGCGCGGTAGATCAGTGATGTGCCACGTGGTGTGCCGTGTCTCCGGACACAGACACCACACATCTGTAACGGGAGGAGGCTTGTAGGAGGATCAGACAAGCGGACAAGCAGGGCTAGACTGGGGCAGGATACTGACTTTTCAGCTGTGGGCCATCCAGGCATGTAGGTCCCAGTGGGCACAGAACATTGAATCAACATTGTTTAATGGTTGTCAATGTTGATTCAATGTTGATTCAACATTGGACTGAATTTTGTGCCCATTGGGGTCCAGCGTCTAGCCCACTACTAGACCAATGGGTCAGGGTTAAAACTATGCTTTATTTAAGGAGAAAGTCATATAAATATGTCTGATTGCATGTATTAGACCCTTCGGATTTAATGTCCAGGAACATTAGTTTTGGATCTCAAAATGCGACCAGTAACCTCCACATGGGATGACAAAGTTTAAAGCGTTTCACCCGTTGTCTATATCACGACATTGCGAGCTGTATGGCCCTAGTACCCTAGGCCCCTAAATTCGACATGGACTTTTTGGAGGTTATTGACAAGGAACAGGAGGACTAGATATAAATGTGCCCCCCCCCCTCCACCCGTCAAGACTCAAGGGCCCTAGCTGTGCTGAACTATATGTCTAATCTAGTGATTTTGATGAGACGGACGACCTGTTCCAAAAGACTCTGCTATGCACACACATGCAGTACAAACCCAGTACAAACCCAACCAATCAATACATCTTTATGAGACAAGGACCCATTCTATTAGGCTCTAACACGATGCCCCAGTGGAGCCTCTGGAAGGGGGCAGCCATCTTGTAGGACATAAAATCTCGCTCCTTTGGCAAGATTTCTCGCTCCTTTGGCGAGATTTCACAGCTTTCTTAGCATGGGGGAGGGTAGGGGTGTGTGTGAAGAGCACTCACACCTACCAGCAGCTGACCACTGTACACACCTCTGGGCCCAAGTGTTAATGGGATGGCCATTGTTTTAGGGGGAATCCTGAGTGACCACACCTGATAAATGCACACCCTGCCTGTAGTAACAGCATCCACTCAGTGTACTACCAACAATGAGGGTAGACTCACTGGCTCTGTCCTACCTGTATGGTTTCACTCTCCATACAGTTATTTTGTCACTCTCCAAGCGGAATTTAGTTTTTTAATTCTTATTTATTTCATTTTTATGATAAGAAATTAAAAAAAAATGACTTGGTAGATGCATACAGGATGGTACACAGTTTTCATGTATACATAGACCATAAATTAATTAATCAGAAATACACAGTAAGAAGTGTCCCAAGTAGACTATACAAAGAGGCTCAGTGCCATCTTGTCCTACCATTTAGATCTGCTGTATACCACCAGGTGACAGCACCCCTTAACGTGTTAGAGCCTAATAGACATCTCAAAGTGGTTCCATTCAATACTTGGCACTCACACCCTGCATTTAGAATCCAATACTCCCACACACAGAGAAGTAAAGGCGTCATCATGACTCCATGACAAGGAGTAAACAGCAAACAGCACAGGCATTTTGTCCCAGGACTTTCAATTTAACATTACAGAGAAAAAAAAACTGCGTCAAAAGGGAGTCCAGGTTGCCTTCAGAACGACTCCCCTCTCTAGGGGTGCCTAGGTCCCTATGACTATGTGACTCCCTTAGGTGAGCCAGGGATCATTGTTACTCTCCTAGGCGACTCCGCTAGGTCATTCAGTGAGTCACCTAGGCTCCCTTAGACAACCTGGACTCTAAAGAGGGGAGTCCGAGAGTGCAATTGGCGACAGTGACGCTCACTTCTCCGAGAGTATACCTCGGTGGAAGGGACTGTTGGGTGGAGGTAGTTGATGTTGGTTGTACACACCCGGGTACACACACACGTGGAGGATCCATGTAGGTATACAAACTGCAGATACCTGCATGTTGATACTGCCCTTACCTGAGAGTCCATGTACGTGTATCACCTTATTGTATAATATACCCTATGACACCGACAGTATACAAATATACACTCGGCCACTATAATGTTGATGCAAGAGCTGCGGCATGTACATGTACCATTGCATAGGATCTTCCACGGAAATCATAATTCATTTGAAACCTTGCACATAGGGCTCAGTTTCATGAGTTTGTAACAGTTGAAACGTCTTTGACCGGGTGTCGTCTTTGACCGGTGTCGTCTTTGACCGGGTGTCGTCTTTGACTGGGCATCTAGAAAAGATTTTTTTTTCATTGAAAAAAAATGATTATATATGTATATGATGTAATGTACTTGGTGGGACTTCTTATTGCATAATACTTTGGACAGTGCAGCTGTTAAAGTTGAAGTAAGATACCCGGTCAAAGACGACACCCGGTCAAAGACTACACCGGTCAAAGACGACACCCGGTCAAAGACGTTTCAACTGTTACAAACTCATAAGACTGAGCCATAAGAAGTCAAACTATTCCCAGGTTAAAGACGCATGTAGTAATAAACGTTTGTGGGCTATTATGAGCTCCGTTCTAATAATACATCACTGCGTTCTTCCAGCATTACTCACAAGATATCCTTTAACAAAAAGGTGAATCTACATGATCCCTAATACTTTCTACACCCATACCTCACAGACGGCTGCAGCCCCTTATCTAATCTGACAACCCGATGACTACAGCTTTACATCAGTAAGTAGATAAATACTGATTCCCCACTGGAGGCAGCTACTCCTATACTGGCAGCAGATTGCAATGTTTGTGTCAGGTATTTACACGGTCCCACTATCTGAGGGAGGTACCATTTTGCTTCCTTTGTTACTTTTTCTTTCCTCTGGATTATGGTGAGGAAATCAACCTCATTTCATTGATCCTTCAGTTGATCAATGATAAGCAATAATCATTATCATTATTTTATGAGCATCATTATCTAAGGAGAGCAGGCCTACTGTTATAAGGACAGGGTAAGTCAGCTGTACAGCTATGTTTCATGTACCAATTTGACGTAGGAATCAATAAAGGAATAATAGCAGTCATAGGCATAATATAAGTTGAGTTGAGTTGAAAAAGTTTTATTTGACAAAGTTTCTCATAATAAGTCTTTCAAACAGAGCCAAGTATATCATTCGGTATTTACACAAGTCAAGAAATCCGCATAGGTATAACTAATGATGAATATATCGAACATATTTATATCTATGCAGCAACACAGCACTTTGCATCGACTCTCAAAATGCAGCAGATTGTAAGATTTCTCCAATATTGCGCACAGAGGCTTCACGACACCCTGAAACACATCCTATGTAGTGTTGGCCTGGGGGCTGGGTATACCTCTGGGACTGATAACGGGGTCACCTGGGAACGTCTTTACCCCCTGATACCACGTGACAAGGGGATGACCTTGTCTGACCCATGACCTTGGTAACTGATATCGCCAAGGTCGAAACACACCTCTCTCTACACTGGGGCCTCACTGAGGCCTGTTGCCTTGTGACTGCCACAAACCTACCCATTCTGAGATAATGTGTTCTTCCCTTTTGAAAGTAAGGGTAGCATAAAGCCTTTAAATTATAGTATAAGCAAGCATTTGGTACTACTAAAGAAATAGCTCAAAAACATTAATTCTGTCACTGGCTATTAAGGCCCTACTATCTTATGATAAATGATATAATTTAGTAAGGTTTTGAGCCCTAGTCCATATCTCAAGGTCATCGATTCAGGTGCACATGAGCACTTACCCAAATGATCTTTACATAATGAATGATAAGCATACCTCTCACACAACGTTGTTCAAACTAACGTGTCGCCATTACAGGGTGTGACATTGATAGAACTATGTGATGGCACTATGCTATCGTGGCCCGTCAACCTTGAGACGAAAGGCATTTTCCATCTCTATGTTTTCTAGTTGGGAATATTAAAAGATACACGTACATACCATGTTATAAATGACTACCCTGTCATCACCAGGTTATTTTTGTAGAACCCCTTTCATCGTGCATCATTCGTCATTTGCGTTCTCCCCCTCCATTTATATTCCATGTATCCACACACCCAGCCATGTTCAACATAAATGAAGAATATGTTAGACTTCAGACATATGAGGCAGTCGTCTGCAATGCAACAACATGGGCCATGACCTGGGGAAATTAGTACGATATCGCACCTGCCTGAAGAAAAATAGAGCAACACGTTGCATACTGATTATCGAAGTCAACCATTGTCTCTGAACCAGATTGTCAACAAAATAAAATCATAAACTTGATGTGCTTCATGTCTGGTTTTCTGTGAGCTATAATCAGGCCCGTAACTAGCCCTCTTCGTGGGGCGGTTCATTTTTTGGATATGGTGGAACTTGACACAATTATTTCAATGGTGGAACTGGACTTTTATAATATGAGGTGGAATTTTGTGTGATATATCTAAAGAGAAAGCTGATTTTCGTGTATCTAATCTATCTTTCATAGTTTTCTCTCTAGAATCCTTAATAATTGTCCGATTGACAAGCCATAAACATTGAGATGTAGACAATTATGTCCTCTCTCTAGTCAGCTAGGGTGGAACACCTCTACTGCTTCAGGGAGGTGGGGTGGTTCGTTCAAAACGACGAACCCCCCCTAGTTATATATACGGGCCTGTATAATTTATTTCAACATCATGTTTTTTTACAAAGATTATATGTGTGAAACCTCAAAATGATCTTCAATGTGCATACTCATTTTTCATATAGGGCAGAGTTGTGACACCACAACATAATACTATGTATGTTAACATTATTCTAACTCAGATGTCAGAATTCCTTACAATATGTTAGTATAAAGTCAGATCAAGATGTCACTTCTACTTACACTCTTTTCTTATCAGTGACATATCATATCTTTAATGCTGCCCACTAAAACCCAACATCACTCCCATATCAACCAATAACTGGTTTCCCTCGGCATATCATTGGGCCCTGATAACCATGTCTAATATCAACATGTCTGACAAGGTATTAACCTACACAACTATAAAGCAGCAGGAGGAGCGGCAGATTGACAAACTAGCTTAGAGTGCTCCCAGTAGGAGGAGGGAATGGGCGGGAGCTGGGACCTGGTGTGGGGCATGTAAGGCCTAGCTTGGAGGCTGGGTACCTGCGGTAGGTAGAGTTTTACCAGGGACCTAAGAATGAGGCTCTAGACGATGTTATCCAACATCCATTGGAGATTATTTTATAAATATTAAAGCTGCTATGGATTTTATTTCCTGGGGTTACACACAGAAAAGTGGAGGTGTCAACTGTGTCTCCCACGTGGCTCTGGCAAAAATGGAGTGTCAAACAGCTATTGACTCTGCTTTTGACACTGATAGTAGAGAGTCATCTCAAGTTGACACTGATAGTAGTGAGTCAACTCAAGTTGACCCTTAATATAAGCAGAGGCATTAGCTGTTTGACTCTCTATTACACCAGAGCCAAGTGGGAGACACAGTTGACACCTTTACTTCTCTCTGTGTATTGACTGTCGAGACTAAGTTCTAGACACAGAAGGAAAGGGTTGCATCTGTTGCACTTCTTTTTAGCATAATAACCTTTATTGATAATTAACATGGTTCCCTTACCAAACCGATGTATAAATGCGAGGTAATGTGCGCCTTTGGATCGTCACTGCTTTCTTCCATGGATTTACAAAACCACCTATAGAGAGAACCAGGTTTTAACGTGTAGAGCCCCACGTCAGGTAGTGTTAACAGACGCCGGTAGTGAACCCTGGTAACCCAGGTAACTCAGCCACTGCAGGTATGGAGCACACGTCACCTGATAATGTCTGCCCAAATTAAAGAAATATTCCATATCATCTCCACCATAACTGCTTTATGGCGCTATGCACCAGCCTTCAAAATGCCCCTAAGGGTTTTTGTTATTTATCGCTATAGACTCGACAAGCAATCATTTGATATATGTATGTATACACATGTTGGGGTTATGTGAATGTTTAGAATGGAAAGAATTATAGTTTTGTGGATTCTTGAGAGTTTCTGCTAGCTTGTTATATACTGTTTGAAGTAACCACTGTCAATAGCAGTTGGAAAATGGAAAATATGATATCTAGAAGAACGTTGGATGTTAGGAACTCAGTAAATCAGGTGTATTCCGGAATTACATAATCTTATACACATCTACCACATGCAACTGCAGTTGTTATAATTGCTACTTCCAAAGTCATATCTCTACTGCACAGATGGATAGTCTACATTATGTACATAATATGTATAGCATCAGACTTACATATAGCAAACACCCACATTTACAGTAAGACATAAGTCCCCGACTCAGCTGTACACCATAATACACGACAGTTATTATAGACACTGTATGTACTTTAGTGACTCCATATGTCACTTTGAAGCTAGGGATGGCTAGAAATGGTTTGCCTACATCATAGGTCTGGGAGCTATAGAGAGGCCTCCCTGCCTGCATGGGTCTATATAACAGGGGGGAGTACTAAAAGCTGTTAGGCCACTCCACGAAAAAGATCTCATCACCGCATGCGTCATAAATGAAAAAGGTGAAAAAAAGGAAAACATACATTTTCACAACTTTCATAGGCTACAAAAATGTGACTGGACCACTTATGATGGCCTGGTCCCGCAAATCCCAAAGAAACTTTCAGGCAAAATTGATCCTAATTTCAAAAGCGCCCTCCTCATATTTCTCATGTACATACATAGTGATACAAAAGAAACACATTTGTTTTTTTTGCAGTGTCCTTACAGTTGGTTAGGGGTGGGGATGGATGGGGATGGGGAAGCAGGGGTGAGGCACTCAGGATCAAGGGCCCCCATGGGGAGGAGGGAGCAGTGGGGAGGGTGGAGATGGATGCTGCATATTTGTCTGCAGTAATAGATGTGGGTGGGGAATGTTTGTCTACAGGTAATTGACGAGCTCACCTTTTAACATATAGCCGCAGTTATAGGCACACTGATAATGTACTATTCCTGCATAGACTTGTACCGGCCTAGGCCTCTCATGGATTATTATGCATGAGGAACACTCGCATGGAATAAATTAAATTAGAAATGCTAAAATTCAATATTTCAATACAGAAACCCAATGATACATGGGCTGTGCATTACATAGTATTCATCCAGATACTACATAGGCAGTGGTTCATTTGTATTTCTTATCTTCTTAAAAAATTATAATAACATCGCTTACCCAATATCAACAATATGATAACAGTGTCGTAGATGCAAAGCTTGTATGCTACCCTTTTGCAATACAAAATACTTTTATTAACCTAATGAGGCATTATGGCTAGGCAACCATCAATAATTAAGATTTCCCAGGGGTGGGAAACTCCTCGTAAACTAAAATGTATTGTCACATCCCCTGATGTATCTTTACAAATCGCAAAAGATGATAAGATGTCGGGCATCTTAAGGTACATGTAGTATGTGCCCTACATCTTTATATTATGTTCTATATGCTACTATGATATCAGATATGAAGTCCTGATTGAGCTACAGGCAGTGCACAAGGCTAAGTCATCTACCAGATTCTATGGTAGATTTAGATGCATAGCACTTGGTCTACATCAAAGGCCACGCCGCAGGTGGGCAGGGGCTGGGGTTGGGCTGATATGGATATAGAAGTAGGGTCTATGCATCTCCAGGGTTAAGCCCTTTAAGTGCCGCATATTGCATTAATATGCCCTGGTCGTCATGATACATGATATGAGTGCATACATGGCGAGTCTACTCAGCAGGGCTGCATTAATGCATCATGCTAACCCGTCGAGAGTGTGTCAAACCTGTAGGATCGGCATGATGCTTGAATACAGCACTGGACAGTCGCTAGTGCTGCATAAATGCACCATGACGATAAAGGATATAATAAAGCCACATGCGCTCCTTAAAGGGTTAGAGCAGAGGAAAGTGGTGCAGGGGAGGGGTAGGTGATAAGTTTGTGTCAGATAGAGAGAGGTCTACCAGGCCCCCAGAATGTTTGCTGCCATAACATGACTGGAGGCCCAACATGTCAAACAGACATGTAGCAACCATGACATGGACTTCTTATAAGCTGGATACTTAAATACCGATAATACTCCACCCTCCACCCACCCCCTCACAGATAAAGATGTTGGAAGTGGGATTAGCAAGAAAAATGGCATGAACAACTATTCACATGGTGGAGATGTTTTGGTCCCATGTAGGTAAGATACCTAGAACATTAACGGGAGGACTGAAAACAGCATAATACCAAAACCAAAGTGCCTGGGCCAAAGTGTTACCATTGGAAAGTGCTTACACAAAAGTGTATGCCAATAATGATGACTAAGTCTTGATCTTTCTAACAATTCCATCCATGTTCAGGAACAAAGCCTATACTTTACAGCATAGTTTGAAATAGTCCGACTAAATTTAGCGTCTCCCGGACGTTGTGACGAATGCGAGTGATGGGGAGTGACGTCACATTTGTCAGAACGTCATGGTGGTGACGTCGCCGGTGTGACTTCTGCCTGACGTCAATTTGTCAATGTCATGTCAGACATGATTCCCTCTGCCACCAGTCACACCCCTCTTTGTACCCCCCCCCCTCTTCACACACCCTGGAGGCGTGTCGGGGGTAGCCTCCTCCTGGGTTGAGGGGTATAGGAGGAGCCACTGGAGTCACATGAGGCCATACTCAGGGGTGGGAGAGGTTGAGCTGGGGGTCAAAGGTTAAAGTGACCCTACCCTCCTCATGGCCATAGTTAACCCTACTACTACTCATACTAGCTGTTAGAATATACAAGTGCACATGCTTTTCCTCGATGTGTGACTTGTCAAAGTTATCATTGTAAATCGCCTATATTATCAGAGCTGTGTGAAATATGATATTTACGTATATCTCAGAGGCATTGTTACTAAAAATGAGGAAGTGCAAAGATGGGAAATACGTTGAGAACTAGAATGTTTGTTCTCCTTTTCATGCACATCCGGTTCCTGTCCACCGCCATCCGGGTATCCAGGCTGGTACCCCAGGTGGCCGTCAGGGGTCTATGGGGGCGTGTCGTGATGGGCGGGGAGGATGCGCGGGGGAACCCATAACATCCACACCCACGGCGTTTAGGCCACAGCTATATCTGACATTAACTCCCGAGCATCCCATACATGCATGTCATACCCTGTCATCACACATAGACATGTACCACCGTCATGTGTAGCGTATAGTTCCCTCTGCAGAGAGAAGGTGGCAACAACCACAATTAGAAGGAGGGGAGAGGGAAAAGAAGGACAGAGAAAAAGTCCAGAAAAGGAAGGACAATAAGGAGGACAGCAACAAAGCACAGAAATAAAAAGAACGACAAAGAGAAAGAGAAAAAGAATGACAGAGAGAACGAGAGAGAGAAAGAAAGAAAAACGATATGCAAGCAAGAGAGAACATTTTACCTATATCATGCAGTTATTAAGTACATTTGTATAAATACTAAGTAGGAGCCAATACTACTTAACCGAAGTTGTAGTAATAAATCCGTGTGACTTGAAACTTGGTAAGCATCATGACACGTGGGGCTTTTTACTTTAATAGGCCTATAGACCTCAGATACCAACCACTGTGTTGTGTACGTATAGTAGCAGTATTTATACTGCCTGGGTAGGGGGTATTTGGGCAGGTATAGACATAGTGTTAATGGGGGCCGGAAGGTGGGTCGGCGTCTCTGGTAACGTCTGCAGCCGGCTCTACCCGTGTCAACGCCGGTTTGTTTACCTGTGGGGGCCGGCCTCTGCAGCTCATCCAGGTGTCAGTTTGTGGAGCTGCTCCATCACTCAGTGAGCTACTCGGTGAGCTGCTCATGCAGGTGCTCTGTGAGCGGCTCTGTGAGCTGTTCTGTGAGCTGTTCTATGAGCTGTTCTGTGAGCTGCTCTGTGGGCTGCTCTGTGAGCTGCTCTGTGAGCTGCTCTGTGAGCTGTTCTGTGAGTTGCTCTGTGAGCTGTTCTGTGAGCTGCTCTGTGAGCTGCTCTGTGAGCTGCTCTGTGAGCTGCTCTGTGAGCTGCTCTGTGAGCTGCTCTGTGAGCTGCTCTGTGAGCTGCTCTGTGAGCTGCTCTGAGCTTCTCTTTTAGCTGCTCTGTGAGCCGCTCTATATGAACTTCTCTGTTCTCTGAGTTGCTCTGTGTTGTATGAACTGCTCTGTGTGCTGGTTTGTGAGGTACTCTGTAGACGACTGTGTGGGTTGATTTATGGGTTTCCCTGTGAGCTACCCGGCGAACTGCTCGGTGGGCGCCTCTATGAACTGCTAGTTGAGCTGCATTGAGCAGAAGGATCCAGTTACAATAGTTCCTCCTCTTGTGGTGGATCCCTGGTATACCCTACACCATACACAGGAGGAAACCCAGTAGCCTGCTAGCCTCACCTCACCCTGACCAGGTCTACACTACTGCCCCCTGCCTCACGTCCTCCTCACCCCTTCACCCAATTCTCACCAAACACCTTACAGGGGCACCTTTGTCCCAGTGCAACCCCACTTTTCAACATGTAAGGTCAAAGTTCTACCAAAACAGTGTCAGGGGAGATCCATGGGCCTCCATGGCATCAACCTTAATTAGATGAGCTTGGCTAAATTAATATACTTTAATTACAAGAGAAATAAGCAATTACCACTTCTACTAGGGGTAGAAGAGGTAATTTTAGTCTTATCAATGACCATTGTTCTGGGGTGTCAATGCCGTGGTCTGATAAAGGTTTACCCACACTGCACTACTCTGGATTTGCATGGGAAGGGTGGGCCGGCAGTCAAAATAGTAACTCCCATAGCATAACATGCAAGTCCCATCTATAGCGACCTAACTGGTGCAGACTTGTTCCCGCAACCGATGTGTGTACACTGGCACTAATAATCTCGTGAGATATTTGCTCTGCTCTTGCAACTTAGCTTGTTCCTTGCCAGCTATGGCGTGTGGATTTATGGTCACTGCCTAAATCTCACAAGAGATTCCGTAGACAGAACTTCTATGGCCACCCATACGGAGAATCCAGAATCATTGCTATACATCTACGACACTCACCCACACAGTGAGTTAATCCCAGGTCGCCGAATGTCCTACGTGACCTTTAGTTAAAATAATGAGGTCAACAATGACATCAACTAGACCAGCGCCGTGACCAGTCTTCTTCTTTGTAGTGTTAGCTGCTGAAGGTTCATTGAATGCCCTCTCATTTCCGCTGTTCTGTTATGTATGTGTAGTGAGGGTCCTGTCACTAAGAGGAATGGCTACTCCTCTACGACTATAATATATTTTGACTGACCTGTTCAAAAGTTATATCTCACACACATTACAATGGACTCATCCAAGCATATGCCTTTAACAGAGATTAAACCACAGCGGAGGGGTAAGACAAAGGAATTCACACCTTGGTTATTTCTGTGTAGACTCACATAACCTTCTAGCTGTGGTTTAAAATAGTTAGACAATGGTTATGAAAGGGTAGGTAGGATTAACCACAGCTTATAAAGCTGTGGATAATTCTATTTACCCTTTCATAACCAAAATCTAACTATTACTTTAACCACAGCGGAGGGGCAATTCACACCTTGGTTATTTCTACTTAGACTCACATAACCTCACAGCTGTGGTTTAAGCAACATAACTGAGGTTGTATTCAAATACAAATGCATAGCAACCGTTCTCGTTGACAATCAGTGGTTTCATTTAAATCATACAGATATCACAATGCAATCCCTAGTGCCTTGATGTGCTATGCCTATGCTGCATCCATGCACCAAGCCGACCCTACGGGCTTGATACACTCCCGAGCGACTGCCATTAGGCACCAATGCAGTGCCAGTTACTTTCTGGAGCTGCGTTTTAGGCAACATGCTGTCTCTAAAGGGTAAGTTGTCTGAGTGATTCATTGTCTTGTCCCATTCAGCAGGACAGGACTGCATGGAGGCCAATTTAAGCAGCAGTGGACATCCAGGTGTGAAGGGTACCACCTATAGCCAGATAGTCGTGGAGTCATGACTCAGGTCTAGGTTAATGAAGGGTGCCCCAGGTATCTCATTGTACCACACACTCATTTGTGACATGCCTACAGTTTTCTATACAATAAGGGAGGGTGTGAGGAGGAGTATGCATTTGGATTGGCTCCAATGTCAGGGGCACTTGTGGTTTTGGAAGTCGGTTCTGTATTTTATAACCTTTCTTTTCTTCAGAATTTGCCAAATCGGGAACAAATGCTGCCCCTCTCATTGCCGGCTTAGGCCCCAAAAGAAAGGTTTGTTTCAGGTCACCCGACCGACCCTATCTAAACAGGGGCGACCCTACTTTTTTTTATGCAATTGTGAAGACATTTTTATATTTTTATACTTTTCTGGGGTCAATTTTAGGTTTACAAAATTTTGGAAAAAAAGTCTTCTCATTTTGACACTTTTTTTGGGGTCAATTTTAGAGGGGAAGTAACAAAAATAAAAGTTTAAAAAAATAAAATCCGACCTACCGACCCTAGAGTTTCTTCCCATGTTACCTGAAACAAAACTTTTTTTTCATTTGGCCTTATCATGTATGGTGATTGATCTGGTCAGCGGTGTTTGCTATATTAATTCTACATGAGAGAAAATCATGCACATACTATATCAGAACCAATGGTGATATGACTCTCTGCGTCCTGTATCCAAGGAACAAGCAATCCACTGCCAATCTTTTGATTTGGAAGAAGGCTCAGATTTCAAATTGAAATAATGGTTTTAAACACAAATGCAAGGTAACTTGAAATGTTAACATGTAATTCTAACCTATCATGAACCTATCACTCAATTGTTCATTCCTTGTTTTTTTTGCTTAAAAGTGCCCTTTGTATGCGATGAAACAAAATAGAATAGTCAAACTCAAACTCAGCGTCCGAGAAGGATTTGTATTAAAGCCTCGGCGTTGGCCCACTTCCATGGAGGGGGTACACATGTATATAATATCAATGATTCTGAATGAGGTCCTCATGAATGGTAATACTCAGGGGAGTAGTGGGGCAGTGGGGACATGGTGACAAGTGGGTGGTCAGAGTGAGGGTGAATGTTGGGGAGGGTTGGTGGAGGTATGGATTAACCCTTTACGGGCCGCATAGTGCCTTAATTAGTAATGCACGTTGTCGTCATGAAGCATGAATCCAGACTCTACTTGCCAGAGTTGCATTCATCCACCATGGGGTTGATACATTCCTAAAGGCCCTGTAGTGTAGACTTACTAAGGCCGCATCCACACATTGACAAAGCCATACCACATTAAATCAATAGCCCGCCCATAAAGGGTTAATATAGGGGATCATTATGGATCAGGGCTAACTAGTGGTCATCGTGAAGTGGGGAGTGAGTGTGGGTCCA
The DNA here is from genome assembly GCA_947462335.1 of Harmothoe impar. Taxonomy (NCBI): domain Eukaryota; kingdom Metazoa; phylum Annelida; class Polychaeta; order Phyllodocida; family Polynoidae; genus Harmothoe; species Harmothoe impar. Next base: position 33,814,069 of record OX381720.1, read on the forward strand.
GCTAATCCCCACCCTGTACACACTGAATGACGTACCAGACCAGTAGCCTCGTGACGTGTTGACATGAGGCTACATGTCATGACGTAACCTACTCACTGAGACCTGCCTCCACTACATAAGCTACACGAGCAGGCGAGTAGGCCTTCTCCTCCACCCCACTCCACCCTCCCTGTCTATCCCTTTACGTACGACAACGTGTTTTGATACATTATAGACCGTTGTCATGATGCATGAATGCAGCACTAGTGTTGCGTTCGAGCATCTTGTCGACCCTACGGAGTTGATGCTCTTCTGTCGGAATGATGCAATAATGCAGTACTGACGAGTTATTTGCCATGGCTGCATCTATGTATCATATCAAAGTGTTATGTGGTCCTTAAAGGGTTATACTATAGCCTCATAAGGACTACCCTGTCCTTCTCCATATTCCCTTAAGGTGGCCGGCGGGTATAGGCTAGAAGTAACTACGATTTCACCATATTTAAACTAGATGTTCCAAAGGATATATACTTTCAGAAAATAAGAAAAAAATAGGGGGGTCCCGAGCTTGTTTCTGAGATATTTAACCACAAAGCTTGAGTGACCTGTAATAGGATTATATAGTACTCTCCTATTTATGCGGATGAAATAACACTGAAAAGTAACTACAGTCTCTTCAAACTTCTACACAATATTCTGTAAAAGATTATCTGTCCAGAAAATGTGTTTTGAACATATGGTCCCGGGCATATTTGCATGGTTTTTGATGTTTGAAATAAAAAATATAACAATATGGTAAGAACAATGCCAGGCAAGATAAATATACCTTGCTACTTATACAACTACAGGAAATTCCATAGTATAATGGTTATGGCATTTGCCTTCCAATCCAAAGACCTGGGGTTCTAGTCCCAGCCATGCCAAACTAGCTAGGTTTTATCAAACCATCATAGTATGTGCCAGTGTGATGGCTTTCCCCCTGGTGTCCCCTTAGTGTCCCCCTGGTGTCCAGCTACAGAACTACAATCCCCGCCGGCCACCTTAAGTTTATATCCTCAGCACCCTTATATTTCCCATGGCCCTGTCTCTGCCTGTCTCCCTCCCCATACACGCTTCGGCATATACCATTCTCTCCCTTTATCTCTTCCTACTCTATCCTCGTCCTCTGGCTCTTAGCCACACATCCATATCTTCCCTATAGTCCACCTCTTGCTATCCAGCCTCTGAACTTAGCACACCTAATCCTTGTTTATACAAATGTAATGGTATATACCCTGCTCACCCAGACACAGACCAGTCTAAGTATTAACTTTCTCACAGAAATGTTCTGTGGACAAGATCCCACCAACATATGAATCTAATAAGTCAATGTGATAAATTACCGAGATTAGATAACCTAAGCACAACATGCAATTTCATATTCATTGACCATTCTGTGGTGGAGCACCCATAGAGGGTGTTGCCAACTATAGGGGAGTGTTAATGGTTAATGGGAGTCACGTTGTAAGTGTATGGACCTCCTTGGAAAGTGACTTTCTAAGGCTGGCAGAGGGGGATTGCTCTTGAGCATCTTACAAACACTTACTCGACTGTAGTATAGCTAAGCCTCCACATGAGAAAATGGGACTAGGTTATCAAGGCATGACTTGGCGTAACATATAAAATTCCCAAAAATGAAATCCCCACTCTTAAGATATCTTACATTGTTTAATGGTATTCTTATCGTCCAACCAAAATAGATGATAATAGTAATCAAAGTGCTAATAATATAGCCTAGTGCAAAGGGGTTGGCTGCAACTTGCTTGAGATGCATGGTCTAGCCAATGAGGGCCCCTTATGCATGCTCCAGGGTATGTGGGCAGTGCTTGAGGCAGGGATCTATAAAGCCTACTAATGAGTCATTAGACTAATTACTGTATACATACACAGACGTTGTCAGATCAATGTGGTCAGTGTATGTACACACCCCAGCATGAATAAAACAGTGGACGTGCCGCGGCGACTGAGGTATACCTACAGGCCATAACAGACACGTGCTACCCATATCAACACCTCACATGTAGACTACATCACAAGGAGGAAAGCATATTAAGGAGGCATGTTAATACTGATTCATGATATCAACTGCCCAGTTAACAAAAAACGTCATACAACATTTTTATAAGTTTACATAACGTTTCTATAAGGCTTCTCACTTTGGCATAACGTTACATAAAGCGTTAAAACGTGTTTTTACGTAAAATAACGTTTTTTTGTTAGCTGGGTGTGGCCCTATATCTATACATGTATCAGTTGATGCCTATTATTTTGCCTATGCCTCTCTATATATTATTATAATGGTTATAGTCATAAAATACAAATCGTATGATTCGCATATCAACATTGGATAAATATTGTCTCAAGTAATAAACAGTAATATTGATAAAGTATGTCCATAGTGAATCAATGTTAATATAGTTTGTCAACATTGACATCATTAATTAACCAGTTGTAAACATTGGTTGTTTCAAATTGATATGTCCCCAATGTAGTTTGTCAACATTGACATCATTAATTAACCAGTTGTAAACATTGGTTGTTTCAATTAATATGTCCCCAATGTGATTATATAAGACGTATACTTCACAAAGCATATCAAAGTCGTGTATTTAAGGTTCTTATATATGTCTTCTTGTCAACTTTAATGATGGATGTATATTACGATTGTATCAATCTTCTTATAATTAGCACGCGTTTCCCTATGCTGATTTACATTCTAATTAGCTGAGGTTCTGTCTATGAATTCCCCTTTGACTGGCTGTTTTCTTTTAATTGATCTGCCGCTAGACATACGATGTGCAACCATAAGGGTATGAGATGGTTCTGGACTGGAACTTGCTGCAGTTAGAGGTCAATTCCTTTGTGAGTGATTGGAAAGGCAACACAAGTTATTAAAGTGAGAGTATTGGTTGACCCTCTCGGCCTTTCATCTCTTTTTTCGTAGTGAAGCACTGATGCATCACTGGCGAGTTACCCACAAGAACTGAATACACCACTGGAGAGTGATCACGACAAGGCTGCATTCATGAATCAGGACGACAAGGGGCATATAGGGGACTAGCATATCAGGCTATGGAGGCCGCCATCTTGTCTCAGAGCAATGCACTGTGGTCAGGCCCCCGACTCCAGAACAGTGCATCTTGGGAGAATTTCTTATCAGCACCTTTGTTCTAGGTGTGAGGAGAGGGGATTAGCCTGATAAGAGAGGGGGGTTTAGCCCCCGACTACCGGTACCTGAGGTACCAGGATGAGCTAGTCCCATATATAGTGCATTAAAACATGATGCTGCCCGTAAAGGGTTAATTTACAAAATCTAAGTGTGACCTACCTGCCATAGTTTGGATGTAGCCTGTGAAGATGGCGAGTCTCTTGTCGCACACGCTGGGCATGCAGAGACTGACCATGGCGAGCAGTGCCCCCAGGCACAGGAAGGCACACCCCCCGCCATACAGCACACACGCCGCCTGCCACGCGTTGGACGGCAGGTTAGAGAAGTGAAAGAACCCTCCGTAGATGCCACACACCTGGGAGGCGGGCTTCACCCTGGTATCCCGCACACAGTACGAGTACATGCCGAACGAGTTAAGCGACTCTGGGTGCAGGAACCAGAAAGGCTGTAGGAAGCTAAACGAGCAGGTGCCTGCTACCATCAGGGATAACAGCGCCCACAGGATACCTATTGGCGTAGACATGGCGACGCCTGTGCTGCTGTCACCATAGCCACATGACGTAGGTGATGGCGACGTGAATGACGTAGGGGACGTCCTGAAAACGGACTTGGTGACGACGACGCTTGAGGGCTGCGTCGCCATCCAAAACGCCCTCTGGCTGTCGCCCCGGAAAGTGGTAGTCAGAGGTGGGATAGCAGCAGCGTAGAGAGGGTGGTTTATTTTACTCCAGAAATAACAATGAAAATAGCAAGACCAGTGCACTAAGGTAACCAGGACACTAAGAGTAGTTTAGTGATGGTATATCCAATTGCATATGGGTAAATCCTTGCAACAAATGCTTGTTTTGCACAGCTGGTATATGGATGGTCAATATATCCAAATGTGGGTGATAATAGGGTTGGTGGCTTTTGTACCACCACTGCTCAATGCACACTAAATCTGTGAGACAACTTTCCAATATTGTATTCCCATTCAGTTATACATATCCCTTATTGGTGAATGGAGAAAGAGGTATACACGAAAACATCCAAATCCAAATGAAAAGCAGCAGGAAACTGTGCTTTCAGTACTCCAGGCGAGCCTCCGGGCAGTATGAGGCTCCCCTCAATGCTGCTATACCCTGGAGGAAGCAGTCTCCTGTATGCTCCTGTCAGTGCTCTCTTACAGACTACTATCCTGGAGGGATTTCCTCCTGGAGAGGCCTGGAGGAAGGAAGCAGTGGGGCAGTGGTGGTGATGTTGGTGGACAGTGCAGGGGTGCCCACTGATAAAGCACTGGAGAGGCTGGCCCCCCAATTACTCCAGGATCCGCCCACTCAGTAGGTCCTCCAGGGCAGGGAACACACCACTGAGCAGCTCACAGAGCAGCTCACAGCACGCGATGTCCAGCTCCTAACTACTCGCCAACAGAGAGGTGGTATATTTGTATCCACAGCTGGTTTGGTTGGCCAAGTCCTTTAAACTGTAAGGTAATAGTAATAGTGTGTGAGAGAACATGTTAATAGTGGATTCATTAAAAGTGATTGTGCTGATCGTGTATACATCAATAGGTTCTATGATATCGTGTGTCACGCATGACCTTACACAATAAGGAGAACATCCCCATAAAGCATCACATTAGTTCACAAACGGCTAATGTTGCAAAAGCACATATAATCAGATCGTAATCTCCATAGTTATATTAAGCATATTTACCTTGTCTTTTTAAATATGAATGGCAAGACATAGACACGCTTAAAAGCAAGTTAATTAATGCATACTATGAAGCATATCCCCAGTACTATTATGCCTAAGTGTGTATTGCTACAGCTGCACGCTCAACACAACACACCTGAGTTAGAACCCCTCACACAGTACTGCACCCCCAAGTATACCCCTACCCTACCTGCATGCACCCCCAGGCCGGCCTCCTCCTACTAGGTTAGTGTGAGTCTGACGGAATGAGGGGCCCCGCGTGCCGTGACACTGTCCCCCGGGGTGCCCACGTGTAGAGCCGACTGCCACACCCCTCAGCCCTCCTCCCACCCCTCCTGTACCCTCACCCACCTTCCTCCAGATCCTTACCTCACAGGCCTACACCTCACAGTATCCTCTCCTCCACGTCCTGTACACAGTCTGTATGGAGGGTATACGTCCACAGTTGTTTACATCAGGGGTGAGGGTAGGAGTAGGCTCTATGAGGGACTACTACGTTCTACTGACGGCTGGCTGCAGAAATGTCGTCTGCTGCTGAAACTGGCTCAGAGCGAGGCTTCCGCCGCCGCTCCCAGAGGGCGCCACGAGCTGGCGGCAGCGTCTCCGTGAACAGCTGATTCAGAGGCATGCAGCTCGAGCAACTAAGAGAAGATCATTTAGGCCTACTGTGCACGTCCCCCGTGCCCATTAGCCTGTATTTAAGCGCCAAGGTCTTTCCATATAATAGCCGGTCTTGAAAAAGTGCCGGATTAGGGGGCGTCCATAAACGACATCGTGCTATTTAGATCATATTCTACGCCATCCCTTCTTTCGGGACGTGTTCCCCCCGGCCATATGGCGTCATTTAGGGACTACCCCAGAGAAGTAATGAAATTGGTGGATGCATGTTGCACCATAACCATAGAACAACTCTAGCAATGTAGCCAGGCATGTAGCATAGTTTTCCATCATCCCTGTAAAGTTGATTAGGAAAGATCATTGAGATACATGGGTTGAGCAAACAAAACCGTAATATTAGCTAATATTGAAATATTCAAACGATCCTCGCGCCGCCCTAGCGTCCTTTACGCAATAAAGGGTTATATGTAGGCAGGTTTCATTGTAGCTATTTATTAAAGCGTACTTATCGAAATCTTAATGTTCAAGGCCAGTTTTATAATAGAGTTTTGGTATAGTTTTGGCTCATTTGATACTGGCTGAAAATTCACGCCGAGTCTGTGAGTTTGAGCAATATGGACCTGACTGAAGTACCACTGTGGCGCCATCATGTGGATTGTCGTCAAAACGCACGTGTCCATTGGAAAATCTGTGCAGCGCGCCAACATCCTTCTCGCGAAAATCCTTCAGATCGCGCCATTTCCAGCCAACCAAGCAATCATTTCCACTCAAATTACACTAACTGGATAAATATTACAAGCACTCTCCATCCTGACACGTGCTCCCGGGCTCATTACGCCCCGACGTCGCCCTGGGATTACCGCGTCGAAAGTCGTCTGCCCCCAAAAGCGCGCCAAAATAGGTGTCCAGATGGCGGGAAACAAAGCGGCACGGGCCGGGGCCGCCTGGGGACCGAGCCGGGGGTGGGGGAGACCCAGAATGACCAACCCACTCTCCATAGGCACGTTAATAACCTATTGTCTGCTGTAAAGGCATTCCTTTTGATGGGTTTTGAAATCCTTTGTTTCTGAGTGAAGGTTCAGTGGAGTGGTAACTTGAAACCGCGGGGTGCCACAACAAGAACAACATGCCACGACATGGAGTGTGTTCGTGTTGTCTAAATAACACCTGTGAGGGTCTAGGCAGCCATATGCTACGTGTTTGTCATGATTATGATGGCGTGATTGATGTGAAATAAGGGGATAACAGGTTTTTCCATATGATCATGGATGGTGGTGAAGCCCGTGGTGAAGATGGCATAAAGGTCCACGATTCGACTGTGATATTATGATATACCCTACAAAGGTATACATTGTGTGCGATTTAATCACTATCAAATGTGTCACACATATTACATGTATAATGTTTATAGTTTGAATCTTTATGGGCCGAATACTTTTAAAACTACAGGAGGAATAGAAAAATAGTGACAAGGTACATGGAAATTTCTTAAGATCTAATGCACTACCGCTTTGTGTGCCCTTTGTCGTCATGATCTATGAATACAACCCTAGGGTCGACATGATGATTGAATGCAATACTATATATAGTAAGTTACACGCCAAGGCTGCATTTATGCATCATGACGACTTTAAAAGGGTCATAATGCATTAATATACCAGGCAGCCCATTTTACAGCCTACCCACGTAGGACCTTCCGTCTCCAAGTCGCTCAATGTGGAGGCAGACAAACGCCAAAGACAATGTAGGAAATTATCAGTTTCCTCACGTTCCCTCTTCCCGTCGTCCCCTCTGTCGCCAATCAAGCAGGAAATGACGTCACTGAGATCATGACGAGGCACAAAGAGGTCAACGGGACTCGAGGTGACCACCATTAAATGGTCTCAGGTGGTCGGCTATTGTTCTCGTGGTTTCTCGCAGTATCCCGCGATTTCTCGCGCCGTTGTCGTCTGCTGCCTGGACGTGATCCATCACGTGACGTCACGTCCTATTGTTTTGATGACGTGCTTTCGGCACTGACGGGGGGGGGGGGGGGGGGGAGATAGGGCGGCGATTAGCTCATGTAAATGAGTGGTAATCAAGTTTTGATATGACGATTAAATCGTTGCAGATGAGAAGCCCAGATTTGGATGAGGCCGGGGATGGAAGAGTTGGGGTGTGGGGAGGAGGTGAGTGAAGGGTGACATCAGTGAATGGTTAAAAGAGAATACAAAAATAAACTGGACCGGTGTATATCTGCTATCGAAATAGGTGTAATAATGTAACCTATATTTTCCTTCATGTTCATATCTATTCATATAGCGGAGAATGGTGAATGATAAGTGGGTTCCCCTCACATTAACTCTTGACATCACATTAACACTTGGCCTTTTCCACACAAAAGGAGTTACCTCACGACCCCGTGTTCAGCTGGTTTCAAAACCAAAAATACCCCCTTTTATACTGTAGATCTACAGGGTCCTGTTTCTCCACAAATTTGCGGAGGTCCACAAATATATTATGGAGCTCCACAAAGATATACGGATGTCCGCAAATATATACGGAGGTCCGTATTTGTATGCTTAAGTACCAAAAAGACATATTTGCGGAGCTCCATAAATATATGGAGAGTGTATTTACGGACATCCACAAATTTACGGACATCCGCAAATTTGTGGAGAAACAGCATCCAGTGCAAATAAATGTATAACTCACTGTGCAGCTACAGTTACTTCTGACAGTGCAAGCCATCTGAGAAAATGAATGTGCATATTTGTACCTAGTAATGACCTCTACCGGGACGATTCCTCGCGATGCTGCAAGAAGTAACGAAAGAAGAACAAGCAAAAAAAGAAGTCAGAAATATTACAAGAAATCCTTTCTGGACAATCATGGGCAATATATCTAGTGTCGGCCTCGCCATCCCAATGACTACACTAGGTGGCAACACCAGCGCTGCTCAGGTACCTGAATGCATTCTGCACCAGAGGGCGTGATCAGATGGCGTCTCTGGGGATGCTCTGCGAGGTTTAGCTCTCTATTAGCAGAGGTGTAACTGAAAAGATGCATTTACCCTTTACGCATCGCATAATGCTTTTATGCAATGTGCCCATGCGTTATGATTGGATAAACTACCGCTGCCCTGGCGAGAAGTATGTTGCCCGTGCTGCATTGAGCATAACGCCCTCCATGTCATGAACGCTGATTAACGTTCACTGATAGCAATATCCAATCTGGTTTTAATGTAGTTCTTGCCATTCCACATTGGTTCATCTTTCAGGACTACTATTTATGTCTTTTACATAAGGAAATATATACTTTTTACAACGAAATTGAATGAAAGAGGTAAATCTAGTAATATAAAACACAGCTATGAAAAGTTGAAACACAGGTTATTTTGTTTAATAGTATTATTCAGATCTCTCAATCAATTCATACATAGTCTAATATTTGTCTGTTGAAGACCTGAGGTATACTTTGTCCAGAGTTTAAACACATGTTAGTATGCATGACATTATAATACAGTATATCGAGAATGAGATTATAAGTAATTGGTGTGAATATATGTATATATGTCAATTGCCATAAATATGTACACATGATATCTTGAGTTATGGGAACGAATCTCGTAATGTATGGTGAGGAACATGAGCAATACGAGTAGTGCGTCTAAGATTCTATATACATGCAGTAATGTACAAAAGTTACTTGAATATAACAGCTGGCCCTGAAAATATATGCTGTCCCATATCCCACTGCCAGAAATGTGTGATAATTTGCTCTCAAAGACTTGCTGTTTATCAGCAAGATGTTGGCGACTTGTTATAAGTTAGCTTCATCTTCATAGTTCATTGCGTGGCAAGCTTCGTAAATGTGCATTAAACACTAAAAGAACAGTGCCACTAAAACATTTGCAGCCAAACATAATATATCTACTACCATAATGATACTCGTCTGAAATATCAGGCTCATGATGAGTTATCAGCCTCGCCCAGACGGCTCTACTGATAATACACCATTCACAAACTCATCTGATTAAAATAGTTGTATGCATGTAGATATTGGGACTCCTTCATGTTGTTGTGTATAAATAATCCGCTCTGGGGTCGATCGTGAGGTCCCAGATTCAAGTCTATTTCAAGCCAAATTACAAATTCACCACCACTGCATAATAGTATTATGATGCATGTTAGATATGAGACAGATGAACAGTATGTGAGTCCTGTAGATGTGTGGTACTGTCAGATACATCAATGTGTACTGCTATAGAGTCAGATGTGTGATAGATGCTGCTGACAGAGCTATATGGTGGGGGTGGTATGTCCATCAGAACCCCTCCCTGCTCCTTAAACACTGCAGGTACAGGGTACCCTAGGGCCTCCTCATACCCTGGAGGAGCTGTCTCTTTGAGGACCTCTGCCATGTGAGCTGCTCCAGCATCTGCCCCTCTTGCCCCTGCTACGGTATCCTTAATCAACTTTGACCACCTCCGACATGTGCAGAAGATGAGTATGTTCATGATGATAATCGCAATGACTATGATTGCAGGAATTACTACCTGAAGAAGGATGTCATCCATGGTGGAAGCTATATGGGAGTGAGAGGTGTGTGGTGGACTTCAGGTCTCAGGTCTGTCCCTGTAGATGAAGGAGGAAATCTTGGTTTTAGCATGGATGATAGAAGAAAACGCATTATGACAAATTGTAACTTGTCCAATAACTCGCCAGCTTTGCATTGGTGAATCATACTGGTCAATCCTCCGCACTGATGCTACGCTAAAGGGTAAACTATATGAATTCACCATTGGCATATCTTTCACCAACGGCATTGATATAATTATTTATGCAATCTATAGATAAACTGAAATAAGGTTGTATTGTATTATTTCTTTGCCAATGACAGCTTTATGACGTCTATAATATAAATACGACATTTTACCTACCAGAAGTCTATATTTGCCTAGTGCTCAGCTGGTGCTCGTCTCACACCGCTCCTTATCTATCTCACCGCGTGTACTACCCGTCTCTGACAGCATTCTACTATGCTCGAGATATTTAAACAAGTCCCATTGCCACACTTTCCAGAACGAGCAGACTCATAATATCGTATCTCGACTCAACCCCAACATGTAAGTGGTATTCTGTACTCTCTTAACCGCATCACACACACCTGATTAACATTTAGAATGGAATTGTCAATGTGTGTTGTGTGCTAAAGTTAGGATGGATCTTCTTATCTTGATACTAGAATTTCCGATGGCCCAATGTTAGAATATTAATACAAATGTACCAATATTCGAAGTAACCAGGTAATTTCACCCAGATCCGGACACCGATTTCACCAAGAGTAAGACACTAATTTCAAAGCATTTATGAGTATATGAGTCAAAACTAGGGTACATACTTCTTTGAAAAATACAAATATCATGCAAAAGACATAGTGCTTTGATACAGGAAAATATAAGAAGGTGGTATTTACCTGATATAAAATGTCAACATAATATATTAAATCTGCATATAAATCGAATAGGTCTGATCTTGAATACTAAACTATTTTATACCAAATGTCTCATAACACAATGAAGGAAATTCCGATCAAATATATATATGTATAACTTATAATGTCATTGTCCGTGACATTCACATTCGGGCAAAACACTCTGTCACCGAAATTAATTTTTATTCAATGTTTCAAAAACTCTTCAGTACCAAGGTGATCCAGTCGACCAAAATTTAATGACACGCTTGTAAAGTTGTTTGACGTCCTCAGTATCTGTTTAAAACGTCTACCTCCATGCTCATCCTTATCATAGTGAAAGACAGTAGTTCCTTCCATATTTCAATAACTAACGGTGAAGAAGGGTGTCTTCCATTTCCACCTTTATGCAGCCAAGTAAACAATGTACAAAGGTATCTACATAATGATAAAGAAATGTCATGTTCCTCCTGGACACGAACGTTCAAAAGTGTTAATACACCCTAACTACCAATTTTGATGATGAACATGGTGCAGGGATTGAAAGCTGCCAAAAGAACATATGTCTCCCTCCCCACACCTGTAGATTGTCTTCGATTAGGGCATCCATGCACTGAGGTCATACCCAGAATAAGTAACATCTTCCTGGTTCAGACAATGGTGTCTATGTCCCGCCTAACTCTTTAAGGCCGACAGTGTGCATTACTAGGGCATGCAATTTTTTTGTGATTTTTTTGCATGAAAGCAGCTAGCCCTGGCGAGTGACCTGGCAGCGTGCTTTGAAGCATGACGCGCTGCAGGATCGGAATGTGTCCGCGTGATGCATTAATGATGCATGAATGACATCATTTATGCATTATGACACCCAATGATAAGCACATTAATGCCCTATGCGGCCCGGGCCCAAAATGCCTTGAGATGGAAAAGGAAATCATGCATCATTTCTTAAATGTTTGGAAATAGTTGAAAGAACATGTGTCTTTAGAAAAGGGTTATTATTTAAAAATAGGGCGATTAATTGAATTGAAGAGAGGTGCAATTTCTTGCAAGAGGAGTCCAAATTGTCTAATGTGGCATACTAGGAAGCAAATAAGATCATATGCACTGTCATTCTGAGATAAATGTTCCATGTTACTTGGGGTGAGCCAGCGGGGGGGGGGGGGTTGAGGAGTGCTAAACAGGAGTGGCCATGATAAACAATATCGATAACATGTTCATGATATTGACTGTTTGTGCATACTTGTTTTATCAAATGGACAATCTATCATTGTTCCCTCGTGTGCTGTGTTTTGGTGTGTAAACATTTTAAGGGTATAAGAAATTATAATTATTTCCGTTGCCATTTTCTTCAGAATCAAAATAAATCGGGTTAGTTGAGTGATTATATATAATGTGTACATGTATGATTATTATCAGATATACCATTTCCACAGGATTGATAAGAGTTTCTCTCAATATGTATGCGTCTAATAGAAATGTTTTTGTCAAATAATATAGATCTGTACGGAGCTGTTGATGTATGTCAATGTACCTATATAGAGCTACCACAATGATTTTAACAAATAATTCAAAAGTTCATCTAACATCCTGTTTATAAAATATTATGTCACAACGATGTTATTATTAACCCTTTAGGGACCGCATAATGTTTTAATGCACCATCCCCGTGTGTCACATCGTGGATGGATACAGCCCTGGTAAGCGGTCCTAACGAGTAACTCCCCAGTGGTGCAATCACCAACAAGGGACTAACTGAGAAAAGATGCTGCAGAGTCTTAAAACACTGGCCCCTAGTTTTCTGACAAACATCTAGAAAGTATATCTCCCATAGTCTATAGCTTAAAGCACATCTCACATAGCCTTACAACGCTACCCCTGATTCTATGAGACATCTCTGTATCTCTGATGCTTAAAACTACTGGTCTAAAATGCCAATGGATTCGTTTATGGCACAAGTCTAACAGAGAAAATGAAAGAAAGAAAGAAAGAAAGAAAGAAAGAAAGAAAGAAAGAAAGAAAGAAAGAAAGAAAGAGAGAAAGAAAGAGAAAAGGGGGTTGCGGGGCTATGCGAGATACCCTTTTTGTCAAAGGCACCTTTTTTCAGTTAATTCCAACATGGGTACAGTCAAGGCTCATGCCGACCCTACACTGATACTCTTTATAAAAGTAGCTTCGTAAGAAAAAAACTTAGTCAGTAGCACCCAACCTAGTCAGTCATTTGTTGGCTCCATATACGCCCAGTCCAGGTTGGTCAGGCCAGTCAATATTGATTAACCCACCGTAGTCTTTTCATTTCTAGGAATGATTAGTCCTGAGTATCAGGGTTAGTCATTTCATCCAACTTAGTAACATGACTAACCAAGTTAGTCAACATTATACCCCCCCCCCAGCTCCATAATGAAAGGGTCCCCAATAAAAGCCCATATCAATACCCCACCCCAAACAAATATTTGCTTTAGGATGCCCCTGGTTTATCTGTATAGTTTGAAGCAGTTACATTAATATCATACTTCAGAATGGACCTTTTTTGTGGTGCTAGAAATCGCTGACAAATGTTGTTGACGAAAATATGAAGAAAAAAGAAATGAGGTACATCTAGGTTCTTATCAGTGTATAGAGGAGAGGTCCCATGACTCTCATGTTGTGGGTCCTCCTTGACCGTGTTATGACATGGTTCACCTGGGTACATAGCTATTAAAAATGATATTATGAATCGTTATCAGAACCTGCTTAGACGTTATTGACGTGTTTCGTAAGGTTTGAAATAATGTTATCAGTAGTGAGCAGGCATTCAGGGTAATACCAGGTTTGAGGCCGTTATCGATTGTAATAAACAAGTAAGATAACAGGAATATACATGTGTGTGGTAGGTACGAAGTGGCTCTGTGTGATTTAGGGTCATTAGGCCAAATAAAAAAAAAGTTTTGTTTCAGGTAACATGGGAAGAAACTCTAGGGTCGGTAGGTCGGATTTTTTTTTTTTTTACTTTTTTTTTTTTTTACTTCCCCTCTAAAATTGACCCAAAAAAGTGTAAAAATGCGGAGATTTTTTTCCAAAATTTTGTAAACCTAAAATGAACCCTAAAAAGATAAAAAATATAAATATTTCTTCAATATTGCATAAAAAAAACGTAGGGTCGGCCCTGTTTAGATAGGGTCGGTCGGGTGACCTGAAACAAACCTTCTTTTTTTTTGGCCTAGGTAGCTGTTGATAGCTGCCTGGAATTTGACTGTTTTGAGGTATGAAGTGTCCCAGGGAGAACTGGGACATTTTTCGAGGAGAACTGTGACCCCACTGTGTGAGAACTGGGACACCCATGGATCATATGACTGTATGTACATACAAGCTTCATCTATACATAATAGGTCTGAGTAGGGCACATTTATGACATGGCTAAAATATATTTACCACAGTATTGTTATGATACAACGTGCTCACTGTAGGGCAAAAAAAGTGGTTAATCATGAAACAAATATACCTCGGATCGTACCGGTATATCATGCAATCAGCATGAATATTCTTATGACATTTTCCTTAAAAATCTCAACCTGGGGAGAAATGGGACACCACGAATGAAGATTCAGTGTGTTTATATTTTTCCCCTGAACAAGATTAATAACTAATACAAAATTAGATATAGGAGAGCACACTTGCCCCCTTCTACCGTAAAGCCCAAACAAATGATATTATATACAACAATGTACAACCCTGATCTGCTGATTGCGCCCACCGCCTACTGGGTCTTGTGCAGCCAATTGGGCCATACACATTTTCATATACATTTGGCCGCATAGATTCATATAAACAACTGGATACTAGTTTTAGCAAATACACTTTGCAGGTCCTTGCACGTTTATGCATGCGAGGTATAACTCTCCTAATGCCAAACCAACGCTCCCAGTGTTGTAAAAGTGATTTTGTGTTAAATGTAACAGTATTTGATTCAAAATTGAATATATTAGATTTTCCGAGAAGAGTAATAATTAAACTATCACGAGCCACTTTCCTTGGGTTATTTGACGCGATTACTTTGAGCGGATTTGTGCAGACCCGAGAGACTAGTTTCACTTCGATGGAAGGGAATCATTATATAATGTATGTACATGTAAGGTTTGCTGTGTCTTAAGCAGCCAACTCCTGAGGTGGGTCACTAGAAAGAACACACATTGCGTATACATTGGATTACAAAACAGTCTACCAAACACAGCAGCAGCTAGTGGAACATTCTATACATCGGTGTATGCCATATCACAGGTACTGGGTTATATGAGGGACACTATCTGTAAGTATACAGTATTTTCTTTTTATGATAGATACATGTGTCTCAAAAGGGCGAAATAGTATCAACATACTATAGTTATGTTACTATCTTGCAACCTTTCAGGCTAGATAGTCTCAAAACACTTAGACAGTCTCAAAATATTGCTTCGGCTAGAAGGTCTCAAAATTGTAAGATAGTCCCAACATTTTTCTTTTTTCCCTTGACAATCTCGCAACCCTCCGGCTACTAGTAGATACACTGTAAAAACAGTGTTTAGATGATAAATGCACATGTTCAGCGGCTAAACACTTTTCTAAACACTACCTTGTCCCACATTTTGAGACACCTTTTTCCATCTAAACATGTTTAATTCTAAACATGTTTAGATAAAACATGTTTAGTGTGCAAAGTGTTTAGATCTGGTATGTGTTTACAATTATAGATTTTAGACCAAGGAAGGGTTTAGATATATAATGTGTAGATTTATAGAGTGTTTACATCTGTAGTGTTTAGAATTATTAGGCATTTAGATAAATAGCATTTAGACATGGTAGGTGTTCAGTTACATGGTGTTAAGGTAAGTTGATCGTAATTTGCATATTAGAATATATTATCAGTCCAATCTATAGATCATCTTATATTCAGAAAGATATTGTTTTATAACACTTTTGTAGAGTGTCATCACATATGTTACATAGAATCAATACTTAATAACTGTGAAATGTGTACAACAGAATGGTGGAGAGAATATTGCTATATACTTTCTTATATCCCACAGAACAGGTGTCCCTAGTGATTATAGCTTTTCTGCACATAGTCTAAACCCCAAATCATAAAATTACTCTCTTTATAATAATAGCCATATGTTCCCATATCTAAATCACTCAAATGATGTGATTCTTTGTATGCTTTTGTATGTTTATTCAAGGATCAGCTTATAAATGGGAGGGGAAAGTCCATCCAATGACTTAAATGCCACCTGGTGGGATAAAATTATGTTTAATATCTAAACACTTAAACATGTTTAGGTGTTTAGATGTTTAGATTAGATGTGTGTAAGTCTAAACTGATAAAGTGTTTAGCATGCTTATAATGTATTTGGTAAGCGTTTAAACAACTATACCAATCATGACAAACAGACACATGATCAGCCACATTTTCTTGTTTATAAACTGTGCCTCTGATATAGCCAGGGGTTTACACTTGATTAATTACCACTTTTCTGGTTATAATTCTGCTTGTAATTGGAATACTTATATCATTTCTGCAGATTTTCTGAACTATAGAGAGATACATTGTACTTTGGAATTCGAATTAAAATTTCAGTCCAATAGGTTATAAAAAAAACTGCTAAGCTAATTGGAATAATGAGACTAATATGATTGCTATACTAGAGAAAATGTGTTTCATGCACGATTTGGTATCTAAACACCTCATTGTTTAAATGCTGAACAGGTGGTAGATATATGTTTAAAGCCCAAACACAAAGAAAGCATATGTTTAAATAGTAAACACCCATCTGCATAAGTGTTTACTTTCTAAATGTCTAAACACATGCATGTCTTCAGTGTTTAGGCATTTAGAAATGATGTGTTTAACATACAAAATGTCTGTTTAGATTTCTTAAGTGTGCACAGATTAAAC
Source organism: Harmothoe impar (assembly GCA_947462335.1). NCBI lineage: Eukaryota > Metazoa > Annelida > Polychaeta > Phyllodocida > Polynoidae > Harmothoe > Harmothoe impar. The sequence goes on from OX381720.1 coordinate 33,830,928, forward strand.
ATTTTTAGCTTTTTTGGTGTTCAAAGTTAAACACAGTTTTTACAGTGTAGTCTCTAATTTGAACATTGATTTTCACTCTTTGGGAGACATATTTGCCCTCTGAGTATCCCCAAACGCAATTTGGCATTGTTAGAGTTATGATCGGATAAAATCTGTTGTTCTACTCCTAAAATCATGTTCCAGTGAACGGTATGTATCAAGACAACAGCCACACAGCATTGATCCCTGGGGCCCATGAGTATGTGTTTTAAAAGTGGGAGCCCAGATGGACCAGCCCAGATGGGCCAGCCCAGGAAAACCTTTTTTCATAAATATTTCAAAACTTGCTGACATCTGATTTTCCTCCAGAAATCACCATTTATTGTACATTATTATAGTTTGTACTAAAGTGGAATAATTCTGCGCTCAGGCTAGGCACTATGAATCTGGGCTGACCCATCTGGGCTTCCAGTTATGGCCATGGACAAAAGGGACTATAATCCAGATATGGACTAATCGGCTTGCCTAAGTAACAATACATTGTGGGTCCCACTAAGCAATGTTAACTGGGATTAAGCCTACCGATTGGTGACATTCAACTCTGAAGAGATTACAGTCTGACTTGTATTTACGTAGTAGTTATACAACAGCTAAAGCTCTTTATGCATTATATTGGTGTCAGTCAAGGCTGACCACGAGTCGCAGACAGTGTACTCAGTCACAACATTGTTCAGTGGCGTAGGAGAAGGGGGGGAGGGGGGCAAGGGGGGCCCGCCCCCCCCCCAATCACTGAGGAGGGGGGCCCGAATATGTTTGCCCCCCCCCCAAAAAAAAATAAAAAAAATTGTCAAGACCTGTAATATAAAACACACAATTTTCAAACCTTTCCTCTCCCGCATACAATCTAATATAAGTGCGTATATGATACGTCATGCAAAAAAATCGATACTTAAAGTTGCTTGGAGTGGAGCCCCCAGGGCCCTCCCAATAAAGATTTGCTTCCTACGCCTCACAATATAATGCATACAAAGTTAAAGTAGTGGTTTAACTGATTTATGCCACACCCATGGTGATTGCTTTGTACGTGTACTACAGACAGGCAGTTTATTTCATTCTGACAGCCAAGTGTGGTATAACTATGGAGTAGGCAGTCACTTTGAACATAGCCAATACCTTATTTCCCCTTTTCTTTGATGAATTTTCAATGGATACTTTCAGCTTCTCTTTTTTTGCAAATATAGTTCATGTACATCCAATTTTACATTTCCGTATATAAACACTGATTGGGAAGGATGAATTAATCAACGTTATCTCTTCTTTTCCAGGTTGATAATGCGTGCAATTCAGATAAAGACGGGCAGAATACTCCTTCTGTTACCAGCCATTTTGGTGCTGATCCTTATGGTGATGTACCTCCTTCCCTCTTCACCACCAGAACATGACATTCCACAGCAGCCCATAGCCATTACTGAAGCTGACCCCTTCAAGGGGCTCCAAACTAAAATGGTCGACATTAAAATACCACAGGAGGATGAAGCCAGAATGGTAGCCTTTGACAGAAGCAATCCTGACAATAATGGCGCCTACTGTGCTGCAGCATGTCCGACTTGTGGCGTCTACAAGATGGCGTACGAAAAGGAGAACAGCTTCCGCTGTATGTACCTCGACTTCAACCTACCTTTTCAGATCCCTTACTGCGTGGAAGAGAACATCGAGGAGGATGAGGTTAGCCTAAGGAACATATTAACTTCCCAAGCGCCACAGGTTAGAGCTTTTATCGAGGCTCTTAATAAGGACCCTTACATGCATGTCATCGATTTGGGACTGCAACCCGGCCTCTGGGCACTTACCGCCGCACTGATGAGACGCAATGTGATCGTAGTGGACGTTTATGACTTATCGTTACGAAAATTAAAGATGGCGGCCAGTATTGGCAATGTCAAGGACAAATTGCTGGTCCTGAAGAACTTTGTGGATGGTCAACATGAGGTTGTTGATGGTCCAACGAACTCCCTCATTCTTAACGACCTTGTCAATGTCTCTGATGGGTTTCTCAGCAGGGCCTTCCTGTTTCTGGAGATCAAGAATAAGGCCCATCATGTTTTCCAACAAAACAACTTTGAGCTCTTCAGTAAACTGTACATAAAGTACATCGTGATCAGGTTCGCAGACCTTAGAGTTCTGTGTAACAAGAGACACCAGGGACCAGACTCGGACCATGTTTCTCAGATGATTGGTGGTCTTCTCATGCGTCACTACGTCCCTCATGAGTTTATCCCAGATGGCAAAGAGTTGAACCCCACCAGGTGTGCCAGTTGGCCGGAAGACGTTCTTTGGGTGCATGTCTCTGCGCCTTTACCGGCCTCAAAAGTGAAAGCCGACGTGAAATCACCCCGAGTTCCAAAAATGGGCATGAGCAAAAAGTTCCCGAAAAGACCAATTCGTACTTATAGCTCTCCAAAAGCTAACGGTACTGTTCTTGCGTAGACGTAGGCGTTGGCGTAGGAAACAGTTTATATTGGGGCTCAAAGATATCGATTGAGAAGGCTTTATGATTTTACATAGGATCATAATTATATGGAGAGAAAAAAATGAATGGTCAGATACGGGAACGTTCACAAATGACGTCACCTGCCAGGGGGTGGGTGGGTCTAGTGATGAAAAGAGACATGGGGGTGGGGGAGGGGGGGCTTAGGGTCTGTGTGACATCACCTTTTTAAGTCCATACATATCTAAGAATAAAGACAGCAATCTGCAGCATGGATAAAAATTAAAAGAAAACAACTAATTAGGATAAGGGAATTCCCCTGATGTGATCCATATCAGTATTAAAACTGATGTCAATGATAGTAGCTATCTAGCTGGAGTGGCAACTAATTGTAATGCAAGTGCAAATGGTGACTAGTTTGAACTGGTGACATATTTGACCGGCACGTTTGACCAGCATTTGTGCGTCAACTCCTAAACAGTGACAGTAATCTAACACTATACAACTATGTATCAAAGACTAGGATGATTTCAAATTTGGGGCTATTGTGAAGTTGCCCGTCAAATATGTTGACTGGTCAAAAACGTCACCCGGTCAAATACATCACCATTTGCACCTGCATCACTTGCATGAGACAGTGACAGATATCAGCGAAGAGAATTTAGAGGCTATTCAGGTTTTAGTATGTACTTTTATGAATGATTAGAATGTACCATCTGAAAATGACCCTAAGAAGGGTGACGTCATTTGTGAATGTTCCCTACTTAGTAGTTATATGACGAGTACCAAGCTTTCATAAAACTCTGCTTCCTCAGTAATCACACTAAGTACCCAATCACGTTTGAAATACATTTTTGTTTAAGGCAGAGAAACTGTTTTCTTTACTATGGCACACGCCGTTAATAAATGGAAATTCTGAACCATGGGTTTGAGTGTATATCCTCTATGATGGACCAGAGCACTACTTCCCTAGTATGTCTGTCTGAAATAGCTTTTGAATGAAGTAACTTTATAATCTAATGCTAGTTGACTTCATATATACTTTCAAACAGCTTGATATAAACTAATTGTTGTTATGTATATAGTTATACTGTGTCACTGATGTAAGGGGATGTATATTATGATGAACACTTACATGCTAATACCAAATGCAGAGGTTAGAATTGTTGCATTTTGTTAACATTATGCTGTAGTGCTGGCTACCCGGTGAGTTTGTCCAAATGTCCGATCTGTGCACACCCATTGGCTAACTTTTGCTCCATTCTGCTACTACCCAGACAGACGAGTTTGGTATAGTGGGTTGCTGGCATATCTGTTTCGTTTGTATGCTTGTATGTCTCTAGGCTAATATAACACCCTATTTCTCACACACCCTAGCTGAACCGTGTTTGTTATCATTTCATTAGATCATTATTCTCCTGTAGAGGAAAACAGTGTTGACCCTCCCCAAGGCTTCTGTGTTGTGAGCCTATAACAACAGAGGGCATTGTTACACACACATACTAATCTAGTTCCTGATGATGCCGCGATGGGGCAGCAGTGCTGCAAACCCAGTGTCCTGATGCCATTCTGTAGTAGAGAGATGGCATTACCCACTGAGGTCAAATACCTCCTGGTACAGATACAGCCATCTTTATCTACCAATAGATTTGAGCTCAGACCAAAAATGTTAGGAGGATGGTACTTTTGCTTAGATTTGAACCCACGTACAGCTCTGTATGGATACGGCCATCTTTATTTGCTTAGTGGATAATGTTACTGTTAGTTAATTTATGCAGTTGGATTTGAGTCTAGACCAAGAAAGTGTTATGAGAGTGATGCCTCTGACAGAGATTTGAACCCTGCAGAGAGGGCTTCTGATTACTCCAACTGCTGCAGAATGCCTCATCCCTTCCCCCATCCCACCACTGTCTGTGCTGCTATTCATTGCCATAGCCCGCTGGCTGCAGCACACAGATCGCCATTACATCGTCCTGACAGCTGGGAGAGTGTTTTTCGAGAGGATAGAGTCGCCCAGACTGCTAGACACTACTGTCTCCTACTCTACCCAGACACTCAGACAAGATGTTCCGCACGTAAGAATGAATGGCAGTGATTGGGTGGAATATTATGCTTAATAATTGTTACAGGTGTATTGATGATAATTATATATTCATAATTCACACCAGTAGTGCTAATTATTATGGGATTATGGAGTAAGGGAGGAGAATCAATGGTTATTTTGGATGCATGAATGCTGTGACGTGATCATTTTCTATGATAGTTACTTCTACTGCATACGTATTGCAACGGGCAACTAGCGCAATCTGAAATATTTCATCTTTATTGCTACTTGAAGGTTACAGGAAAAAAAATCGCATACACATAACATAACATATATCGGGCGTGAAACAGGAAGGCTGAAGTGAGGAGCTCAAACGCACACAAAAGAATCTCCCCCCCCCCCCCCAACCGAGAACTCCCCCTCCCCCAACCTCTGCAATATAAAGAGTATTCCTACACCCCTTCTTGCTCCTTTCCAATAGTAACTGGTGGTGTGCCTCTCAATGTTAGCATCCAGCGGCATGTATGTGGGTCACCTTTTTTTATGTTATACAGATAAACAGGTGTGTTTTTGTTGCGGCTGTGCACTAGACTAGTCCACAACTAACGAACTTTGAACGATTTATCACTCTGTTTATATCCAGACAGGTTGAATTGAATTTAGTATTTAGTGACAATATTGACATTCTGGAAGGGGAGGTGGCGGAAAATATATTTATATCCTGTGGAGGGATCAGAACTACCAAACCATTTTGCCCTGTCCAAACCCAACCTCAGCCCGAATCAGGTAGTCCGGTTTGAAACCCATCTGAGCCCAAATTACCGGTAGGCAGCCTTGTTTAAAGCCTATCATGCAGGTTAAAACCTGAATGATTTTGTGTAAGCGTATCTCTCCAAATTAACACTCAATGATACATTTAACTCTCTGTGGCCGACCCCCCCCCCCCCATTAACTATAGTTGATGCCATGAACGGCCGAGGATCGACTATAGTTGACATAACTCAATGGGGTTTAGTAAATGCTCGGCACAGGGAGAGTTTCTGTCAAAATGTCTCGCCCCCACAGCTGGTGCATAATATTTTTGGTCGGCCTTAATGGGTTAATTTGTACCTGTACTGCAAATGTGAATTATGATACAAAACACATAGCAATCTCAGACCCTGTCTGAGAATAGGCGAATTGGAGTCACTGGGTGGTGACATAGTTGCAGGGGCCCTATCCAGTTACCCAGCGGGGAACAAAAACGCTATTGACAGTTCAAACTGTCAATAGTGGAAAATATTTCTGTTATTGACAGTTCACACTGTCAACAGTGGAAATTATTCTTGTTATTGACAGTTCCTTTTTCGAACTGTCAATAGTGGAATATTTCTGTCTTATTGACAGTTCCCACTGACATTGGAGTCAAAAAGTGTTTTTTTTTGCAAAAATGTTTTTTTCACCAAAATCGGTTTTGCCCTCAAAATTGGTTTTTTCCCCCAAAATCGGTTTTGCCCCATAATCGGCTTTGCCCCAAAATCGGTTTTGACCCCAAAATCGGTTTTGACCCCAAAATCGGTTCTGGACCCAAATTGGTTTTGCCCTCAAAATCGGTTTTGTCCCAAAAATCGAGGTTTGCACTGAAAATTGGTTTTGCCCCCAAAATCGGTTTTGGACCCGAAAAAGAGGTTAACTCGATTTTCCACCAAAAATCGATTTTTCCACCAAAATCGATTTTTCCACCAAAATCGATTTTTCCACCAAAATCGAACTTTCCACCAAAATCGGACTTTCCACCAAAATCGAACTTTCCACCAAAATCGAACTTTCCACCAAAATCGAACTTTCCACCAAAATCGAACTTTCCACCAAAATCGAACTTTCCACCAAAATCGACCTTTCCACCAAAATCGAACTTTCCACCAAAATCGAATTCAGGGTTATGAGGAATATGACAGTAATGATAAGGAACTGTCAATAAGAGAGGAAATTCCCACTATTGACAGTTCTGTGGAGAACTGTCAATAACGGTATAATTTACCACTATTGACAGTTTGAACTGTCAATAAGAGAAAAATATCCCACTATTGACAGTCTGAACTGTCAATAAGAGGAAAGTTTTCCACTACTGACAGTTTGAACTGTCAATAGCTAAATCAAGGAGGGCCGGCTATTGACAGTGCAAACTGTCAATAGCGGAAAACTTTCCTCTTATTGACAGTTCAGACTGTCAATAGTGGGATATTTTTCTCTTATTGACAGTTCAAACTGTCAATACCAGGATATTATTCCCTTATTGACAGTTCACACTGGCAATAAGAGATTCATTTTCTCTTATTGACAGTTCCTTTTTGGAAGTGTCAATAAGAGAATCTTTTTTTCCTTATTGACAATTTGAACTGTCAATAAGGGAATTATATCCTGGTATTGACAGTTTGAACTGTCAATAAGGGAGTTTTATTCTGTTATTGACAGTTCGAACTGTCAATAGTCACGGCCAGCGGGGAAACAAAGATGGTAGCTCTTATCAAGGATGTTGCCACAGGCCACCACAGGCTGGAGTAGAAAGAGATAGCAGCAGGGTATCAACTATCCTTTTGCTTTTAAGGAGTGTTGTATTAGTAGGGTCTGTTAATGGATTTCGGGGAATCGGCTGGACAAAACTATGAAATTTTGGCTACTGGTGCCTTTTGACCCACTTTTTCAATCTGGACGGGGTGCCAAGGTGAATTTTCATTGGAACCCCCTGAAATCCAAGATGGCCGCCATATTTGGAACATTTTTCAATATTCTACTATAAAATCCTTGTTTATTGACCAAAATAGTTTTGTAATAGCTCAAAATGACTGTATGGATGAGGGCTACCATTTGCGGGAGGCAGTGAATTTTCTTCGCTCATCCGACTGGCCTAGAACACATTAAATTCTAGCTCGTGAACTGTAAGGGTTAGAGACATGGGAGTGGGTGCAAATGAAAGCTAGTCACAAGGGCTAATGAGTTTTTGAGTTTGATAATTCCTTTACAAGTAAAGTCTTTCGATGAGGGCCAAGTTGGTTTGGAGACGCAGCTCCTTAGATCCATCCAATGAACAATATTCATAAGCGGATAAATTCTTAACACTACATATGGGCATCTTGTTGACAAAAGGTGACCGAAATAGGTGGTACATACGCACCCAATGAGAGAACATTTTTGAGTTTATCTGGAATCAAGTCTTATCGAGTGTCAAAAAGTGTTTTTTGGCAGCAATACAGAACACCTTATGCTCATAAATGGCCTCATATGTCAGCAAATACTAGTAAAATTGTGAAGATTAAGCCTGTTTTGGAAATCCATAACAGTCCTCTTTGAAAATAGAACAAAAAAAGAAAATTGACTTTCAGACCCATAAGCCATGTATTGGCATAGATGGTCAAATATGCTCCCCTGTGGCAAGTATACACTATTAGAGATTGAGTAGTGTTTAACCGGCATGATAGGCTTTAAAACTGATCTCACCAAAATGGGGCAGCCCACTTTGAAACCGAATCAGGTAGCCCATATGGAGTCTACATTTGAGCCCACCCATCCGGCAGGCTCAAGATAGTTTCTGGTCGTTTTGCATGATTAGAACAACGTGATTGGCAACTGGCTGAAACCTAGTTATTTGGCCAACCGAAAACCCACATATACTGATTTTTACCACTTTCTACCATTGGCCCCGTGCAGGCTTGCTGCTAGCGTAGTTGCTTCAATCGAAGCACCTTGAATTTGTCTCACCCGGCTCAACCTCGGCTAGATACTAGCTTTTGACGAATCACGCTTTCACTTCTGTTTATGTGAATGTGACGCTTTGTCAATGTGCATCGAGAGGAAGTAACCACTTTAACACACTGTACTTATATTTCAGAGCTAATATCCCAGTTCACGTGCCCTAGATGTATTTTCAGATTACAACAACGTATTACAAAGATATAAAAAACTAAACACATGTGTACAGGCAAGGGGAAAGGGATATCCAACGAAAATGTCAACTTTAAAATTGATATCATGAGCTTTGCAGTGATATATGACACAAGAGGATATCATTTCTAGTTTTTGAGAAAAGGCTATATGAATATGGGTGGGCATTGCCCTATCCAAAAACCCAATAAGCTCTAAGTCCCATAGTTTCCTAGATATCTCTATATAATTAGCATAATTAAAATAATTAGAAAATGATCATACATTTTTATCTTATAGGCTATAGATTTTGATCTAGAAATGATAATTCTATTGTTTTGACCATAATAATTCTCATGAATCATTCTACCAATGAGCTACTTCATTTTCTTTATTTGGAATTAAAATCATGTTTCCATGGCAACACATATCAACAAAGACACACATTTAGGCCCTAAAACGTTCTTTTTACATTCCAAATATGAAAGCTTTTCACCAAAAATAGAATGTTTTGTATAAAACTACTGAATTCTCTAGAAAAAAAAGTACTAAAAAGGAATTATTAGCCTGTTTCTTCCATTTTATGCCATGGTGGAGCCCCCTGGTGGCTAAAAATGGTACTAATCCCGCGGGGATGCCCCTTTCTGCTTGCCTGCTCACACATGTATAAAGTTCCAAATGGTATCAGGCTTAGTTCAATCTATAGCCAGTCACCCATTAAAAGATGGAATGGATTTGATAGGCTGACTTTAAGTTTTAAACTGTTTTATTTGGGTAGAATTCATAATGCAATTATTGATGGGAACCCAACTCTCATACTATACTAGATTTAATGCAACTCTGATTTAATTATTTACCAAAACAAATCGGCCGATAAACCCACTACATTAGTTAATGGCGGACTGGCTTATAACTAATAAATCACAACCATTGGACACACAACAATAGAATAAATCAGTGAGGATATTTGACCTCCAGAACGCAAAGAGCTACGCACTTGCTTTATAGCACAAAGCTCCCAATGCTGGATAATAGTTGACCCGCAAACCTCCCCTCCCCCATCCCCGATGGCACCTCACACATATGCACCGTGATTGTCGACAAATGCTTGACCATTACTGCACGGAAGCTGAGTAGACTACAGTACAGATTACCTCCCATGGGACTCGAGCCAGCCAATTTCCTTTCCGACAGCAACATGGGTGTTTTCTCTTTCATGGGAACAATGTTATAGATACATCTAAATTAGCCTGCTAGATAAAATTTCCAAAATAGGGGTGTAGGAAGAATACCTTTTGTTGGGAGCCAGTGGGGACTAGCCCAACCAGCCTTTAGAATTATTCTATGCAAATGGACGCACATGTCACCTTACCGGATATATAAAAGTAGTTAGGTTTGTAATGGACTCTAAGGCCATCAGAGGAAACGGTCACATACAGTGTAGAAAATGTGTGCCCTATATTAGCTGCACACACAGAAAAGTGAGTCATTGTCGCTAAAACTACCCTCACCTGAGGGTCACAGAAAAGTGAGAGTAATTGTCGCTAAAACTACCCTCACCTGAGGGTCACCTGAGGGTTAGGCATCATCCAATGCCATGTCTTAAATCTGATGATTGCACTTTATATTGGTCTATAATTTCATCCTTGGAGTCTCATCTGGCAGCCTACCTGGGCCTTAGAAGAGCCCTGTAAGGAATGCTGAGTGGGCAGGAACTGAATCAGTTTTGTGTTTTATAATAAAATGTTATATCCCACTAGGTTCAAAGAAGAGGTGACTGGGTCCAGTCCTGAAACTGCAGAGCAGTTTAGTGACAAGATGGACCAGATCATCGTACAAAGTTTCGTGGGAATGTCCATCGAGATCGGCCTAAGGACGGGGCTCTTTGAGGTGATGATGACCTTCAAGGAACCCAAATCTTCAAAAGAAATTGCTGACACCAAGGGGCTTAAAGAAAGGTGATGTTGTGCACACTCCTTTCAATGATTTAACGGGTCTATTGGCAATTATTGAGAATATGCAGATTGTTTAAATACTGAGTTGTTGAAAATACCCTTGTTTTTGATTAAATTTGGCATGACACATAAGGTAATGACATTTACTTGAATAGAATTTGATATGGATCTTTGTAGATACAACCATTATATCCCATATAATAATTATTTGTATTATGAAAACTGGTCATCACTTGAATACATTTTTTTTTATAAATGTCCTTCAAAGAGGAAGGACACACTTAAAAATGCATGCAGGGTTTGAATATGTAATGTGCATTGAGATTCCTTAAATGTATAGGTATGTTCGTGAATGGCTTGGAGCTATGGTTACCAGTGAAATCATTGATATTGATGACGACAAGAAGTACTTTTTCCCTGCACATCGTCATCAGCAGTTCAAGCAGAAGAACAGTATGGTATACTGTACCCCTCTACTGCCCATGTTTGGTGGTGTTATGGGTGACCTTGATGAATGCTTCAAAGCTAAAGGACCAAGAGGTATTGTTATGTATCTTTTATTAAGGCATCCCTAGAGTGTTCAAAACAGGGCTTTGATATTGTAAACCCTGTGAAAGGGAGTCTGGCAGTCATTTAATGTTTTATTGTCAATAGCATCATGACCGCTTTATCAGTCATCTATAATGATGTACCTGCCTTGTTCACCTTGTTAGCCTAAAACACCGTAATTTCTTTGAAAAGGAATCCCCTATGCTCGCTACCCTGGATTCCAAGAATGGAGGCAGTCTTTCACTGAACCACAGGCAGAGTGGAGCAATTTGAGGAAGGAGCTATCACTGGTACCAGGCATTGTGGAGAAACTTGGTAAGATATAGGTTATATTTCTGAAATCCTACTTTGGAAAACATCACAATGCATATTAAATTCAGACAAAACTTAGTCACAGAATTTTGGATCACTAACACTGATTGACCTTTGACCATCCAGATGGTATGCCATAGTTATTGATTTTCTGCAGTAGAAATATCAAGTTCCTTACTTTGCAATAGAAGATAACACCTAGTAGTCAGTTTAATCTGGCAAACTATATAATGTATAATTTGTTTTTGCAGAGGAGGGTATTGACATATGTGACATGGGAACAGGACCAGGGACTATCGCAATAGCTATCGCAGAGCACTTCCCAAAATCAACTGTGTGGGGTTTGGACATCTCGGAGGAGGGCATTGACATGGCCAATAAAGAGACTGAGGAAAAGGGACTTAAGAATACCCAGTTCCATGTACAAGACATCTGTAATATGCCTGAAGACTGGAGCAACAAGTGGGACGTAGTTACTATGTTTGATGTAGCCCATGATGTCCCATATACCACCAAAATGATGGAGGAAGTGGTCAGGGTGCTGAAACCAGGAGGTTATTTCTTGATGATGGATGTTGGTGTTCACACTGAGCATAAGGATAACATCTCACTCCCCCTGTCCCCTTTCATATACACATGCAGTTTGTTCCACTGTATGGCTGTATCATTGAATGAGGAGGGAGGAGAGGGCTGGGGAGCAGCCTGGGGTATAGAAAAGGCAGTTGAACTGCTAAAGAAATCTGGTTTTGTTGATGTTAATGTTGACGAGGGTCTACAGGCTGTCTGCAGAAAGGCTGAGTAAAAGCACAAAGTGCACCGACCAAGAAAGAAGTTGAACTTTATCAGCTACAAACATAGTGATAATTCACCTCTCTAGTAGCCTGTGCTGGCATTCATTATTGACTGTTAAAGAGGCAATCTCTCCTCTCGCACCTAACCACATAAACTAGAAGTAGAATTGTGAGTGGGATACGGTCGGTTATCATTCCACTTTAAAAGTATGTCAACTGTACAGAACATTATTAGATGACCATTTTTGTTGAGGGAATAGTTTACTGTTATCTTGATACAAGTGATAAAGTTGTTAACACCATTGTAAATGGGAACAGGTCATGCAGGATACCCTTTCTTAACAAAAGGATTTTCAGGAGACCAAGGATAAAATGTATATTCTTTGGATAAAATGTCGCACACTGCATACCATCAGATATATTTGATATCAACATTTAACGGATCCTGGTGTATTACTATTGATATATTACCATAGTATTCACTTGTTGTAAATGATTGAATAAAGGAGGACTGGAATACTATAGCATTAAACCTTTTGTAACATTCAAATGTATAATGTCAATAGGTGATAACATTGTAATGGATATATGCATGCCAGTGAATAATTTTAGAAGCCAGTGCAATTTTGAAGCCTATCCAAACAGCTTTTATTGATAATATAGAATGTATAGACATTAGCGCCTGTGCCTGCCTTTGTAGGTTAAAACATGGGAAGACATGCACTAACGGTGGTTAAGGCGGCAATGGCCTATGGTTTTGAGTCTAGGCCCGCCGTTCCTCCCGCAGAAGAACCTGTCCATGGGCTCAGGTGGCCCACACGCATATTTGCAAGATATTTGCAGAAGGTTTTCCAGAAAACTATAGTCGTGTAGTGTCATATGAAAGAGGAGAATATGCTAGAATCAGTCATGTTGGTTCTACTCTATCATAGACCAATCAGGAACTTTTTCTTTTTTTAAAAGCAGCAATTTGACCCTTTCCCCACAGTTCGAGGTGCGGGCTTGGAGCTCTTCAGAGCTATGAGCCTGGGTGGCCCACAGGTAAAAAGGCTAGTATATATATATATATATATATATATATATATCACTGTTTAATAGAGACAAAAACAGCTTGAAGTTCAAGTTAATGCTTTGATGGAAACATCATCCAAAAACTCCTGTGGTGGACGTCTATAATCATAGCCTAGAGGGCATTATTGCACATAGGGCAGCCTTGTCGCGTGACACGAGGTGGCAGCAGTATATATACAGACCACTCACTAGCACACACACCCCTCCCCCGATCCATTGCCTATCCTGGATGTAGTGCAGATTACTAGATTCCCTATTGACAGTGGGACGAGAGGAGAGGATAAATTCGGCCTATGTCTATACTCTCCGTTTAACAGCTATCAACTCACCATGTTTCGCAAGTAAGGCTGGTTAGGAGTGGTATTTTGCCATATCAGAGGCCTACTTTTTATAATAGTTACTGTTTTATTATATAATGGTCATTGGCTTGGTGCTTTAATGTTGAGAATTATTTGCAACTGTTGAGCTATTGTTAGTGTTGCAATCTCTCTTCTCATCCTCCAATTAGTGTGGAGGATGACAATGTTGAATAACACTATCTATAACTTGTTGCATGTTGATTATACTGTACATGAACCATTAGTATATGATAAAGGCTCAGTCTCACGACTTTGTAACAATTGGATCGTCTTTGACCGGGTGACGTCTATGACTGGCTGACGTCTTTGACCGGGTGACGTCTTTGACCGGGAGGCTCGAAAAGGTCTTTTTTTTCTTCTTTTTTTTTCTTTGGGCAGTGTAGCTCTTCAGATTCCACATGACATAGAAAGTTTTTTCACTTATTTCTTACTGTCCAGGTCTAATTTATGCTTTAGTAACGTTTCCCGGTCAAAGACGTCACCCGGTCAAAGAGGTCACCCGGTCAAAGACGTCACCCGGTCAAAGACGTCACCCAGTCAAAGACGATCCAATTGTTACAAAGTCGTGAGACTGAGCCTAAAGGGGCTGTTGGTATCCCCTGGCCGAGATCCAATACATGCTGGTCAGTTACCCATGTATGCACGTCCTCGGGTATGTGAGTCCTGGTACTAGAGGGGGGGGGGGCACACTTCCCTTCTCAAAGGCCTACCTTTTTCACACTATTCCTATATATGTGTGCCTCAATACTGGGTTGTGTGTGTCAAAATCATATTGTATTTCATTAGGGTAAAAGAAGCGGCAACTAAATCCAGTACTGAGACTGCTGAGCAGTTCAGTGAGAAGATCAACCAGGTTATTGTACATGGCTTTGTTGGGCTGTCCATCGAGATTGGCTTAAGGACAGGCCTCTTCGAGGTGATGACAACTTTCACTGAGCCCAAGGCATCACAGGAGATTGCTGATGCCAAGGGGCTCAAAGAAAGGTATGATTATGATTGCACGAGAGTTGGTGTTGTTACTTGGTAAAATGAGTATTGATACAGCAATGGCCAACATATCTCTATACCTATAATTATTTCATGAGATAACCTGCACAATGATAAATATGTATCTCTTAATCTCGAGCTATGGAAGGTACAAATCTTCAAACTCACATCCCAACTGGTAAGTCATCAGTTTAACATAAACCTTAGCATGTCTAAGATGATAGCAAGAAGCTTAGGAACTGTTTGGATTACAGATGCTTTCATCTAATAGGTATGTACGTGAGTGGCTTGGAGCTATGGTTACCAGTGAGATCATTGACATTGATGATGACAAGAAGTACTTTTTCCCAGCACATCGTCATCAGCAGTTTAAGCAGAAGAACAGCATGGTACACACTGCCCCGGTGCTGCCCATGTGTGCTGGGGTAATGGATGACCTCAATGAATGCTTCAAGGCTACAGGACCAAGGGGTATGGTTTGCATTAGTTATCATAATGTCCCTAGAGTATAATTGTTAAAGCATATTAAATATTCAGCTTCAAACCTGGTGATTAATGTTATTGTCCTAGTAGGATATCATTATAATCATTTCATGATGACTCAACTTTTGTGCAACTAAGTGTTTCACCCATGGACTCTGAAGGGGTTTACTAGTCATAAGTAAATCAGGAATTTGATGTTGAATGTAGGATGTTGTACATTCAATATTAATGCGGCAAAGTGTATATCATTTATGTTACAAGATGCCTTCATGAATAGATGATAATAAATTACTTTCATTAATAAAGGTAT
This sequence comes from Harmothoe impar, assembly GCA_947462335.1. Taxonomy (NCBI): domain Eukaryota; kingdom Metazoa; phylum Annelida; class Polychaeta; order Phyllodocida; family Polynoidae; genus Harmothoe; species Harmothoe impar. The sequence continues at coordinate 33,846,156 of OX381720.1, forward strand.
CCCCTATGCTCGTTATCCTGGATTCCAAGAATGGAGGCAGTCCTTTACTGAACCACAGGCAGAGTGGAGCAATTTGAAGAATGATCTATCACTGGTGCCAGGCATTCTGGACAAACTTGGTAAGATATTTATAGGTACTTTTTCTTATAAAATCTTAATATAATTGTAAAGGTCAAAACTCTGAATGTGGAAAGAAGAAGCAACGAGTTTGCTTAAAATTTCCCGGATGCTGTCTTTTATTACAAATGATACAAGATGTAGAATGTACTCAGAAAGTACTTGGAGCCATGGTGGGACAGCGTAGAGCAGTGATCTGCCTACAAAAAGTCTCCTTTCCTTCTGCTGACCAACCAGCCCTGACCGTGTTTTTTTTATATGAGTTTGCGCAGACTCTACTATTATCAAATCGGTGCCATAGACTGGGTACCTCTGCATGTTCTAAATGTAACTATCATTTCTGGTTCAGCATATTGAGCTGCCTTAAACTCTTCCACTCTTTTACAATCTTAAACACTATTACCAGACCCACTCATCTGAACCCGCTTACCTGAACACAGCTATGGCGATAAGCAGAACCCTATCAGCATGATATTATGATACGGGCATACATAGTATATTTAGCCTTATCTGTTAATCATATGTAAATATCTTATATCAGTTAATAACTGGGTTGTTCATATCATAAAGTCGCTTTTACCCATAACTATCAGTTACTAATATAGACATATACAAATAAGGTATTTCCTGGAGAGATTTCTACCCCATTCAAACGTTAATATTATGTTAAAATAGGTTTTTCTATAGAATACTTAAATTCTACATAGAATAATGGGATTCAGGTGTAGATATGTGAACTAGTAATTGATGATATTTCAGATATTTCAGATGAATTATCAATTACTAATGTGATTCCTATAATAAGGTTCTATAATTATGAATATTATTCAATTTCAATACATACATTACTTTGGCGTAACTGAACACCCTGGTGAATCACAGTATCCCCTTTACCAGATATTAAGGTACATATGCCTATAGCTGGGCTACAGTAAGGCTTTGTATTTCTTCCTATACCACAAATGTGGTGCTCAACCAGTAAAGTGCCTCAATGCACCTGATATGTGCAACTGGTTTATATGTAATATAAATACTATGTACTCAAATCAACACAGCATCAACCTTATTACCTATGTTTATGTAATTTTTACATGGATTATATATTGCAGACAGGGGTATTGAGATCTGTGATATGGGAACAGGACCAGGCACCATCCCCATAGCCATGGCTGAGCGCTTTGCCAAATCAACAGTGTGGGGGTTAGATATTTCAGAGGAAGGCATCGGCATGGCCAGGAAAGTGGCAGAAGACAAGGGGCTGAAGAATACCGAGTTCCATGTACAAGATATCTGTAATATGCCTGACGACTGGAGCAACAAGTGGGATGTAGTCACCATGTTTGATGTAGCCCATGATGTCCCATATACCACCAAAATGATGAAAGAAGTGGTCAGGGTACTTAAACCAGGAGGTTATTTCCTTATGACCGATGTAGGCATTCACACTGAGCATAAGGACAACATCTCTGTCCCCTTAGCTCCTTTCTTCTATTCCGTAAGTCTGTTCCACTGTATGGCTGTGTCACTGAATGAGGAGGGAGGGGAGGGATGGGGAGCAGCCTGGGGGGTGGAGAAGGCAGTAGAACTGCTGAAGCAGTCTGGTTTTGCTGATGTCACACTGGGGGAGGGCCTTCAGGCTGTCTGCAGAAAGGCTGAGTAAATATAACAAGGTGCACCAACCAAAAGAATATTCAGTACTCATGGCTCGGTTCAAAGCAGTTGTGTCCCCGGACTTAGGAATACTCCTGCTTGATTATCCCTTAATCTAGTAGACCCTAAGGCTTTAACTAGTAGGTATATTTTAGAACTACATCCTGTGAATGTCACTAATAACTAGTATCTTTCACTAGTTATCTGTTTAAGTTTTGTTAGGTGACATACGTAAGACCTCATGTCTGGATGCCTCATGCAACGTCTATTTGTGCTAGAACGTAAGTCACCTTGAATACAGTTTGTGTTCCTTATAACTCCTAGGTTGTCGTTCCCCTTGGTCATCTACTCCCCTACCCCCATACATTCATATCCCCATCACAGTATATCTGCTCTACAGGCTATTTGAAAATAACCATTTAATCCTATTAACTGCAAAAAAACGTATCTTAGGTGTAGACCTGTGCTGGCACACACACAGAAAAGTGAGAGTCATTGTCGCTGAAACTAACCTCACCTGAGGGTCAGACACTGCCTGACCCTCAGGTGAGGGTAGTTCTAGCGACAATGACTCTCACTTTTCTGAGGGTGCAATGAAGGCATACCTTGACAGTATGTGTACCGTTCACTAGCGTACAGTCTCTTATCCATTGCTGAATCAGTAGTGCTGTAATACAGTGCCTTCTCCGGCCATTCAATATTAACATAGAGACTTGACGACACTTACTTTAAAGTTAGTACATCCAATGCCTGGGGCAAAAATAAAATTCCCTAAAAATGAGTCAGAATATTAACAAACAACACAATTAGTTTCCTATCTATTCCAATGCTATTCATTCCCTCAGACTGTGCTCTAATTTAATTTTATTGCCCAATATATGGTCAATTTGGAATAAAATCGTGCACGATTTGATTCACTCATTGAAAATACACAGTAAAAAAACATGGTTGGACACTATGGAACCCACTTCTCGAGCTGACACCGCTCATGGATACCATTTTAATGTCCCCCGACCCACAAATAATTTACTTTACTGTATATTGCACATCTTTATGTAGAATTTGAAATTTAGTAAAATCGGATATACACTTTAATCAGAGGACTTGCAGTCACAAACCGGTTTGTGCAAATGCACTCATAGAGATAACTCTGATACATTGATACAATAGTAACCAGTTTTGTTAAAGTGTCGCGCTCACATGTCTCACTAGTTAATGAACACTATGCTAAGCATGTGTGAATACCATGCGGCCCTGGGGGACCCCATAAGGCTGTGTCTCACGAACGTGGGCCAATGTGTTTGTCTATGACCGGGTGCCGTCTATGACCGGCTATCTAAAAACGTTGTTTGGAGGGATAAACATTTTTTACAATTTTTTTTTTACAATTTTTATTTACAAATTTATTTATTTTAAATTTAAAAAAAATCTTTTTTATTCCTCCAAACAACTTTTTTAGATAGCCGGTCATAGACGGCCCCCGGTCATAGACGGCCCCCGGTCATAGATGGCACCCGGTCATAGACAAACACATTGGCCCAAGTTCGTGAGACACAGCCATCTGCTGTGTCACCTACACCGCTCTACATCATACCCATGCATGGTCGTTGTTGTACTCTGATACAAATAAACCCTCTGCCAGCAGGCAGATCAGTACTTATCGTCAGTGCCCCACACCACTCCAGTGTTCCTATGTTACAGTCTCCACCACCCCCCCCCCCCCCCCCCACCAATGTCCCACCTTGGGTACTATGGTTCAAAAACCACCATCTTATCTAGAAAAGAGATGAGGTCCTTATCACCATATTCATGCACAATGGCTGAGACACTCAACTGTTAAGGTCCAAGGTCACAGATAGCATCATTGTTACTGAGAAACCACGCATAACAGCAGACAATTAGGTGAAATTCAAATGCGAATTCAAAATTACATGGGTAAAAAGAAATCACCACTTGCTAGAGGCAGCATCCTCTGGAATTTATTAGATAAAACCACACAAATGTTATGTTAAAGACTTCCATAGAAAATTGATGTCACGGCAATAAAATTGAGACATGCGGCTCTAATATTCACCAAACGGTTGCTTTATAACAACAGGTACCTGTAATTCACTTTGATTGACATCTGCTACTAGTATTCTCATTTACCCGCAGTGGAAGGGTAAGACAAAGATTCATACCATGGTAATTTTTAAATAACCAAAGGTTAAGTCAGATACCCCACTCGTATGTAATAAGAAAACAATGGTAGAGTGGATGGTGCACCAGCTAGTCTGTCATGGTTATGTTGACATACTCGTGGGGTATCTAGCATCGGCACTGCTATCATGGTATAGGCCTAACCGTGTACAATCCTCATTATAATATATGACCCAGTACACTGTACAGAGCACCAGCACTGCGCATGCTATACTCTCTAGATCTTAAGGTGGGTCGCGGCCATTGCAGAATGGACCACTGCGCATCTTTCTGCGCATATGGGTTAAAATTGTCAAAATAACGCGATAATTAGTAGTCATATGCACGGGATAATTTTCTACAATCACATCAATTTTTTAACAATTTTGAGAATTGAGAATTGAGCATTTTAGAGCACTTCGTATTTTGATTTGATAAGCACAGGTACTTTTTTTTTATTGTTTAATGGTTTATTTTGTCTCACCTTACATGAGTAGTTGTAAATCGTGGTAATACATGATTGTAATACAGTCAACTCCCTCTATTGCGACCACCCTTCGGACTATTCAAAAGTGGTCGCATTAATGGGGTGGTCGCACTGGGGGGAGTCCAGCTATATATGGGGGTTACTTGAATGTGATTGTGGCCCATAATTTCTTTCCAGTCGTAACATCATTTCATTACCACACAGTGTTTAAGACCATCATTAACCCCTTAAACTTAAAGGCTGCATTGTGTATGGCATGATGCATGAATGCATCCCTGGCGAGTAACTCACCAGTGCTGTATTCAAGAATTATACAGACCCTACTGAATTGATACACTCCCAGCGTGTTGTTATGATGCATAAATGCAGCGCTAGCACGTGTCTCACTGGGGCTGCATCCATGCATCCTGACTACTTAGCCTACTGTCTTAGAACATAATATTTTAAAGCGGTATGTGACCCTTAAAGAACATGTTTATACAATATTTAATTGACATGTTTGATGTCTAGTGTATGGTCGGAACGGGCATGGCCCCTGTGTGGCTCCAGAGGGGTTGAAAGCGACCTGGCGACTTTTGCAAAAGTTTGACTATAGCAAATATGGTCCAAAAAAGCGACTTTGTGACCTGGGGGCCTTAATTTACTTTCGACTTTCCGACCTGAGGGGGGACCCCTCTGCACCCCCCTCTGTCCCTCTGATGTTCAACCAGGAGCCAAGTGTGGCGGCTTGGGGGGGGGGGGGGGAGTTTGTCACTCCTATGTGCGACCACTAGTGAGAGTGTGGGGGTGGGGGTTGGGGGGGGGGGGGGGAGGCGGGCTTCTCTCCCTCTGATGTCCAATCACTAGTGAGGTGCGAGAGTGGGGAGGGGGGAGGGCAGGCGGGCTTCTCTCTCTCCAACCACTATGGCTAGTCAAGTGAGAGAGTGAGGAGCGGAGGGGGGAGGGCGGGCGGGCTTCTCTTCCTCTGATGTCCGACTACTGGTCATGTGAATAGGTGAGGATAAGGTGAGGGCGGGGGAGGGGCTTCTTGCCTCTCCGACCACTGACCAGTCCAGTGTGGGGAGGGTAGAGTTTTAAAAAATATATAAAGGTTAACTAATCTGACACAGTGGTCGCATTAGAGGGAGAAAAACGTGCTATGGGACTGGTATTTTAGTGGTCGGAGGGTGAGGTGGTCGCAATAGAGGGGTGGTCGCATCAGAGGGAGTTTTATATATTAAAACAAAGGGGAAACTGGTTGGGACTTTCCAAAAGTGGTCGCAATGGCGAGGTGGTCGTCCTAGAGGGGTGGTCGTTAGGAGGGAGTTGACTGTACTTCTTATCATACACGACAAGCAAGTTATTTCATTTCGTTTCTTGTATGGCATTCACGTCCTTATCTTGCAAGACAAGTATCCGTGTCATAGAAAACAAGTCTGTAATAGTATATGTACGCTATTTTGTCACATACTATTAACATAGAGAGTAATGCTGAAAGGCTGCGTTTTAGCTGTGAAGCTAATTCGAGGGCAGCAGCCATACCCGGTTTAATTATAAATACCCCGTAGACCAACAGAGGGTCACTCCAGCTAGCTTCTCACAGCTACTGTACATACTAGTCTAGAAGCCGACAGCACTGTCAGGACCAGGACCAATAATCTGTATGGTGGCCATTGTGAAATCACCATGAAAATCAATTCATAATTGGTTCACAATGATAAAGATTTAGTGAATCCTGCGCTACCCGGCTTTGCACTCAGTAAAAGTAACTCCAGGACAATGGTCACACATACTATGAGTGCTGCAGCATTGGCGAGCCAGTAGCAGATATGGTGTGTGTAAAAAAGTTGTGAAAGATCCAAGATGGCCGCCAAAATCCAAGATTGCTGCCAACATATCAGAATTCCATCTCCCATGATCTAGATATGGCTTAGAATACTATTTTAACACTGCTTACCCCCCCCCCTAAATTGGACCCAAGGGATTCAATGATTTTAATGGTTTGTTGCTAATATAGCTGGTTGCTTAGCAACGATTGTTCTAATTGTTTATCTGCCTAGCAACACAGTTTTCTATGGTCCAGAGGTTGATTATAATCATACCTACCCGTCCCCCCCCCTTAATTGGACCCAAGGAATTCAATGGTTCAACTGGTTTGTTGCTAAGACAACTGGTTGCTTAGCAACAGCTATTATAATTGTTTGTCTGCCTAGCAACACATATTTCTATGGTCCTAAGGTTGATTATAATCATACCCCCCCTAACCTGGGCCCAAGGAATTCAATGGTTCCATTGGTTTGGTGCTAATACAGCTGGTTGCCTAGCAACGACTGTTCTATTGATTACAGAATCTCTGGGTTAGCTCTGTCATGGGTGCAGAGCTACCTGGGCGCCCGGAGTCAGCACACATTGGCTAACAGCAACACCTCAGTGGATAAGAGCATCCCCTGTGGAGTGCCGCAAGGGTCCGTACTTGGCCCTCTGTTGTTCCTGATTTATATCAACAGTGTAGAGTCTGTCATCAACAACACCAAAGGATACATCTACGTGGACGACCTTGCCCTGGTCAGTACAGGGAAAAGTGTGGAACGTGTCAGGACCCTACTCCAGTCAGACACTACCGCAGTTGTCAACTGGTGCAAAGACAGCAAACTGACTGTAAATCAAGATAAAACCAAAGTACTCTGGGGATACTCTAGAAACTCGCAGATTGACCTGGATGGCACCGACATTCGCGTCGACAACAAGCCATTAGAGATAGTATCCACATTCAACTACTTGGGAGTATTGGTGGATAAACACCTTACCTTTGGCCCACACTTGAAATCCAAATATGCCCAATTGTGGAATACAAGGAAGACCACTAACAAGCAGACCACCCTGCTGCTCTACAAGCAGATGGTCTTACCCTGCCTGGAGTACTGTGCACTGATTTTGGACAGCGGCCCCGCATGGGCTGTTACCAAACTCCAGACCATCCAAAACGACTGCCTGCGTATTTGTAACAACATCAGTGCTGCCAGGCTGGCCGATGTTGATGAGCTGCACAAAGACGCTAGAGTCGGCAAACTGCACACGCAGAGAAATAAGCAACTCCTAACCCGAATGTATCAAAGAGGAACATGGACAACATTTTGGTACCTGCATGGGACCTACGAATGAACGACCGCCCTAAATTCAAACTCAGACGCCTCGTAAAGGACTGCTACCTGAACAGTCCTGAATATAGGGATGCATGGCTATGGGACAGACTACTGACTGCCCAACAGCAGTCAAACTCAAAATCTGCTTTCATAAAATCACTAACCTTACATGATCTCAGGCCCCTGGAGCCACTCGTTGTGAGGACCCTCATGATGTTATTGTTGTGAAATCACTTTACTTGGGAGTATTGCTACATACTGCTTTCAGTGGACCTACAGAAAATTGACTCATGAGCTCATCTCTATTATTTACATCATTAGCATGTATTGAACTCCCACTTATTGTATGAGATATACTTGCCAAATAAAAATGTAATCTAATCCAATAGTTTATCTCTCTAACAACACACATTTCAATGGTCCTGAGGTTCATTAGCAACAAGCATGGCAACAACTAAACAACCTTGGATCCAGGTTATTCTGTGGTGTGAGGTAGATAAAGCAACATTATGGCTGTTGCTTAGCTAGCAGGTATAGCAGCTAGCTACATGTGCATTGCCCCTAAGAGCTCTTGAACTTCTTATAAATGGTGGGGGTATTGTAATAAAACTTGGTTGCATTGGGACCCATCCAGTGACTCTGGGAACCCTCCCAGCAGCTCCAGGGACCCCTTCAGCAGGGCTGTGGACCCTTCCAATAGCTCTGTGGACCCCTTTCCTGACCCTAGGGACCACTTCAGTGGCTTTGTGGACCCTTCCAGTGGCACTTTGGACTCTTCCAGTAGCTCTGGGGACCCCTTCAGCGGCTCTGGGGACCATCCAAGTGGCTCTCATGACCCTCCCAGCAGCTCTTTGGACCCTTCCAGCAACTCTTTGGACTCTTCCAGTAGCCCTCACTGACTCTTGGGACCCCTTCAGCAGCTCAGTGAACCCCTTCAGTGACTCTAGGGAACCCTTCAGCGATTCTGTGTGGCTCTGGAGACCCCTTCAGTGACTCTGGCATCCCTTTCAGCAGCTAGGGGGACCCTCCCAGTGGCTCTGTGGACCCTTCCAGTAGCTCTGGGGACCCCTTCAGTTGCTCTGGGGACCCCTTCAGTGTCACTGGGGACCCCTTCAGTAACTCTGTAGACACTTTCAGTGACTCTGGGCATCCCTTCAGCAACTCTGTGGACCCTATAAGAGGCTCTGGGGACCCTCCCAGAGGCTTTGGGTTCCTTTTAGTGACTCTGGTGTCCCCTTTAGTGACTCAGGGACCCCTTCAGCTGCTCAGGGCATGCTCCCAGTGGCTGTGTGGCCCCTCAGCGGCTCCGGGGATCCCTTCCAGCGGCTCTAGGGACCCTTCTGGTGGCTCTAGGAGGACCTCTGCAGATTGTGCTGGCACCTCAGGTGGCTGCGGGTGCATCCTTGCTGGTTCTGTGAACACCTCTGTTGACTCTATCACCACCTCTAGTCCTGGAAACATACATGAGGGCTCTGGGTATGCATACCCTGGCATTAGTAAATTCCCACTAGCTCTGAAAACATCTTTGCTGGTACCAAGGACAATTCCTCCCCCTATACCAGGGATGGCTAGACCACCTTCCCCTATACCAGGGATGACTAGATCAACTTCCCCTGTACCAAAGATGGCTGTGGGAATTACTACACTAGGCAAAATCACAGCATGGAATACAATATGTCTGCCATAAAAGTACTAAATGTGACCATTGTCCTACAGCTACTCTTACTGAATGCAAAGCCAGGTAGTACAGGATTCACTGAATCTTTAATCCTGAATATACCATTGTGAACCAATTTTGAATTGGTTTTCATGGTGATTTCTTAAAGATTCACAATGGCCACCATACAGGTTATTCTTTATTAACTATTTGGAGTCCCTAGCCACAGGAGTATCCTTTCTGAATTTGGAATTGTGTATTTATCTTGATTAGATACTGTTTCGGCTCCGATTTCGCCACTTTGGAATGGTTATTTCATTAAAAGTTCAAAATGGCTGCCACATAGCTCTTTGAAAATAGCTGGATTGGATTCCTTGGCCTCATAAATGTACTTTTTGACCTTTTATTTGAGTCTCTAAGTTGATTAGAAGCAAAGATAGACACTTTTCTGGTTTTCAGCAACATTCAGGCGGCCATCTTGGATTTCTCAAATTGCTCAAGGGTGAGAGCTCCACATCCACCTGGATATTTTCACCTAGACCCTATAGATGCATAATCAGCAGAGAAAAAAACTTTAACAGACGAAACGATGTCCCCCCCCTACGGCTTCCAGACTATAATGTTTGAATATTACACAAGTATAAACTAGTATGGATGATGTCTTATCAGTTTGAGATATCCTAATTAAAGTTAATACCTATGATACTGTAATACCTTTGATTCACTGTAACAATTATGTGTAAGGATTTTAATTATATCCTATCCTTGGAAGTGTGGGTTTTCACACAGGGATTGTGTGTTTCTTTGGTTTGTTTAGTTCTAAGAATTTTGAAATTTCTATTTTAAATTCATCAAGAGTTTCTAAAGCTCTGTCTTCAGGTTCCAAATCATTCCATACAAAGGCTAGAGTATGCTCTAGACTTCTGGTATAGGCTCCCCCATGGGCCGTATGGCACTTTAGAATTGAACCTCGCCATGCTCTTGTATTAAGATTTCTATTATCTTTGTACTTATGTTTTCTACTCCTTATATATGCCTCCTTTAATTGGTGAGCGTATAACCTATCTTCTAACATATTCAATTTGGCTACTGCATGTACATCATATGTTGGCGTCATGTAGTCCACTCTTTGTGCAACCTTTAACCCCCTGTTTTGGGCTTTCTGGCGCTTTTTCAATAAATCCTTATTTACTCCTGCGTATAAAATGTCGCCGTATTCTATTGTTATTTTCTATGATTCTTCAGGAGTTTTCATTAATGAACTAATAAATGGCATGCGAAAGACTATGAAAGTAAACAAATTGCTTGAATATATGTAAAGCTACATGACGAGACTATTCTTTATGCAGATTTATAGGAAGTTACCCATAAAGCAATGCTTCAAAGATTCAATTAAGTCCGTTTTTTCATTACTTTTCTATTTCAAATGGTCAAAACCATCAAATTATGCACGGGAACCTATGTCAAAATTACGTTTATTCATAGGTAAAATGATCTGAGTAATCTGTTGTGAAAGTTCGGTTTTTTTAATGTAAAATTAAAATGTATTTTTCTTTCAAAATTCCATATTTTAAGAGGTAGCTCGGGACCCCCTATTTTTCACAAAAAATTAGCTTTCCCAAGATGTCTGGCACTCTATATTTCAGTGCAGTAGAGACTCAAATTTTACCAAATCTACAAAATATTTGAACAATAACTTTTGGCTGTAAAACCCTTAATAATTGTCCGATTGATAAACCGCAAAAACTGACATGTAGCTAAAGATCTCCTGATTGCAGCTGCGCGAAAATATAATTGCGCGAAAGTGCCTTTATGTGCTACTGCTAGGTGCCCAAAAATTTAGCTGCGCGAAAATATCTACGTTTACAGTACCTACAAATTCAATTTGTACCCTACATGCTTCTGATGAGTCGATTGACGAAACCGAATCCACATGTTGCTATTCTAGTATGCTGACTGAAAAAAAATCATTTCTGTGTGCATCAATAAAATGTTTGTTTACACCTTAGGGAGTGGTCATTTTTTAACAACAGGGGGGGGGGTTGGTGGATTTGGGGGGGGGACCAAAATAATTTGGACCCCTTGAAGGGGAGGGACCAAAAAAATTTGGACCCCTGTTGAGGGGGGGACCAAAAAAATTGCACCCATTTTTAGCGAAAAAGCCCGCGCGTTACTATAGCTCAAAGGGGTCTGCCGCGCTCAATTTCGACTTGCCCGAGGGGGGACCAAAAAAATTTCGACCCCTCCCGTGGGGGGGACCAACGTTTTTTCGGCCCTCTCGCACGAAAATCCACCGACCCCCCCCTGTTGTTAAAAAATGACCACTCCCTTAGTGTGGGTAAGATCTCACCCACACCCCTATCTACACCAAATCACTCAATAGTAAACAAACACAGGTGATAAAAATATTTTTGAATAAAATGCAAGAATTATTTTTGAAATAATAGATCTCCCACCACAGAGACCTATACTAGTTTACAGCCAGATGGTCTCCCATCTAGGCAGTGGCCTTGACCCAGCACCAGGACCTATCAGAGGCCTAGTTCTGGGACACACCTTAGCAACATGATAAACACTGACCTGGATTGGCTCTAGGTTGGTCACATGGCACCTTGTGAGTTGTGGAGGGAAATATTCCTCTGGTTTTGTGTCATATTCGGTCAAGCCAGGGTCCAACCCACTCCTCGTCTGCCTTTCCTCCCGGATTGGCACAACATAGGTGTAGATATTTATTTCATTATTTATTTTCATTAGATAAAGACTTCATCCCAAAACTATTGTGTTATTAGGCCAAAAAAAAAAGAAGGTGTGTTTCAGGCTACATGGTCTGAAAATAGGTAGGTCGGATTTTTTTTGATTTTTTTTTTTGATTTTTTGATTTTTTTCTTAAGCCTGAAATGTACCCAGAAATCGACTCACGAACTACAATGCTGACTCGCCGACGACCGCCTCGATCAGATCGACCCTTAAATAGCCCCAAAATGACCCAAAATTTAAATATTTTTTCAAAATTGCATAAAAATTTCTAGGGTCGGCCCTATTTTGCTAGGTAGGGTCGGGTAACCTGAAACACACCTTTTTCTTTTTTTGGCCTTAGCCTATATTCACAGAGGCATTGTAACACACAGACCAGCCATGTACCGAAGATACCACGAGGGGGCAGCAGTGTTGGGGTCCCATATAGCCCTCCGCCTCCTCCAATCCACTCACGACCTGTCTTGGATTGGGATCACTATACAGTGACTATACATGGGTGCCGAGGTTTTTGACCGTGTCACCGTGTCGATTTTTAACAAGAGGGCCGTGTCGCCGTGTCGATTTTTATCTAGTGCATTAGGGTCTACTTCATTGTGTCCGTCGATTTTTAAAAACCCTGTGTCGCACGTGTCGATTTTAACAACCCCCCGTGTCGCTGTGTCGCACGTGTCGAATTTTACCCATGTATAGTCACTATACAGTTGATAGTAGGTCGTGTAGATGTGTTTTGGAGAGAAGAAGCTATAAGAAACCTTTACTCTTGTAACCAAACAACAAGTCACCATGACGACTGCATGGCCCAAGTAAGAATTCATAGCACTGCTTCAGTATTGTTGTATTATACTCTATAAGAATCAAGGGTGTAAATAGTAATTACCACTGTAACTATTATTCATATTTAATAAAGCATGGTTTGAATTCGGAGATGTTTATGGAGATTTTAGTTGGACCTGGAGGCCTCTCTCATGGCAACCTTTCATAAAATAGTGTGGAGTTGTGTTTCTTCTTCTTGTTGAGAGCAGGCTAGATGGTACTGTATGGGTGTGACCATTTAGTCAAGCAAGAACTCCTTAATTGAAATAATTATGATGAACATGGACACACACATATATATAGGCATATTTGCTGTCAAATAAAGTCTCATAGTGCCAGTAATGCAATGGGCTCGAAAAAAACATTACTTTTTCCGCAGATGCTCAAATACTTATTTACTAAAATATGGACTTAGTTAACTGAGACTCTAGATTTTCATACACATTAGTCTAATCGAAGAACACGGTTATAAGCAGGGGCGCCCATACCTCATGTGTCCAGCCTACACACCCAAATGGGCGGCAGTAGACTTGCTCAAGTCTGTCTTTATAGAGGGACAGACTTGTCAGCCAAGTACCAGATCTCATGTCAACCCCCCACTCCTTACACCACCACTCTCTCCCCCTCCCCCTGTCCCTTCTCAACACTGTGACCACAGAAGATTGTAATCTGCACTGATAATAATGGCCCTGGAAATGTCAGTCATATAGTCAACCTATAGTCATGCATTAAAAGAGCTGATTTGGGATATATAGTCAAGTGACTATGAATTTAATGCTTTCATGCTCTAAAGTTGTCATTTTGTGTGTAAGGGAAATAGCCATAAGGCTGCGTAGTAACTCTCTGAGATATAATGCATTGCACTGCTTACTCCTACATTTAGACCTATGATAATATGATTGGCATTTAAGTTTATGTATATGTGTCCAATGGTCTGAAGAATATAGTGTGAGGCAGATATAACTTAGCCCTCTCACACAAAGAGAAGTAGTGGGTGACGACATATTTGTTATTGACCTCCTGATCTCAGGCAATAACTTCACCTACTCACTTTTCTCACAGGCCTCACAAGGCCTGTCCAATAATCATGTACACGTGTTGCCCCCACTGTACCCTAAATAAGTACATAATTCACCTTACCTGCATGCCACTCATGTATTCAAGTATTGATTCTGACTCATCTTCCTTTGAAAGGTCAACTGCTGTTGACTCTTCAGGAAGGCAGAGTCCAACTCATTTGACTCTCCTCTATAGGTGTCAAGTGCAAGACAAACTGCAACTCTTGCTATCAGAGTCGTGGCGACTCCTTTACTTTTCTCTGGGTATAATTTATATTGGTTCAGTCCTGGTTTTATCTTTGGACCTCTTTGTATAAATTACCGTAGAATGGCCTTTATTCATAGTTTGGGCAAAGAACACTATACAAAACCCGGGTCACTATACAAAACCAGGGTCATCTTATAACATGTTTGATTTCACTAGTGGTGAAGAAGAGTCGACGGAGCTGAGCCCTGAAACTGCAGAGCAGTTTAGTGAGAAGATGAACCAGGTCATCGTGCATGGCTTCTTGGGGCTGTCCATTGGTATCGGTTTGAAGACAGGCCTCTTTGAGGTGATGACAACTTTCACTGAACCCAAGTCATCACAAGAGATTGCTGATGCCAAAGGGTTTAAAGAAAGGTAAATCTTCATAGAAGATTCAATTTAATTTGAGCCAGAACAGGAATCAGGGCCAAATATCCCCTCAACTTAAAGGTTGAAGGCAAAAGTATGATTTTACCTCTCCAACAGTTTGGAGAATCAAAAGAATGTCAAACTCAAGAGTAGCATAGAATACACCAAACTAAAAGTAGAACTTTCCTGGAGCCATATAATATATTTTTATGTCCAGACCCTTCTGACCCGAAAATACATCAATTTGAACATGAAATCTCAGAATTTACATGGCACCCAAAAAAGATTGTGTCTCCCAATTCTAAACACATTCTGCTGCCCCTGACGTTCCACTTTGACCATTGCAAACACCACTAAGTATTTATCCTATACTGTTACCATAATTATAAACATTAAATTACTAGTTTCAGGCATACACATGGCATAACCACACACATGGTATCTGACAATCAGAAATTGTCAAAAGATGCACAATTGATATTTTACAGAGCTAAGGCTTGCAATAATTAAAAACACTATAATATTGATTTTAAAATATCTTATACAGAAGAGTTGAGAGTATTGTGCTGCATATATATAAGAAGACCCAGTGCTTGCCAGATTGTATGTTGGATAACATTTAGTGTGAAGTGGACGATCATGAACATCAACATCTAAAGAGAATGTGGTCATTTGTACATTAATCATACTTCATACTATCACTTATAGGTATGTACGTGAGTGGCTTGGAGCTATGGTTACCAGTGGGATCATTAACATTGATGATGACAAGAAGTACTTTTTCCCAGGACATCGCCATCAGCAGTTTAAGGAAAAAACAGTATAGTGCACTGGGCCTCTTGCATACCCATGTGTTCTGGGGTTATGGATGACCTCAATGAATGCTTCATGGCTACAGGACCAAAAGGTACTGTCATGATATTAAGTATTATATGCATGTAAAACATTGTACATAGGTTTTGATATAGGATTTCCTGATCCTATGCAAAGTGTACCATGAAGGAGCATTCTGTATGTTTAGCATAGTATTCACAGTTATATATTAGTATTTCACTATCACTATGCATACATAACAAATTGTTTACAGTGAAATATTCTGCTGTTGTAAAGGAATCCCCTATGCACGTTATCCTGGATTCCAAGAATGGAGACAGTCTTTTACTGAGCCACAGGCAGAATGGGGAAATTTGAAGAAAGAGCTATCCCTGGTGCCAGGGATTCTTGACAAGCTTGGTAAGATATAGGCTTAGGTATTCTTTCCCAATTGTCAATCAAGTAGACAAAGACCTTCATTCCAATTATTATGAAGGAAAGATAGGACACTACCTGCAGTGATTAAAAACTCACCTGCAAGGTATAAAAGGTATGCCGCTGTCAGCATATCATGTGAAAAGTCTACAAGGATTTCTACCAGGGCTCCTACATAGGCTAGTCATCACCACCCATTTAGGATGAATACTGAAATCGAGCTATCTGTTTTTCATTCATGTCAATGAGTATGCACTGATATTTATATATAATAATCTTTTATTTTTAAATGAACTCTAATTGCCCGAATCCATTTGCTATTGCAGAAGAGGGCATTGAGATCTGTGACATGGGAACAGGACCAGGGACTATCCCCATATCGATCGCTGAGCAATTCCCTAAATCAGCTGTGATGGGCATGGACATCTCAGAGGAGGGCATCAACATGGCCAAGAAAGTGGCAGAGAAGAAAGGGCTGAAGAACATCGAATTCCATGTACAAGACATCACCAATATGCCTGAGGACTGGAACAACAAGTGGAATGTAGTCACCATGTTTGATGTAGCCCATGACCTGCCACATACCACCAAAGTGTTAAAGGAAGTAGTCAGAGTACCCAAGCCAGGGGGTTATTTCCTAATGATGGATGTTGGCATTCACACTGAGCAAAAAGATAATATCGCCATTCCCCTGGCTCCTTTTGTCTACACTATAAGTCTGTTCCACTGTATGGCTGTGTCACTGAATGAGGAGGGAGGGGAGGGATGGGGAGCAGCCTGGGGGGTGGAGAAGGCAGTAGAACTGCTGAAGCAGTCTGGTTTTGCTGATGTCACAGTGGAGCAAGGCCTTAAAGCTGTCTGCAGAAAGGCTGAGTAGCAGGAAAAAAGTGGTCGGAAGAAAAGCTATTTCTATGATGATTGAATGACAAAAGAAGTCCAGATATTTCCAATAATCATCTAAAAGAAGTCATTTGCTACGCCTCCGAAATCTCGGCAATACCAAGCCTATACTTATTGTATTCATAGAAGGCCACGGTAGTCAGAGATAATTACTGCAATTAGTGCCGAGTAAGTTCAATTCAAGTATACAACGTATATGTCATATGCATAACTCATGGTATTATCAGAAATAGAAGCTGTCAAAAGATGCACGCTTGATATTTTAGAGGGCTAAGAGTTGCTCTCACCCTACACTAAAATAAACACTATTTTAATCTCATTGTTTGTACAATATTTTCTATTATGTCGAAAGTACACAGGTGAATCATAAAACAGTAAATGATATTTTTCCAAAATCTACAAGAGGAAATGTGTGCACAGGAAGTTTAATTCAAGTATACAACGTATATGCATGGCAGAAACACAAACACATAGTACAAAATGTATTATCAGAAATGAAATTGTCAAAAGATGCACGATTGACATTTTAGAGGGAAAACAGTTGCTCTCACCCTACACTAAAATAAACACTATATTTTAATCTCATTGTTTGTGCAGTATTTTCTATTATGTCGAAAGTACACAGGTGAATCGTAAAACAGTGGATTATATTTTCCCAAAAACTACAAGAGGAAATGTGTTAGGGTATTTGGGATGTCCAAATAGACACTTGAAAGACGAATATAGGTGGGATTCGATGCCTTACTATGATAGTTGCCTCAGGGAGTGATCATTTTCTAACAACGTTAAGGGGGAGGGACAACAAATACTTTAGACGTTCTTTACATACCAAATATGATACATTTCCACCAGAGATGGAATTTTCTAAAGTAGCCTATTGTATTCTACATCAGAAAGTTGTCTATATCAATTTTTGTTATACTTTGAGCATGTTTGGCTTTATGAAGCCCCTTGGTGGCCAAATTCGATACTAAAAATCCCACGCGAAGGTCCCTTTTCCCTTGTTGATCCACTCTTATGATCCACCCCAACTCCTAAAAGATCAGTTATGCCCATATGGGAAAACCCCATCCCATCTCCTGTGTTAATATCTTACATTCACAGAGGGCAGTGCTGCACACCTATACCAGCCTTGTCTCTGGATATACCACGAGGGGGCAGCAGTAGTAGGGTTCCATACAGCCCTCAGCCTCCTCCACCCTGAGGTCTCATAGAGGGTAATCCCGCAGAAAACTGAGAGTCATATACGATTCTGGTCAGAAGTGAATACTGCAGGGGCACTAAATGGTCCATAAATAAGTTGGAAATGATGCCAATATTATGAAAACTTGTACACATGCTGCTAAATGTCTGCCAATTTCAATCAAATAATAAGAAAGGGATTCTCAGTGAGTCTACGTTTTTTTCAAAGGCTAGATTGGGGATCAATGAAAATGCAAATTATTCAGTGCAAATTCAGGCGGAATTCAGGTGGTTTTACGCTACAGACCAGTGCTCAAATTTTCCGTGGTGAGTAGCTAATTTTGGTTGGAAATGTTTTGTAGGAAAGATGTATCTTTTAGGTCAAGGGTGATTTTCAGAAATTGTAAATGTCCTGGTAGCTGTTATTGCGTTTTCCGCTATATTAAACTATATAGTAAAAGGATTTCCTTCGCTGAGACCCTGAGCCCCTCCCCACCTCCCACCCTGAGGCCCCCACCATCATTGGCATCGGGGTCACCACAGCTCCTTTTACAACTTGATAGCGAGGTGGGAGGACGTGGTGGAAAGAAGAAGCTACATGAAACCTCAACTGTTGTACCCATACAGAAAATCACCATGACGACTGCATGGCGCAAGTAAGATTTGATAGTACTACTTTAATATTGTCATATTTGATGGGAATTATTGGCGTGCATCGGCAAACAACTACCGGTAATATCCCATGGTGGTATTCCCAACCCAAGAGAAAATTAATATGATTTTGTCCAGATTTGTAAATTGAAAATCTTTTTTTTAATGCATGGAACATGTCTAAAGCCCCCAAATGTGTTCTTTTTTAAAGTTGACGTTGGGCAATTGTTTTTGCTCAAAAAGAAGATACTAACATTTACAGGTTATATTGATGTATTTAAAAAATAGTTAGACTATCCAAAAAAAACTCACATTGCAAAGTTTTTCTAGTACATTTGTACTCTTCTATTCAAATAAAATGTGTCATGTTTGGGGCATGTTAGTAGAGTGGACAATGTCCAAGAACCCCATAATAACTATAACAAGTTGAAAACGGTACACTAAGTGGTCAGCCTGAAGCTTTATATCCCCAGCGTCCCTATACATAGGGCTGAGTACCTGTCCCGCATTCACTCTGACTGCCGCTGGAGGGGTACCAAGATCTGCGCCTTTGACACAAACTTTGTGTTGAGAACATTATCAGATTGCAATAAATGTACACACGTCCATTATCACTCAGAATCCAATGGCCCTAGACCCCGGTCCCTGCACTCCCCATGGTAATGGTACATCACATGTGTTCCCTCTTCTCTAAAACAACCCCATTTCCACGGATTTTCAGACAGAAAATTACCCCTTTTTGTGGAAAAACACTGACATTTTCTCAATGCCTTCTTTCTCAGTATCAGTCTATTTGGTATGTGCTGCTACATGTACCAGCCTGGCTACCATGGTATGTGTCCCTGGGTGACTTAGGAGCAGGGTAAAGACTGGTGGCAGTCTTTAGTAGGGCAGACATCATTCATGTGAGAACGTTGCACTCTCAAACAAGGGTGACACATCTGCACCAGCACCAATATTATAATGTGTCTCACAACAAGAAAAGAGCCCAGAGTAGGAATGTCATTGACATTCGCTATGTTGGCATATCTCCATTGTGTCAATATGTCAATGTATTGTATTGACATTTTTGATATGTCAATATCATGTTTTATAAGAAATAGTTCTCTATCAGTGGAGAAACACATGTATGTACCAATATCAGGGTGCCTGCATGTCTCAGCATCCAGTGTACACTTATAGGGACCACATCCACCACATTCCTGAACCAACACACACCAGGTAGAGTATGTGAACTTCTTAAGATTCTGAGAACGTCCACCAGGTGGGGTTAGTGAGTTTCTAAAGGTTCTGAACATCTCCACAGGGTCCCGCCACCAGTTTATCCGAATTATCCTTAAGCTATCTACATATTGTGTCAACCAGATTCCTACCTGGCAACGTTTATGGGAGATCATTGTATCATATTGAGGATTATCAGTTCAACATTTGAAGGTAAAATAATGGAACTGAAGTGGTATTCCTTTGAAAAGCAGGCTTAATTTTGCTTCTTTTTCAACTTATTTAGGCAATAAACAGTGTTCCTGGTGTACTCTAGTTGCATCGCAATACATTGTCATATCAGCAATTATAAGTCAATAATCGTCATCGGCATAAATTGGATGTCAATGACATCCCTAGCCAAAGACACTTATGTCACAAATGTAATAGTAAAACAAATATATATATCGAAGTTATGATATATCTGTACTATTTAAAATTGTATATTATTCCCTCATCCCATGACATCCTCGGAGATGTGTCAATAAACCTATTTTAAAAACCACAAAATTATCAACAGACAGTGAAAAACAAAACAGGGAAACGAACATGATATCACTTTATCTCAGAGTGCAGGAACAGGGCGACAACCAGTATAGCTCTTCTAGATAAAAACACGACCTTGATCACATCACACTTGTGGCCGTCGCCTCATGTGATGTACGATGAAACATGCTTTTTGGACACTTATCGTAGACTATCTACATCCAGGGTATAGGGCGTCCCGTACATTCAACAGGGCTTGTTCTAAGAGCTACCACTTGTACTTCTAAAGAATCTAAGCCTACACAGCAAATAGAAACAGCGGAAAAAGGGAGTCCAGGTTGCCTCCAGAATGACTCCCCTCTTTAGGTGAGCCCAGGCTGCTTAAGTGAGCCTAGGTGACTCTCTGACTCACCTAAGGGTGCCACCTATGGGAGTCACGTAACTCTGTGACTCACCTAAGGGAGTCACATCAGGACCTGGGCCTTTCTGTAGGCAACCTGGACTCCCTTTTGACGCTGTTTTATGTGTAGTATAGAGCATAGACTGACTACCGTCCCCGTCTATGGCAAAGGGGAGAGGGGAGGAGTGGGGTTAAGGGCCCGGGGGGGGCACTTAGTATATTTTGTGTACACAGGTGTGCGGCTGGCAAGGGTACTTTTTCAACAAAATCTCCCTAGCAAGGGTCCTGTTTCAGAGAAAAATGTCCCTAGCAAGGGTCTAGTTTCAACAAAATCTCCCTAGCAAGGGTCACTTTTTCACCAAAATGACCCCGTTTTTCACCAAAATGTCCCAATTTTGCCCATTTTTTGCCGAAATTTTGCAGACACGGGTAAAATTTCTCTGTGAAATTACTCGTGAATGCTACATTTTGTGATTTTCCTTTTCAAAACAAGGACTTTTTGGCCGAAAATGCCCTAGCAAGGGTATGTTTTTGAAGCAAAAGCTCCCTAGCAAGGGTAAGGGTTGTCATTGGTCCAGCCGCACACCCCCATCAGAAAAAATTCAAGTACCCCCCCCGGGGTTAAGGGTAAGGAGTGAGTATATAGACAGACTTGGAACAAGTCTATATAGAACAGATAGCCACTGTTATGCACGGGTTTCTGTCACACAGTCCTAAATCACCCAAATGGTCTCATTCCCAAGGGTAAACAAACACAGAAATGTGCCTGGTGGCTGTCCTACCTACTCAGACTCAGAGAATGTACATGTGTGACTGTGTGTATACATATACATAAACATGGACTCCAATTTCGGTGCCCTTATAACGCAAGCCCTTATAGTTATAACATGAAAGAAGACCCTCTAAATGTACTCGCTGGGACTCGCTGCAAAAGTCTGTGCTGGAACCTGGTGTATGTCGGAAAAACGACATAACATTACGTGGCTTGTGCTGCCCTCTCATAGCATATGATTATAAGATATGTATGGTATACACTATCCCACCAGCTTCATACGTTGACACCATAGTTGGTAGTATAGTGGTTACCAAGTCTGCCTTCAAAGCAGAAGGTTGGGTGTTCAATCCCAGCTGGTCCCAAGAGATTTTCTTTGATAGAAAGAATTTGTTATGCTTTCCAGAAAAGGGGGAGGGGGCACATCTTGTCTATTTTTATTTTGAATTGTTATATAGACTACCCAGCGAACAAGAAAACGTTATTTTACGTCGAAATAACGTTCTAAAACTTTATATAACGTTATGCCATAGTAAGGAGGCTTAGAGAAACGTTATATAACGTTATATAACGTTATAAAATGCTGTATAACGTTTTTTGTTTACTGGGTATAACAGAGGACTGTGATATGTAAGTGCTAACTTAAATGCCATGGGTTAGATGTATAGAATCTATAGTGAAGTTTGTTTTCTTAAAATAAATGTAATAAATAATATATCACACAAAACCCAAAACAAGGAATTTTTTTTTCGGTTTTTATTTGAAGTCTTTGTTTTTGTAGACATTTTTGGAGTTTTTGTTGCTTTGATCTTATGTTGCTACGTTTCGGATCATTAATGATCCTTCATCAGGCAAAGATGCTTATAATGAATGTACAGTTGACTGAAGTACTATAAATGATCACATTTTGAGTTGGTTACCATGGTGACCAAGTATCAACAAATATGAAAATTCTGGTGAAATGTACAAGTGATAGTATTACCAAGAGGGTTTCAGCATATATTAAGTACCGGTAACCAATAATATTACAATATAGGTATTATGTTTCAAGTAACAAGGTGAACATCAACATTGTGCAAGTAGTTAACATGTGACTTATATACATAATACAATTTTAAGACGTTTTTAAGTAGACATGACAAGACTATACATAGGCGCTTGGGTAGCCTAGAATTAATATAGGCGCTTGGGTAGCCTATCTTAAAATAAGTATTACAGAAAAATGACACCGTGACATGTGATTTTTTTCCCATTTTCTATTTGATTTTGTTTTCAACTAGTATAATCCAAAGTGATTTGCAGATGGCAATAGAACAGCATGTTCATCTGACCACCAAACAAAAGTTCTCCCATAACCATATTTAAGAGTAGATTTTCATGTGGCTTTGCCATAGAATGGAGCACTGTAACATGGCATTTTCTTTACATTTGTTACTTCCTAATATGATAAACTATTTCCATGCGCAGTTATTTGCAGATATTAATAGAATATCTAGATTATCTAACAGGTAAAAATTCCCTTTAGGTTTAAAGGAAAAGAGAGAAAAAAAGAAAAAAGAAAAATATTACCAATATTAGGATTTTTTTAAATAGTAGCGAAAGCTACGGTGAGTCCCACCCTTATAATGGGTCATTTTGTGGAGCAACACTTTGCCAAAAATTGTTCAGCCATTAAGTTACCCCTCCTACTCCACTGGTGCCAATCTCTCAAACTCAAAGCTGCCCCTGTGCATTTCTATAATATAGTAGGCAGTTGCTTCCACAACCCTTCATGTTCTGATTGATCCCTCCACTTATACTTGTTGTAAGAGGATGATAAAATATGTTCTGGATAGGAAATACTGAGGACAATCATGTGGCATGATAAAATATGGCATCTACCCAATTTGGAAAACTGCTATAACAAGGGTTAAGCCGTCAGCTATTGCCAGTCTTTATAGGGGCGGTTAGAGTTTCCTCTGCTGCTACACCACAGGGTGGTAGGGGGTGGGGGACAAGCAGAGGCTTCCACAATATCATGGTTAGGTATCTGTATCATGATAGCATCATTAGACTAAACTTTTTTATATTTACTTACCTAGGTCGTAGTATAGTCTGCAGTTTACTATAGTTATACATAATAATTATATGACATGGATAAGAGAACTACCGAAAAGTATATTTATTTCATTGCAATTGACAATGTATTTATGTGACTGTTCATATGGTTCATATCCCCTATTGTACCCACGTGGCGTTTGTCTGCCTCCACAGGTCTATTATTAGGTGCACTCGACAACTATAACTCGCCCCATACTGTGGTATATAGCTAGGTAATACCAGTCTCAGGCCCCAACTCTATAATAGTAGTCTGGGCAAACTCATATAAAAAACTAGTTTCACTAACTTGTCCTCAGGAGTTGACCAATCAAATCCTGTACACCAATTCCTGTCCACAGCCTGACAGGAAGTAACAATCTAAATATAGCAGCTCCACCGGTCCCATTTGTAGCCCTTGTGGAGGAAAACGGTACTGGTTGAGCAAGTCTGGGTAATACAGGTCCACAGGGCTAGGATAAGACTGCACGTTATCTAGAATCATCCAAATAAGTTTGGATGATTCTAAATATAAGGGGCCGTCACACAAATATGGACTATTTTCAACACCCACCCCCCCTTGTCACGCTTTTCCCCATACCTTCATCATTGTTTGTCACACTCTGACCATAACCCCCACCCCCTCCAGTATGACGTAGTGTATGGATGGCCCCTATGTCGGCTGTGTTACATAAGGAACCAGCCTGCCTCAATTTGCTAAAGTCTACCAAATTTAGAAAGATCCTATAAGCATCCCTGTTTAGTTTTTCAAGCTATGATGTTTTCATTCACAGTTTGGGCAAAGATCACCACTGAGGAATTATCAACGTGTATTTTATGTCTTATTTCATAATGATCAATTTTATTTCATTTTATTAGCGTTAAAGGAGAGGGGACTGAATCCGGCCATGAAACTGCAGAACAGTTTAGTGCAAGGATGAATCAGGTCACCATACATGGATTCTTGGGGCTGTCCATTGAGATCGGCCAGAGAACAGGCCTGTTTGAGGCGATGACAACCTTCACGGAACCCAAGTCATCACAGGAGATTGCTGATGCCAAAGGGCTTAAAGAAAGGTAATTTTCTGGCAAAAGGTGTAATTCTCTGTTCGCAGATTGAATATTTGAATAAATTATATTTTGATAAATTCTACTTTGAGCTTTGCAAACATAACATGAATTATCCCCCCCCCCTCCATACTTCTACCATATACACAAACCTTTCAGCCAGCATATAGACATAAACAAAATAAAGGGAAAAGAGGGGTAACTCATGTAATATTCATTCAATGTAATAATCACATACAAAATGGCATAGTTCATGGTCACGTTATCAATTATAGGTATGTGCGTGAGTGGCTTGGAGCTATGGTCAGCAGTGGGATCATTGATATTGATGACAGCAAGAAGTACTTTTTCCCAGCACATCGCCATCAGCAGTTTAAGGAAAAGGACAGTATGATGTGCTGGGGCCCTTTCATGCTCATGTGTGCTGATGTTATGGATGATCTCAATGAATGCTTCAAGTCTACAGGACCAAGAGGTATTGCATAATAGTAATTATAAATTCAAATATTGAAATGTCTCTTACATTTAAGTTACGAGTAAACACCATGTAAAAAGACAGTAATAGTGGTCTTCGCCTAACAAATCATATCTAAAGTGGGCCAGCAGACAGGTACTGTGTGTCTACTCTGTCTAGCAAAGTCACAACTGTTTACACCAGTATTATACAATGACTATGCATACATGGAAAATTGTTAACAGTGGAATATTCTGTTGTTTTTAAGGAATCCCATACGCTCGTTATCCTGGTTTCCAAGAATGGAGACAGACTTTCACTGAAGCACAGGCAGAGTGGAGCAAGTTGAAGAAGGAGCTATCACTGGTCCCTGGTATCCTGGACAGACTTGGTAAGATATAAACTGTATTCTTACTCAATAATTATCATTGACTAATTGAGTGTACAGCGAATTTCAAATCATATATCATACAATGCGATTGGTCATTACTTACAGTGATGAAATACCCACCAATAAGGTAGAAGTTATGAAAGTTTCAGGATACAGGTGCACAATTCTAGCTTGCTTTGTACCCTGGATTTATGAGTGTGTCATTATCATATCGTGGTCAAAATTGGCAAAGGTTTTCAAGTAAATTATAAAAGGGTTTCATAGCTCTGGAGAGTCAGTACATGTATATTCAGTCTCCATTGTAGTTAGTGTACACTT
Source organism: Harmothoe impar (assembly GCA_947462335.1). Classification (NCBI taxonomy): domain Eukaryota; kingdom Metazoa; phylum Annelida; class Polychaeta; order Phyllodocida; family Polynoidae; genus Harmothoe; species Harmothoe impar. Next base: position 33,871,817 of record OX381720.1, read on the forward strand.
GTTCCACACACCATTCACTAGAATAGCACTCGTAAAATCCGCTATGACCTTGAGCTTGAGCTTTTGCTGGGTTTGGGCAATCCCTGATGTCTTCTAGAACTGTATCGTGGGAAAACTCTCACTATATACATTAGGGTTCCTGTTCACTGGTGCCAAGTTAGCAGCAGGGATGACATAATCCAACAAAGGTAACGTTCAATGTCACAGTGGTGGTTACCAGAGCCTTCGTGTGGAACGAGCATCAGCTAGGTTAACACAGTTGGAGTAGGTATAGTGGACCAGGACCACTAATCCTAACACTTCTATAAGCGAGTTTATACTTCACATAATATAATGATATTTTCAAAAGTTGTACTCCGATCACATACATAAATTTTCTATTGCAGAGGAGGGTATTGAGATCTGTGATATGGGAACAGGACCAGGCACCATCCCCATGTCCATTGCCGAGCAATTCCCTAAATCAACTGTGATGGGTGTGGATATCTCTGAGGAGGGCATCAGCATAGCCAAGAAAGTTGCTGAGAAGAAGGGACTGAAGAACATGCAATTCCATGTACAAGACATCAGTGATATGCCTGAGGCCTGGAGCAACAAGTGGGATGTAGTCACCATGTTTGATGTAGCCCATGACCTGCCACATACCACCAAAGTGTTAAAGGAAGTAGTCAGAGTGCTCAAACCTGGGGGTTATTTCCTAATGATGGATGTTGGCATTCACACTGAGCATAAGGATAATGTCTCCCTTCCCATGGCACCTTTTATCTATTCTGTAAGTCTGTTCCACTGTATGTCTGTGTCACTCAACACAGAGGGAGGAGAGGGGTGGGGAGCTGGCTGGGGTGTGGAGAAGGCAGTAGAACTGCTGAAGGGGGCTGGCTTTGCTGATGTCACCCTGGGGGAGGGCCTTCAGGCTTGCTGCAGAAAGGCAGAGTAGAAATCAGGAAACTATGTACATTTTTTCTGATGATTTAATGAAATACCATAAAAAGATATTTCCAGTAAATTCCTCCCCTGCCAATTATAAAATAAGTTCAATACATGACATTTATCTTTTATATCTATTTGGTATTTAGTTCTAAGTTGGTTGCATAGTATAGAAATAGATTTTCGTTAGATTAGTTGTTAAGTAAGTGTTATTCCTTAAGGCATGCATTCAAAAAATGTTATAGTCTGCATCGCATTAATAACTATTATGCTATACAGTAGCTACAGTATATTTATATGTACAATCTATTGTATAACACATCACTCTATAGGTTCCTCCAACAAGAATAATTGTTGAAATTGGCAGGAACCGCTTTTCTTTTTAATCATGAATGTGGCATTATCTCACATGAAGACCTTGTCATGGTCAGAAATAACCGAGGAATGTGTACATTGATTTGCTTTGACATGTTGAACTACAGCATAATGAGGACCTACCACAGTTCACACTCTTTTTTAATATTAAATACAGGTCTGTGCACCTTTCTGTTCTGCCTTTTTCTTAATATTTTTAGATATTTAATTGACCGGAAGATCAATGTGAGATTGTTAACGCTAGTGGGAAGTTGCTTGTAAATAGTTTGATATTTCCCTAAACTCCTAGTTCGATGGCTCCATATATATATATATATATATATATATATATATATATATATATATATATATATATATATATATATATATATATATATATATATATATATATATATATTTATAAATGGTTAGGGGGGTGGAAGAATAAATATATTAAGTTACATTACATTAATATATGAGAGGTCTGCACTCGGGCTAGACTTACTTAGATGAATACAAGTTACCGTGAAAACTTACTAAGATGATATTAATGTAGGGGCATGTCCAGGGAGTCTTTATACTACCATACAGCAAACAGTATACTATATATATATATATATAAATATATATATATATATATATATATATATATATATATAATTATATGTAAAATGTAAGTTCTAGAACCATGAAAACTTGCAATATCTACAGCTTTCATAAAGTCTAGCTGCCTAGCTGGTATGTATATAATGCTAAAGTGGTGGTAAATCAATAACAGAGGGCACTGTAGCACACAGACTACTCAGTCCTTTTACCTGAAGATCCCATGAGGTGGCAGCAGTGTCAGTAGTTGCCACCCCACACAATCCTCAGACATTGGGGAACCGCCTCTACCCTCCTCCCCCCCCCCACCCCCATTGCTAGTCCCTGTCTACAACACAGGCTATCACATCTCCCTTTGGTAGAAAGGCGTGTGGACGTGTGTTAGAGAGAAAAGGCTGCAAGAACCTGAGCAAGAACCAGCCAACAAATCACCATGACGACTATGTGGCGCAAGTAAGGATTAATTTTATCATTGATATAATGTATTATATACCTTAAGAAAATAACTGCTAAAAATATGACAATTAACATTGTGATAATTATAAGTAACCTTCCTAGAGCCAATGGTCATGGTGGCATGGAGATCAGGTTCAGACGGTCACGCTTGCCCGTCACACATATATATACTTATACTTTTTCTTTCTGTCTGGGTTGGGGGAATGTTTTAACCCTGCCAACAGAAATACGTTTCTTTACGTCAAGATAATAAGGAGCCCTAGAGAAATGTACTAAAACGATGGGGGTAGACCCCTAATTTCGACATTGCGACATGGCCATTTCTTAAAATCGACATGCGACATGGAGCTTAGTGGCATGAGGGAAAATTTTAGTGACATGACATGGGTATTTCTTAAAATCGACATGGGACATGGCAGGTTCTTAAGGGCGACATGGGACATGGGAATTTTAGAGTGACATGACATGGCCATTTCTTAAATTCGACATGCGACATGGGGGGCCCCCCATCTAGACCCCCAAAACGTTGTATAGGGCTGTGTCTCACAACCTTGGGCCAATGTTTTTGTCTCTGACTGGGTGCCAGCTCTGACCGGGTGCCAGCTCTGACCGGGTGCCAGCTCTGACTGGCCTGAATAAAAACGGGTTATTTAGGGCAGGTGATGATAAAAATGGACAACTAATTACTAGTTTAGAGCGTTATAACATCCATTATCTATATCTGCCCTAAATAACCCGATTTTATTTAGGCCGGTCAGAGCTGGCACCCGGTCAGAGCTGGCACCCGGTCAGAGCTGGCACCCGGTCAGAGCTGGCACCAGGTCAGAGACAAAAACATTGGCCCATGGTCGTGAGACACAGCCATAACGGGTTTTTTTTCTTGTTTACTGGTAATGGTATTTGTATCCATCGAATGCTCCTATGAAGTTCTTCATATCACTACCTTGTAATGAATTTAGGGACTATAATGCATGATAAACTTACAGTGACCTGTACTTTGGGATACACTTACAATTACAGTAGTTCTACTACTAATCTACTGCAAATATATATACACGTTTACCTCTCACGGCGTAAACACGGGTTAGCTTACCACTTTGAGTCTATCCAATATTGGTTGTTTGAGTAGTTTAACGTTCGGTGGGGCCTTTCTACGCAAACCAGACATTCACTACATCCAATTACTGAAACAAGTTCAGGACACAGCCAGGTAACTATTATGCAATGGGTCTGGAGCTCAAAATTCGACATAATGACAAGGATAATTTTAAAATGCGACATGTGAAATGAGGGGGTCCATGAGGCATAGTGATATGAGGTGAAAACGATGCCATGACATATGGCATTTCCTAAATAATTATACTACTTGGGTCATGAGACTCATCCAGGGTACGTATATGTATAAATTTCTGCCACACCAGGAATGCTGCCGTGTGTTCATTAGGCAATATTGGGCGGGCGCCTAGGCGTACCTCCAACGGTGGAGGTATGCCAAATGGCGCGCGCCGCTCGCCAAAAGCGCGCGCCTCCCTGGCCTAATGAACCCCTCTCTGCATGTATATAGTGCCCTACTTTAGGGGTTCTAACATCACATGACACATATGACATGCTCTCAATGACAAGTGGGTGAGGGGGTCAGAGAAAGAATTAACCCCATGGCTGGAGGGGCAGTAATAAACATCGATACAGGTGAGATGGGGGCAATTTAACAAAATATTAAGTACGTTTTGTTATCTAGGAGGTTTTATTTTATAAAAACCAATTTAAGGTAGGGGGCGAAGAGAAACGCTGTCATGGAGATTCATCCCTTACACACCACCATCTAGTAATAAATGACTCCTACATTATTCCGTGGAACCCAGTGGACCCTTGAAATGAGGGCACTAGATTACAGGACACCCCATTCCTATAGTGTACCCACAAGGTCATCAGTACTATAGACAGGCCGTGAGACATAGCTACATATCGCCATGGGAGGGGAGACACATATACATGTGCACTCTGAAAGCCACTTACACACTCTGATGTCAATGCGTGGACACTCCCTTGAATATTTGGGTGCATATCGATCTATATAAATCGATTAAGTACATGGTACGCTTCAAATAACCATTTAGTTCAATAGAGATGATCCCTTTCCAATATTATATTTTACTTTACACCCCGGAAGCACACTTACAGTCAGTATAAGCTCATACCTTTATAATAGGGGCCATATAGGATCATATACACTGGTGACAAGAGGTAGCATTTGCGCTACATCGTTTCATGTGGTTATCTTGATTATAATGTGATACCTTTTTTTTCTTTCTTTTTTATAACTATTATTTATTCAGGAGGAAAGAGAAAGGTTCCAGAGGATCCTGTTTGCATCGGGCTCCTGACCGTGCATATCAAATATTTTATTATTGACAGTAAGCTGGGCGTGTAAAGGCATTACACCACTAAGTATTATGTGGTTTTAAGCATAGTAATTATTGTGCTGTATTATTTTCCAGTTTGGGATTTATGCACCAAAACCCCCTCAAATATATAGCATACAATTTCATGATCTAATCCCATCGCGAGCAGTCACCCACACTTGAAGAATTTTCATGAATCTAACTAATTTCTCCCCTCCACCTCAATCTCCTAGAACCATGGTCCTAAAGCCCTAAATTCGACATGGCGACATGGCGACATGGGTCATTTAGGGGATTAGTGATCCTTGGACGGGAGCCAGAGGAGGATTTATGATATGTAGTGACATGGAACATGGGGCATTTCTTAAAATCGTTATGGTGACATGAGCTTTTCTTAAAATCGACAGGGAACATGGTTTTTCTATACAGGGAGAATTATGTTAAGTGTCTCCAAACTGCCTATTATGGGTCAGTGTCACGCGCCATATAATAGTATACAGGTATACTATACAGGTATAGGCTTACAAGTGATATGGATGCCAAGATGGGGCCCGTGTTCCATGCTCACATGTATGATGTATACACCTGTAACGTACCCTACACAGTGAGTGCTAATAGCAGCTGGCTGACTCCGCGTCAACTCAACCAAAATCGGAAGATCTTCCTGGATGACCATCTCCAATTTCCACGTTAATTTTTTTCTCATTGCCCTATGTATCCATATTGTGCCCCCAAAATTTCTAATCAAAATTCCAAATAGTTTCTGAGTTCTGGCTCGCTCATTCGGGCAGGGTGTCTGATCTGGTAAGAAAAACCTCAATTCTAGCCATTTTCAAAGGACTACCATGGAAAAACTCTCTGGGTCACAGGTCCATATGTCATTACATAGGTGCTACTTATACTAGAGATCAGAGACAAATGATCAAACCATACCTCTTGCGTTATGTCTTGATGCACTGAGGCTCGGAAATAGGACATGAATTGATGGAAATTAACAAAACTTTAAATAATCAAAAAATTGTCAAAATTAGAATTGTACCCCTAGCAGCTTAATCTTGATGCTAGTAACTAAGATGTGGGGCTTGTCAAGTTATGGTGCTTGTTCCTTGGAATAGTTCACAGGTGGCACCACTGGTGGCTAAAGTTGGGCAATTCTGTAAAATGACCTAGTTTTGGCGGCCATTAAGGCCACGTGGCACTTTTTTTTTTACTTGTAATAATTTTTCCCTGAAAGCTCTTTTCATTACCTTTCCATCGAATGCAGTTGCAAAGGTGTTCCGTATTTCCTTATGGGTGAAATAATTTTGTAAAGATCAGTGTTTTCGAAGATTCCCTATGGGATTTTCAATGGTAAATGAAGGGGGGGGGTGCAAAAACATGTTGTAAATTTTTTTTTCTGAAAATCCATATCAAGCTTATCAGCAATAGAGGATTATTTCTCATGCACATATATAACATTGAATTTTTTTTTCACACTTGTAATGCTGTAAATGCTGAGGTCACCCATACATAGAAATGCATAGGATAAACTTTGAAAGCTGCCAACAGTGTAAAACCCCCAGAAACCCTCAGAATTGAGAGGGGTAACCCATCACATTCATGGTCTCTGTGGAAGAGAGGGTTTGAGATATATCTCAAGGCTACAGGCTCCAGCACAGAGCCAAATGAAAAAAAGGTGGGACTCCTACTGAATCATATTGGGGATGATGGGATAGACATTTATGACAGTTTTGTATTCCTCCCACAATGTCCAAAATAACTATGATACTGTGCTACAAAAGTACACAGAATATTTTGGTAAAAGGGACCCCCAACTGCTACTAAGGGAAAAGTTTTGGTTCACCGTCAAAAGGGGATCATCTCAAACTCTGGAGTCAAGAAGTGTGCAGGTGAATGCAGGTGAATTCCCACAGACCTACATGGACCAGGCTGTGTGCGATAAACTGACATTTTCATGTACCGACCAGTCAGCAAAGTCAAAGCTCTATGATGCCGGTGCAGGGCTGATGCTGCAGAAGACAGTAGATATACTCTACCAAAAGGAGACTACGCGCTATGAGCTCAAAGAGTCAAAGAGTGCCAATATCGACGTAGTCCACAGCAAGGCCAAGAAGAAGCCGGACCTAAGCAGAACCGAGAAAAAGAGAAATACTGGTGACAAAATCAAGTGCGGATACTGTGATACCAAACACCTCAAAGGGAAGAAAATTGTCCCGCAGTGAATCACTCCTGTGAGAAGTGTAAAATAAGAGGGCATTTTTCCCAAGTTTGCCGTATTTCAAGATCGGGGATTTCTCAAGTCGCAGAGGAAGAGTCGGGAGATGATATACCCGATGACGGAGTGTCGCACGTATTTATCGGAAGCGTAACGCGTGAAGTAAATGCGGCTTCATCAAAATCCGTCCCACCCAGTGGGCACAGAACATTGAATCAGCATTGAAAACTGGTTGACAATGTTGATTCAATGTTGATGCTACATTGATTCAACATTGAACTGGGTTTTGTGCCCACTGGGCAGACGACAAATCGAGTTCAAGCAAAGGCTGGTACATAAAACTCGGAACTGGCTCCGATACTCTATTGTGGTACAAAGACTCTGGAGCCGAGATATCGGTGATGCCCGATACATACTACAAGAAGTCCTACAGAGAGATCCAACCAACAAGAAAGATGCTGTATGCTACAGGTGAGCATCCATTACAGACGCTAGAATGTACTAGTGAGTCGTAACCGCAGAATGACGAGAAATCTCGGACCGGACAGAATGACAACATCGATCCGACCACCATACTAACCAGAGTGGTCACAACGCCTAGTGATCATGTGCCTCCAGTGGAGATCACTGATATACCTCCAGTGGTCGCTCCACCGACTCCACCAACTCCTGATTGAAGTGCCACACCCTGTGTGCCCAATCTGGGACCAAGGAAGTTGTCGAGACCTAGAGTCGCGACCAAGAGACTGATTGAAGAAGTTTAATAACTATTCCCTTTCAGATACATTAATAAGTCAGAAATATTCTAAAGTGACAAAAGAACATTGTCTATTATGTTTGAACATTGACTTGTGCATTGAACATTGACTATTACATTGAACATTGAGTAACATGTAACTGACTTATTTCCAGAGACATACATATAAATCTTACTTGAGAGTAACTTCATAGTAACTATTATGTCATGAACACTTCTAAGTATGTCTTAACATAATACTCCTTAAAAAAGGGAGATGTCATAGTACGCAGCCCTGCTGCAGCCTCAGGGCGGGAAACGCTACTAGCGCTACTGGGGTGCCACCTATTGTATTCTAAGTGTACTAAGGCTATTGTCCTATGAAGGATGACCCGTGAGTTTGTCCATGACCGGAGGTCAGTCAATACATCGTGAGATCAAGATTCAGAGTTGTTATCACTTAAAATACAAAGTATTAAGACATCCCAGCAAAGCAGGATGCCACAGAATTATGACTGTATCCATGGGAGCCAGCCTGTCTACATGATAATTACAGCCCTATATAATTATGTGTCTTTACAGAGGCTTGAGTCTGTCTTCTATATACATTTCTTGTAAACACATGTACTTGAAAGGTATCCCATCCAGAAAACCTCATTGGAATAGGTTATCCAGTCTTTATGAAAAACCTGGCTAAGATACTTACATACACTAAGTTACACGCCATTTGATATTCAATATAAGACAAATTTGTCTTTAAACATTTTTACACCCCTCGCCTTTGGTCAAGGCGTTGACATGTTTTACCCCTCCCCTATGAAAATCGAAAATTGGCGCACGCGGGCTCTTTGAAGAATATAGTGATACGCAGGCTTTTTTTGCTCAAAACAGGTCAATTTTGACCCGCCCCAAGAGGGATTGAAACTTTTTTATTGCCTCAACGTTAACCCTACTTGAGGGTACCCCTACCCTCCTGAGGATGCCTTGATAGCCTGCCCCTCGTCAAGCGTGCCTGACACTCCTATGGCTGCCCTGATTCTCCTATATGAGATGGCTGTCTCAGTCCTGTTATACTCTAATGAATTTCGAAAAGAATATTCTAGTATCCATTTATTGTGTTCTTTTTAAATATCTTAACAGAAAAGAATATGCATTTTTACATGCCGTGCATTAAATTGAAATACACTTGTCTAAGCTAAACACCTTTTATTGATTCACCAATTAGACAAAGAACATGATTCAAAAACCATTTCATCCCCGCGTATCTTCTTTTTGTGATCTTACTCTAATAATTTGTGTTTTATTTCACTAGTGCACAAGGAGAGGTGGCAGAGTCGAACCCCGAGACTGCAGAGCAGTTTAGTGAGAAGATGAACACAGTTGTCGTGCATGGCTTCTTAGGGCTGTCTATTGAGATAGGTCGGAGAACAGGCCTGTTTGAGATCATGACAACCTTCACTGAACCAAAGTCATCACAGGAGATTGCTGATGCCAAAGGGTTCAAAGAAAGGTAATTTTATTCTTCAAAGCAAATGGCATAGATTCATTCTTGAATATGTACAACTTGTTGAATTATATGCTGTGTTTTGGCCAACAGAACCAAGCTAAGATAGAAATGTTCCACTCGGTATCTATCCATATAGATGATATTACATAGTCCAATGCAGCCTATTGAAACGAACCAGATAAGATCTCGAGCCCATGCAATTGAGACTAACTGTATTCATCACTTATAGACTTAACAAGAGTTTAATTCATATAAAGTTGAACATTATGAGCTTCATAGGGAAGCATCAAAGGCCAATGTTTATGTGGTGCTTTGTACATTAACCTCACTTCATTAAGATGCTTTCATCCACAACTTACAGGTATGTGCGTGAGTGGCTTGGAGCTATGGTCAGCAGTGAGATCATTGATATTGATGACAACAAGAAGTACTTTTTCCCAGCACATCGCCATCAGCAGTTCAAGGACAAGAGCAGTATGGTGTGCTGGGGCCCATTCATGCTTATGTGTGCTGGCGTTATGGATGATCTCAATGAATGCTTCAAGTCTTCAGGACCAAGAGGTATTGCTATATTATTCTATAGCATCTTTTCATTCGGTAGAAAGACCTTCAGGAGGGGCATCAAATGACTCTTCATATATATATATACTTCTAATGATTTAACTGATCCTATGTAATGCAAGCCTCTGCTGAGGTTATCTATATTTGATTTAGTGTTTTATAAAGAGCTCAAACGTTATTACAGGTCTCGATCAACTAGTTGAGAATACATACAACTGTTTGCGATCAAGTTACAAAATTGTCCACTGTAAAATATTCTTCCATACATTTGTTAAGGAATCCCCTACGGCCGCTATCCTGGATTCCAAGATTGGAGACAGTCTTTCACTGAGCATCAGGCTGTGTGGAGCAACTTGAAGAAAGAACTATCACTAGTGCCAGGCATTCTGGACAAACTGGGTAAGATACAGAGATTATTTCTTCACCAATTGAGTAGGTAAGAATTCTCCTCATTATCAGGGAACAGTTGTGAAAAATAGGCATTTATTATATATTTAACTTGCATGGAGAATGTTCAGGTTATATTTGCAGAAATCTAGGCAGGGTAAGTAACATCTTGAATTAAAATTCGAAGTGGTCCTGGGATAGGTGAGCCTCGGATATCTATTCTGACTGTAATCTGTGGTCAGCAATGAGCAAACTATGGCAGATTCTGACAGCTAACTATGGCCGATTCTGACGGCAAACTATTGGTGTCAACTGCTGCAACAAAATTCAAACATGGATGTGAAGCCTAGGCTCACTTTAAAAATTCTTTCAATGATTTTTATATATATGTCAATGTTTCTACAGGTTATGGTGTCCTCCAAACATGCTTTCTACCTACTTATTACACATGTACATCTATTATTGCAGAGGAGGGCATTGAGATCTGTGACATGGGAACAGGACCAGGCACCATCCCTATGTCCATTGCTGAGCAATTCCCAAAATCAACTGTGATGGGTGTGGATATCTCCGAGGAGGGCATCAGCATTGCCAAGAAAGTTGCGGAGAAGCAGGGGCTTAAGAACATCCAATTCCATGTAAAAGACATCACCGATATGCCTGAGGACTGGAGCAACAAGTGGGATGTTGTCACCATGTTTGATGTAGCCCATGATCTGCCACATGCCACCAAAGTCTTGAAGGAAGTGGTCAGGGTACTGAAACCAGGAGGTTATTTTCTAATGATGGATATTGGTATTCACACTGAGCATAAGGATAATGTTGCTATTCCCCTGGCACCTTTTGTCTATTCTGTCAGTCTGTTCCACTGTATGTCTGTGTCACTCAACACAGAGGGAGGAGAGGGGTGGGGAGCTGGCTGGGGTGTGGAGAAGGCAGTAGAACTGCTGAAGGAGGCTGGCTTTGCTGATGTCACCCTGGGGGAGGGCCTTCAGGCCGTCTGTAGAAAGGCTGAGTAACATTAAGGAAGACCAAGTTTCCTTGTCTACTCTTTTGGTAATTACTCAATAAATGCAGAATGGTTTATTATAACCAATTTATTGTTTCATACCTGTATGTTTACAAAATGTGTATGAACATTTGATGCAAAAAAATATTAATGAAGAATGATTGAGAGTATTTTTGTATATTGGAGACCTCCAACTGTAATAATCAACATTTTCCCAACAGTATCTATACGCACAGGACCAGAGAGATCCACCTAAAATCTGTTTATCCATTTGTGGCAACTGATTTAATGGGAAACTCCTGTTTCTAAGAAATATTTCAATGCCATTTTGGTTGCTCATACATGTACTATTGAACATTGGAACTTTTGATTTCATATGATTGGTTTTATATTGGGATAGATCTCAGCAGTAAGCAATTGAAATTTTTATCTAAAATGTTTACTTGTTAAATTTTTAATAAAACAATAACACTTCAACACTACATCCTTTTTCATTTCTTTTACTATCCCTTGCACTTAAGATAAACAAATGGATACTATATACTAAAAGTAACGTCATAGCCTGCGACATTGGCAGGACTTCAACCTTTCAGTGAGTGCTAAACAATAGAATCTACATGAGAAATATGTTTACACATTATACAGGTTTGCCACCGATAAGGTAGTTCTAAATTCCCTGACTTTTCCCTGATACTATATCAAAATTTCCCTACTGTATCAAATTTCCCTGACACTCGCAATATGGACCCAATGTTTTTAAATGCCCTCCCACTGTGCATATGCACTCCTTTTAAAGTAATATTCTACTTAGCGAGTGGTTATTATTTAACAACAAGGGTTTTGTGTATTTCCTTGCGTGCTTGCAAACATTTTAATCTCTCCCTCTTGAGGATTTAGAATTTTTATGATTTCCTTTAACATAATAGATAACAGGCATTTTTTTAACCCTTTTTTTAATGTAGCAAAGATTCTCCTTGACATTTTCAGAAAATCTTATTTTCCCTGACATTTTGTCAAAAAATCTGAACTTCCCTGACATTCCCCGGACCTGGAACAAACAAAAAAGTCCTTGACATTTTCCCTGACGGTGGCAACCCTGTGATATATACACATTAAAAGAAAAGAAATCTCAAGTTCGAAGCACTTTGTTAAATTATATTTTGAGAAAAGACTGTACCTGGAATGCATGAGTGTGTCCAGCACTACATTATGTAGGCGGCATGTGCAGGTTCATCTTTATTAAGGAAGTGGTCATTTTTTAACATCAGGGGGGGGGGGGCGGTCGATTTTTGCACGAGCGGGTCGAAAATATTTTTGTCCCCTACTCAAACGGGAGGGGTCAAAAATCTTTTTGGCCTGCCCCTCCCCCCAAGGCAGGTTGAAATGGAGCGCGGTCCACCCCTTTGAGCTATAGTAATGTGTGGGCTTTTTTGCTAGAAAGGGGTGCAATTTTTTTGGTGCCCCCCCCCCCCCCAATCCACCTCCTGTTGTTAAAAAATAACCACTCCCTTACTTCTATTTAGTATGAGAAGCAGCATAGATAGAACTCAAGTCAATCTTGCTTGATATATACAGCTGTATATAGAATGTTTTATATTCCATTTCATAAAACTAGCACCTATTCACTATATATTTCATTATATAGTTGAAGCATACATACATGTGTATATGTAATACAACATATACCTAGCTTTTTGATACAAGTCGCCTGTAATCTTTAGATAAACATGAAGCAAAAACATAATCTGAACAGAATACAGCAAAAGCACCATGATGCACCAAACAGACAAAAATATCTCTATAAAAAGTAGACAATTGGAGCATGACCAGGGACAGGTGCTGATATTACACTATAAGGCCCTAGTCATTCTCTTAGCCCGTGGGGGGACATTCTCGTGATTGGTGGGAGGGGGCAAAACGTGATGAACTACATGGGGGGGGGGGGGAGGGCTAATGCGGTCCATTTGTGTACTCACGTACATACATCATTTAACCCGCGTACATTAATTATATCATAGAGACTCCTTTGATGAGTGTATATCATATGCATGCAGCTGAATAAAAGTCACCACCCCCATCAGCTAAACATGAGCTGTCTTCTCAACCGACGAGCCTCCTCATGATTTCAATACTTTGCCCACGATACCCGGTGCCGAAGTGATTCCTGAAATAAAACGAAGGTTACATCAACTAAAGGTACAATGTACAAAGAAACGCTTCATTAGATTACACAGTTGTCACTTTTCTACATGTGTAAGGATTGCTATTATTCCTATAATCACCCTCTTCAGTTACAACGCTAACATTGAGTCTTACTCCACCACCCATGTAATTAGGTAGATTTTGTAGATACATCTACCGTGTTTTTGGATCTACTGGGCATAACCTTACAGCCAGTGACCATTACACGTCTCTTTGCAGTGAACATTTAGTATTGACATACATTAATGTATGATATCGGATCCAAATCACCGCTTTCATTTCACACAAGTGTAAAGAGTATTTTACCTCGAAATATATATATTGTATGGCTATTTACACTAAGGTTCTACAACTATTGTTTGAGACACCTTTCTACTATTGTTATTTTAATAATAGTCCACAACCTTTTATAATCATTTTATCTCGAAACTTACATGGGCAGTTTGAAGTTCTAGCAAATTACATATCTATACCTACCAGTGATTCAGATAGTGGAAGAGCTGGTAGAGAGAGTTCCTCTTCCTGAACCCAGGTTGTCGTGGGATTAGTTTGTGATATGCATTATAAAAGTCCTTTGAGAAGCCGCCAAACATGCCTGCGATACCCAATTCATACTCGCTGTGTCCGTAGAATGAGGCCGCGTCAAAAATTACTGCAAAAGAATAATTCCTTCATCCAAATATTTTGATCGAAAAAGAAATTCGTTCTTAGCTATCATCTTATCAAAAATTAGATACCGGTATAAATATATATAGATATATGAATATATTAAATGTACCTGCACCAAGATTTGGAAAAATATAGTATAGCCTCGTACTGCCTGGCCTATACTGTAGGTTTGGTTCGCAGAAGCTATGTGTGCCAGTGACAATTCACCAGATTGCAAGTGAAATTACATGTACCGGTACTACTTTTATGGATCATCCATAAGCTTACTACATGTACCGACCTGCTTCAGTGTCTGTTTCTGCTACGTTGCCACCCCACAGGTCCCCGTGGAGGAGGGCCGGCGCGACGGTCACCCCCTCAAACAGTGCCGGGATGGCAGGGAGCAGCCGCTGCCACAAGTCACGCGCCTGGCGGTCTCCATACTGAAGGTGTTATACAGATTATAAGGTGTTATAAGATGATAAGGTGTTATACAGATTACACAGGTGTCATACATGTTATACAGGTGACCCTCATTCTTTGTATCTACCGGGCAATAACACTCTAAGGGAGTTATCATTTTTTTAACAACAGGGCCCCCACCAGGGAGGTTGAAATCGAGCGCAGCCGACCCCTTTGAGGTATAGTAACGCCTAGGGGTGAAATACTAGTACATGTATTCTTGGTCCCCGCCTCAAGTCCCCCCCCCCCCCCAATCTAATAACACCTCCCCCCCCCCGTTTCTAAAGAGTAATTTTACCTATAATAATACAAAACTGATAGTACACTTACCTCCTTCTCAATCATGTCAAGTTGTGACTGCAGTTTATGCCGACAGTAGAACGTCTGAAAGAGAGAGTGAGAACATGGTTTGTATATTTATTTTCTCTCAATCAGAACACTATGAACGTTATGGTACTTCACATATTTTGATCAAATGTAAATCATGTCACAATGCGGTAATAGACAATATCGATTATAAAACAGACGAGCAGATAATACATCCTTGAATGTTGAGCAGCTAATTATTGCAATAGAAATAAATTCATAATGCTTTTCATCATGTGTGCAGTTTTAAATTGACAAAAATAAAGAAAGATTATACCTACCTAGGTGTATGTAGGTGTAATACGTGTGTTCTCACCACCCAGTCGTCACACCACGTGTTCTCCTGCGGTATGATGCCACAACATGTAGGTACATGGAAACCAAACTGTGTCACGTGGCCTCCGCCGCCCTCAGCCGAATCCCCCTTATGCACCAAGCCCTCTGCCTTCTCCATCTTCTTACCAAGCTCCTGGTTTGCAAGATGCATTCTGAAGATTTAAAATGGATACACTTAACGATAGCTAAGTGAGCATACATCGTTATCTTAATTCACAATGATATTCTTACCTCTTTTTTTTGTGCCACATGCTGCTTTGAAATATGTAGGAAATATATGAACTAGGGCACATCATATGAATGAAAGAAGCTACTTGGTAATGATTTAAAAAAAAAAAAGGTTATATCTCAGAAATTTAGTCTATTTCTTTGAATAATTCGCAGCTCTTGGTAAACCCCAAATTACCCAGGGGGCCAGAGGAGGTTTAGGGTGTTGGCTCTGCTGTAAAAGGTTGGTGTATTTTTTCAATAACTGGGACCCATGGGGAGTTGATTCCACCTGGCCAACCTTTTTGAAAATCCACACTGCGCATACGGCGGCCATTTTGAATATTCGGGATGGTGAGAATATAGATAATCTATAAATATGGATATCTCTGCTTCTCACTAACGTAGAAATACAAATTTTGATTCAAAATATACATTTTTGAGGACAGGGAATACAATGGAGTAGTTTCCAAGTAGGTCAGTGGCGGCCATTTTGAATTATTAATGATATCTACGATTAAACATGCCTGAAATCTGAAAATTTTGGTTATCTCTACATCTAACTAGCATAGAGACTCAAACTTAAGTTTAAAATATTCATTTGTGAGGCCAAGGAATGCAATGGAGTAGTTTCCAAATAGGTCAGTGGTGGCCATTTTGAATTATTAACGATATTTACGATAACAAATAGCCTGAAATATATTAATATGGCTATCTCTGCATCTAATTAACATAGAGACTCAAACTTACATTTGAAATATACATTTGTGAGACCAAGGATAGCAATGGAGTACTTGTCAAGGAGCTCAGTGGTGCCCATTTTGAATTATTAATGAGGTTTTCATTGAAATGTGTCTCAATTATCAATCATCATGATGACACAGTTATAGGTTTTAGCTATGTTAGGTCATTCCATAGAGATCAATCACTTTAGTGAGACTATTAACAAATTAGTAGCTAATGTCCTAGTCAACATTGGTGAATGGGCACATATTATTGTATTTTACTTGGGCAAGCTGGGCTTGCCCATATCTGGGAAAGTGTCATTAATGTCCAGGGCTATCAGTCGAGATGGGCCAAGCCCACCAACTAATTCTGGTACAATGTATCTGCACTTTTCCTCAGCAGCGGATACTATATAAAAATATACAGCAGACCAACATTATAGCACTCCAATGCACTATATGGGTATATATCTAAAACTGAACATCGATATCCATGTATCAGAGTCCTTCTAATTCAGTCTCATCAAAGTAGAAATCCATAGGTTGCTATATGAAGGAGAAGGCCATGTTCATGCCTATGTGTATGTCTGTGTGGGTGTACATAAGTCTGTGTCCATGAGTGTCTGCATTCATGCTACAGTCATAGGGTGTTCTTAGGGAAATTTCTCTTTTTTGCGATTTTGAACTGTTTTCTCACCAAATAGGGGGTTTTTAGGCAAATTTCACTTTTTTGCGGTTTTGAACTTTTTTCTTGCCAAATTGGGGTTTTTAAGCAAATTTCACTTTTTTGCGATTTTGAACTTTTTCTCGCCAAATAGGGTGTTTTCATGCAAATTTCACTTTTTTGCGATTTTGAACTTTTTTCTCGCCAAATCAGGTTTTTTTAGGCAAATTTCACTTTTTTTGCGATTTTAAACTTTTTTCTCGCCAAATCAGGTGTTTTTAAGCAAATTTCACTTTTTTTGCGATTTTGAAATTTTTTCTCGCCAAATCAGGTGTTTTTAGGCGAATTTCACTTCTTTGCGATTTTGAACTTTTTTCTCGCCAAAAGCTGCGGAATCTGCCTCCATGCGTGATCCCATTGATGGACTCTGGATAGACCCATGCATAGTGAAGACCTACATAGTGGACATGAGGTCAAGTTAAAAACTGCAAGTCACTTGTTTTGCAACTTGCACTGAACTGAACCTAATAGCCCTTGACTGGATTGTCAACAATCAATTAAACTATGACCAAACTCCCTCTATTTCGGAGACCAAATACACTATCAGATGATTTATATTTTTTCAAAATAACACCCTGTGTAGAATGGCTCGGTATTCAGGAATCCTACTGCGAATAAAAAAATGTCAAATTCTAATTCTAAATACCTGAAAATTGAGAAATGCTGACGTTCACGGGTTATGTAGGAAATGTACTAAAAACAGCAAAAAAAGGCAACAAAACCCTAATTTTCTCAAAAACTGTTCAGTAGGATTTTTTCTAACTAAGGTTCCACTGTTTTCTACCCTCATATTACACATTGGCATAGAGAATATATTGACACCTAGTCAGGATTTTGCGCTAGGAGCAATCTGTGAGGCGAAAAACAGCCAAAATGAGCCACTGGTCTGAAGTATAAAACTGGGCATCGATCACTATAGAGCTACATAGAGACAGAGAATCGATGTCCAGTAATAACTCAAACATAGCTGAGCTCAAATACTTATTTGACCATGGGCATGAAGATATCTTTAAAACTATTTCACATATCTAAGCACATCTTGAAATAAAAGAAGACTGGTCGAAGTTGTTCCTGATAAATGCTGCTGACAATATTCAATCATTCTGGTGTGAGGATCTACTTTCATCAATAAATAACTAATCCACTGGATGTCTCCCTTTTTGAGACAGTGAGAAGCAATGGAGAATGGGTCACCTTTTTATGACAGGAACAATTCCTTCATCATATCTTTGTTCATTTACAGTCACCATCTGAAAGGTGATAGACATTGGACTACAGTTGCTTCAATTGGACAAATAATGACTGCTAATCACACCCTTTTCAGTTGTGCTCAAAAGCATCTTCAATTTGAGGAGGATTACTCATAGATTGTGGTCTCTGAAGCCTACTACAGGACTTGACAATGCAAAAACTGCATAATGGTGGAAGAGCTTACACATCTTGTGCATGGAGATTGGTTAAAAGCGACCTTGCAACACTGGCTGTTTTTAAGACAAATTTCATTCTGGGGCAAAATTTAAGGGACTTGGTTGTGGAGTAAATTGAGAGTAGGATAAAGGGCCCAAAAAGTCACTGTGTGACCTGACCCTGACTTTCCAACCACCCCCAGCCGTCTCCCCCAATGGGCCTGGGTGCCTGAAGTGCATTTTTTAAAGTTGGGTTAGGAACTGCATCTCGGAGGCACAATTCTCACTCTAAATGGTTTATAACTACTTATAACACATTCAAAAATCATCCTTGTGTATTTTTCATAACAGAAATACACACAGAAAAGCATAAAAGCATAAAATAATGATACAGAAGAGAGTTCCTATGGTTGCCACTGGTGGCATGACTGAGCCAATATCAGAAATCTCCATAGGCTATACCATTGTATAACACCATCTGGGCTGCAGAGGGAATAGTAATGGGTCCCCTGAGATTCTCAGACCATGGTTTTCTCTAAATTTGATACATTTATAAATATCAGAATGCTTTAAAAAGTGATGTGTGCATTTGTACAGGCATTATGGACACAAATAACTGGAAAATAGAAAATCGACCCCTCATCATTAAATATAAGTAAAATCGGGTGCCACCTCTTGGGAACGTGGTACATTTTGGCAGGTAGCTGACTTGCAAGCCCCAGGGAAAATTGGATATGTACCTCTGCATAGGTATCATAAATGGATAGCTGAGGAAGTCAGGATAGTTCCACCAATTTCGGGAACAATTTTTCAGTCCTGTTCAAATTTATTCAACCTTTGTCAGGCATGCAGAAAGCTCTGAGGTAACTGTTTCAGCAGAATCAATGTTTAGAAGATCAGAAACCTTTATCTGAAAGGATCACTCATGTGATTTTTGAACACTGATTATGCTTTATCAACGAAAGGTTGATCTAGTACTGCTCTACTGCTGAAGTTGCATCCTTAATGTCCTTAATCCTGCACTGTGTATAACAACTTGGTGCTGGCCACTCAAGCCAGAGGATTTGTCTTGTACATATAACGCTTCTAACATCATATCACGTGACAGGCCATTGTGCTTTCTGTAAGTCCTCCTAACAGTGAAGTCTATATTGAACAAATCTTTCAAAACGTGTGGTAAAAATGGTAATGTATTGTCATCAGGGTAGGAAGATTCCATATTTGTGGTCCCCTCTTGTGATAATATACGGCACCATGTTGTCTGCTTCTGATAGATTATCCAGCCAATCCCTCTGACATTGTGTATGCAAGAACTTCATTGATGCTCCAATGATACCATTAACAGAGGATGTTGGGAGTCATTGATAATAGTTACATTTGTCCATAGTATACTGGGAAATAGAATCATTGGATGCCTTGATATCAAATACATTTATTTTTGATCTAAGTGTGCGTCTTAATGTTAACTAAAATCACCGAGTATGGCTAATAGTGTGGAACCACTACCCATGATTCCCGTGCACAACAAATTACTGGGCACTGTTTCATCACTCACCTCTTTTGAATCCAAAAAGGCTGCTTACTATTTTCTAAATAATGGCACCAATGAATCCATTTACCCATGCATGTATAGTTTTAGCTACAGGATGTATCTCTAAGATGATCAATTGTGACATATTATGTGCAAGATTATCTGATTATTGATAATTGAGACACATTTCAATGAAAACCTCATTTATGATTCAAAATGGGCACCACTGAGCTCCTTGACAAGTACTACATTGCATTCCTTGGCCTCACAAATGTATAGTTAAGTTTGAGTCTCTATGATAGTTAGATGCAGAGATAGCCATATTTACAGATTTCAGGCACGTTTAATCGTAAATATCGTTAATAATTCAAAATGGCTGCCACTGACCTACTTGGAAGCTTCTCCATTGCATTCCCTGACCTCAAAAATGTATATTTTGGATCAAAATTTGTATTTCTACGTTAGTTAGAAGCAGAGATATCCATATTTATAGATTATCTATATTCTCACCATCCCGAATATTCAAAATGGCTGCCATATGCCCTGTGTGGATTTCCAAAAAGGTTGGCCAGGTGGAATCAACTCCCAAAGGGTCCCAGTTATTGAAAAAATACACCAACCTTTTACAGCAGAGCCAACACCCTAAACCTCCAAAATGGGCTTTTGGCCCCCTGGGTAAATTGCCTATTTCTATATTAATTTGGCACCTTTTCATGTTGTAGGGGCTAGGGTTATACGGGTTTGTCATATGACGAGTGCTGTTGGATGCTGTGTTGCGAGCTCGGTCCGAACCCTTCAGTCCGACGGTAGGTGGCGACACCTGCCCCGGGCTTGGGGTGTGGACAGAGGTCGCTATAGGCTTCCGGTCTGCGTGTGCGCGCGCAGGCTGGCTGCCTATATATACCCAGCATCTGACGGTACTCGTCGGTTACTCTGAGCCACGCTGGTGAGGAGACCCCGTGATCATTACGGCTGATTAGCCTACTGACCCGTTCCGAACTCTATAGGGAGTTCGCACACATAGATACTGCTTGTCTAGGTTTTCTGAATAAACCCGATTTGCAACCTGTAACACTTGATCCGAACTGTGTCGACTTTGTTCTTTAATTGATACTCTACCAATATCATAGAGAAACAAAGTATCGTTTATTACACTGGTGCCGTGACCAGTTCTGAGTGAAACGCAGGTTAGCCTGTGCAGTAGCACAGACCTCCTGCTCTGGACGGAGCAGCGAGGTCTCCCGATGAGGCGCCAGCCTTATCACCGGAGGGGTTAGATGCCGCCAATGAGGCAGATACCCCCAGGAGTGCGAATGTTCCATCCGGAACAAGCGCGTTTGTGGGATTCAGAGGTCCCGAAGTAATGAATCGCTCATTAGAAGAAATGAGCCTGTCAATGTTCAACATTGGTGGGTCAAGATCAGCCGCTCCGAATCCACGGAGGGCTACCATCTTGGAAGAATGTCGTTTCGACGACATGAGAGAGGCCAGGGTACAGGAGCGTGTGCAAATGGCCCAAATGGAGTTGTTGACCATTCAGAAACAGTCGAATGAATGGAAAAGCAGTCTGATTGCATTGGAGGGTGCAGTCACACATAGAGCTTCCAAAATCAAGGAGAAAGACGCAAGGCTTTCAACTTTGTTGGAAGAAAACAAAAAGCTGGTGCAATCCCTTAGCAGGGTCCGCGTGGAGTTCGATCAGAAACAGGCTGATCTACAGGGAGTCCGTTCCGACTTTGCCCAGGCAAACACGGAGCTGAATCAGATTTGTGCGGCCCGAGATGCCGTCATCCATGAAGCGGAAGGGACCCGAGCAGAACTTGTTCGGGACACTGAAGACTTACGGGATGTTCGCCGAAGCCTAGTATCAGAATGCGACATTCTGAAGGCAAAAAGAAGTGCTTTGCAGCAGTTTTTGTCAGAGACTAGGGAGAGTATGCAGGATAGCAGTACCTCATACGCCTCCGCTGATAGTGACAGTCCGAAAGGTCCTCGTTACATGAGCTTTACGGACACCCCAAATCTTCCTATGGGACGCGGGATGACTGTAGAAGGTGCCTTGTCTACTTCAACGCCAGGACGACCACTACAGGTGGGCCGGGCAAGAGGTAGAGGTAGGGCGAGTGATTACTCACCTAGGGTGGGTATCAGTGGTATCCGTCCAATTCCGAAGCAGGTCTTTTCGGCTCCGACAGGTGTAAACACGGCGGGCAGGGGAAGATCGTTATCGGAGTTGGTGCGGAGTCCACGTTCTCAGTTGAAACTGGATGAGCAGCAACTGGATTCGGAACGCTTGAAGAAAGCAGCCGAACAAGATAAGGCGGCCAAGACCGACTTAACTCCATCGAGTTTGTCGCAATGGCGAGAATGCCAAGCAAACATACTGTTCCATGAACAGAAGAACTTGGAATTGGAAAGGCGAGATGTGTATCGCAAACAGCAGGCTGCTCTTGAGCAGCAGCAGAAACGCATGAAGGAAAATGCAGTCCTCGCTAAGGAATTAGCGGAGCAGGAGGCGGCAGTTTTGAGAGCTCGACAAGAAGGGCTCCGAGCGGCCGGTGAAGCTGCGAAAGCTAAATTGGCGGAGGCACAGCAGGAAGAGGAGGCTGAGAGACAGGCCAAGGAGCTGGAAAAAGAGAAGGCGGCGCATCAGCGATTGCTTGCTCTGGCCCAGCAGTGTCAGTATATGACTGATCAGGAGAAAAATTGGTGGTTCAGTCAGGGTGTGGACCCCACTAAGGATTTGGTGTCGTATGGTACCTACCAGGCCTATCTGGAGAGACAGAATAGCTTGCCTACCAGAGGCGCTACTCCGGGGACGACTCCTGGCGCAAAGAGTCCTAGGAGGGCTCCGAGGAGAACAATTCTGAGTACAGAGTTGCAAGAGTTGTACGATACAAACCCAGCCATTGCTGGGATCGGATTGCACAATGTGGGTACAGAAAAGGACGCCTCGGCTTCCATTTCTAAATGCCTGGCGATAACCTCTAAAATTAGGGGGTCATCCAACGCTGCTAGACGTATTGCTAGCGAGCCTTTTCCCTACTGGCAGAAGAACTCTTGGGAAGATTGGTTGGGAGCCACCGTTGAGGACATCAACCTCAGTGGGTGGGATCAACAGGATGCAATTCCGTACGTCTGTAAGGGATTGCGCATGGGAGATGGCCTGATGGCCGTGGAGCAGTGGAAAGATGAATGCGGACCTCGCGGCACTTTCAAACAACTGGTAGAGATCGGAACTATCCTATACGGAGACTCCGCTCGGATTGATCCGATGGTCGCTTTTAAGAAGCGAGTGCAAGGCAAGAACGAGGCCCCGAGGGTTTTCGGACTTGCACTGATGAGACTCCTGAAGAAGGTACATCCAGCTTCAGGAATCCATGATGCCTTATTCTCTAAGGAATTGTTCTCTCAGTTCGTCGCTGGACTGAGAGATCCAGAAATACAACATGTCGTGTATGATACGTGGAGAGCAGATACGTCATTAGATGACCTTTTTAAGGCCATCGACATACATGCTCTCAAGAAGTCACTGTTGGGGGACCGGGTGCCCACCCGGGCCTCGGCCATTATAGAATGTTCCCCGGAGCAGTCTGATGGTTCGGGCAGTGAGGAAGAGGGGGCGATAGCTTCTGCAGCTCAGTTTAAGAGGAATGGGAATTCCTCTAAACCGCCGTGGAAAAATAGGAAGCCGGAAGGGGGTGGAAACCCTCCTCCGAAGAAGGAATCATCGGATCCAAAAGCTCCGATAATGGACGCAGCGTTTTTCACAGCGCTGTTTGAGAAGATGACGACTTCCATTCAGGGGGCTACACAGCCTAACCGGAGGAAGATCAATCGGCGGACCGCCAAGTGCTATAGGTGCCTGGAGATCGGTCACTTTGCTGCGGAGTGTACGGCTCCGACTCCGAAAGTTCCCGGTAAGGAGGGAAACTAGAGGGGGTAGTCCGAGAAGGCGAGCGGACGACCCCTGTATATGAAGTACGCCAACATACCAGAGAGGTAGAGCCTAGTGAAATTCCGAAGGCGGGAAGGGAATCAGGGGTGGCTTCGAGCTTGAGGGGCTCGGATGCCGGCCTGGTTAACATTCCAGTCCAACAGTTGCCCGGCGATGAGGCAGGGAGGCCCATTACGGATAGGAACGAGGAAGTTGCGGCTGTCACAGACACCGTGTGGGTAGGGAGTACCCAGCTTTCCCCGGATCATCCATGTTTCGACCATTCGAAGAAACATGGCCTTGATTTGGCTGCTCCAAAGGATTTTAAACGCTTCACTGTAAACCCGTCTCCGCTGGGGGGGAGGCGGTGGTATGTGTCTGTTACTGTGGCCGGTAGAGCGGGCGAATTTTTAGTAGATACGGGAGCTAGCCACTCCTTTATCTCCTCTAACTTCTATGCTCTTATGCCGGATAGTCGTGATAACTTCAAAACGAGGGTAAACGCCTGTTTGGCCGATGGGTCAAGTATGCAGACGTATGGGCGCGCGTTCATACCGCTCCGAATTGGGGGGAAGGAGTATGTGGCTTCTCTCACCATTGCGGATATTGCAGACGACGGTATACTGGGATTGGATTTTTCGGCGTTGTATGACGCGGTCCTGAATCCTGGTACAGGGGTACTCCTGATAGAGCACCCGTACCGTGCGGTAGAGCAATGTGTGCTCCGACAAGTGTCGACAGTGGCAACGGTGGTCCAAACTGTAAAGATTCCTCCCGGACAGACGTGTGACGTGCTGGTCCGAAGCAAGGGGCTTAGGAGAGAGGAAGAGGCAGTTGTGGAGCCGGATGTGGCCATGTTGGGTAGTATCGGTTTGACAGGCATGGACACCCTCGTGGGTGATGGTGCTTGGACCGTAGTGCCGGTTTCTAACCCCGGGTTGGAACCGAAGTATCTAAGGAAAGATACAATACTGGGGAAGGTGTTCACCAGTGAGGCAGAGATGCCTGCTGGACAGGTGAGCATGAAGGGTGACCCTTCTCCGACCCCTCTGAGTGCGGGACTCGAGAAGATGATCGCCGAAACGGATTTGACGGATCGGAGGGATCTCGACTCCCTAAGGAGGCTGGTAGTGAAGTATCAGGATGCATGGCAGGTGGAGGGGGAGCCTTTGGGCCGAACCGACAAAGTGTTGCATTCTATCAATACGGGAGATGCACAGCCGTTCAAGATGCCTTACCGACGCTTGCCTTTGGGTAAGAAAGCAGTGGTGGAGGAACAAGTGAAGACCATGTTGGAACAGAAGGTGATCGTGCCTAGCACTAGCCCCTGGTCCAGCCCGGTCCAGATGGTTACTAAGAAGGACGGGTCTATCCGATTTTGTATCGATTATAGGCGCCTGAATGGGGTAACCAAGAAAAATGCATATCCTCTCCCCCGGATTGATGAGACTCTGGACTCTTTGGGTGGGAACCAATGGTTCTGCACCCTTGATTTGCAGTCCGGATATTGGCAGATCGGGATGAAGGAGGAGGATAAAGAGAAAACGGCTTTTACCAGTCACATTGGACTGTATCAGTTTGAGCTGATGCCCTTCGGGTTGTGCAACGCCCCGGCCACTTTTGAGGCTATGATGGAAACTCTTCTGAGTGATCTGTTGTGGCGCAAATGCTTGGTATACTTGGATGATGTCATTGTCTTTGGCAAGACTTTTGAAGAGTGTGCGTTGAACCTCGGAGAGGTGTTGGAGCGAATTCGGTCCAATGGCTTGACATTAAAGCCGAAGAAATGTGAACTTTTTCGGAAGTCCATGGTCTATTTGGGCCGGATCATCTCCACCGAGGGTGTGCAGGCTGATCCGGCTAAATTGGAGACTGTGGAGACTTGGGAAGTTCCAAAGGGACCAAAGGATATCAGATCCTTTTTAGGGTTCTGTTCCTATTACAGGGACTTCATCCCCGGATTCTCTAGGGTGTCTCAGCCATTACAACGGTTGAGCCATTGGACTCCGGGGAGGAAAAAAGAACCCTTCCCATGGGGGATGGAACAGAATGAAGCCTTCAAAGAGATTAAGGCGTTGTTCCGAACCACCCCGGTGCTGAGATACCCTACGGAGAAGGGGCATTTCATCCTTGACACTGATGCGAGCAATGAGAGCATCGGGGCCACATTGTCCCAAATCCAGGACGGAGTAGAGGTCCCGCTGGCGTTCGCTAGTAACAGTATGAACAAGGCACAGAGAAATTATTGTACTACCAAGCGAGAGCTGCTCGCAGTAGTGGTGTACACGAAGAAGTTTCGGCACTTCTTATATGGAGGGAATTTCACACTCCGTACCGATCATTCGGCCTTGAGGTGGCTCCTTAATTTTAAGGACGCAGAGGGAATGATTGGTCGGTGGTTGAATCACCTCAGCGAGTTCGGACTGGAAAACTCTCATATCCAGCACCGAGCGGGCACGAAGCATATTAATGCTGACTGTCTGAGTAGACGTCCGGTACGCCGTTGTGTGCGTCCGGAGTGTGGGGATTGTGGTGCTCACAATGCTGTGGTAGCGAGTGTGCGTTTGCCTTATGATGGGTTGTTGCAAAACCTGTTGGATTGGTCCACCGACACTATAAGGACGTACCAGATGGCCGATCCTACCATAGCACGACTGAGGGAGCTTGTCCCTACTGGGGTCTGTCCAGTGAGACCCGAAATATCACTGGAAAACCGTGAAATGCGACGTTTCCTGGCTCAGTTCCACGAACTGGAGGTCCGGGACTCGTTGTTGTGCAGGTGGAAGACTTGTCCCGGGAAGCGGAGGGTGTTACAAATGGTGATCCCTGCTGCTATGAGGAAAGACATCCTGTACTACTGCCACGGCCATTCCACTAGTGGGCATTCCGGAAAGAAACGCTCGCTGGAAAGGCTGAGTCGGAGATACTACTGGCCCGGCATGTCAGGCGACCTTTTAAGGTGGATCGAGACCTGTCCGGCCTGTTGTTTAGGCAAACCTGGTCCTGGACTAGGAAAATTGCCACTGCAACAAGAGCTATTCGGAGTGAGATTTGCTCGAATAGCGGTGGACATTATCAGTGGAGTTAAACCCACTCCAAAAGGTAATACGTGTATGATGGTGGTCTCGGACTACTATACGAAATACACCCGAGTGTACCCACTCGAGGATCACACTGCTGCTACTTGTGCGGAAGCATTGGTAAAGGGGTGGATCCTCCATCTGGGGGCTCCCTTGATGTTACATAGCGATCAAGGGAGAGAATTTGAGTCCAAACTATGGGCAGCTATGTGTCATCAGTTGGCTATATGCAAAACTCGGACCAATCCGTACCGACCCCAGTCCGACGGGCAGGTGGAGCGGTTCAATCGGACCTTGATCCAGGTTTTGAAGCCATTAGTGAACTCCCATATGGATGATTGGGATGATCAGTGCGAATTTGTGGTTCATGCGTATAATAATACGGTCCACACTTCGACAAATTGCACTCCGAACCTCTTGGTGTTCGGAGAGGACTTGATCATGCCGGCGGATTTAGTATTCGGGGTGGTAGGGATCAGTCCGGAAGCACCATGTACGGTGCTGTTCGTAGAATCTCTAAGGGAGAGGTTCAAATTTGCCTACGAAACAGTTAGGGCTCATTTGCTCAAAGCTGCGAATTGGCAGAAGGTGGGTTACGACACCGGATTGAAGTTGCGACGATTCGTAGTGGGGGATAGAGTGATCTGCCTACATGAACCGCTCTGCAACGTCAAGCTGGCGAATAACTGGGATGGACCACACAGCATGGTTAAATGTATCAGTCAAACGACTGTGTTGATTCAGTCCGAAGCAGGACGCATCCGGACGAGCCATGTGGCTCGGTTGCGTGCTTGGGCTGGAAGGGAGCTCACCCCGGAAACGGAGGTGGAAAAGGGAACTTCGGAGGCTAAATTTGTACCTTTGGAAGGGGTGTCAGCGGATCCCCCTAAAAGAGTGGTACGAAAGAAGCTCCGGAAGACCGTGAAAAAGAAAGTCTCGGCAGGCGAAGGAAGAAGGGCACGGAAAACTAAAATCAAGGCTGGAGTTTTAGTTAAGAACGAGTGTCCTTCGGCCAGGTTACGAGAGGCGGACGGTAAACCCGTTCGGCGAAGCCCAAGGCTGGTGGCTAGAGGGGCTGTAACCTAGCTTGTTTACACAACGAGTGTGGTGTCCTGTGTTGTCCTATATGTTATATGTATGTTACCAACAGGGGCGCTCAGAGTCAAGAGGAAAAGAATGTAAGAGTGCTCCCCGAGGGTGGTGGACGGATAATCCGGTGGGGTAATCTTCGATTTCCCATAAATATCCACTAATACTCCTGATGAGCTCTTTATTCGAAGTATATTTTGACTTTTGTGAGCCGCCTACGTAGCAGTGTGATCCCTCGAGCCCGAGCTGCGGGCGGGAAAGGTCGTGACCTGATTAAACAGTAATTGGGTCACACCGGGTAACGGGATCGCGTCCAATCACGCGAGACGCTGCGCATGCGCTTTGTTTTAAAAACAAAAGCGAGGGAACCGCCATATTGATTTTGGGCTCACCCCAGTCAATAGCGGTGTTGGTCGGCAGCGGGGAAGTTGGTGTTTTGGACGTCTAGAAGAGGAGAAAAGTCAGTAAAAGAGTTGTAAGCAGTGAGTACTCTTTCCTGGTGCGTCTGAGACAAAGAGGGAGGCGGGGAACTAGTGGTTTCCCCGTCAAACTCCCGTCGAAAGACACTGTGTTGTAGTGAGGATGGCCGAGCAACAGCTCCGTCACTCCGAACTCACCGGACACTCCGAGGTGGCATCCGCCACCGAGGAGGCTATGGATGCTCAGAGCCCAAGTGGTGATGAGTTGAGCCAGACGCTGGCGGAACTCCGTGTAGATCCGGCCGTGTCCCCGATCCGAAAGTCCCCGTCGCCCGACGGCAGCGAGGACTCCGGAGTGCTGCAAGGACTCGCCTACACTCAAGTAGCGCCGGATCCTTCCGAGACGACTGTACGTCCCTCCCGGATGTGCAGTCTCAGTATATCACCAAACCTCCAGAAGACGGTTGCTCGTAAACTGTCTATGGGGAGTGGGAGTGATTCCGACACTTCACGTCCGAGGACGCGCGGTGAGAAGGGTGCTACCCGAGATCGGTCCAAGTCGGCCGATACTAAGGCTAGTACCAAGGCTACCAAACACACTGGTGTTGGGAAGAAGCCTCCGGGAAAGGACGAGCCTAAAAAGCCCGATCCGAAAAAGGAAAGTACTGCGAGTACGAAGAAGTCGGGTTCTAAGGCTGCCACTGCAGCGGCCTCCAAGGATCCGAAGACGGTTGACCCCAAGGCTCCTACGACGAAGGTGCCGAAGGGTCAGAAGAAAGCTGATCCGAAGCCTGGTGCTAAGGACCAGCCGGGGAAGGGGCCGACGTCCGACAGCACTAAAACTGTCAAGACTCCGGGCCCCAGTAAGTCCAACCTCCCGATCCCTAGCAAGGTGAAGGGTAGTGGGAAGGCAGTTGTAACCTCAGCTGCTCCGACCCCAGCCATCGACGTGTTGTCCTTCTCGCGAGGGCTGGACAACAGCTCAGCAGTAGCTGCTACAGCCGCTGCGATGGCTGGTAATGCGGGACATGGGGGAGGCCGTCCAAAAACGGCAGTTCCTCCCAAGGAACCTCGGACCGAGGAGACTATGGATACATCATCCGCAGCCCATACGGTCCAGGTAGTGCAGGATGTGCTGTCTAGCATCACATTCAACCTCCCGACTCCCCTGGAGCCACGAAAGGAGGTACCCGTTCGGGTGGAGTTACCTCCTCCAAAAGAGGTACCCGTCCGAGTGGATACTCCTCGACAGCCTACCGAGCCTACTCTGGAACCATCCAATACCATGGATATTTCGGAGGAAGCCGGAAAGCTGGACCAAGCTGCAGGTGGTGGTCCATCCGGATCGGGGGTGCAAATCCTCGCCCCACACCAGCATGATGCATGGGATAAGGAGGACGCCGACGTCCCATCCCTGCTCCGAGGTGCCATCATCGATCAGATGAGCGCAACAGAGGTCAGATCCTTCGATCTGATCCAAATGCGAACTTTCCGGGGGCTGGACAGTTTGTCTGCCAAGTTCCCGGCCTGGTTCCCAGATCGCTTAACTGCGGCCATGGACGATCTCAGCAAAAAGTCGGCTACAGCTCGCTTAGTTGCTGAGACCGAGGGACGTCCCGAACTTATCGCGGCCTTGGAGTACGACCTGCAAACTGCAGCGGAATTCCAGACCGTGCATAACCGGAGGGAGAAGAGGAGACATCTGACGCCAGCAATGAAGCTGGCTCGGAGTGTGGAACAGAAGACCAAAGAGTCCATTCTGGATGCTACTCTGGAGGAGGAAATTATCCAACAGAACACGGCCGCGGCTAGGTCTGCAGACACTAGTCGCATGGAGAAGGCCAATCGTAGGCACCAATACCTACGAGAGACCATTAAGGTAACCTCTCTGAAGGCGGGTCGATCCGACGAGGAGGTGGAAGCGGTTCTGAAGGGATTGGATGAAAATACAATCCCGGACGACGAACTTCAGATTCTGGTCCGGACAGCACTCCGAGCCAATGCCGCAAGTGGGTTTAAGTACTTTAAACCAATGTGTGTGAACGACTGCGTCAAGGATAAGCGGTCCTCACACCATCCGGAGGAGGTGGGTCCTGACGGTCTCTCCGATGACGAGGAGTGGATTAAGACTGATCCCCTCGATAAGTCGGTACAGCTGTACCACTTTGAGCTCCTGGACAAGGTCCGAAATGGTAGTACTAAATACCATTCGCCTCTCCAGAAAGCTAAATTGGCGTGGGCGATGGCTAGATGGCATCCATTTAGCAAGTGCCCCTTTGAGCCTTGTCTGAACATCGACGAGACACTGGAGACGCCCCGAACTTGGCCTAGCAAGGTCCGGTACGCAAGGCATATCACCCGCTATCATTTGCGTCATTACATGCGGTATGACTGCTTGAGTGTGGGTTCAAAGGGGAGCAAGGGTTGTCCGAATGGTGGCTGGTTCTACACTAGAGCCGATATCATCAGGCATCTTGCTAAGCAGCACGGCTTGGCTCTGGAGATCGCGGCGGAACGCATCCAGACCGCCCATACGGAAGTCTACTCCCATTTCGGGGTAGTAGGCAGAAATGAGAACCTCGAGGTGGATTTTGGCACCAACGAGAGAGGAAAGGTCCGGGTCTTTTACAAGGTAAACCCGGACGGCAACTACATCCGGGTTCCGGAAGGTGAGCTCTTCGATGAATTCGAGGAGTACCAGAAACGTACCAGTACGAGAAAGGTGCGGCGCGCTCAGAAGAGACCTAGTGGGTCTTCGGAGCAGGCCGACCCTAAAAAGGCCAAAACGGATGAAAGGAAATCCGTTATGGAGAAGGCGGATCCGGGCTATAAAGGGCCGGCATTCACTTCTCAGACGACGGACTGGAAGACGGGTCCCCAGGGCAGGCCACCTCGGTCTGTTCCAGAGGATCCGAACTCCAGCACGATGGGGTCCTTCTCGGAGGAGTTCCCCGAAAATGATATGGTTCCGGGTGAGGAGTCGCAGACTCTAACCCAGACCGGTAGGACGAAGGCTCCAGCAAAGAAAACGCCGAAGCCAACTCAGACCCCGGATCTCCCACCCGAGACTCCGGATGAGGGGCGTCTGGTCTTGCGACTGAGGAGCCCTCCTTCGTTCCCTCCCGCCGATTTCACTTCCTATGAAGCCGGACAGGAGGCCTTCGGTCAATGGCAAGACAACTTTCATCGGTTGCTTGCTGGCCTGAGTCAGGAGGTGGCGATGTTGTCCCTTAACACGGTACATCATCTCCATCAGAGGGAGGTCGCTACCCAGAAGGCAGCGGCTGCGGAGTCCGTACAGGAAGAGCGTGAAAACGCTCGGACTGAACGAAGTGCTGCTAAAACCGAAAGGAAGAAGCAAAAGTTGGCAGTTAAGAACGCCGAGGAAAAACTGGACCACGAACGCCGTCGGTTCCGAGACTGCTTCGCGCATGAAATGCACGAGTGGGATGGAACTCGGGCTCAAATCGAGCTCTGGCTCCAGGAGCTGACTCTGGCGGAAGCTGCGTCGGACTCTGAGGAGGAGGAGGAGCCGGCTAAACCCGGTTCCAAAGACGAGTCGGACTCCGGATAGGATTATCCTATTCTAGGATCCGATTAGGAGAGGGGGGGGGGTATTCTAAGTATACCACCCCTACAAGCAAAACACCCTTAGAAAGGGTTTAGGAGTGTCCGGACAGAGGAACGCGGCAGGCTGGCTACGCAAGGATCCAGTCTGCCAGGTGGTACTGATGGAGGAGGACAAGGAGATCCGGAGGGGAAGCTGAACTCGCGACTGGAGCACTATACCAACATGGATCCGATACGCGATGTTTTTTTTTATAAACTCTGGATATCAGGACCGAGTGCTCCTAGTTATAAGTCCGAAGATCGCCTGGAGGCAGGACTATTTTTTTATTATTCTATTTATCACCTAAAGCTCCCGAGCATGAGCTATGAACTTTCTCGTTCCGGTGAGTAAGAGCTGAACGAAGTAGGTTCTGAAAGCCGGGCGGAATGCAACACCATCAACAGAGGATCCGGATCTTCGCTACAAAACCACGTATGATGTCTTTTTGTAATAATACTTTAATATGTCTTTAAAACCTTAAAAGAAGTGATATTGTTTATCACTTATAAGTATTATTCATTACGAGTGTAATTAGCTCGGGGTCCTGGAGGGACGAAATTTTTTTTACGGTGATATTGTACTTTTTCAAGTGTTTGTATACTATATGTATAGGTTAACTCCATCTATCCTAGGGAATGGGGCGTAATTGTCATTACGGTCTATATATATAGAAATGTGTGTAATTAATACCTTTTTGTGTTCAACAGTATACGTCATATTGTTTGTAAGGTATAACTTTAATAAACCCCTAAGGTGGTATTTATAAGATAATGCCAGTCCGAAGTGTTTTCGGACTTTAACCTTAATTTTTTACCTCCCGGTTATTATCTGGTAGGGGGTAGTGTAGGGGCTAGGGTTATACGGGTTTGTTATATGACGAGTGCTGTTGGATGCTGTGTTGCGAGCTCGGTCCGAACCCTTCAGTCCGACGGTAGGTGGCGACACCTGCCCCGGGCTTGGGGTGTGGACAGAGGTCGCTATAGGCTTCCGGTCTGCGTGTGCGCGCGCAGGCTGGCTGCCTATATATACCCAGCATCTGACGGTACTCGTCGGTTACTCTGAGCCACGCTGGTGAGGAGACCCCGTGATCATTACGGCTGATTAGCCTACTGACCCGTTCCGAACTCTATAGGGAGTTCGCACACATAGATACTGCTTGTCTAGGTTTTCTGAATAAACCCGATTTGCAACCTGTAACACTTGATCCGAACTGTGTCGACTTTGTTCTTTAATTGATACTCTACCAATATCATAGAGAAACAAAGTATCGTTTATTACAATGTTTTAAAGCAATACAAGAAAAGAGCAATTTTGCAAGCATATATAGAAGCTGAAATCTTCCATTGGTTGATATATGTAAAGACGAGTGTTTACCTTGCCAGGTTGGTGCCTAGTTCTGCAGACCGTGAGCACAGACCCTTCATGTCCAGGTGCTCCATGACTAACACGGCGCCACCTGACGGGTCGTCCACCACCTAATACACGTGATAGATGGTATCAGAGATATAAATTTCCAGTAGAGTTTTGCTGGCCAATCTTATCAGTATACACGGTTATTTTAATGGATTAATGGATGAGATCAGGAAGCTCCCTGATGAGATACTGATGGTGAATTGTTAAAATGGTGGACATATTATTTCTAGCCATTCCTCTTTTTTAGCTACTAGAATTGCATTCTATCAAAAGTTATAAGATCCAAATATACTACCTTTTGTTTCCCTCTTGACTCTTGTCCTTCTTTAAATTGTCTTGTTATTACTCTTAATAATGTGATGTCATCAGGTTAGTCTATATATCATTCATACTTTCCAGATACGGTAGGTCTCATATTAAACATGGCGTGTCTTTACCTTTATAGGTCTGGGGGCCTTTATCACTCCTGTGGTCAAAATGGCATTCAAACTGGCTTCTTCTCCCTCAAACATCAGCCTCGACTATGGAACAGGATAAAATAGAATATCATTATCAGGGAAGAAACTAGACTGTTCATGTGCAGATACATTGAGGCACAGATGCCACATATTTTTAAAATGTAATTGTTCATGAAAAAACGTTGAATGTATTTTACACTTCAATATAGACTATAATCTTATATACGGTTTTTGGACATTAATCAACTCATTTGTAAACGTAAGGTCACGTTCGTCTAAATTAAATAGAAGGCTCGAGTACCGTAGCTACCTGTACTACACATAGTAATTGGATAAACTGTAGTCCTACCTCTGGTTTGGAGTTCATCTTGACGTAGACCTTGCCCTGGTCGGTGAGGTAACCCTGCCCTTGGCTGATGCATCCTCCTCCACCACTGCCGAAACTCTTCAGTGTAGAGGTGCCCAGTTCAGCCTTCAGCAGGGCTTCCATTCTGCAGGGTACGTTTCAGGCGTTTATTTAGTGATAAACGTAGGGTCGGTCGGGATACCGGAACACAACTTTTTTTTTAGGCCTTACGAACCATTTTAAGGCCATTTTGTTAAGAGCAGAGAGTCGCTGAGACTACAAACTACTCCCTACATAAGTAAGCCTACCGTACCGTACATCTATCATATAGCCCTATGGGCCACGGACCGGGCACAATGATAACAATGGTGGGGGGGGGGGGGAGGGGGGGGATCAATATATCTATGTACAGGGGCGGATCCAGGGGGGGCACAAGGATCGCTCCCCCCCCCCCTATTTTTTTGTACATTTTAATTTAGATGGTTCAACACCCCCTGTGCTGTAGGTATTACAGCGCCCCCCCCCCCTTTCTGAAATTCCTGGATCCGCCACTGATGTATCGGCCTAATGACAAAAAGTGTCAGTGACAGTATGAGTCAGAGCTACTGTTCGCTCCGTGAGCTTCAGTCTAGACTACATATTATAATTAGAATAATTAGTACATTTCTCAACCTCATCTTGAACCTGGCCAGGCCGGGAATGATTTAGATCTACCGGTACTAAAATTATAACTATAAGGGCGAACAGGCCATGTTTGTTCATATTTGTAGATCTTTAGTTAGGGAGTGCTCATTTTTTAACAACAGGGCGGGTGGTGGATTTGGGGGGGGGGGTAAAATATTTGGACCCCTTGACCGGGGGGGGGGGGTGAAAAAAATTCAACCTGTTTTGAGGGAAAAAGCCCGCGCGTTACAATGCTACAAAGGGGCGCGAACGCGCGCGATTTTCGGCCTGCCGGGGGGGAGGGTAAAAAATTTCGACCCCTCTAGGGGGGGGTGAAAAAATTTCGCGCGTTCCGCGCAAAATCTCACCGCCCCCCCCCTGTTGTTCATAAATGAGCACTCCCTTAGTCTAGACTAGGCAGTAGGCTACAATTACGACAAGGCAAGAGCTAATACTCTTATTAAATCCAGCTGTTAAAGCACTTACATTATTTGCTCGACACACTCACATAGGCAGGCCAGGTTGATAGGTTTAACCAGGGGCTGACAAATTACAGAAGTTCTTGCATTATCGCTCATTGCCCGCTTGAAACTTGCGTTGTAATCTCCATTTTAGACGGTGTCAGTTTAAAAGCAGGGCAAATCATATAACATAGCAACTTGTTGTTGCTTTCAAAATGTTGTTATTGGCGATCAAAATGCATAATCATTAGATTCCCCCTACCTTTATCAAAGAGAATGTTGCTTCTGTGAAAACAGTCGCGGTCACCTGTCATCCGGGTTCCCACGCAAAACAATAGATGGCGCCACCAGTTTGCAGCTCACCGATTGCTGCGGCCACTGTAGTCCCCGGGACTATGGCCGGGCGCGCGCGTAATTTACGCGTCTCCCACGGGCGTCCTCGCGGCTACGCGCCCGCCGCCCCCCCCCCCCCCCCCCACTGGCTGCCCCCTGCCCCCCTCTGCACCCTACGCCCTTCTGATAGCCTGCAAGGCTGCATGTGGCCCTACCATGTTTATTGTCCCCAGGACTATGTATATAGTCCCCAGGACTACAATTGTAGTCCCAAGGACTACGATTGTAGTCCACAGGACTATGGTTGTTGCCCCCAGGACTAAAACTTAGTATAGAGCTGCTTATTGTCCCCTTTTTATATCATAAAGGGCCTATATGCATCTGCTTGACAGTGACTTCTAAAGGTGCTGAACAATATTGGTGCATAGTCCTGGGGACTAAATCTGTAGTCCTAGGGACTACAGAGGAAGTCAGTAGTATAGTATGTATCGGAACGGGACTATAGTTAAGTACTGTTTATTACTCAATCGACATGCAGCCAATCAGAGGCCTCCATTTGGTCACGTGACCCCCTCATTTGCATAATTACGTAATAGGCCACGCCCCTCATTTGCATAATTACGTAATAGGCCACACCCCCTTGATCACCAGCCAATCAGGGGCCACCATTTGGTCACGTGACCCCCACGTGACCCCCTCATTTGCATAATAGACCACGCCCCCTTGATCACGTGACCCCCTCATTTGCATAGTAGACTACGCCCCTTTGATCACCAGCCAATCAGTGGCTTCCATTTGGTCAGGTGACTCCCTCATTTGCATAATCATGGATCACGTGACTCTTTCATTTGCATAATAGGACCACACCCCTTGGTCACGTGACCGGAAGCGCTCTTTATTTAGAAAATAGGCCACACCCCCTTGGTCACGTGACCTGACCCCCTCCCTCATTTGCATAATATAGACAATAGACAGACTACGCCTCCCTTTTGGTCACATGACTTGGACTAGCTAATGGGAGGCTTCTATAAGGGGCGAGGGGAGGAGGGGAGGGGGGGAGGGGGGCACTTTAAGATGCATGGGGAGGGGAGGGGGGGAGGGGGGCACTATTTATGGGGTGGGCGGGCACTTGGGGGGGAGGGGGGGCTTTTAGGGTCTGCTCGGGAGAAAAAAAAAAAAAATTATCTGATCTCTAGGGAATCGCTTCCTCTCTACCCCCCTTTAGGGGGGTAGGGAGGAGGCGAGTCGGAGGTGACTGTAGAGGAGTTTTTCGGTGACTTGATGCCTTTCAAACGACTGTGCTGATAGTTGATGAATTTGACTTTTTGACTTGAATATTTCATGCGACTTTGTGACTTGTAAGCGAAAGCGAAAGCGACTTTGCGACCTGTAACCCTTTAAATAAAGAGGTGACTTTGTAACCTCAGGGGGGAGATCCTTCTACACCCCCACGGAGTAGAAAGGATCTCGGTTGATTGACTGTACTTTGACTTGTTGTTGTAAACAAAACAAAAAAAAAAAAAAAAAAAAAAAAAAAATCAATGAATAGAACGACCCCCTCATTGCTAACAAAGGAACGCCTTTTGAATTACACAAATGACCCTCTTTTTGTAGGGGTTAGCGGTAACTCGACTTGAATTAGAGTATTAGGGAGAGCAAAACGCGACTACACACCGTCTTAGACTGTCGTCTTACGGACCGGATAACAATAACCCTAGTTACCTCGGTTACTGTTGCTCAAGAGACGGCGATGGATCTGGTCACGTGGATACTGAAAGAAGGTCTACCTATAACCACCACGCTAGTTTGAACGCGGCGGGTATGAGTCATCATGGGGCCCTTGACGGGTGGGTCCTCCCCATGCAGCCGTATGTCGAATTTAAGAAATGTCCATGTCACACGTCACTAAGGGAGAAAACGTTTTTTGAAAATATTTAGAACCCGAATTTGAGCATTCTGGTACATTTTTAAGGACCCAGACACTGCAAAACCGAGTACCATCCAAGAGAAAAAAAAATTTGGCGAAATGTTTAGGCTTGAAATGGCACTTTTCTGATGCACTCTTTGAACATTTTTTTTTTTTTTTCCTCATGTCACTATGGTCCATGGCACATGTGGGACTCAAGAAATGCCACATGTCCCATGTCACTTAGATGTCCGTGCCCGTGTCGTCGTATCGAATTTTAAGAAAATGCCCATGTCACCATATCGAATTTAGGGGTCTAGTGACATCAGCATGTCCGGCTATCCTCCACAAATTTAGCTCTAAAATGTTTACTTTTTTTTTGGGCTGATTTTTCATCATTTTAAAAAAACAATAGGTTGTTTGAAATGTTTGCTGTTGTAAATAGAAACAAAAACAAAACAAAGCGCATGGTAAGATTATGTCACATTTTCAAGTGGCGGGTCCGCGCGAGGCTTATTCAGCCTCTTCGTGGATCCGCGACTCCAATGTGATCATATACTAATCACCGGTGTTTACGGTATTATATACTAAGGTATGAGACGGGTCTTACAGAAAAGGTGTCTAAAGAGCCCTGTGACCTGATTGAAATGACGTCAGCGCCGTCTGCTCGTCAGTGCCCGGCTGTAGCCCGTAGGACATGTTATTCTGCTTTTCTGGATGTTTTGAAATATTTTGATTTAACTGTTAATACCTGATAACAAGCCTCTGAAGCAGATTTTTGGTCGAGCACCTGTTCTCTACTCTTCCATCGATTAGCTGCTTCAGCAAAAAAAAATCGCGCGCGCGGTCTAGTCTATATGACGGAGTCGCTAAAGCTCTGTTTAGAGAGTGGAACTTGACCTTGAGTATAGACTCAGTACTAACTGAACGCCCCGCGGGGTCACCCCTCACCACGTGGGAATATGTACAAGCTCTGGTTCTTCACTTTACGGCTTGACTGAAACTGAGACGCGTCCATGATAAACTCTAGCCTTTTTTTTTCCTTTACTAGGATCGAGAGAGAGATTTTAAATGGGGCGGTTATCTAAATAGCGTGGAACTAAAATCAGGCTGCGGCAGATAGTATCTCTGCGCACCTCAAGACTCAACGTAACTTTCACTCTCCAGCAGAAGTTTAGTTGTGACTAATGATGGGCGGCGACCGTCGTGCACCGGCGGACATTGGAGAGTGTTGGAGAGCTGAACCTTACAGACATATAAATCAATCGCTTTGGTGGAAATATCTCGCCATAGATTGGAACCAAATACTTATCTAATGGAATCGTTATCAGTTTTCAGTTTTCTTGCCGTACAAAATTTATTTCCCACTCTTCACGTGGTGATAGCTGAAGGTCGCTCGTCGTAGGTACGTGTGACCGGAACACCTTTTTTGTTTTTGGCGCGGGTTGACATCAGATTTGTACCGTACTGTCGCGATTAAGAGCTCTGAGGGAGGGCTTTTCAATTCGGTGAAGTTCTTACTCAGGAGCTATATACAAGCCAGGCGCTGGCGCTTATTCAAAGTCGCGATTTTAGTGCTTGAGAAAAAACATTTGGAGGCTCTTATACTCCGGCGCTTATAAAAGACCGGCACGCTTTTCAACACTAGTTGCTTTATCGCGACCGTACGGTATGACTTCGGTGTCAAAAGATCCCAAACTCCAAATAAGGAAGTGAAACGACGTCGTCTGTCTACCTCGTGCGCGTCATAGCGTCGTCGAAAATAGTGTGACGTCAGCATCTCTCAGGCGGCTAGGAAGTCAGTTCGACAAAATGGCTCACGGAGTGAACTTCGTGGCCGTTTCTCGATCTATGATCGATGCGGCCGTGGAGAAGGAATTCGTAGCCGTGCAACAGAGAGAGGAGGCGGAGAGACAGAACTTCGTGGCCGTTTCTCGATCTATGATCGATGCGGCCGTGGAGAAGCAGTTCTTTGCCTCGCTACAGAGAGAGGAGAGACAGCGGACTGCTGCTGAAGCAGAGGGTGTGGTGGATGAGCTGATCGAGAACGTCGCTGATCAACTCATCCGCCGGTGCGTGGAGCAGGTCAAGCAGCAAGTCTGCATGGAGGAAGGACTACCGCCCGCCGTGCTGGAGGAGCTGCTGAAGGACTGCCACGCGTTATGACCACGCCCTCTCTCTACCAAACGGTCCTTTTAAGGACCAACCACTGATCACAAAAGTTGAAAATCAATCTCAATATAATATACGCATCAGAAAAACCCCTAATACGCTATACACTGAAACCCTGTTGAGTAGGTAGATCGAGTTGGGCATTTTTTTTTTTAGGAAGAGCAATCAGGTCATCGTGTGGAGATCATCAGGTGTCCTGTGTGTGTGTGTGTGTGTGTGTGTGTGTGTGTGTGTGTGTGTGTGTGTGTGTGTGTGTGTGTGTGTGTGTGTGTGTGTGGGATGTGTGTGTGTGTGTGTGTGTGTGTGTGTGAATTTTATACAAATACAATTATTCATTCCTTTCAGCAAGAAAATTAGCTCAATGTAATCATATGATTTTAACTGCCCTACTTATCAGAGCCTTGACGACATCTGACCGCCCCCCTTTTCAGGATCTAAATGGAAATTCACCGCCACCGCTTTTCAGAGTACTGCAGCGCCATTACCTAATTCTTTTTGTATGTGAAAAAAACCCAAAAAAAAACAGCACTGATAAGGGGTTTAATTAGACAGATATTGGTTTCTACACTATCAAAAAAAAACAAAAACCCTCAGCGCTTTAATGCTAAAGGTGGCAATAGTGCTTTAATGCGCTACGCCCTTTGTCGATATGCCAGTGTATGCATGCATGCAGCCCTGGTGAGGAACTCTGAGTGCCGCATTCATGACTTATGACGACAACGGGCACTGCACATTAAAGCGCTATGCGACTATTAAAGGGTTAGATCCAGTCTTGCTACAGGCATCCAGAATGCTATACCCAGAGTTGGTGGTCTGGTCCAGACTGCTGTACACAGATTGTAGACGGGATGGCGGGTTGCTGCCAGACTATCCCTCTGGTACGATATGCGGCTGGCGCGGCCGAGCCTGTCTTATATGATGCTGAGTCTAACTATGTATTAGATACCCTACGAGTAACTGAGAGTATGTCAAAATAATCACGGCAAACTGACTGGCGTCTTCATAGGATCATAGGGTGGTTATTATTACATAACTCAGTAACCTTTGGTTATGTGTTAGATAGAGTACACTTGGACACGGTTATTCCATATACCCGCTGCCCCACAGGGTCAAGACGAGGTGATTTAAATAATAAGACCCAGACGGGTAAAATAGCCAAAGTCAACAATGACCTGTTTTTTGGGGTTTTTTTTAGCCAATATGGACAAAGAGACACGGGGTGCTGTACACAGGTTGTGGACGGGCTGGTGGGTCACTGCCAGACTATCTCCCTGGTCCGATATGCAGCCGGCGTGGCCGAGCCTGTCTTATATGATGCTGAGTCTAACTATGTATTAGATACCCTACGAGTAACTGAGAGTATGTCAAAATAATCACGGCAAACTGACTGGCGCCTTCATAGGATCATAGGGTGGTTATTATTACATAACTCAGTAACCTTTGGTTATGTGTTAGATAGAGTACACTTGGACACGGTTATTCCATATACCCACTGCCCCACAGGGTCAAGACGAGGTGATTTAAATAATAAGACCCAGACGGGTAAAATAGCCAAAGTCAACAATGACCTGTTTTTTTGTGTTTTTTTTTTAGCCAATATGGACAAAGAGACATGGGGTGCTGTACACAGGTTGTGGACGGGCTGGTGGGTCACTGCCAGACTATCTCCCTGGTCCGATATGCAGCCTGCGTGGCCGAGACTGTCTTATATGAGGCTGAGTCTAATTATGTATTAGATGTGCTACGAGTAACTGAGAGTGTGTCAAAATAATCACGGCAAACTGACTGGCGACCTCATAGGTCAGTTATTATTACATAACTATTATTACATAACTCAGTAACCTTCGGTTATGTGTTAGATAGCGTGCACTTGGACACGTTTATTCCATGTACCCGCTGCCCCACAGGGTCAACACGAGGTGTTTAAATAATAAGACCCAGACGGGTAAAATAGCCAAGTCAACAATGTCCCGTTTTTTTTAGCCAATATGGACAAAGAGAAACGGGGTGCTGTACACAGCTTGTGGACGGGGTGGCGGGTCGCTGCCAGACTATCCCCTGGTCCGATATGCAGTAAATTTTCTGCACCGTGTGACAACGACCGATCAGCTACCAACCTATTTTTGGTTATTTTTCTATTCAGTTTTTGATCAGCGCACTTTATTAGCGTGGTTTTTTTTTTAAATTTTTTTAATCATAAATAATATGTAGACTTGGAAAAAAAAAGAGAACTGACATGTCGCTGTTTTGTCACTAAACCCAAAGACCCACCCACCCCGTAGGAAGGGGAGACGTTTGTGAACGTTCCCTTAGGTCTCTATTCTTTATTTATTGTGTGGCCCCTAAAGAGGGGCCAACCAACTGACACTGTCAGTTGGTTAGTAGATGCTACTCAACATGGGCGTAATTAATTACACCTAGTGTTGAGAAACAACATGCCTGAGCTCAAAAGGCCCCCGTTGGGTGGGGGCCCTTGTGGCACAACGAGTTGGTTCGTTTTTCAGATTACCGACTCGGCGAGAGTTTCTGCCTATGTATCTTTTATAAAGCCTTAGATATGGTGTGGTATTTTTCATCTCGCTATAGTTTAGTTGGTATTCAAAGAAACTGCCTCATTTCTATCAGAAATACACAATATTGAATTGTTTTTATATTTTAATATATTCAGAAGCACACTTTGTTGCCTATATAGCTCATTATGCGTTGAAATGTTCGCGAGCATCGTAGGAATGTACAAATCCCCTATTGTGGCGCCATCTGACGAAAGAGCAAGGAACTATACGTGACCTGAACCCCGCCCTCAGCGCGTTCGTTATTCGCATCTTTGACAGCGACTAAGAGACGCTCAAACTGTCTCTTATTTAGTTTGAACTTATCACAAATTTGTCTTTGATAGGTCGTAGATCGACTTCTGACTTTTTAGTTAGAATAAAAAACAAGTGACGCCGCC
Source organism: Harmothoe impar (assembly GCA_947462335.1). Taxonomy (NCBI): domain Eukaryota; kingdom Metazoa; phylum Annelida; class Polychaeta; order Phyllodocida; family Polynoidae; genus Harmothoe; species Harmothoe impar. The sequence goes on from OX381720.1 coordinate 33,914,418, forward strand.
ACAGACCCGCGCATTAACGCGCTCCGCCGTCTTCAGAGGGCCGAGTCTATAGTACAGTAGATTCTACTGTGTACTTACACTAACAGTGCTACATATACATACCTGAGTCATAAGTGGGTTTTTTTTGTTGTTTTTTAGGGGAAAAAAAGTGATCTACTCACCCAAACCGCTATTAGTAGGTAACCTGTATGACCCATGCCGCAAACATCTGCCTCGTGACTGATAGTGTACCGGTGGTGAAGTGCTGTTGCAAGAACAATTGAGGCTCTTTATATAGCTGAGAGAGCGAATGGACTAATCTTGTTTTCACCTTGAGCCCCACCCTATTCCAGAGAGGGTATCAAAAATCGCATGTACGCGTATATGGGCTTATAGCTGGTGAATAGATAAGGCGGGGCACCTGTGTATACTAAGACTCCAGGGGGCGTTTTAACGACAGGTGTGACGCGCCAGCCCGTGGAGGGAGCTTTTTTGTTTTTCACTTAGAGAGCGTATACAAAGCCTACAGGGGGTGATTAACGCCAGGTGTGACGCGCCAGCCAGTGGCCGGATCACCTCATCTTCTAAGCTTTTGTTTTCACCTAGAGAGGGGATCGAGAGTGTATACAAAAAACTACAGGGGTGTTTAACGCGGCCAGCTGCCTACATGCTATAGTCTAAGCCTGTTTTCAGCTAGAGAGGGATCTACATCACCTAAGCCCTTTCCACCCTTAAATCGATCTGATAATTACCATAGAGAAGAGTAATGCGCGTTACATGTATATGGGCTTATAGCTGAGTAAGAGCTTAAGATGCTAGTCAACTGTGTATGCAAAAAAACAAACTACAGGGGGTGTCTAAAGTCGATTGTCATGCGCCAGCGGGCGGACAGAAGTCTGCCACTCTAGCTGTGACTACAAGCGCGTGCGTGTGGTAGACAGCTTAAATCAAACACGAGTTAAGCTCCTTATAGCTTCCTACTGTCTGCGGATTCGAGTCTTTTGTTTTTTCATGTATTTCCTCGGAGGGTCGAACAGGATTAAAGATGTAACGAACCCGCGCCTACACAGGTAGACAGCCGGTCGCCTTCCTAGTGAGAGTTTTCCTCCTGAGTTAAGAAGCTTATCTCGGAGCCTAGTACATAAGCGAGAGTGAAACATGAGTCCCACACACTTCTTCAACCACCTTCAGCATGGCGTCATCAGGAATCACTCTACGTTCTACCGAATGTGAGCAATCCCAACACTACTACAGAGCCGCGACAACACCACATGAGGAGACGTCCATGTTTACTGATGAGTCAACAAGTAGCAAGGTGGAGGTTGGTTTTTATCAAGATTCGTACGGGTGGCTGGAAAGTGTGAGGGCTACTTCTGCAGCTAATGCTGCTGCTCGTGCAAAACGTGAAGCTCGTAAGGTGGAAGTTGGTTTTTATCAAGATTCGTACGGGTGGCTGGAAAGTGTGAGGGCTACTTCTGCAGCTAATGCTGCTGCTCGTGCAAAACGTGAAGCTCGTATCGCTGTTCGTGCTACACATGCAGCATACGAAGTTGCCAATGCTGCTAACAACGTTGCTGTTACTCTCGCCGCTGCTGCTCGTGCTGCTAATCTTTTTGCTACTGTTTCCGCTCTTGCTACCGATGCTGCTGCTACTGATGCTGCAACGACTGCTAAAAGTGCCGCTGTTGCGGCTGCTGCTAGGGCTAATGCTATTAATGCTTGTACAGCTGCTAAACAAATAGCCTGTTTTGCTTCTGCTAGTCGCAGTGTCGCTGTTACGGCTATAGCTGATGCCCATGATGCTAAGTTACGGGCTTTTGCTTTTGCTGAAGATGCTGTTGATGCTCAAGATGTTGCTGCTGCTGCTGCTACTGCTGCTGATGAGGCTGCTGCTGCCGCTGCTGCTGCTGCTGAAGATGCTGCTGCTGCTGCGGCTGATGCTCTAGACACCTATGACGCTGCTGCTCTAGACACCTATGACGCTGCTGCTGCTGAAGATACTGCTGCCGCTGCTGCTACTGCTGCTGCTGCTGCTGAAGATGCTGCTGCCGCTGCTCTAGACACCTATGACGCGGCTGCTGCTGCTTTTGCTGAAGATACTGTTGATGCTGCTGCTGCTACTGCTGCTGCCGCTGCTGCTACTGCTGCTGCCACTGCTCTAGACACCTATGACGCGGCTGCTGCTGCTTTTGCTGAAGATACTGTTGATGCTGCTGCTGCTACTGCTGCTGCCGCTGCTGCTACTGCTGCTGCCACTGCTCTAGACACCTATGACGCTCCTGCTACTCCTGCTCTAGACACCTATGATGCTGCTGCTGCTGCTGCTGCCACTGCTCTAGACACCTATGACGCTCCTGCTACTCCTGCTCTAGACACCTATGATGCTGCTGCTGCTGCTGCTGCCACTGCTCTAGACACCTATGACACTCCTGCTACTCCTGCTCTAGACACCTATGATGCTGCTGCTGCTGCTGCTGCTGCTGAAGATGCTGCTGCTGCTGCTGCACTAGTCATCTATGACGTGGCTACTGCTCTAGACACTTATGACGCGGCTGCTGCTGCTGCTGCTGCTGAAGATGCTGCTGCTGCTGCTGCTCTAGACACCTATGACTGAAAACATAGTAGGCGTTATTTACAAACACTGCTGTTACCTATGCCTAAACTTAGTAGGTCTTATTTACAAACAAGAGAGCCACGTGGTGTTGTTTACAAACAAAGAGAGCCACGTGGTGTTGTTTACAAACAAAGATAGTCACGTGATGTTGTTGTGGTCTATCATGTCAATGAAGGGGTCACGTGATCAAGGGGGCGTGGTCTATTATGCAAATGAGGGGGTCGCGTGACCAAATGGCGACCTCTGATTGGCTGGTGATCAAGAGGGCGTGGCTTATTATGCAAATGAAAGGGTCACGTGATCAAGGGGGTGTGGCCTATTATGCAAATGAGGGGGTCACGTGACCAAATGGAAGCCTCTGATTGGCTGGTGATCAAGGGGGCGTGGCCTATTACGTAATTATGCAAATGAGGGGGCGTGGCCTATTACGTAATTATGCAAATGAGGGGGTCACGTGACCAAATGGAGGCCTCTGATTGGCTGCATGTCGATTGAGTAATAAACAGTAGTTAACTATAGTCCCGTTCCGATACATACTATACTACTGAAGTCCTTAGGACTACAGAGGAAGTCCTTAGGACTACAGAGGAAGTCCTTAGCACTACACTCTACAGGTATTAAACTTGTACTCCTGGGGACATCCTCTGTAGTCCCCAGGACTACAGAGGAGGTCTTTAGGACTACAAGATTAAATGTGTAGTCCTGGGGACTACAGAGGAGGTCCTTAGGACTACAAGTATTAAATATGTAGTCCTGGGGACTAATAAAATGGTAGTCCTGGGGACTATAGGCATAGTGCTGGGGACTACTACAACAAGCTGCATAGTCCTAAGGACTACAGAAACAGCCCTATATAGTCCTGGGGACTACAGACATAGTCCTGGGGACTACCAACCCCCAATCCCTAGTCCCTAGGACTATGCTCCTATAGTCCCTAGCACTATGTAGGACTATCCTATCTACCTCTCTGGTAGTAGCAGTCTTGGGAAGTCCCTAGGACTATGTGGGTAGTCCTCAGGACTACAACAGTAGTCCCCAGGACTACACCTATAGTCCTGAGGACTACACCTGTAGTCCTCAGGACTGTACAGGCCATGCAGCCTATAGATTCATGGATTTAGAAGGCCTGTGCATAATGGTATGGCCCCAGGGGCCACACATAGGATTAGTCCCTAGGACTACATGTATATTTCCCAGGGACTACATGTATAGTCCCTAGGAATACACATGTAGTCCCTAGGACTACACATGTAGTCCCTAGGACTACACATAGATATAGTCCCTAGGACTATAGGCCCTGCACTATGCCCCCCCCCCCCCCTCAAAAGAAAAAAAAACACCCTGTCCCGCAACCCTACTTTCCCACGCTGCCGCACAGCACTCTGCGCGCTGTGCGCGTATTGGACGCGCCGCGGCGGCGCGCGGCAGCATCGTAGTTCTAGGGACTACAGTGGCCGCAGCAATCGGTGAGCTGCCACCAGCTTGAAATTTCCTTTTACATTTTGAAGAACTTAACAGACCATTTCTCTTAAATATTTCATATTATAGCATTCCACTTCAATTCTTGTGTCATATTTTCTATGATGAACAACTAAATGCCAGTGACAGGCATGTTTTGGGTGGACGAAGTTGTATTTTTGTTTGTGGCGCCATCTGTGAACACATATCGTACTAATCCATAGTGAAACACGTCACCCGCTACAACGTATTTTGATTGGACTGCGCATGTTCAAACGGCTGTGCTATCATGGCGGAATTTTAGAAATATTGAAGCTCTGCGCTCAAAACAAAAGTTGTTTACTGGATGATTACGTTAAAATACGCAGAAACAAATGGGATGAGATGAGTCTCCTTACTATGGATGATTCGGCGCTACCGGTCGATTTTAACGGAAGGTAAGTGATTTTAATTGTACACCATATGAACATGTTACTAGGCCTCCGACACTCGCTCATTGACATCGATTCGAGTTCTGTTTTGGTTCGCCCGGTCACAACTGACACTGCCAGAAGACTTCAAGTGATGGTCCAATACAGTATACACTGCATGGAGGTGTGAACACCTCTGTTTAGTGTGTGCTAGAACGGGAACGTAAACTTGTGTTCGTGTGATTCAGCTATATTATCACAGTGATAGTGTACTGAGTATATTATGTTACACTTAGTCTTACACTTACAGTTATAATAGTAACGACTGAATGATATAAGGGAGTGATGATCATTTATTATCAACAGGGGGGGGGGTGGTGGGTTGGGGGGGGGGGGGCAAAAAAATTTGGACCCCTTGACCGGGGGGGGGGGGGCAAAAAAATATGGACCCCCTCTTGGGGGGGGGCAAAAAAATTTAACCTGTTTTGAGCCAAAAAGCCCCGCGCGTTACTATGCTTCAAAGGGCCCGCGCGCGAGCCGATTTTCGACCCTAAGGGGGGGGGGTAAAAAATTTTGACCCCCTTGGACCGGGGGGGGGTAAAAAATTTCGCGCGCTCCGCGCGGAAACCCACCACCCCCCCCCCCCTGTTGTTAAAAAATGATCACTCCCTAATAATGAGTAGAGAGGGCCTAGTCCTAGTAGTAGATGATCCTTATCGACATCACGATCGGATGATGCTACTGACTGTTGATTCAAATACATGTAGTACCCTATTTCGATTTATTTCAACACGGGAAATTCTAAATCAAATGCCAGTACTGGCAGTACTAACCTGCTGCCAGTACGTACTAGCAAGTAGCATGTGATTTAGAATTTCCCTGGTTGAAATTAATCGAAATAGATCTAGGCCTACTTTCAAAGCTTGCTTTACTTATGTTAATACAAAATGTAGTGAATAAATAGTAATAGTACAGGCAGCGGATGATGGGACATATATTTAATAGCTTGGTTTATATTTTAAAATACTGGCACTCCCATCCCACCCTGTATTGACTCATTTATTTTCCTTGTGATGAAGAACAATTGGAGGCTAAATCCACAGAAATGTTTCGTTGGAGCTTGACTTTGCCTCCAGTGGTCCGCACTGTGTGGGGATTATCCCTATCCTGCACACATCCCCTCCTGTTATAGCATTTCCTCTGAAGGAACGAGGCTAGTCTGGGCCTCCAGCAGTGTGCAGTCAATCCGCTTATAGGCTACTCAGATCTGCCCTGCCCACAGCACCAGAAACTTTTAGTTTAAGTTTACCCTCCGGATCGTAAGGCCGGAATGGAAATGGTCATGTCCATGAAGCTGCCTCCATGTGAAAGATTGATTTCTTTTTCCATTTTTTTTTTCAAAATGATTAATTCTTGATCTACCGGTATACATGTCATTTTGTCCAATAAATTATAAGTAAATTGAGAGATTCAATTAATGATAATTGATGTGCATTCCTAAAGGCTAAACGCATGTAGATTGATACAAAAAGCATAGCAGCGTAGCAGGCTAATGTCAAGCCAGTGCACGCTTACCCCTATTCAGGCTATTGTTGACTTGTTCCCATTGAACTTTACTATGGGTTTGTTGAGGGTTACATAAGGTGCTAAAACATAATGCACTGCCCCCCTTTGTGACTGGAGTGGTCTGGTAGAAGAGACGCCGTCCCTGGGAGACTTCTCCCATTGATGTACACAGTAAATAGCAGTCATTTAGACCCCAGATATTTGACTAATTTCTAAGACTTCCCATTGATTACTCTAAGTACACAATGACATATTTGGCAGGTCTCCGCTATTTGATATTCATGTGGCCACTATTTCCTGCTTCACCCAGATTCGTACAAAATCTGAAAATCACTAGTACAGTCCTGTTCTATAATAGATAAATCGTTTATGAAACCAACACCATCAAACTCTCATGGCATGATTGGTATCAAATTAAAAGTGTTAAGTTTTACAAGCACCCCAGAGCTGATACGAAGGGCATTTAAACTACCGCAGATTCTGTACTGTAATAATCATCCCTCTTATAGTAACTTACACAGCCATGTAACATGTTCTTGAGATTCAAAAATCGGCTTGGGTGTAAGGTCCTACTTTACCAAGGGGTTGCACAAATATAAAGCCCTGGACACCATTCTTGGATCACCAGCGAAGAATACAGGGCCACAGAGAGAGAGAAGGGGGTGATCAGAGGTGGCCTGATCGTACTACAAAAGCAAGGCTGACCTCACTTAAAGCATAGCCATACACTATACTGTTATTCACGTCTATGCTTGAAGTAATTTTCATTTTTGATACTTTATTGCAATCGTCAACGGTAGCATTTTGCAATCGAAGCAATAATCAAATGGACATCTTCATTTTATCCTTTTGCCAAGCCCTGGATCCGTACTCTATAGTACAGTATGGTCAGCTGTAAAACCATACCCACTCATTATCAAGTAAGAGTCCCCAATGTGTATGTGTGAACTATTTAAACGTGATACCGTCAATATGGCGCATGCTACCAGATTAAGCAGTTGAGATTAACTAATGGCATTTGGTTGTTAGAAACAATTGGTTTAGTAGTTATAGGCCTACACCATTTTCCCTTTCCATTCCACAAAGAGAGTTTCTAACTAGGCCACAAAAGCCAATATAAATGAAATAAATATAAAATATAAAATCGTCTGCACCTACTCTGCCCTATGATTGGCCCTTGAGTGGCCCTTAATTGGCTTGCACAACTCAGAACCCCGGGTGATTGTTTTAGAAATAAAAAATCTTAAAATGGGAATAACTTCTGTTCTAATGGATGGATTTTCATAATTCAAAAACCTATAGATAGCTAAAATGACACCGGCGGCGTTTCTGGGGTAATTTGACGCCGGCGGCAGTGAAAACGACGCCGGCGGCCCGCCGGTGTCATTGCAGTATGGGGAGAACCCTGGTTATTAGAGGTAGATCATCTGACACTTGATTTATGTAGCAAGGATAAAAGAAACACGTTAACAACAGCAAAAAACAAGGGCAGTATAGTTGAGTTGTTTGAGAAACACTTAGCAGGCATATCATAGACTGATTATAGTAAGAAACATATTGGGGGCATTGTTGTTGAGCAATAATATTTTATTGTGGGTTAGTAAAGAAGAAATATCCCATGAAATAAGAGAGGGTCTCGTTTTCATTTCCCTCCATGCCGGAACCTGTTCCCCGAGTTGCCACCTACTCGGTTGAAGAAAAGTTGGATAAAAACCAATTGACATATCTAGTGTGTAGTAATTGCTATTACATGTACCTAGATCGGAAGCCTCGTCGACCTTATCTTGAACCTTTTCAATTCAGTCAATTCTGAACCCATACAAAGTGTGACCGCACACAGAGCATACATTAACAATGCCACCACCAGACTACCTCTATATTAAAACCCTGTATATTAGCCAACCATTGAGAGGCAGTTTCAGATAAGGAGATTTACATTTGTCTAAGTCTCTTACACAACCTCACACCCTACAGTGAGCCTAAATTGCCCTTTAGGTAGGCACCCAACACGATTATGTGTGGATTATCAGAGATCAGCGTGGCTTAGAGGATTAAAGGCGTCTAGCAGGTTGGGTTAACTATAGCTCTCACTAGTCTCAGACGGCTCCCAAAGGAATTGACTACAACATGTTTTGCTTTGCTTTTGGTGAAAGTGGAGAAATGGAATTGTCATTAGAGTATGGACTTAGTACTCTGCTGATCCTATATTTGCCGTATCTAGAAGGAAAAAAAATTGCGTACACCTTTTCTTGTTGCTCTAGCCATCTCTTTATATGAATAAAAATACTATCAAGAAAATACTCATGATCCACCCCATTAATTCCATGTAAATATCTTGGAGGTAGATTTGTGATAATACAGTGCATATTATCACTGTTGTAAAATGTGCTCTGCGTACATCCAATGACAATGATATCTGACGTCAGTCTATACATGGAAATAACGTATCAGTCTATATTTGGACCTACTGGCTGCTAGTTCTCAAGTTACCGAACACACCTGAACTAGTCGCACCTCCTCCAGAGTCTGGTGTACCTGCTCATTAATGAGCTTGTTAACTCTTCAGTTACGCTATCTGCCAATCAAAGACGTTCAAAAACACATTTTGCGTCACCGATTTTAATTTTCAAATATGCATGTGATGGGGGTTGGGGGGGGGGGGGGTAGGGAGGTGTATATCGTGTACATCATAGATGGATGTGGACTTCAACGTATTAAGGTTAATTTCGTGTATTAATTTTTACATGGAAATGGCTAATGCATTTGAAGAATGTTATCAGTTAATCAATGTATTTTAATTCTTGATCAGTGATGAGTTAGGACTTGTGTCCCTTCTTATATAGTGTGGGTGCACGCGTAATGAGCCTGGTAAAGGGTCATTGAGTCAGGAGGCACTGTGACACAGTCGACCTGATCCCTTCATAGGCCGCATAGTGCTGTAATGGGCTATGCCCTTTGTGGTCATGATGAATTCATACATCATGCCGAACCATTGGGATTACAGTATGAGTTGTAATGCTTGACTGCAGCCCTGGTGAGTTACTCGCTAGGGCTGCATTCATGTATCATGGCAGCCAAGGCCATGACGTACGTGATGTATTAAAGCAGTGTGCGGCCCTTAAAGGGTCAACATCTGAATGACGAGAAAATAACGTTATTATATCAGGAAATACAGACAAATAGTGAGACCATTAACATAGTCAAAACTCTCCCTAGCCTATATAAATTACTCACGATAACATTGTACATGTATATATCTAATAATAAGCCCCATCAATTATGTATGATATTCCCAACGGTTGATTAGCGGTATTAATAGTTAACTAGTGTAGTAGGCGTAAACTTCCACCCATATAGAGCACTTATGATCTACCACTCCACAGGACTCAAGCACCAACCCAATGAGTGCCATAAGGCCAACGGTAATCCAAGGGTTAAGGACCGTGGGAGGGCCGATAGTGTGCCACAGTGCATGTATTTATGTACATATAGGAGAGTTACACCTTATGTGTGGACACACACATGTATACATATACACATACCGTATTCGACCTAATAAGCGCCCACCCCCTAATAAGCGCCCCCCCTCCTTTTTGGGGCATTTTTAGACTGGAACAAAGGCTCAAATTTCACGATTTTATAGACAATTAAACTCTTAAGTACTAAAACGCCATAAAAATAATTTTATAAGCGCCCTGGGCGCTTATTACGTCGAATACGGTACAGTCCATAAATATCTGTGTGTGGGTGCATAGGGCTGGGAGGTAGGTAGGCATCCTCCACGTTAAGATAAGAGTGGAATACCACCCTATAATGGTGACCAGTGTGCTCAATACACACCTTCCAGGTGTGTAGATATAGCCTGTATAGTGAAGGCTTTACCTGAGTGACACACCTGTAATGGGAGACCTGGAGGCAGGTGATTACTCTAGGTGAGCAGATTGGATTACCTGGACTCAGTACACCTGTAGCACTGCCCACTGGTCACTTCACGTCTAGATACCTCACTCGCCCTAACCCAGGTGTGTTAACCATCCAGGGTATTAACTCTTAATACTGCACACTATTTGAGTTCAGCTCAGCACTGGGGATGTCTACAGAGAGAGTATTAAGGACCCATGAGTTATTTTGTTGACTATTGGAGATGGATCTACACTGGAGAAGACTCTCTGGGCCTTGTGCTAATCTAGCTCCAGTGGGGATCTAAAACTGTTCTCAGCGAGTGTGAAGACATGCATCTACTCTGTCTAGTGGGATTACTGCAGAAGCTCTGACATCTACCCTCAAGTCAAGTGACCAACAGACTCAGGGTAGGATTCAGTGTTAGTTTGGCCAGTGCCTACTGTACCCGGTATATTGAGCACCACACTACATTGCCTACACTAACCCTCTCCATGGTGGATGATTAGATATTATGATTATAAAAAAAGTGTGTCATATTTCCCAGTAGTAGTCACTATCTAAAATCAGTGACTCCTATTTATGCAGGATAAGAACACATGGACAGCGAGGGGTTATAACCTTATAGAAAGCTCCTGCCAACCTGCTGTAGACCTACTCTAGTATAGTTTAGTTGCCAAGCTGCCCGCCCTCCTGCTGCTACAGTGCTGGGGGCAGGAGGAGGAGGAGCCGGGATCACCTCCACCACCACACGAGTAGCCTGTAGGCCGTCCGAGCAGCTCACACAGACAGAGCTGCTCCCTGACAGAGGGGATTTACTCACACACACAGGAGGAGAGGAGGGGAGTTTACCAAGTCACCCCTGGAGGAGCTACCATTGTACCATACCCTGCTACTACAGAGATCATGGGGGCAGCGGCCAGCGGTGGGATGGTCGACTAGTAGGTTTTTCACTTTTTTATAATTATCTATAATTATGTGTGTCATTTCATTCACGAGCAGTTCATACTGCTCTAGTATAACTGCTCAGGAACTGAGTTACAGGTATATGTATTTGCTATATATCGGTAGTAAGCTTAGGGGAGTAAGGCCATGGTTGTTTACATCTATTGGTGAACTCACTCCGAGGGTGCTTAACCTTAGTATAATATCGTATTTACATATGCATTTTGTATAGAGATTGGCGTACGTAAATACTACCGTTGTGTGGGTATACACGTAGATGTGAGGTGTACACCGTCCAGTGTAAAATGGTACAGGACGAGGGAAACAGTGACAAAACACGTGTCTTTTAGCTAACCAACATGGAGGATAGGTCAAGCGATTTAGAAGTGGTTGTGCTTTAGAATAGAGTCCTAAGTCTGAGTATATAACGATACAGCTCGGGCATACACATACTATAGCATTGAGAATAATATCTTGGTGAGCTCCAGACACACAAACACTACATGGCCACGTGTCAGAGCCGCTCTGTTTACATCAGCTGGCTCCGTGCTATGGGGTGTGTGAGCTGCTCAACCTATGCGTTGAGCTGCTCTCCTGACGCTCAGGTCGCTTAGTTGTACAGTGGGGCTCCATAATATTATTTCAGGTAGCATGTTTGGTACGCAGAACAAACATGGCTACTGTGGTTTACCTGTTAAAGACTAAAATAGATCTGCCATATAAATGTGGAGGAATTTTGGAATCCTTCAGATACCGTTTGGAGTTGAGGAGCAACATTGTGCCTCTACATGGGTACCCACAATGTTGGCCGTGTCGCCGTGTCGATTTTAAGTAGGGGGGGCAGTGGCATCGTGTCGATTTTTAGGTATATAGGAACTTAAAGAAAACCCTCCGTGGGTCGATTTTCCTGTGTCCGTCGATTTTTAAAATGGCCTAAAAGGGCCGTGTCGCCGTGTCGCCCGTGTCGAATTTTACCCATGTAGAGGCACAACATTATGTTAGATAGCATGTGTGTAAAAGGGATCGGGATGTATTATGGTGTACAAGTATACATGTGAAGTGAGAGGAATGCAGGTTGGTTGATACAGAGGCTATAAAAGTCACCACCCATCCTTACTGAGTGCATATATTCCCATAGAAGTCATTACTATAGGAAATACTAAGATTCCTCGAGGTGCTCGATAGACACTTTGCCTTGATTCCTGGGGTTCCTCGCGGCCACAAGGTTACGTCCATGTTCAGTTCACAGGGGCACACGGGGTCAGGTCACAGTTCACGAGGGGTGTTTATAGCATTAAGCAGTGCAGAGGTACTAGTACTTTGGTCTAGATCACACCAGGGCATAGTATTTGAGATATGCAAACAATGAGACCAAGGTGTGATCTGTATTTTGATCTTTGAAATTTAACATGTGTTGGCCAAATGTGCTCCGAGTGAATTCTGAGAAACCTCCCCCTGCACACCTGATAAAACATTTGAAGTTGATGTTTCTATAGACTTTTCAAAGACAAGGTAAATGTGTAATTTCAATAGATATCAAAGGTGTCACTTTTCTTGCTTTTCGAAGGAAATTCCTTATCGCATTATGTTTATCTCCTGCAAAACTTGACAAAACCTCTGCGCTTTGTCGAAGTGCATCTCTGTCGCCGTTAGACTTAGGCCTAATGGTTCGTTCTTTCCTGTGTTACAATAACTAATTAAGGGCTGGAAACCATATCATTTCCCTATGTGCCTCCCTAGTTCCTTCTACAGTGCACACATAATAACAGGTAGATACTTGAGAGTCTGAGTAGCATGTGGTGGTTTATGTCGGGGGAGCAGTGACCCATGTGGCCTGTTCCTGGTCCATATTACACACATACACAGTGAGCAGTAGGCATGTGGGCATGTGCTCACTGGACTGGAACACTGACTGTGAGCAGCTCAGGAGCAGCTCAGTCCTACCCAGATACAGGAGTCACTCAAGGCTCTGTGCTGGGCCGGACAAGATCTACAACAGGATAAACTGGTGATGTATTCAGCATTTATACCCATACATCACACTCACATATGGATCCTGTTGATAACCCTTGAGTTGAGTTGCTCCAAAGTAAAGGTCAAGTGAGTTGCTCGTGAGGGGCAGCAGCAGTGCTGGAGCACAGCGCCTGGATAGGTGTAGAAAGGTGTGAGCAGGGCGGATAGTTCCCACTATAATCTATATATACAGACATCTATTTACATCTGAGATATGATCTCCCTGTTATTCATGAGACCACACACACCTATCAAGGATATTCCGCAAATGTGTATCCTCAGACAGTTCTTGTAAGGACTACCCAAGGTTTCGTGCAACTACTTGATCTGTGGATTAATTCTTAGACACTAGTGAAGTTACAGCCCTTTGTCTAACCCAAACACGGATTTGAGATAGTAAATTTTAGGAATCGGGCTGTGTAGCCTGGGACTATTTATAAACACTATTAGCAGATCCTTTAAATACAGAGTGCCTGGAAAAGGATATAAGGATGTCCACTGAGTATAAAGGTCACATTTGATAGTACCGGGAGTGAGAAGGTTGTGAGTGCATGTCTCAGACTGACAGTTGTTTGGACCATGTTTAACACACGGCACACCCAGGGTGCACGGTTTGAGCAGCTCCACGACCCGCCCACATGGATGTGAGTTACTCCTGTCTTTGACACACATTGGGGTTCATGATAAGAGGCTCTCTTGGTGCTTTTGATTTCGGTCTATACCTCATTATATAGCAGGCACATGACGTGCTTATTTCATGGTGAAGTCCTAATATGACCTCACGTTGACATCAAAGATGATGTAAGGATTGAATTTGAGTGCAATGTCTAACTCTAGGGATGAACGCTTTCCTGAATTTCAAGTTTTTTTTAAAGTTTTTTTTTGCAGTGGGTCCTCCATTTGAGCATTTCAAATATGTATTTTGTAGATAGGCCACTTCCATTCCTGAGCTTGCCTCCGCACCCCTCCCCTTCATTCCCCTACAACTGGCCTACATTATTACCCCCCCCCCCTTCTCCATCAACCTTCCATCCTATACCACCCCAATTCTTTTTGATAATCGTTTTTTTTCTGCTCTGAACCCTCCCAGTGTGATTTATGAGCAGGTTGGGTTGACCCTGTTTCGCTGGTTCAAGTACCGGCGTGTGTCCCTGTGGGGCTGGGGTGAGGCCGGTACCAGCGGAAGAGGCACCAGGGAGCAGCTCACAGTGTTGTGACATGTGAGACGTGTTTGATATGAGTCGTCATGGTAACACGTCACGTCATGCTCCCCATGTGGTTCTCATGGGGAGCATGTCGAACTGAAATGAATACACGAGAAGTGGGGCTGCCTTTCAGTTTCGTGATGAGAAATGAAAAATCAAAAAAAATATCTGAATGAACCAAATTAAAATTCCCAATATGGGATTTCTATATGCGTGTGATGCAATGATGTTTTCCTACGTTGTTTTTTCCCCTCTTATAACGTATGGGACTTTTTGTTTTTGTTTCATACGGATTTGTGTGATGGTTGAGGTTGAAAAAGCTTTTTCGTCATTCTCCAATGGTTGAAAAGACATCATCACATGGCTGGAAAGTAGTATGGCACAACAAGAGAACTACTATAAACAAGGCAACAAAAGATAGGTGCCACACGTTATAAGCTCAGTCTTCAGGCTGAACGCGTGGTTGATCCATACCTAATTAGCCTTGGTGTAGGCGTAATAAGCCCCGTTCCCACTAGTCCGGATAAGGGCCCCTCCATAGTCCATGGTCGGCCTATACACTCTCACAGGTCACAATTTCACACGGTCCGAGCACTCAACCCCTAATGATCCATAAGATCTTTCGAGGAACTATATGGCATGGTTGAACTAATAGTAATACCGTTACTCAACTGGGACCATAAGACCAAGTTGTGACTGAGTTATAGGTGGTAGCTTAATCCTATATGAACAGGTACTAAGAGCAGGAGGAGACATGTATGTTAAGGCGTGGATGTCTGCATTTATATATATATATATATATATATATATATATATATATATATATATATATATATATATTTATATATATATATATATATATATATATATATATATATATATATATATATATATATATATATATATATATATAATATGTCTGTATATAGAATATAGGCACCCAGATTAAGCCTTACTGTCTATTTCATGGTGGATACGATGACCACTATGCTTAAGTACTAGAAATCCTGTATCCCATGCCCCCTATGGGATACAGTGTTCCCGTATCCCATGGCCTGTGACATCATCATTTGTCCAAATTATTATGGCCATTTATATGCAATTAAACATATTATGAAGAGTAAAAACCATGAAATAAAGGCAAAGGCCCATAACCAGAGGATTTTTGGTATCGTTCCCCCCTTGGTGGAGCTGGGGCTGCATCCCACCAGCATGCAGCTTCGTGGGATATGGCGCCCCAGCCCCGCCTCAGGGGGAACGATACCAAAATATCCTCTGGCCATGGGCCTTTGTATTTATATATATTTCTTGCAGACTTGCAGATAGACATGATTAAACCCAACCCATTAAAGAATGCCGATATAAGTGATGTTCATAGCCAAGATTACAGCTTCAATGGTTTCGATATCCTGCGATTGTATGTACTTAGCTCTTATCTCCTGCCCAGCATATCTAGCATTACTTTGACCAGGTGGTACTATTGAGGCCAAGCAAATTTGTTCTCTCACTTCTCTCAAAGTATCAAGAGGACCCTGAGGGTAAATACGCATTCGGATAGTTTTTCCTCGAGCCATCTTGACTGAAAATGTGCTTGAATCTCCTTCCACCCTAAGGCTGAGTACATATCGTGGCTCTCCGACTGTTACTGTACGGGTACCGACATGTGGGCGTTTCAGTTTCTCCAACGGTAGAAATTACTGATATATTGTGCGAAGAGTGAGGGCCGAGAGTGAGGGCTGATAGTTTGTGTTTCTCTCTTTTTGGAAATATACAGGCTGGTAACATGCATATAGAGAAAGGAAATCTGTCAAATACTGCGCTAGTCAAATGATGCTGGCGAATAGTCCCAGAAGTTTGAAAAGTCTGTCGAACCGCCGATCTGTTGGGCAGTCTGCCAACCGTATTAAAATTTGTGGCAGAATGTAGCGTTGGGTTTCCCAGATCCCAAACCTCTTACTCTCTTTTGTGGCCCAATGTTAGGTAGGTAGACATGTAATCCCTGGCTGTAAACACAGGCTGCAGGTCAGAGAGTCCCAGGTGAGATAAGGCACTGATAACACAGGTAACAGGATCTGGAACCACCTGGGGGGTAGCCCTGAGTGGGTGGGTGGGTGGGTGGGGGGGGGGGGGCGTAGTGCCAAACACTGTGTCAAGGGGCAGACAGGAATTTTTAAATGGTGTCCACTAAAGACCAAAGGACATAACAACATAAGTTGGACTCTTGGTGCCATCAGATGGAGTCTAGTGGCATCAGATGGACTCTGGTGGCATCAGATGGACACTGGTGGCATCAGATGGACTCTAGTGGCATCAGATGGACTGGCATCAGATATGGACTCTGGTGGCATCAAATGCACTCTAGTGGCATCAGATGGACTCTGGTGGCATCAGGAGTCAATGGGACCGAACTTTACGAGAACCTGCCCCCCCCCCCTCCTCCTACCAGGAGTGATCGATTCTATATCATTTTGAAATTAGGCTAAAATAACAATGATTGTTTGCGCATTGTCAGAGCAAATACATGTTCACCCAATTGATAATTGATGCCGGCTGCATGTCTGTATTATGAGATGGGGTAAACGTGTTTTTTTTTTGTTTTTTTTTTGTTTTTTTTTTGGGGGGGGGGGGTATAATACCATTGGATGGTAGAGTTTTTGATCACCAGGACATGAATAGGTTTTAGATGAAGCTGGACCGGCCACACTTGGGGGTTATATAGAAGCAGGTGCCGCTCCTCATATCGACCCGAGCTGGCCCCCAGAGGGATGCTCATTCATGTGGGACGAGCTACTCAGGCAGAACCCGTGGTTCCGGACCAGCGCCGCACACCGTACTTCCTCCTCCAGGCAGAAACTGTATTGTTATTGTCCAACGTATTAACATACATACAGGACCCTGGAGTAAACAAGTGGAGGATCTACGTGTATAACGTGTAGTAGTAAATGGGTATTACTGCCCTGGTGTTGGCCAAGTAGAGCCCTGGATGAGCTCTGGAGCTATTAGCTATTGAACTGACTGCATTAAAGAGTATATAACCACCACAGGAGATCACCTTGGTTCCGTCATACACTTCCTCATCTTCTTTGATGCTAGAGATTCTTCTAGCATCATTCAGGCAAGGGGCCTGACCGGGCCTGGGAGTAACTAAATACATTGGATATGCCGGAAATATCTTGATGGAGGAGTATCTATTGTGTCCGGACATCGGGGCCTGGATCTAGTGCTTGTTGCATTCTAGGAGGAAGGGTTTGGAAGCTGTATACTGTATGGAATGAGATGACAATACGCCATAGAGAAGACTGAGGCATGCTAGTACATCATAGTTGGTATCTACAGGATTAATTTCGCCTATTTGGACCATGTTAAAGGTCTTATACAAACATCCTAAATATGACAAGTATGTCTCAGGGCATCGGATTTCATCGTAGAAAGGGGATTGTTTCTACTGAACATGCTGATGCTAAATGGCAATGGAGAACAATATGTAGCTAGTCCAATTCTACACGTGTTATTGCAAGTGCATATTGGTGAAAGAATCCAGGGCCGTGTGATAACTGTCTCCCCAGTGTGAACATTAACCATGCCACTCGGGTTCGCCTCATTGTAAGTAAATTAATCATTTAAGGGCCACATAGTACTTTAATGTGCTATGTCCTTTCTCATCATGGTGAATTCATGCATCATGCCAAACCTACAATGTTCATTCATTGCCATAGGATCAGTATGATGCATTCATGCATTATGACGACGACAAAGGGCATAGCGCATTAAAACACTATGTCTCCCTTAAATGGTTAGATATAACATATGTTTCTTTACATCATGGTCTAGACACGACTCAATTATACACACCTTGTAGGGACCTGGAACAAGGCCAAAACCCCTAATTGCATCTATACTAGTTTGTTTAAATAATTTATAATCTTCTCTATATATGTAATCCCTAAAGGAATCAAGGCTACCGGAGTAGCTTAGAAATAGTTTGGCACGCCAAGGTTTTCAGTCACTTCTCAGCTCTATATATTGTGGGCTCTTGGAAGGTAGTGTGGTTCATATGGCTAGATCGTTTGGACTAGAAATTACACATTACCTCCATACAACTTCTCAACCAGGTTAATTCTGTCGGTAATTAACGACCAGTATAAAGGCAATGAACAGAAAGAAATGTAGGGACATGATCTTTAAAGCTCCGAGGGTCTGCAGTTGTCCAAATGTTCCTAAAGTTTCAGGGACTGTAATATGTTTTAAATAGTACCCTTGTCTGGAACTAAAGAAAAGCAATGCTCAGTAACAAGACTTGCCCATTGCTCCTGGACCCCAGTGGTGTTGAATAGGCACGTTACGTGCTCGTTAACCATGTTCCATACCATGTCTGAACACCTGGAGCATGCTGGGGTCCTAAACATGCAGGCAGCTAATAGTGGTAATAACCCTTTAGGGACAGCATTATGTCTCAATGAATTGTGTTCATTTTTCGCTATGCTTCACCATTGCAACAGTTACTCGCCGGCACTGCATTTGTGCATCATGCCAACCATTCAGGGGTATACCAGCCCCGTAGGCTCTACAGTCATGCGTCATATCACAACAAAACTGCATAATGCATTAAAGCAGTATGCTACACCTAAAGGGTTAAGCATGCTCCACACAAGTTGTCTGCACTAATAGAGGCATGAATGATGTAGGGAGGTCATCAACCCACCCCTGCTGGGTGAGCAGCTCAACAGGCCTACTGTGTGTGTAGGGGGCAGCTCACAATGTTAAAGACATGCTCACCTGTGTGTTAATGCAATACTGTTAGGGGCATAGTAGACATGGATAATGTAGGGGTTCACATGGATATGTATTGGGTCTGGGTGGGGATATTTGGTAAAGATCTATAAAATTCCTATTTTTCAGTCAAAGCCAAAGATATTACCCCTGATTTTTAATGATCCAGTGAAGAAAAAAACTTGCTTTACGCTAATACTTTTTTTTGTCAGCGGGGCCTTAGGCTTTCTGTGCCTCCATAGTTTTGCCATAGTCCTAAGCAACCGATACAATAAGAGTTTATTTCGATAGAATTTATTTTCGGCATCAGACCATCACGCCACGTACGTGCTAACCATGATGCTAAATGTGGTGGCTGCACATCTCCACGTCCCCAGACAAACAGGAAGCGCTTTGGCCTAAAAAAAAAAAGTTCTGTTCCGGTATCCCGACCGACCCTCCGTTTTTGGGGCCGACCCTAATTTTTTTAAGACATTTTTTAATTATTTTGTTATTTTTAGAACATTTTTGGTGTTTTTACCACTTAAATTCACTTTTTTACCAGAAGAAAAATTGTAAAAAAAAAAGAAGAAATCCGACCTACCAACCCTCTTTTTTTTGGGCCATGTTACCGGAACACAACTTATTTTTTTAGGCCTTATTACCCATCTCCACATTAGTAGGCGTCCCGTTGTCATGGCTACCCGGCCACTTCCGGCCCATAGTAACTCAGGGAGTAGGACAATATTACGCACTGTAGTCTTAAAGAGCCTATAATCACTCCGACATGTTGCTGGTATTTTCGACAGGTATCTATTTTCAGCAGTTATGATGAGTTTGTGCATATTATTATAGACCAATGAAAATTCATATTTTCATCATGTGACATCTAACAAATGTTAGCTGATATCATTTTCTTTCAATTTTGGAAAATCCAAAAAGTGACACCATGCTGACAGTAGTTAATGTGGGTAAAGGTAGAACTATGGCCGAAGTTTATAAACTTCAGATGAGCTGTGTCCCTTTGAGAACACACCATACATTGGTCTGTCTCCCCGGAGCTCCTAACCCTTTGAGGGCCATATAATGCTTTAATGAGCTATGTCCTTTGTTTTCATCATGTGCATACATCATGCCGACTTAATGGGGTTGATAAACTGCCGAAGGGTCGATATGATGCATGCATGCAGCCCTGACGAGTAGACTAACCGCGGATGCATTAATTCATGCATCATAATGCCGAAGGACATAGCACTTACATGCAGTCCTGAAAGAATGGTGTGCCTCTACATGGGTCCCCGAATTTTTGACCATGTCGATTTTTAGCAAAAGGGCCGTGTCGGTGTGTCGATTTTTATGTATATAAGGACTTATAGAGAGATAACTGCAGGTCGATTTTTATCCTTTATTTCTCTGTGTCCGTCGATTTTTAAAGGGCCTAAAACGGCCATGTCGCCGTGTCGCCCGTGTCGATTTTTACCCATGTAGAGGCACAATGGTGTGTGTGTGCCTATATGGTGTGATAGGGTCGTAAAGGGGGTCATCAATAACGTATTGGCACCTAGTGAATATTGATCCCTAAATGATTGATTTTGTCGTCTACCCTCCCCGTCCCACCTCAGCCCTCCTCAATCAGCCCTTGTTCTACTTGTGTCCATTCATGTCAGACACGCTACCAACCCCCTCCCCCCCCCCCTCCCCCACCTACCACACATGTTTATGCCTCTCACCCCCTTGAGTGTTGAAGAGCTGTTAGGGTGTAATTTGTATTCTATTGAGTTTTTGATGACGAGGCTGAAAATGAGCAGCAGCACATTGAACAGTACATATAGCGGGGTGGCTCACGTCTGAATTACAGGCATCAGGGCCGCGTAAAGTTCATGATATGGACAGTTTGATATAGGAAATTGGTTTGATGTATTTGAATGTGACTGCACCTTGCATATGATTATGTATTATTACTATTATATGGAAGTCATTAGTGTGTTTAAGTATACCTTAGAAACAGGAGTGCAGGAGTTTACCTATGGTAGTATGGGTATAACTAGACCACCCCCCCCCATCTCCTAACCATCCACACACACACCTGAGTGTAGCAGGTGTGATATGACCATGCCTCCAGGGTCTAGAGGGACAGGTGTGTCATGATTATACACATAAGTATACAGCCAGTATACTAACCATACCCCATGGTCAATATTGTCTGATCTTTACTATGAATGACAGGTGGATGATGATATAGAATTAACTGTTTTTGTCGGGGAATGCAATGTGTGTTTATATACAACAAATTAAGTTAATAAGAACGTTTTTGTCAGAATTAAAGTCATTTTCGGAACCATACAAGTCATGTTTACCACAGTGTATATTATATAGGTCTTTGTCCTCACAGAATAAACATGTCATGCCCCATTGTAAAATGTAGCGCTGACACTTTAAAGGTGCATGTCGAGAAGTTGTGATGATACTTGAACTTGATAGCAGTGTACATTTCAGACAACCCAATCAACCGCTTGATTACCAAGGCTCGTTCAGCCCTTTACCCAATTCTCAGTCTCGATTATCACCACTCTAAGTAAGTGTCTCGGTGCTGTGCCCTGGAATCCAGACCTGTTCCTCACCATGCACCCCAGGGAATTGACCTTTTATCCAATTTAGTTCATAATATGACCAGAAATGGAATTCCTGCCACGTGAATCTAAAGGATATATAACGACGACGAGAGGGCTCTCTGCATGGGAACTTGGGTTGAAAGGTTCAATTTGCTATTAGCATCGGCATCAATTTGATACCTTATACCCAGTGGTTCTGCAGACAATGTGGGTTCTCATGGACACGGGAGGTTATCCTATGTGAGACCATGTGGGGCCGTCAGAGGGTGATCCCCCCCAGGTCCCCCCGACGGCAGGCCGTCATACGGAGGTGTGGTGGGGCGGGGCCCGCTCACCGCTACTGCCGCAGGCTCAGGTGAGACAGGTACAGGAGGGGAGACAGGTACAGGAGGGGAGACAGGAGTAGATACAGGGACAGGAGGGGAGATAGGGACAGGAGGGGCTACAGGTACATGAGGTGAAACAGGTACAGGAGGAGATACAGGGACAGGAGGTGAGATAGGGACAGGAGGGGAGACAGGTACAGGGGGTGAGACAGGTACAGGGGATGAGACAGGTACAGGAGGAGAGACAGGTACAGGAGGAGAGACAGGTACAGGAGGAGAGACAAGTACAGGGGATGAGACAGGTACAGGAGGAGAGACAGGTACAGGGGATGAGACAGGTACAGGAGGAGAGACAGGTACAGGGGATGAGACAGGTACAGGAGGAGAGACAAGTACAGGGGATGAGACAGGTACAGGAGGAGAGACAAGTACAGGGGATGAGACAGGTACAGGAGGAGAGACAGGTACAGGGGGTGAGACAGATACAGGAGGAGAGACAGGTACAGGGGGTGAGACAGGTACAGGAGGAGAGACAAGTACAGGGGATGAGACAGGTACAGGAGGAGAGACAGGTACAGGGGGTGAGACAGGTACAGGAGGAGAGACAAGTACAGGGGATGAGACAGGTACTGGAGGAGAGACAGGTACAGGGGGTGAGACAGGTACAGGAGGAGAGACAAGTACAGGGGTGAGACAGGTACTGGAGGAGAGACAGGTACAGGGGGTGAGACAGGTACAGGAGGAGAGACAGGTACAGGGGGTGAGACAGGTACAGGAGGAGAGACAAGTACAGGGGATGAGACAGGTACAGGAGGAGAGACAAGTACAGGGGATGAGACAGGTACAGGAGGAGAGACAGGTACAGGGGGTGAGACAGGTACAGGAGGAGCGTCACCTCCAGGGGTCACTAATGTCCCGCACAATGAACAATGTTTGTAATGGTGGATCCTTAATGCTATGGATTCACTCGGTGCATTCTTATCGGTTAATGATGTGCATAGATTCTTAGGCTAAATTATGATGAAATGAATTCGGGCCTGACCAACTCAGACTATTCAGAAGGTACCTGTAACCGACAGTATGGGATGTAGATATTCTGTCTAGGTCGAAGTGTCTATTTGTACTTTCAATTCACCTCATAGATTTGATCACATCATCCTCACTTCTTCCCCGCCCTCCACTGCTCAACTGAAATGAGGGGCAACCCCCCCCCCCCCCCCCACTTGCCCCAAACCCCAAACTATTGCCCCCACCCCGATCACCCCTTCGGGAACCCCCGCTAATCCATACCCTATCTCCATGCCCTAAACCGTTCTGTAGTAGCAACATATGGATACTTGTAGTAGTGGTAGATTGCGTATATCATCAAATCAATGTCATGAATAATGATAGAATACTTGTCATGAATCATGTAACACTAACACTTTTCTCTCTCTCTTCTCGTTGCTCAGCGCCAACCCCGACCAGCTGACGGAGGTGACATGGAACCAGCACCTGGAGTACGCCGACGGCTCCAAGCCCAGTGAGTAGTGTGCCTCCTACTTTTGCAGGAATTCCTACTTTTATGCTGGGATTTCTTCATTGAATCGAGCTAATTTCCTTCAGAAAATTGACCACATTCTTAGGATTTCCTACTTTTTTGTTGACAAGTGGGTGGCATCTCTGCTCCTGTGTAGAAAGGAAAAAGAAATAGCATAATAACACATGTACTATGATGATGGGAGGTTATGTAAACTTTTGGGATGTTTCTCTAAACTGCCTTGAACTCGTCCATGAAGAAGAAAAAAAGTCAATTATGTAAGGAAAAAAGAGAATGTACTATTAGCTTAAGACTAGTGAACCAAGTCCCCGGGCCACACAAACACATTTCACCAATGCTATAAGAGGTCAAACGCAAAAGTAATACATGGCGTCATTGTCAAGTGAAAAAGGATAACAGCAAAGATGATCAGAACCCCCTTCCCCCACCCCTTTGCCCTCCCCCCAGCCCTAAAACAGCTTTCCACGTCCTTAGGGGCCATTCAAATATTATGTAACACAATTTTGGCCACTTTTTGACCCCCCCTCCCCCCCTTGTAACACACTGTAACAAAATGCCAGACCCCCCTCCATAATTACGTAACACAGGCCTGTACCCCCCCCCCCCCCCCCCCACATCATTTTGCCCCCCTTCTTTGAACTATGGTAACGTAGAGCATTTTGGCGAAAAAGGGGCATAAGGCAGTGTTAATTTATTATTTACAGGGGTGGGTGGGTCTGGGGGGGCCTCAAAATTTCCGACCCCTCCTGAGGGGGGGGGGCATAAAAATTTAAGCCCCTTTTTAGCAAAAAAGCCCGCGTTTGATTTTATTTCAAAGGGAGGGGGCGACAATTTGTCGTCTCCTTCGGCAAGGGGGGGGGGGCGCGAAAAGTTCCATGCGCTCTCGAGGGGGGGGGGGGGGGGCGTAAAAAATGTTCTCCCTTCCACGCGAAATCTCACCACCCCCCTGTAATTAATAAATGAACACTCCCTAATGTTTATCCCCCCCCCCTCAAGGGGGTCAGACTTTTTTACGCTCCCCCCCTCAGGAGGGGTCGGAAATTTTTACGCCACCTCCCCCAGTAAGGGAGTGTTCATTTATTAATTACAGGGGGCGTGGTGAGAGCGCGTGGAACGTTTCGTGCCCCCCTCGCCGAAGACAAGAGAAAAATTTGCGCCCCCCCCCCCCCCCTTTGAACTATAGTAGCACGTGGGCTTTTTTGCTAAAAAGGGGCTTGAACTTTTACACCCCCCCCCCCCCAAAAGGGGTCAGAATTTTTTACGCCGCCCCCTCAGGAGGGGTCGGAAATTTTCACGCCCCCCCCCCCCCCCCCAAAACCCACCACCACCCCCCTGTAACTAATAAATGAACACTCCCTAACTGCGAGGTTATTTTTCCTGACTATTGGTTGTTACCATTTAAGGTTGCCCGAGGGTGAACCATGATTAAAATGGCCAGCGTGGGGAAAAAAAACACTCCCTAACTGATAAATGAACCACAGACCACAGGTGCAGGATATAGATTTCCTCAAAGTCTGAAACCAGGTGAAACTTGTCCCCCCTCCCCTCCCAACACCATTATAACCTCCTTAGGGGGTGGTCCTTTTTTAACAACGGGGGGGGAGGGGGGGGTGGTGGATTTGGGGGGGGACCAAGAAAAATTGGACCCCTTGAATGGGGGAGTACCAAAAAATGTTGGACCCCTCTTGAGGGGGGGGGGACCAAAAATATTACACCCCTTTTTAGCTGAAAAGCCTGCGCCAATTATAGCTCAAAGGGGTCGGCCGCGCTCAATTTCAACCTGCCTGGTGGGAGGGACTGAAGAATTTTCGACCCCTCTTGTGGGGAGGACCAAAAAAATTCCTACCTGCTCGCACGACAATCCACCGACCCGCCCCCCCCCCCCCCCATTGTTAAAAAATTACCCCTCCCTTAGTGCAAAAAGGGGAGACCTGAGGTTGTGCATCCTCTACCCTGTCCAGTGTTCCAAGATCGGATCGGGGTCAGGAGATAAATCCATTTCACAAAATCAATACCTTTTTTTGGCAGGGCAGGTAGGGGGGAGGGCCAAAATTTTGTAAACAATATTACAGGGATGAGGTGAGAGAAACATAATGTTGCTGAGACCTGGCTGTTAGATGGTGGTGCATTTCCCCAAATTAGAGATTTCTTTCTTGTATATATATTTTTTGAGAATTGTTATGTAACACTTGGCTAGACCCCCGCCTCCCCCCTGTAACACTTTGTAACAAACTTCATGACCCCCCCTCCCCCCCTATGCTGTTACGTAATATTTGAATGGCCCCTTAGTGGGGAGGGGCTAGACTGGCCTGCGTCTGACAGTGAGAGTTCCTACTCCGCCACGCACTTCCCCAGCCCTCCTATTCCCCTAGTTGAGAAAAGTATATCATAGAAAAAAAATCCGTTTCTGTCTTTGTTCAAATACAAAGACTTGAGCAAGTCTAGGGAGGGCCAGACAGTGGCGTTTGCCTGCCACCCCCTCATACTCCTGATACTCCTATATTGACCTAATAACTCCCCTATTCCCCAATCACCCTTAATTAACATGGTTATAATTGGTGCTGATAGGGGTGTCCCGCAGTCACGTGACCTAGATTGAGGTCAGGAGGTCATGAGCAGCTCAGTGAGTCTATAAACTGGTTACTGGTGAGTTGCTCTGTGAGTGGATGACTCCAGGATACACTGACACATCTACGTCTGGGACCAGTGTAGTATACACACACAGGAGACAACAGATTGACTATTCTATGGGAATAGGATTACTGTGGATCATCTGTAGACTATGGTTGATGTAGAGTAGGTTAGGGTGTATACATAGAGAGGAGTGAGATGTCAGGACGTGTTGGAGTAGGGGGTGACCGTGTGTGGCTGCATATGGCTGGTGACAGTAGCCTGGGTAGTAAGTACAAACTGTATCTATACTGTGTGTATGTATGTGTGCCTGACTCAGGGGGAGTGCCCTCAGCTACTGTAGGTCTGTGTGTGTATCAGTGAGTGACTCAGTATGTATGTACTTGAGCTGCTCTCTTGACTGAGTCTTATCTGATCTATGTAGTGATTTATGGGTATTACCTAACAATGCAGTGTATCCATTTTCGAATGAGATGATACATTGTAATGTTATGTAAAGGCAATGACCTAAGGGGCCTCAATGAATAATTGAAGGCATTTTTTTTTCTGATTTTAGATTTGAAAATGTCCACTCATTGATCAGCACAGTTAGTCATCACCTAGGGATTTGACGCAATCATTGACTTAAAGTCTTTTATAGACCTTTGTCTGATATAAGTTTACGCTGTGTATGCTGAAAATTGTATACAAAATAGCTTGATTTAATGGTATTTTTTCCTCGAGGGGATGGTGATTTAATGATATATTCCATTTCCTATCTGCAGTGGTTGCGAAGGCAGGCAGCGGGCGCATGTCTCCGGTACGAGCCCGGACGATGAAGGAGTACGATCAGCAGATCGCCGAGCTCAAAAAGGAGAACTTCTCACTCAAACTGCGCATCTACTTCTTAGAGGAACGCATGCAGCGCAAGTTTGATGGCGATGAAGAGGACCTCTTCAAAACAGTGAGTAGAGATTGAAAAAATATCCTTTGAATTAATTCAATGGTCAAATAATTTTGTTCATGAACTTCCCCCATTAATATGGATATTCTTTTATTTTTGTCTGGTGGAACATTAGTGCAATAATTTGTTAGATTATTATTTTCCTAAATTTGGGTGCGATACGGGTTGTATTTTTGCACTAGAACTTAGAAGGTCCTGACTTGATATAGAAGTGTACTCTGTTTTAGTCCAGTAGTTAATCTAGTGGTTCTCTACTATAGCCACTTTGAGCCAGTAGAAATGTACCCCCTACCTGATGTTACACAGAGTACATAGACTGTGTGTACCCACACATGTATAGTGGGGGTAGTAGTAGCTCTCCCCTTCACTTGTCTGTATAAGGGGATTTAGGCTGTGTTGACACAGGGAAGTAATACCTTACCAAGTGAGCACTGGTCACTACTGAACCCCACGCGACTCTACTATGAGGATGAATACCGTTATGATTAGACATTTAGTTGTTACAGAGGTCTATTCTTATCTCGGACTCACACAATCAGGAAAGAAAGTAGCAGTTTGTAAAGAGTCAGGAATATTGTAATTGCGATCATTGCACTGTATCGGTACATGAGGATGACCCATGCAATGAAGGGGTTAACAATGGGACCTGTTTGAGATATACCTCTCTCTACATTAGGTAAAAAAAAAAAAAGGTTTGTTTCAAGTCATCCGACCGACGCTATCAAAACAGGGCCGATCCTACTTTTTGCAATTTTGAAGAAATTTTCGTATTTTTGGGTCAATTTTAGGGTCTCCGGAGAGGCTGGCTAGTACTTTCATGTTTAAAAAAAAGGTTTAAAAAAAAAGAAATCTGACCTACCGACCCTACATTTTCTTGCCATGTTACCTGAAACACACCTCTCTTTTTTTTTGGGGGGGGGGGGGGGGGGGGCTTAGTACTCGTATCAGTAGCTTCCAGTGGTGTACATACACATAGGGGGTACTTTCCTTTCAGTTGGGCTGGGGCATGCCCCTTGGCCGGGGGCTGTCTGCTTCTGGTAGGCTTACACTAATCTTAATACCCCTTGTCCTCCTGAATCCATGTATAGTGGAAATCCACACACCTAATCCGCCAAGAAAAACCTCCACCCCCGTGCACACACACAGCTTGGGGGCCTGTTGTTTTATACATGGGGTGTAAAGCAATGTAAGCCATATTACCGATTGCTATATATGAAAAGAATTGGGTTGTGGCTGGCAATTCTGATGGTATAGAATCTGTAATAGGGTCACGAAGTTGGGTTCTGTCACTAACCAGGTATATTCATGTTCGCTGTAATATACTCGTCAATCACATTTATCTACCATTGCTTTAACTGAATAAACTACATTTATTCTAAAAGTGACAGGAAAAAATGTGCAAAAAAGAAACGCATATATGGTTATGTTCGAAGCGATGGAACCTCTATACGCGATCCTTGTGTTGGATGCTCACATTTTACCGTCTCATGATTTCCAGTAGTGGGTACCTGCCTCACCCAATCCAATCCATTCCAATCACTAAATGCTGTAACTTGCCATAAGGCCACACTGCCGTCAAGCTTTGATTGATCTCTCAAGGCATAAACAAATATTTTCATCTTGCCTAGATGATACAACATTACATCATTCAACACCCCAACTATTTCTGCGAACAAAAACAACCACAAAGTCCAATCTCCAATCTAGACCGGTTTATATCACCGATATTAATTCAAAATATAAATATTATCTGAGTATTCATACCAAAGATAAGTTAGCACGATGGTGGGAAACTGAGATTTTGGCGCGAAAAGGCAGCCGACAATTGTCTGAATGTGTTGTTTGGTGTGTTGGTTGGTAGTAAGGGTGCCGTGTTCTCAGGTGACCAAACATGTCTGTTAGCCTTGCACACAGGGCAGCAATGACCGTCCTTTATACCAGCCCACTACTCAAACATAACCCTTTACCGTCAGGTATTAACTACCCGAGGCATTTATTAAGGCTGGCAGTCTGCGCATCTAGCAATAGGAACTTGTCATTTTCGTGTGGTTTTTGGGAGCAGATTTTTTTTCATTTTTTTTTTCTAGATTTTGTTTGTCTATTAGTGTGTTAGTCTCACATTGGGTACATGTTTTTTAATGAGAGCACTGAGGCAAATATGAGTGATTTAAGTCTACGTAGACTGATGATTACGGCACACTGTAACATTATTGATCGTTATCGGCACACATAGTGGTATTACCAAGTACCTAGAGGGGGCGGTAAGAATGTGTGTGTAAGGATGGGGGGGGGGGGGGTTATGGCTACTGCTGGCAATGAAGGCTATAACCTTCAATACCCAACATGCTATCTATTGAGCTACCCATAATGCAACGCAAAACCCGCTACCTTTAGCCAGGAAACAGATGGTTGTGAATACCTTGTGTTTAGCTAGGCTATGTGATACTGTTGGGGATAAGAACAAGTAACAACAATATCCATTGGATAAAATGGTCATAAATACATTACATTATGTTCGTCCTCGAGCATGTGAAATTCCATTCCCGAATGTGTCATTGAAATATCAAACATAGATCTACCAGGGTATTCAAGATGATATGATATATAAAAATGTATGTATCTAAGATGTGGAGGTGCCCTATACATACCAGGTGTGTTGGCCCGGTGCCCTGTAGGTAGCAGGGTTTGTGTACACTGGTTATCAGGAGCTTTTACACTTTAAGGGCCACATGATGATTAAATGTGCTCCGTCATTAAGCTGCATGAATGCAGCACTGGCGAGTATTTAAAGTAACTCACCAGTGCTCTATTCAAGCATCATGCCGACCCTCTGGGAGTGGTCAATCTCCATAGGGTCGGCATGATGCATGGATAAAGCCCTGGAGATTCATGCATTACGACAATCATAGGCATGCTGCATTAAAGCACTATGCGACCCTTAAAGAGTTATCTGAGACTACATTAGGGAGCGCCTCAGACCGCTCTGTACTGGTGCCAATTAATCCTATATCAGCCACTTCATGACTCCAAAAGTAGTAGATCTAAGACTTAAGGAAGCTATAATTAATCCAAAGGACCAGATAAGAGTCCATGTTTATTTACCATACTTCTTAATGCATTTTAAACCATTCCTAAACTCAGACTAGGTTACATAGATCTAAGGTTTTGCCCTTTTCTGAAAAACGATCTTTGTCTGTACCTATACAAGGAAGGCTGAGAAAGGACGAAGAGAGGCCATGTACATGTAGTCTTGTTTCTTTCTGCTTCAGGAAGGGCATGATGAAGAATTAATTGATTAAAAATAGGAGCAGTTGAGGCTTGATCCAGTGCATTTAAAATTGCTTCTTTTCTTAAAAATCTGGGGAGAAATTTCGTCCATTTTATCAACTAATATGACATAAAATAAACGAATCACATTCAAATGTGTTGGTATGCATTCTATACTCCTAAATTCCCATTTGTTTTTTCACCAGGTCCAACAGGTAGTCTTTTCTTTTTGTTTGCATGACCCCCATATTCCAAGGAACCCATACATGTTTTAATAATCACTATTGTTGGAAAAACGTTTTGAACTGAATATATTTCAGAAACCACTGCATATTATTCATTATAAAGACAAATGTTCTCAAAATATCTGATCTATATTCTACATAATCATTGCTGGAGTTTCACTAACTGCCTTCTACATGAATTCTATAATATAATATTGACGTTATCTACTAATATACGATAATATGGTGTCGGTATTCATTATCGCAAGGGTATGGTTCATAGCTTTATGCTTTAACGTATGGCAGAGATTGCACCGAGGGAATATCTAGTTATGAGCACATGTTTGGTCCCTTTTATAAAACATAAGTGGGTTACAATGTGAATTCCATGCAATTCCTTGTTCACGTGCACAGACTGTCAGGTTATGGGTTTGCTTGTGTCTGAGCTTATAGAGGAGCTCCAACTGTATTAACATGTCCCCTCTTAAGGTCTCTAGTCCTATTTATGAATATGAATTAATTGACTAAATGTATAGATGTGTTAGGGTAATCAGTACACTATGAAACATGTAAAGATTATAATTGGTTTCTTAAACAGATTTGTTTTTGATAGCTAGAGCACAGTGATCAGGGTGTACATGGTCGAGTGTCTCCGCCTGGTGTGTGAATAGTGCATTGATAATACAGCATTACTCACATGTGATGGGCACTAGTAGTCTGAAGAGTTTTGTTTTAGGGTGTAATATACTTGCTTGATGTGGTTCTATCTAGATCTGTGGAATTAATAATATAAAACACTTCCAGGCTAGGTATTGCGTCCTTGTATGCTTTAGGTTAAAGTTCAACCGTATTAACTATATTCCTTTTTAGAAATGTAGATAATGTGTATAAACTGGTCAGGTAAATAACTTCACATTCTAATACTGACGTGTATGTCCTTGTTACAGAATATCGAGTTGAAGGTGGAGACGGAGAGCCTGAAGCGTGAGCTGCTCGACAAACAGGACCTGCTCAAAAAGGCCTCGTGAGTAGCTTCTGCATCACCAGCATTTATATATGTTATTGAGGCACAGGTTTCGAGGGAAATGAGAAAGAAACTTAACAAAAAGTCCTTAGTTTGTTCAAGAAGGATGTAGTAAAAAGCTTTGTTTTCTCGTAGGTATAATTTGTTAGATTAAAAATACTCTAAATGCACATGCCATGAGTAAAAATATATCAGGATCTTATTCCTAATCTCAATTTATATTGCTTTACATGTACCATAAAACCTCGCGTATAGGCCATGGCTCGTACGCGAGTCAGATCGCCAGTGCGGCTTATAGGATCGGCCCCCAGTAGGGGTGTGGCTTGTACGCGAGTTTTTAGATGTATACTACAGTAATAAATTTACTATAATCACATGCTTTGGTAGGCTTATATGATTTTCGTAAGTTAGAGGGGGCGGCTTATTCGCGAGGTTTTACGGTACTTAATAACAATGTGCTGCTGACTCGCCCTCAGGACGGCGTTGGAGAGCATCTCGGCGCAGCACCAGGTGGAGCTGGACCAGGCGCATGCCGCTACGGCCACTAACCAGCCGTCAGACGAGCAGCTCAGACACATACACAGCCAGCTGGAGGCCAAGGACGAGGTGAGCAGCTCTTATATATGTTTTACCAGATGTTTTTTTTTGAATAATAATAAATATACAAATCCAGGCAGAGACGCTTCGCTCTCCTACTGGTTACTTAGTAGATGAACAGTGAGGGTATGGCTGACACTTTTGACGAGATCAAATAAACTATTAAAAAAAATGATTTTTTTTTATCAAGGCTAAATGTGATCCATTTGTACTAAGAAAATCTCCTTCAGCCTTCAGGTTTGTTGTGCAACCTTTCTGGCAATCACACCCATGTCTCCAATTAATTATTAGCTACCGGTAGAAACCCATTCCTTTAATATATAACTACATAAGACAAAAAGTTCATTACCTTTTGTTTGTTTCCAGGAGTTAGCGCACATCAGACGTAAACTAGACCAGGCGGAGAAGGAGCTGCTGGACGTGGTCACCTCTAACCGTCTGAGGCTCGACTCACCGCCCGGGGATGACCAGACCGATAAGGTGCGTATTGTACACTACTCTACACACAATACTATAGTTGACAACGCCCCATATCAAATAAAACAACTAATAGCACTTTAATAATTTTGTTATTTAAAAAAAAATAATTTAAAAATTCTTTTTTACATTAGACTGTTCACATTTATACTTGTACTTTGATATTTTTATTTCTTCTGATCACAGGGACGGAGCTCTGAACTGGAGGAAAAAGACAAGTAAGCATTTCCTTTGAGTAAAAGCTATGGTAGTCATAAAGCAGTAAACCTTGAATAGATTTCATAAATATAATACGATTTGAGTCATATTGTGTTAGCTATGTGAGTTACCGCGTACATTTGAAAAGTATGTGTTGAAACCAACACAAATACAGTTGAATAATATCGTACGATTAGTTTATGAATAATTATTTCCAATCACAGGTTTATCAGACAACTACAGTCGGTTTTGAAAACAAAGGAACTCATCATCGAACAACAAGACGAGGAGCGAAAAGATGCCTTAAACGAAGCGCAGAAGCAGATAGAGGTAAAAATATACTTTAAATAATTACAGCCGTCTTTACTCTTTCCTTTTCTCTTGTTTGTACATAAAAAGTGTGAATACTTCAGAACGCCTATATCTTCTTACATACCGGTATTTATAAATATCCATGTAAATGTTTTACTTGCACTTTGAAGGTTTGTCCTCAATTTTGCTGTAAGATCGTGTGATTCTAAATAGCCTCTTCATTGTACTTGTGTGCCCAGAGATCTAAGTTATATGTAAAAGGATAAGAGGAATTATAAAACTAACATACAAAGTTATTGGTGTCTTCTATGACCAACGACGACCTAACAGATGTACCAGTCTTCTGCTCTTTCTGAATCGTCATTGACTCTCCACTAACAGTGTCTCATATAACTTAGACTGATATAAGTTGTAATGTTAACTAGAACTATATTATTCTAGTTGAGATCTCTCAATCCTTAACCCTTTAAGGGCCACATAGTGCGTTGATTGATTAAGTCCTGTGTCATCATGATGCATCAATGCAGCCATTGCTAGTAAGTCGGCAGTGCTGCAATTAAGCATCATTAATCATGCCGACCCTGCAGGCGTATACATTCCCGAAGGGTCGGCGTGCATGAATACCCTGGCACAGTCAGTGCTGTATTCATGCATCATGGCGACAAAGAGCATAGCACATTAAAGAACCATACGGTCCTTAAGGGAGTGGTCATTTTTTAACAACAGGGGGGGGGGGGGGTTGGTGGATTTTCGCGCGAGCAGGTCGAAAAATTTTTGGTCCCCCCCACGGGAGGGGTCCAAATTTTTTTGGTCCCCCCCCTTCAAGGGGTCCAAATTTTTTTGGTCCCCCCCCCCAAATCCACCAACCCCCCCCCCCCCCCCCCCTGTTGTTAAAAAGTGACCACTCCCTAAAGGGTTAGAACTCTGCTTTGCTGTGGATTCCTTACTAGGTGTACATAGAGTGCTGCCCTCTAGCGGTTTGTGTGTGTGTTACTTTCAGGAACTTCAAAAAGCTCTCTCCACTAACGACCAACGTAGCCAGGTAGTAAAGAAAGGGCCATTTTCCTTTTTTTGTATTGATTAGATGTTACGGTAATCCTATTAAATATGTACATACTAGTTTATTGTTGTCACATTACGATTAATCCTAGTAAATATAACCATTTTGCGGTCTTACCTTAGGTAATGTAATAATATTCTTTAATAATTGACAATGATCCTTCTGAATGTAATCATTTATTTTCATAATTAGTATATAGTTGCACTTACGATTACGTAGATTGACATGACACTAAGGCTAATGCAGCACTTTGAGCCTTTTATTTATCTTTGGTAACTTTGATATATTTTAAAGTTAGACGTTGTTTCACTCCAACATTTAGTTCACACACCACACTATGCATATTTTCCAAGTCTACACAGTGTGATCAATGCTGGGCCTATGAGATTTTCCATCTGATATCGCCCCCCCCCCTTCCTCCCCCACTCATAAGGTGGGGTTGAATGAAAATTTTCAAAAAGTTTCTTCTGTGGGGAATTTACTCTCAAATGAAATACCTGTGTCAACATTTATTGGTACATACTAAGGTATAAGACTTTAAGCATGAGTAATAATTGACCGTGTGGGGGTTGACACTCTCCCGAAGGGTTGGCATGATAAACCAATACAGCAGAAGGGTACTCTCCGGCACTGCATTGGTGCAACATGACGACACGTCAGCATGAACCTTGAGGCAGCATGCCATCCTTAACACTTTGTTGGCGAGCATCAACTATAGTTGATGCCATGACAGGGCGAACATCGACTATAGTTAATGCCATGACAGGACGAGCATCGACTATAGTCATTGTAACTCTATGGGATTCCACAAAGCCTTGTCCTTAGAGAAAAATTCTGCAAAACATCTCGCCCCCACAGCTAGCTTTAACAATTTCTTGCCGTCCTTAAAGGGTTAAAACATTGTGGGCAGCAACATGTCCGGTGTTAATAAACACATATATAAGTGTGCATTAAGCCTGTGTAGACTTGGTCCACCCCTGCACCCCATGTACACGGCCTTAAACCCCCATACTGCAGGAGTTGGACGTACAGCTCGGCAAGTTGGAGAAGGAGAATATGCTTCACGAGGAGAACGCACTCAAGCGGGACAAGGCCATCCAGGGTCTCGCCGATCTCGTCCAGAAGAAAACCGTCGAGGTGGCACCCGCTTGTTTTTATAGATTTAATATACAATATTTTTTTCTCTCTCATGGAGCAACTGCAACCAAACTATTCCTGGATATCATATGATATTTTTTGATTCATCTGTATTGTAATACATTTTTGTATCTGCACATTTTCACACATACTATTCTCACAGAGCACTGTATGTAATCACCTCATTCATTTGATATTTAACTCATTTTGTAACAACGATAGTTTACCAGATAGTTTATTGACTTATATCTTTAACATCCACTCTGTCTCCATTAAGGTTGAGCGACTGCAAAATGGGCTCGGAATGCCCGATTCCGACGTAAGCTATTTATTCATCAAGTGTATAGAATACAACAAAATCCCAGTAAAAGAATATTTTCCCTAAGAAACACGAGTAGAGCACAAGGTGCTATAATGTAAGCCAAGTCTTAGTTATTGTTTCGCAGTGTAACATTTACTGGCGAATTTGCTATTGAGTTTACTGCTATGATTGTGCTTGTTAATTAATGTGTGTACACCGGGAATGTTAAATTTACTTAATTAATAACAGGGCATTTGCATTACTTCTTCTTTGTTTGATCTGACTGGTTACAATTGTTTTGTCAGGGACGTGAGAGTCGGACCACAGAGCTGGAGCTGGAGGACCAGGTGGCCGAACTAGAGACGCTACTCCGCGAGAAGCAACAAGAGAATGATGTAAGTTAGCGCTCATCTTTTCTAATCTACTCTAATACAAGTGATCATCCTGACCGAGATATTCAACTGGCTTAGTAGAAATAGCTTTGAAACAATTAAAGCATGATTTAATACAGTAAGGGAGAGGATTAAAACAATTTTGTTTTCATAATTGTGAATTTTGTGTTAAATAGATGTATGGTAAGGTGGTTAAATGGGTTAATTACAAAATCTTTGAGTTTAATCCTTTTACATTCAGCGGTTACAAAAGGCCATCAGTCGCCGCGAGGCGGAGGTTGGCCGACTCACTCAACAATTGGAGAAAGCTGACGACAAAATGAGACAGCGGGAAGACGGGCTACAGGTAGGAGATATCTCCAGCCTTTCTCTATATCTTCCTAATTCACATAGAATCTATGTGGAAAGGGTTGACTATACTCTAATAGAAGATCTTATGTTGTCTAGTGCGACTTCTTAGATATAACCAATGTACTGACCATCATGGTTGGTGCTGCTCTGGGTGGTGGTGAAGGAAACTAATACAAAGTTAAGCAATTTCACATTGGGGAAAAAAAATTCACTCGTTTGTTCACCAAAATTTCACATACACGTTTTCAGAGTATGCTCTTCGTTTTCTTGTTTTTTTCAACACTCGAACACTAAAGCTGGAATGAAAACGCAATTTATTTATTTTGTCATAAAAGAAGTTTTGGATTTTTAGTGTTTAGAACAAAATGGTTAAGTTCTTTTCGCAGATGTACATTAGTTTTGAGTTAATATATGTAGTTCAGAATACAGATATTATTTTAATCTTATCACTAAATTGGCAACTTTCTGTACATATGTCTTTGGTTGTGGCTGCCTCTGTTTCTATCTAATCATCACTAATGCTCATGACGTCATTCTATGACGTCACGTGGTGACATCACTCAATACGCCCTCTTGTGGTAACTGTAGGACTTACGAGAACAGCTTCGCGACGAAAAAAGGCGAAATGCAGAAAAGACTGATTCCATGACAAATCACTACCAGGTAATTCCGGTATACAGGCCAGCGACATGTCTTATATGGTAGATGGTAGGATATAAGGTGTATTTTACCCATCAAATTTAACACTTTGACAAATTAGTAAAATACCTCTGAACAGAACGAATATTCCTTTTAATTTTTCAATAAGGAGCTGAAATACCTTTAAATGCAAATAAATATATATCTTTTTCAAAAAATACATCTCCCTAATCGATGGGAATTAAATGGACATCCAAAAGTTAATCCTGCCATCTAGCCTTGGGGAGTGAAACTAGAGTCGCTGGTTTATATACCTGACAGCCTATACAAAGTAGTCAAGTAATACTGTTGTTGCAACATAGGACGGTGCGGACGAGAGAACTGTGACCACTTATCAATACAAATATGATTCGCACCAATTACTCTCTTTTTTTTGACATACCAAAGAATCCAAGATAAATCTGGAGAGAAACTATTTATATGCATTTGCAAAACAAAGTAAATGAAAATATATTGATACATTTATGTCTATATAATGACGTAATAAAGTAATGCAATCCTTTGTGCCATCTCCAGTTCAAACCGATGTTACCGGTACATGTATAATATATGTAGAGAAGGGTCACCGTTCCCTGCCTCCGTCACTTCGCCCTTTCATGGTTCTCTCGTTAAAAAGAGCATGGTACTCTTTGCTAACCTACCATAATAATAGGCTTATCACAGGTGTATCTGTAATTTAAGCCGGCCTTTATGTGTTCAATCGAATTTTCAAGATATATTTGTGTGTTAAGTATAACATCTTCTTTGTTTTGCATGTGTTGTGATTTGCTAATTTTCAAACATAAAACCAATGTAGTCTTCACTTTGCATCAAGATGGACATCGCACTTTACACTGTATAGCGGCTAGCCGTAAAGAATTAAATACCGTAATACTAGATGTAGCTAACTTTTTTTAACATTGCTTTGTATTCCGCCATGGTCTGACAGTTAAGACTGTAATGAAAATGTAAGTCAGAAAGAGGTGGAGGAATATTTATGTGTATCTCCCCTGATGGTTTTGACAGTGGAACCCACACCCATCTCCAGTACAGCTTGCCAGTCTTGGGTATCAAACCTTGCCTTGCACCTAACCCTATATATCTAACCTTGGCCTGATCCTACCATGAAGCACACGGTTTAAACAGATACCTTTCTCCTGTTGATTTCCTAATGTGTCATACCAAATTTCTATTGGGCTATAAGGCATGTTGTGTCTTAATGAATTTCCTATTGTAGACATCAGACCTGTGATAACTGCATGTTTCTACTGGGAATATATAAACTCTATTGGTAAAATACAGACATTTTGTGGGCGGGAATTTAAATTAACAAGTCAGTTAGCTCCCCGGTTATTTTGCTAGTTACCAAAGGAAAGTATCCGTACTAACCCATAGTGCGGTATGTTTTGGCACTGTAATATGCACTGACAAGAAATAACTGTATTTTTATTTTTATTTTTTTTACAATCGATCACATATCTGACCCATGTTGTGACATTTTACATAGGCCATGTTGGACGACGGCCAGCGTCAGATGGCTAACCAGGAGAAGATGCTGCAGCACCTGTCTAAGTCACTGCAGGACAAGGACCGCCAGTTGCACGACTACATGCACATGGTGCAGGAGCAACAGGTAAGGGGGGGGGGGGGGCATTAACACTGTAACTTTAACCCCTCAACCTTCTCCAGAGTTGCCACTTTTCCTACTTTTTCAAGAATTCCTCAATTTTTTCCTGGAATTTCTGTATTAAATTATCTTAGTTTTCTACAGAAAATCGACCAAAGTTGTAAGATTTCCTACTTTTTGTCGACGAGTGAGTGGTATCTCTGCCTCTCACCGCCAGATTTCTCTTCATGTTTGCCGAAAATATAGATATAAAAAAAAAGAATAAAGATGTTCCCATGGCTACTCTTTGGACGTTCTTTGTGAACACAAATGGAGTGTTGGATGTGACAGAAGACGTCATGAGCTTTCATATGATACCAAACATGGGGTGCTTTGATCAGAACTTGTCGGAAAATATTTTCAATTTTGGGTAATATTTTTAAATTTAACTAACTGCTGGCGGTGAGAGGATTAAGAGTGGCCTGTCGCTTAAAGATGACACTTCATGATGCACCAATGCAGCCCCGTCATGCATGATGCACCAATGCAGCCCCGGCAAGAAACTTGCCAGTGCGAGCCCTGAATGCAGCACTGGCGAATCTACTCTCCAGGCCTGCATTCACGCATCATGTCGACTCGTAAGGATTGTATCAACCCTATATGGTTGGCATAATGTATGCTTCAGCACTGGCTAGATACTCGCCAGGGCTAGATACTCGCCAGGGCTGCATTCATGAATCATGACCACAAAAAGCATAATAATAATAATAATGTGTCAAGGCACTATGCCGTCCTTAAATGGTTAAAACGGAATGATGAAGTGTTCGCATCTGTAGACACTTCAGACTTATCAGAGGTCCCAGATCTCCCCACTAGAGGGGTTTAGTAGTGATTCGTTTCCACATCCAGAGGGCACCACCGATCCACTCACCACCGCATTGCACTGAATAACTTGTCAAGACCCTGACTGTAGAATATTTTTTTGTGAAGTCTGGTAGCTTTGAATGTAGATACTAATAGCAGACTTTGTAACCTTGTGATCTATAAAGCCGACCACAGAGAAGCAGGATTCGATCATCTCCAACCTGCGGAATCAGCTCCGTGACAAGGAGGAGGCCATAGAGGTAGGAGCTAACACACTCACCACCTAACATATATACACACATATAGCTGATCTATTAACAAAGAATCACAAGTTTCAATACATCACTTAACGAGTGTATTTTCCCTCCTTTGTATTTTACCATTTTAGGTTCCCGACTGGGTTACCATAAGTAAAATGGCTAGTGTGGGAAAAATATACATCACTTTACTTCATTATACTGAGTTTTTAAAGTTTACTTTAATACATTTTTACTTTAATAGATTAGATACTCAAAATTCATAAGCCCACTTCTAATATTTAAAAGTGATTAATAACTATTGCTATCTGAAGAAAATATTTATAAAGCCTGGGATTCCGCCAGTAGTCGTTTTCTATTAGCCAATTTGGCGAATTTGCATCAATTCTGATTAGCCAAATTACATATCAATTAGCCACATATTTTTACTGTGAAATATTTTAACAATAGGGGATCAAATTCCCGGGGATAATTTGGTATATTTTGTATATATACAGAT
Source organism: Harmothoe impar (assembly GCA_947462335.1). Taxonomy (NCBI): domain Eukaryota; kingdom Metazoa; phylum Annelida; class Polychaeta; order Phyllodocida; family Polynoidae; genus Harmothoe; species Harmothoe impar. The sequence continues at coordinate 33,954,553 of OX381720.1, forward strand.
ATACGGCTGGCACGAAAAGATTTTGAACAAAAGGGTCAGGTTTTTACAAAAGTCTCTCTAGCCAAGGGTTACTTTTCACCATTTCCCTCTAAAGTGTCATTTTCACCAAAATACCTGTGGAAATGATCACTGAAGTCCGAAATTCCACAAATTCAGCAAAATTTATTAATAGTATCACAACAACCACAAATCGCTAATTTGGCGAATTTTCAGAAGGTAGCATTAGCCAAAATGAACTTTGATTCGCCATTGGCGATTTGGCGAGTGGCTAGCGGAATCCCAGATTAAGCCCATGCCAGTGCTATTAAACATTTTGCTTTTAATTTATCAAATAAATTCAGGCTGCCATCGAGGATAAGTACAAGTGTATAGAAGAGCGGGACATCGAGATACGGCAGATAAAAACCGCACTCCGTGAGCGGGACCGAGACATCGAGCGTGCCAACCAAATGCTGCTTACCACCGAGGAGTCGATAGACGTGAGTTACTCTGCTAAATTAAACCTTTACCTTTAAAGACTGCTTGTAGTTTACGTCGATTTGTTGTCATAATTCACTAGTGCAATGCAGGCGAGTAACTCACCAGCACTGCATTGGTGCATCATTCCGACCCTTTGGTATCAACGCCTTAGGGTCGGAATGTAGGCACCCAGGGATGCCACTTTTCCTACTTTTGCAAGAATTCCTGCCTTTTCACAGGAATTGCAGACTTTGAATATGTTATTTTCCTGCAAAAAATTGACAAATATTGTAAGATTTCCTGCAATTTGTGGACAAGAGAGTGGCATCTCTGGTAGCATGAATGCAGCACTAGCGAGTACCTCGTCAGGGATGCATTCATGTATAATGACAACAAAATGACAACTCTACAAGATGAGGAAACATGCTCAGGGATGAAACTTTTCAAGTTTATCCCTGATTTCGTTTTTTTCTCTTTCGTAAAGACATGTACTGACCTATAGAATACCTTTATTCAGGGGCCTCAATTTCAACATGTCAAGTTTCTTTGAGCTTGGGCACTTTCATCCCTGCATGCTCCTCAGGCTACAAATAACATTACTGGTCTGTGGATTTAAGGGAGTGAGCACTGCACTTTTATTGACTCAGGGTGTACCCCTGAGTGTAGTGAGGCAATTCTAAACCTTGGTTAAGAGATTTTCAAATTTTCAACTTCACACCATCATATCTCATCAACTGTCCATGTCAATCTTCATTTTTTCATGGTTTGTTGTTTTCACACGTTATCTATGCCACAATATTCACTGTACCTGCAAAATTGCATTTTTTCTTGGGGAAAAAACATGCCAAAATCTTTGCGCTTTCTTGAATCAACAAAGCACATATTCTGTTCTCCCATTGAAAGCTATACTGAAGCAGTGTGCACCATTCTAGACAACCTTGCCGCTTACTATGTTTTGAATTAAATGAAAGTTGTATATACCAATGTGTGCTTGTCTTGCTATAGGCTAGGTGCACAAGAAAGTGTTTTAGACTAGACAACCCGTGTGTGCACTGTCATTGCTCGTTTACAGTTGGAGTATCCTGTATCTGAGGAGTTGATCCAATATGGCGGGCATGGGGGGGCGGGGGTGGTTCGGGGGAACATACAGTGATTATCAGGCTCAATCATCAGGCTTGATTATCAGGTTCGTTTTTCAGGCTAGTTTTTTTTAGGCTCGTTTTTCAGACTCGTTTTTTAGACTCACTTTTCAGACTCCATTGAAAATTGATTGAATTGGGTGCATCGCCCTGGAATATACATGTAATAGTGCGGGTGCGGTCAAGTCATAATTGTCATCCATTTTGTGATTGGAGATTGGGTAAAGACATAAAGTAGCCTGACACCCTGAGTCTCTTGTGATGTAAATCACACGCCTATCGATGTATGTATGTCCAGGGACTGAATATAAACCTCATGTAATCCTATACACAGGTCACAACACCGATATTTCTGATAACCATACCCAATAGAGTGTGAATATAATACCTGGCACACTCTAATCTATCAATAGGATTACCCTTGTAGATAAAGATTAGGGTATTGGCACACTTGTTGTCAACAGGTACCATATAAAATGACTTTAGTTCAAACCATGCAAAATAATAAGTTTATCTATAGCATCGTGCTCATGAGCCTTTAGTAGGACTCAATTAAGCATATAAAAGCTCAATCAATGCCAAGGCATTAGAAGACTCTGTCAGCAGTTACACGCTGGAGATCAAACCTGAGGTGGCCTCCTTTCTCACCCAACAACAGCAATGGTAGACTGTAATACCAATGCTCAACAAATACATGTGTTTCTTATGCACGGCCAATGTCATAAGCAGTGAGTTTGGGAAGAGGTGGGGAGTTTTTTTGTTGCAAAGACCTATAATCAGCGATAGATAGGTTACATTCGAGGCCCTTTATCTGGATATTTCAAGGTTTATTTGTGACTACATTTTGCAATACTTTGTGAAGGAGTCCTTTCCAGAGTTGTTGGAGCGTAGTCGGCCGATTTCTACCCCATAGCTTCCATCACCCTACTCTTTCAATGTAACCAATACAATAAGGTAATGATCATGGAAGTAACTGAATGTCAGGCATTTAAGTGTTTATAACATGGGGTAACTTGTACTACGCCTTGCCACATTACACATTAACCATTACCATGTGGGCCTGCCTAGGCATGTGTTCTCAGACACAATACCCACTGGCATCTTTTTGTGTGTTGCTCTGTAATATAAGTCGCCCCCACACCCCCACTCAACTGCATGACTAATTTAGTCCAGTGTTAAATTGCTATGCATGTCGGGGGGGGGGGGGAGATTATGGGGGTATTGTAATGAATTAAAGAAAATGCCACAGCCATACTATTATCTTTTTTTCTCCTTTTTTTCCCCTTCGCTATTTTTTTCACTCGTATTTTAAGTACTGTTTAATTCCCTACACAAGTTTGCAGTTACACGTGTGTGAGGTGGTGTATACATTTGGTATAGGTAGGGAGATTGGTGCAGATTGTGTTATACTCTTTAATGACGGCATAGTGGTGAAATGCGCGGTCCCACTCCTGAGTGACTCGCTAGGGCATATCACATTGAAACACCATGTGTCCCTTTAAGTGTAAATAGAGTCTGAGTATTAGTAGTTAAGGTGTGTCTCTTGTACACAACACCTGTTAGTGTCCACCTGGCAGGTTTAGCTGTAGTAGATAATGAGCTCAGGCAGTGATTACTGAGGGAAGTAGAGGGGATTATTCGATTATCCAAAGGAGGCCTATTGTCCATTTAACACAATACTCAGGCCATAAGAAAAATTTATGTTTTAGATAACATGCAGCAAAAAGTTAGGTTGGGTCAAACAATCTTTTTTATGACATGTATTGCTATTTTGGGTCCAAAGTGCATGTACATATTAAAATTGAATTCTAGGAAAAGTCAGGAAACATTGTTAGTGTTGGTCTTAGATTGCTAGGCAGGGTTGGGTGAGCATAAACACAGCTCTATTTTTGTAGGCTCACTCCCAATGCCCCTTTCATGATTGTGACCAGGGCGGTGCCCGGCGGGCCGTTATAGGACCACAATGCTCAGTTAGGGTACATGCCGGTACCAGCGACAAAGGACGTAGAGTAGAGCTGGAGCTGGTTACTGCAGCTAATTGGACATTAATCGCTGACTCCAGTCCCACACCCCCAGCCATGGCCACCATTAGACGTGTACAGGACTGTACATCTCCAGTTTACTCAGCTGCACTGTGGGTGGATTAAGATGACTTTATAGTTGCACTGTGGGTGGATTTAGGTGACTATAGCTGCACTGTGGGTGGATTAAGATGACTATAGCTGCACTGTGAGTGGATTAAGATGACTATAGCTGAACTGTGAGTGGATTAAGATGACTATAGCGGCACTGTGGGTGGATTAAGATGACTTTGCAGCTGCACTGTGGGTGGATTAAGATAACTTAATAGCTGCAGTATGGGTGCATTTCGATAACTTGTCTGCACGAGTAGTGTTCTTGTGAGGGACTTGTGCATGTCTAACTACAGCGGGTCGGGGGGGGGGGGACGGGTCACCCCCCCCCCCCACACACACCTCCTCCATAGTGTTAGCCTCCCACCTGGAGGAATGGCTGTATACAAATATATAGGGTGTAGGGCCTGGAGGAATACACCTGTAAGGGTACCTTCATACAGGAACTGTGTGCGGAGGGCTGCCCAGTAGGAGGAACACCCAGGAGGAGATAGTAACACTGGGATATACCCTACAGGAGTATAACCAGGACTAGGGTTAGGCCTTGTTAAATTCCTCCAGGGTCCCTGATATTAAAGACGACCTGCTGATCTATGTTCCGTGATGGTTTAACGTAGGAGTAAAACATCAGGAGTGTGTTGTCCATGTGGAATCATCAAGCAGTGCCCTTTCGGAAATATCAGTATTATATGAGTGAAAATATTGGTTCCACTAGTTCAACTGCTCCACCCAAAGAGGGTATGTTTATCGCAAGTCAGTATATGGAATGTACCGTCATCATTGACACTCTGGGAACAAGGCATTCAACGCTTTTCAGGAACAAACGTTCACTCTTATAACTGGATTGAGACAAAGTCAGCTATTTCGATTGAAATGTTTTCATCTACTTAGGTTAATTTAATGCGCTCAAAATAAGGCTAACGCAAACAGATACAAATATTCCGTACTCTGAAGGCAGCTTTCACCAAGTCCAAGACTACCAGGAGTGTCGCTATAAAAATTATAAAAAAGAAAAGTGCTCAGATTTCCCAAAAAGTTTCTCAGATGGCCAACGTCTGGTGAAAGTGGTGACCGCTTGTCAATTATCACCCGAGTCTGATTGATAACCACCGACCCCCGTAAAGACTTGATCCCATCTGAGGATCAACAAAGCGTTTGATAAGCCCGCATAGATCTGTGTCAAAGCCCCGCATTGGGCGGCGATAGCCTGCTTATCACATAGCAAGCTTGACAACATAGGAATCTGATAAAGCAGTGCATGGCCGACACCTGACATGTGTTTGTATTGATGAAAACGGGGGGCAATACATGTCAACTGTTGCCTTCAATGTATTTTTTCTCCCTGAAAATTTGTTGAAATTTATTTTGGGGAATGGGCATCCTGTGTGCACACTGAGAAGGCTTCGTAGTGAAAGTATGCCAGTTGAGGTTGTAACTTAGTAAGCTTAAAAGTGGGAGTTTTTGAGGCGCCCATATGTAGGATTGGTCATCTTGGTGTTATGATTCATTGGCCAATTGATATGATAACAGCTCCTGTATGTACACATACCGTGCCTCACTGCGTACCACAGGTGGACAGAGACAATCTTCACACGTGTCGTTCACAGCATACCGTGACATTCTGTTTATGGATTCCCTCTGATCTGAGGCACGTGTGTTTAGTATGAGGACAACAGCATGTCCACACTAACCCTGGGATTTTTTCCTAATGGAGAACTATATTCTACTCTATTCTAAGTGTTTTGATGAATCTCATGGAGGACCTGAGAATGATCTCTTTGGTTTATAACTGAACGCTCTTCCTCAGTCCCTACATGATATACCCTCACATTTAGCCACCCGTCCATAGTGAGGGGTATACAACGCGTAGACACTATGAGTGCGGGGCTCGTGCAGGATAAGTTTACCATACGCTATAATACTTTTCTACAGGCCCAGGAGACGGAGGCGAAGGAGAGGGACCAAGCGCTCCGTCAGGCCACCGCCGCCCTCAAGGTCCAACAGCGTGCGAATGAGGTGAGTCTTTGACAAGTCTTAACCCTTTAAGGGCTGCATAATGCTTAATATATATGCTATGCTCTATGAATATGTTGACATTATGCATGTATGATGTATACATGTAGCCCTTGCCAGGGCTGTATGCAGGCATCATGAGTCGTCATGATGCACCAATGCAGCGCATGTGTTGCTGCATCATGCCTCTGAGTAATTCGTCAACACTGTGTCGATGCATCGTCCAGACCTTTTTAGGAATACCTGTATCTCTATGCAGGCTTTAACATCTCGAAATGGGAATAGAAGATGATTTTCCTGTTTAGAAAAATACCTTTACCAGTAAATCAAACTGTTAGTATCATTAATTAAGCTCATAATAAAACGTCTCTTTCCCGTATCTTACTTCCCTATCTACTGTTTTAATTGAAAAAGGCATATACGTGTAACTTAGTGTCATGAAGCTCATTAAAGAAAGTGTTCATCCAGTTAACTTACCCACCCCCCCCCCCCACCCGTCCCCAACACACCCACTTTGGGCTGTTGTCTCAGCGTGGATTCCCCAAGTAAGCAGAGGTCTGAGCAGGGATTAGTCAGGGTGTGGGGGAGGGCCCTAGCGTTAATCCCTGTACCACTCCTCAAACACTTACACCAAGCACCCTCAGGCATCACGGCCACATTGTGTAGTAAGTAAACAGCACTAGACACCCTACGGGGTGCTTGGGGGTGCTTGGACCTTGTTCTGGTTCACGGTATTAGGCGCATTGACACAGGTGACATGGTACAATCACCTACTGATCGAGCAGGGAACTGTTCATGTAGTAGATATAGTACAGCCACAGCTCTGTATGGATTATATTGACCTCAATCAAGGCTTATCGCGAGTCCGAAGCAGAGTGTACTCAGCCGTGACTAAGGCTAGTACAATGCATACAGGGGCTGTGACTGCACTACATCAGACCTATACCACTAGTGATTGTTAACTCAGGGTCTCCCCTGAGTCTAGTGAGACGATTCTGGACACCTCTTTTCCTTGAAAAAATGAAATTGCTCCCATTTGGTCAATATTTCACTCTTTGCATCTTGCATGGTGTCATTAGATCACTTTCCACAATATCTATCTAATGGTGTATTTGTTTTTTACAAATTCCAACTGTAACCCCCTAAAAAACGAAAAATAATATTAGGCAGTATTTGCTGGTAATTTGCTTCAGCATAGAGCTCTATGGGAGCGTGTAGATAACCGATAACCCCAAATTTGGATAGTTCGTGACAACCAATGCTATCTCTATGGGAGGGGTAGGTGAGACGCTTTTTTTCAGACATCTATCAAACACTTAAGTACTAGAGGTAATTTACAGGGGAGGTTACTTGATATTATTTGTGTAACAGATCAGTGTTGTGATAACCCTGATTCACTTTGCACTGACAATGCACGTATCGCAACAAAGACTATATGGAAATGTGAGTACCCCCCTCCCCCTCTCTCTACCGGGGTAATTATTTACAATATGGACATGGGAGCTTTTTATTCAGTGTGTGTCGGACATAGACGTGAGAGGACAAAAGACATAGATAGCCAATATCGGGGGACATGAAAATTAGAATTTGGGCTCAAGTACCCCCCCAAAAAAAGTCAATGTACACATTTTTTTCGAGTATACCTTTTTTTTGCGCGACTTGCCTCACTCAGTGTGACTTTCTTAGGGCACCTGCGTCATGCGACCTATAGGTTGTGTGGTGCAGGCCTATAGGTAGTTGTCAGTTCCTGACTTGTGACGCACAATTTGGGTATGCTATCCGAAACGGTCCAGCCAGGATATAATAGGGGGAGCAATGGATGGATACGGATAGTGGACTAGGGTAAACCAAAGGTGCTGAATCCATTTCTGTTATGTGTAGGATGATATCTAGGTCAGAAAAAGGTCAAAATCAAGGTCAAAGGTCACATCTTTAAGAATCCCATTAATACAAGAGTGCACCCTTTCTCTTTCTTACTATGATAAATGATACATTTCCCTTCACACCTCTACCTGACCCTGAGTCTAGTGTGATCTCAATCACACGTTCAATCTTTTTGTTTGCAATATGAGTCTTTTCAACTCGACTTCTGTTCTCAGCCAATTGTGGTATAATGTAATACAGAGTGGAGGGTACAACCTATCTACTCTTAAATTTAAGTTAAGAGTATGGCCATGACATTCCGGCAGTGTTGTCATTGATTACAGATGATGACAGTATTTGACCTTGTGTTGACCTAGATGATCACAGTATTTGACCTTGTGTTGACCTAGATGATCACAGTATTTGACCTTGTGGTGACCTAAATGATGTCAGTATTTGACCTAGTGTTGACCTAGATGATGTCAGTATTTGACCTAGTGTTGATCTAGATGATGACAGTATTTGACATTGTGTTGAGCTAGATGATGACAATATCTAACCTTGTGTTGACCTAGATGATGACAGTATTTGACATTATGTTGACCTTGACCTACAGGACCAGGAGGACGCCCACCAGCGTGCTATGGAGGAGAAGGAGGTGCTCATTCAGCGGCTACAGAACTCACTCAACTTTAAGGACAAGACCCTGCAGGTCAGTATCTTAACATTAACCCTTTACCGACGACGGGATGTCTCATGTGCCATCATTTATCGTGATTAAGCGCAGGCGATTAACAGGAAAAAACATGACACAAGTCGATACATTTGTGCTTTACTGCTACCTTTTGATATTGGACATAATCTAGCGTGTGTTGGACATTTTCAAAGTTCCTGGCCACGTTTACTTATCTTTCCCAGTTAGTACATTTGTATCAGTCATATTGAAAAATAACAATTTCACATGGGGAATAACTAAATATCCCGTTGTGCACAGGACACTATCCGAGCGAGCCCAAGTGCAACAGACGCCATGATTCAACAACTACAACACCGCCTACAGGAAAAGGATAGCCTACTGCAGGTGTGTACAACCTAATTTATTGATTTTTTATTGATTTTTTTTTAGATGAACCTCATTGCTTTATTGCCGTGTTTTCGGGTCTAACTTTGACATTCACCCCCCTATTTTTTTATCTATTTTTAGAACAATTTACAGCTGTACAAGCTGCTCCTTATTCATCATTAAGTTTTCTCCCATACATTTTGTGAATCTCATTTTAATATTATATGTTTTCCTTATATTAGTAGTTTGAAATATTTTGAATAAAAAAACATTACCCAATGACTGAAATATGTCTCTTTACCCTTAACAATCCTTTCGATGCCACTTTATCATTTATAAAAAAAAAAATATATAAACATGCATTTTGCAGGAGGTGATGTTGGAGAGGAGCCGAGCGACTGAGACAGGTGAGTCGTCGACCCGCGAGCTGCACAACAAGTTACGTGCTAAGGACCGCGAGCTGAAGGATGCTCAGGACCAGGCGAACGAGCAGGTGGCCGAACTGACCCGCCACATGCAGGCTCTACAGAGCGACCTCAACAAAAAGGACTATGAACTGCAGGTTAGAACAGCCACCTTAATTGAACCAGGGCACAGTTGTGCCAGGTTCTTTAGAGACAGGTATTTTTGCATTTTTCGTCCGAAAAATGCAACATGTTGTCCGCCTTATTTTCCTGTCTGAGATTGTTCAATAAAATATTTAAATACTGCAGCAAACAAGTTTTGATCAATGCCAATCTATGCCATCAAACATTGAAATAAAAAAAGGTATTTTTCATGTATAAAATTCAGTTTAAAAAGAGGTCACTGAAACAGCATAAAACTAACTTCTTCAGCTCAATGCTAAAGTATGGGCTTTCATGTAAACCACAGACCTTCCTAGACTGTCCCTTTACACAGAATCTCTCTTTGTTCTTATGTAAAAACAGGGTGAGACACTTTTTGAGACGCTCTGAGGCCACAATATTGCCTCTACCTTTGGTAACCTTCATGAAAATGAAGGTAAGGCAGTAGTTTACACAGACAACAGGCTCTTTCACACCCACCTGCTCACCCACACCCACCTGCTGGGCTGAAATGGAATAACATACATGTATGACACATGACCTTAGGGTATTTTTTAACAAGGAATTCATTTCTGATGCCAGAATGGACCAATGAATGATTATGAGGGGGCCTAGATTTTGGGGTTTTCTGGGGTTTCAGGGATTTTATGCAATGGCTCCTTCATGCATGGTCAGTCACATATACTTAGTTAATCTTTAATGATATACAATGGTTTTAATGAATCCCATTGGTACCAATAGAATCCAGTAGAGTGTTTGTGGAGGTGGTGGTATTCCTTAGGGTATGCATGGGCGTTGGGACCGGGAATTGGGAGAAGGGGAAAAGGGAGAAGAGGAAAAGGGAGAAGGGGAAAAGGGAGAACGCAAATACAGAATCATGAGCGGGGGGAGTTGGGGCGGGGAGAGCGGAGAACAGGAAATTCAATATAGATCGACCTAAAAGGCATGGACACGTAGCACACGCCGCCCCGCGTCCGACCGACATGGCGAAACGGCAACGGAGATGCCGTCGCTGTTGACGCTGTTATTGACTCGCTTTTCGGGCGAGACGTAAAACAGCGGTTACGCGCTGCCTGGCGCTGACACCCACAGCCACCTGCTCGCCCCCAGCCACCTGCTTTCACACAGCCACCTGCTCACCTACAGCCACCACGTGGAATTCCATTATATATGACTTGTAATATATGAAATTAGGGTAGCTTTTTCTGGCGATTACAATTCTGCTGTCAGAAATGAGAAATAACGTATTGTACTCAAATTAGATCCTTCATTCGACTTCGTACTGACAAATGCGGAATGTGTGAGGCTTGTGGTGACCTGTTAAGTAGCAGAGACCAATGAATGATTATTATGGACGAAACTGTAGTAAATGTCTCTGGTAGGGTTGAGGCTTGGACGAAATCAGTTTTATGGTCAAAATCACATGCGGCGCCTCGCGGCCGACCAACACAGGCAAACAGAAACGGAGCTGCTGTTGCCGTTTACGCTCCGAGCGGCTCGCTCTTCGGCTGAGATGTAAAATGGCGGTTACGTGCTGCAGGGCGCTGATACCCACAGCCACCTGCTTGCCCACACCCAACTGCTTAACCACACCCACCTGCTCACCTGGAATTTGATTAAATAAGGCATGTGACCTATCAAAGTGGGTCAGTGTTTCCTGGAGATTATGATTCTGCTGTCAGAAATGAGAAATAACGTATTGTACTAAAATTAGGTACCTGATCATTGGGAATCGGCACTGTGCGTGTATGTGTGGGGGGGTTTGTAAGCACTCAATCTCGGTGATTCAACATTAAAACTCACACATATTACACTCACACATATTACACTCACACATATTACACTCACGCATATTACACTCACGCATATTACACTCACGCATATTACACTCACGCATATTACACTCACGCATATTACACTCACGCATATTACACTCACGCATATTACACTCACACATATTACACTCACGCATATTACACTCACGCATATTACACTCACACATATTACACTCACACATATTACACTCACACATATTACACTCACGCATATTACACTCACGCATATTACACTCACGCATATTACACTCACGCATATTACACTCACACATATTACACTCACACATATTACACTCACACATATTACACTCACACATATTACACTCACACATATTACACTCACACATATTACACACACACATATTACACTCACATATTACACTCACACATTACACTCACACATTCGGGGGGGGGGGACTTTGGGTAGGTTTATCAATAAAAAAATGCCCTGGTTCACATGTGATATCAATCACATATACCATTCATTATGTGTGTTTGGGTGTGGTATTTAATGTCATAAATCTCATTAAATGATGTGATAGTTATTAGTGCATTTAGATTGGTTAGATTCAGCTTTAGAATGCGTAATTGGAAGATAAAGGAAATATAACATAAAATGTAGTAAGGAGTAGACACTTATCATACATGTTAAATATATTACAAATTAAGTACCTGATGTTTCTAGGTCGGTATTAAAACAATATGTCCTTTTGCAGACCATTGAGAACCGTGCCACATGGAGCGGGGAGCAGCAGCAGGAGATGCTCGATAAGATGCGGGCCGCCATCAACGAGAAGGACAAAACTATAGAGGTCAGTGCTTTGTACCTTAATTAAGACCTTAAATTAGATGGTTTGAGTAAAAAAAGAATTTTAAAATGTTTTAAAAAGAGTATTAAATATGTATGAAATTAGCTTGATGAATGACAAGAAAAATCATGTTCCTTTCTTGCCTTTAAAAGGACATTCAAGGAGAATCAAAAGGGAAGGTAAAAAATGAAAGTCAGTTTTATATTTGAAAGATGATTGATACATCTAAAACACGTTTAGTACTACAGTGCCTGCCTATATGTATTGTAACTGAGAGTTCTCCTTAACAGGCTCTGGTGGAGAGTGCCCGTGAGAAGGACCGACTGTTCAGACAGATGCGAGAACAGTCACCGGACAATCTCTCGCAAGCCTCCACATCCAAGCTGGCCGAGCTGCAGCAGTCTAAGGACGAGGTGGCGCGCCTCGAGAACGAGCTCCAAAAGAAGGACGACCTCATCGACCGTCTGAGGGTCGCGGCAGAGCGTCGCAGTCCCAAACCCGACATGGTGCCACGACGACAACTAGACTTCACAGAGGATGAGCTGTCCCAACGTACTGAGGTAGACTGAGACAGAATACTCACAGGCTTAATATAATGTCTTTTTGAAACTTTATTTCTGGATTCAATTCCTGCACTCGTACAAGCATGATGCATTAAGCCACCGTGCACACTTATTTTGCAGATGTTGAAAATTGCATGTGCACCGTGTCTGCCTGTTACCACAAGGGGGACCGATTTATGTTTATGTCAACCTAAATATTTTTTTTTTTTTAAGAAAAAAAGCATCCTACACATTTTCTTGCACCCTGAGAAACAGTAAAAAGTCTTCCTGGAATTGTGATTTGAAACCGTAGAATTATTGAGGAGTTAATCTGGGTCGAATTCTAGTGGTTGCCCTGTGGTACTAGCCTGCATGCAAAAAACAAATGATTTCATTTTACTTAGTATTGACTTTTATAACATATTTATGGCTGTGCTGAACATCAGGGATTCATATTCAAATTCACTTTGCAATCATTTCCCTACAGAGATATACATCCTTTTAACTGATAACTTTTCTTAGATACCCGGTACTAGCTTTTCAAATATAGGGTATGAGAATTCCTAGAACATTTAGAAACCAGGGCTCTCATTGGTCAGGGAGCAATAATACTTTCAGTAGGAAATACCATAGTGCATTTTTTAATGGTCAATTTTGTTTTGATAAATATTTCGCATTTTACCTGACCTGTCATCGAATTCCCTGACTTTCCCTCACTCTATGCTCAGGAAAAATTATAATTTCTGGTCAGGGAATATTACGGACTTCCAACCTTGCTTGCTGCTTTCCCCATGACACTGCCCTTGGCTGCCACATCCCGTGTTAATGTTGTCCCTTTATGTAGGCTCTGACCCGGGCCCTCAGAGGGGAGAAGGAGGCCAAGAGAGGACTCGTGAGTGTAGTGTAGTAGCGTCTGTGTGATAAAATGTCGTCTGCTTTGACTAAATGTCGTCTGCTCTGACTAAATGTCGTCTGTTCTGACAAATTGTTGTCTGCTCTGACAAAATGCCGTCTGCTCCCTCTGTCTTGTCTATAATCAATCTTGTCTCTAACTTTGACTTTGAGTTTTAGCCTAAATAATTGACTGTTGAAATCGATCATTGCACTGAGTGTATTGCGTCTAAGTCACCACTGATCAATAGAAAAACTATTGATCAGCTTGTGACAAAGTATATATTCGGTGAAATGAGAACTTTCTTCGTGTGTGAACGATATTTCCAGTGTCCTATGATGTACATTACATAACTTTCCTTTTCTGTGAAGTAAAATCAAGGAAGTTCTGTGACAATTTACAAGAAAACTTAGCGTTTCTTTATAGAGATTGGACAGCTGAACCATTCCAATCTTGCCATCTGTACAAAATAATCATGTATCTTTTTACTTAAGGTCCACTGTCATACTTAATTTTGTACATTTTCCGATTTTCATCAAATCCAATATTTGTTCTGTAACAAAATTAATAATAAGTGTTGAAATTAGAGTGTCTAACAAGAATGATGTACATAAATAAATTAGTGTCAAAGGGATATTCTCATGATTTTTCTTGATGCTCATAAGTTTTCATATTCATTACTGCTTACCATAGTCAACGATGTTGGTTCAATATTACATAAATATATAATGAATACAACGATTGCAGGCTTTATGAGCTCACAGGAACTTGGCTATTGTAACGTAGATTTATCCTAATGTATTGTAAGAGAAGTCATTCTATATTCTTTAAGATTTCGCAACATCTCTAATACTGATGATGCTTTAATCTCTAATTATGTTGTACATTGCACTAACAATAGATAAAATTGTCTTTATTATTTGTTGAAAATGTAAAGAAAAAAACTCGGGATTTCATTGAATAAACCGATCCTAATTTCACAAATCGATCCTGATTTCCCACAGAATGAGCTGCGTAAGCGGCTACAGGCTGCGGGAGTGTCAGAGTTGTCTGACATCGGGCGGCTGCGGGAGGAGATCGCACGCTTACGAAAGGAAGTGGAGCGTCCCGGCACCCCGCAGAGACTGCAGACCACCGTGGGCTGCGAAACTAATCTGCATGTAAGTTACTCATTCATAAAATAACTAATTCATATAGAGTTCAGATGTGTCGCTGTGATTTGGGACAGGGAAAGAAAATATTACCAATACCATTATCTTATTAAATGAGAGGGGTCAGAAATGCATGGTCATTTTCTACATCTCATCCTTTTCTTGCGATCCTCAACTTAAAAAGTATGGGTTCAGTCCTCTGTCCCTATATTAGCGACTACATTTTGCAAAACCTTATTTTTATTCTTGACATTTCCTTCTGTATCAAGTTATCGGTGGATGAGGCTGACACGGTAATATACATATTACCCTATGTTAAAGTTAACGTTCATTCGATAATGTTACAATTAATACATAGAAATAAGCACCAGTATAGGATATAATATACTGTTTTACAAGTTACATTTTCCAAGGTTTTAAAGCAATGCTCTTGGTTGGAATCCATATCTGTTCAGTTTCGCTAGAAAGAACCCTGTTACAGGTTTTAGATCAAGTCATCCATTTGAAGTTACTAGTGCTAGATCAATGTTTCAAGTTATAATTTACTAGTTGTCAGTTATCTGGTCAGACGATCAAGACTGCCGCATTGAGGGGTGCCATCTGGTGTCTGTGAATTGAACCGTTGTTGGCTGTGTCTCATGAGATTGTAGCAGTTGAAACGTCTTTGACCGGGTGTAGTCTTTGACCGGGTGTAGTCTCTGACCAGCAAGCTTCAAAACAGCTGGAATGGGGGCTGTGTACACAAAAATGCCGGGAAAATGTTAACGTATATTTTAACACTAATAATTATCTTATTAATTTCCCTGCTACCATAAATTCCCACATATTCGCAAACCAAACCTCTAGTGCAAGTTATACAATATTCTCAAAGTCTTGCCACGGGTTATGTACACGCGAGATGTCGTTTGAATTTACTGTACATCTATATGTACTTTTATATTTATATCTAATTTATAGTTTTTGAGCATGTGTTATATTTAAATTTTATATGTTTTAGTTGACCCAGATGCTGCGTGACCAGCTACAGGAGGCGCAGCGTCTGAGCGAGGCGCTGCGCAGTGAGCGCGAGATCTACCTCAACATCAACCAAGTCGGCAACGCACCCCAGAGGTAAAATTACTAACAAATCATCTAAACCACTGTCAAATCTATTTTAAATCCATCTAGAAAGAGACAATAAAATATATTGTCCTAAAACTGGAGTTCTTACTTTATTCACCCTGAGAGGAGAACACAGTGCGATTAAGTATGTTAATTCAAAGGTTGATAGAATTTTTAAGCTTATTTTGATAGGTTTGACAAAGCTACTGCGAAAACTAACATTTTTGGGTTATTCTTCTTTCCATGTTCTGTAGAAATCGGTGAGAAAATCATACAAAAACCTATTATTTTTCTATTGTAAAATTTACGTTTTCGTCTGTTTTACATGTTAACTTCCTCAACCAAATCAGTGAAGTTTAACTGTTCTTCCAGTATTTTTGAATGCCAGAAGACTTTCTTTGATTAATACATTCTTAGTAGATCTCTTGTGAGTCAAGTGTGTCAAATGTCAGTATGATAAACCTTAAATGAGTTTTGTCCAGATAATTAGTCCAGAATTCTGGCTATAACCTGTGGGTTGTGTTTCCCGTCATATCTTCCTCCATACCCCACCCCTTATCTACCTTCACCTATGTCATTGCAAATTACAGACAGTACACGGTATATGATATGATAGAAAGATTTGAAGGAAAATATTTAACTAATATAAATATATGCAGGGATTTTGACAGGGCCGCGCCCCGCGCCATAGACGCATTAAAATCCCATATGGCGCATTGAAATCCCTATAACTGCGCCCTGTGGCGCATAGGCTTTCTAAAACTGAAAGAATTTTTCAAATACTCCTATTAGAAGCTGAGTTAGACTAGGTATCAACTCTCCCAAGCCTAATGTCTGACCTTCCCTAGATGGTACCGGGTACCGGGAAGGCCATGCATCAAGCCCTCTCTTATGAAGTTGAGTGGTTTTCCGCAAATTTTTTTTTTTTTTTTTTTGAGTTAGAGCCAGATAAGTATTCTAAAAAAATGCAATTTTGTGATAACTTGCTATTAAAACGACTTTGACACTAGTATCTCTCTATACATTTTATAGTATGAAATACCCTATATCACACATCATCGCACAATATGGCCAGTGCCACCCCTCTTGTTAAAACTAGAAAGTTGATGGGAGGGGGTCTTGGAAGGGGTCTAGAGCCCCAAAAAATCTCGGGGTCGTCTCAAAGGTTGGGGGGGGGGGTTACCAAGATGTCATAATTATTGTGTGTGTGTGTGTGGGGGGGGGGGGGTCTTAAAGGCGGGGTAGTCTTAAAGGAGAGGTTATACGGCGTGTCCAATTTAGTTACTATATATTTTGTTAGAAAGAAGTGAGGTCAATATTCCCAAAACCCTCTCCGTGTTTGCATGATGATGTCAAGAATTACAGAAAGACAAATTTGTTGGTATAGTGGTCAACGTTTCGAACCCTTTCGGGTCTTCTTCAGGACTATATATTTTGTTGTAGGGACTATGATGGCCCATTCACTCTCAAAATGGCGCATTGTTCTTGCTAAGGAGTGCGCCATTGTCCCATTGAAAAAAATCCTGTCAAAATCCCTGTATATGTAGGGAAAAAATGTAAGCTTTCTAATCAAGCAAAATAAACCCACCATTAAACCACCTGACAAGCCAACCCCCAACTTTGAGAAAGAATAATATCTGAACCGGGCCTAAAATCTCCAAAAGAAGTTGGCATATCAGAAAGGTTTGACAGTATGTTTTTAGTTTATACCATCTTAGTAAATATGTTGTAACCACTCTTTGTGTGGCTTGCAGTGACCAGGCGCGTGCCTTTGAGATCGAGTTGTTGGCTGTGCAGTCGTTGCGGCAGCAGTTGTCGGACGGAGTGGAGAGGAACAACCGGATCCGCTCGGCCCTGGAGGTGCAGCTCGCCACAAACGAACAGCATAAGGAGGCCAGCGCTACTGGTAAGGGCACGAGGATATGTTGATGATAAAGCATTTCACAGTTGAAATATAATATACTAATATATGGAAAATAGCATAGATATATATTACTTATGTAACCCTATGATTGTGAAGATCCGGCTCTCTCAAAGTAGCCAGAGTGGTTACCAACCATCAACACAGCATTATGTAACCATGTTTCCTTTATACAAAACAAAACATTAATCAATATAATTCAACACTCCTACCCACATAGGTGAGAACAGTGAGAGCCTGGAGGCCATGAAAACTAAGGTTCGTAACCTGCAAACACAGCTGGAGGAGAGCTCGCGCTGGAACACCTCCCTCCAGGCGCGCCTCAGCCAGCAGACTCTAGCCCAGCAGCGGGGCGGTGGCGTCGGCGCCACACAAGAAGCCGACACCTCCATCATCACCATGTCTCCCGCTCGGCCAAACTCAGCGATGCGCGACGACTCGCTCATGTTCTCACAGAGCTTCCTTCCCTCGTTCCGCCAACTACCGGACTCAGATATGACCCATAGTGAAGCAGACCTGGAGCACATGTCGCTCGGTGAGCTGAAGAAGGCCGTGTTGGAGCTACAGGAGCAGCTCGCAGCCAGACATGGGGACTGTGAGGGGCTCCGCGAGCAGCTCAGTAACGCGCTGAGTCATCTACCCAGGGACATCCCCGGGGAGAACAACCAGGACCAGCCAGCTAATAGTACAGGGGCTACTTCTGGGTCACCCACTCAACAGAGAGATGTAAGTTGGGTTTTTCTTAGAAAATTATTTCTCAGTTAATATTTAACTGCTTAAATTCTAACAAACTATGATGTTCACCGTACTTTCCTTCGAATGTGAGTTTTCTGTCATGATGTATTGTACTAATCTTTATTAGGCCAACTCTTTGAGTAAATTGTACTTAAGATTGTACATGTGTTTGTTTAAAGCAGCAGGTGTCCGAGCTTGAAGAGGATGTGCGTAAACTGCGCGAGCAGCTCTGCCATACCGAGCACCTCAACGACCTGCTCAAACAACAAATCGCACTCAACACACAGACCGACAGTGCACCGTCTGGCTTCAACCCCGAGCTGGTTGTCCAAATGGCCAACGAGATCCAGCGACTCAAGGATGAGTTAGAAAGACGCAGGCAGTCAACGTCCGATGTAGGGAGTGGCATGGTTCCCCCGCCGAGCCCGCTCGGGAAGAATGGGGCAGAAGCACAGCGCGCACTGCAGAAACAAATGGAGAGCCTCCGATCTGATAACAACGAACAGAAGGTGAGCTCATTATACTGTTAATTATACAGATGGGCAAATTTCTGCATATGTATCATGAACCAAAGTGAGGATCAGCCGATTCAAATATGGAAATCTTTACATGTTTCCTTCCGACATTAATCTTTTAAAGTTACTAAAAAGAAGAATCTAAAGTTTTAAAACAAATCTGCATGCACCATGATTTCTCACCTCTTGTACATAGCTAATATTTGTTGCACTTGATCCCCATGAAAAAACATTTATCGTCAAGCGGTTGATTTCATGTCCATTCTTGTGTATATAACTTTCTTAGGCGGCGTCCGCAGAAGACTTGGAGGTAGGACTTGTTGTCGGCGATGTCTGAAAAGATGTTTTATACAATATATATTTATTCTTTGTCATTCCCACATTTCAACAATCAGTATACAACATCATAAACCCCCTGTTAGTGGATACCTACCATCAAATTTTCTCTGATTGCCAAAAATCTTGACATTTTTTAGATTGTTTCTCATTTCCCCCTTTCGATCACTATTTTTAGCCATATTTGAGGCGGTCTCACTCGACTCTTTTCCCACTTTTCCCCATAGGATTTGCGATTTATATGTCGATTTTCTCCATTTTGATGTGAGGTCTGAGTGTCTTGATATTGTGCTCTTGTGCCCACTACAAAATCTGAATATCTAAATGTCATAATTACATCCCTTCTGTTAAAAATTATTTGTGATTACAAGTGACTGATTTATTTGTCATGTCAAATTACCATAAGGACCTTTATTTCTTTTATAAGTGTGACGATTTTAGTTATTCAATTCAGTTGATTCGTGCCATTTTTTATTTAGTGTTGAATTGTCATACTTCTGTTCAAATTAGATAATATTAAACATACTTCTTCCTTATGTAGCACTCCCTCTCCCATGACCTTCCTCAAATTGAAGACCAGAAATTTTATATAAGAGAAATAGTCTATTATACATATTAACCAGTTGTATGATTATACATGGATATGGAAATGGGGTTAGACTACTTAAATCCTTCCCTTTCCCAGTCATCTATAATGCATTACAAACACTATGACGAGATTCCACTTTGTCAATTCTGAGCAAGAGCTTTTACTTTGATAGCTTTTAGCAGCTAAAATACTTGATACAACTATGTAGAGATTTACACTAGATGGCATTTTGAACTAGTAGTAGCTATGGCTTTGGTATTTCTGATATTTCAGCGAAAAGGATTTTTTATTAAGAAAATAGTGTCAAATAATAAAGGGCTTTACCGGTCAATATATTATATCCTGCACTAGGCTGTAGATTAACCAATGTAGTTATAAACAATCAAATTAGATTTACTGCAGTGATTTTAGAAATGTAAAAAAAAGAAATCAAGTTATTGATAATTTCCCACATAACGCCTATTCATCAAATTATCATGACTTCAATTAAATGATATTATATATTTTAGAAATATTAAATATATTCCACAGCAATGAAAGTTCTGAAAATGACTTCATTTAAAAAAAATGAAAATGACTTGTGTTGACGATGAGTGTGTGCATTTTGCTTCATTTATCCTAGAAATCTATGAAGATGACCTTTATATCCATGGCCTGAATGCATGTATTGCAAAGTTGCAACAAATCTTTTGACTGCTTTGTACATACAGGTTTTCCTGTAAAAGGCATTGACTGTTTGTCTGCTAACATCAAATATCTATAAATAATTATTGTTTGAAATTTGTTATTCATTCAAATTCCCTTAATGAAAATGGATAACTTTATGGTTAATTCCCAATAAATAACATATTACAAAAAAATATATATATTTACATATATTTTAATATCCATGACCGAATGGATTATATGGTTTGTTTGCTATTGTTGAAAAAAATGTTTACCTGCACGAAAATGATTAGTCACCAAATACTAACCCGTTGTCAGCTTGTGCCTGGATTCTACTACATATGCATACACTATGGCTCCTGCAATCCCGGAATGCGGCTATGTGGAACACCCTTCATAACAACTAACCCAACACAATATAACAACCATTACGAGTGTCTAAATTACCTACGTTCAATTTCAACAGAGTCAGAATAAGATGCTCCGCGGGAAGTTAGCTTCTACGGAGGCCACAGTGCGGAGTCAGACCGACAAGGTGCGGCACTACCGTCGGCTACTGGAGGAGGCCGGTCTCCTCACACCGCTACACCGGAGGACCTGTAGCGAGTCAAGTCTGTCGAACCTCGGGGCTGAGTCACCGGGAAAACGGCCTAGCGGGAAAGGGCGCCTGTCCTCGGTGTCTACTGGGAACCTGAGTGGTTCACAAGCAGTTAGCGAAGAAATGATTCCCAACTTAAAGGTAGGTTTGTGTAAAATTGTATGTAGAATTTTCATTTGAACAAAGTTGTGTGGGATCAGTGGGATCACTAAGGCTTAGTCATTACATATCTGCAAGAACAGTGGATGAAAAATGACTAGTAAACACGCTAGTAGTATTGCAATATATCCTGAGACTTTAACATTGATTTAATTCCCCATATCTATTGTAGAGCCAAAAGTCACATACAGGCGGTCACAAGACTCTGGCCAAACTACGTCACCGCGTGGAGGAATGTCGTGACCTCACGTCAGAGGTGACGCCACAAAAGACGGAGAGTGCGAGCGTCAGAATCACTCGTTCTGGAGCGCTGCGGGATAAACTGGGGGAGGCGGCAAACCTCTGCACGTCACTAGCCGTTCATCTTGATGGTAAGGGCATTTGTACCAAGTTATCTAATTCAGAAAGTTTAAGTAGTCTTGTGGTATGCCAAGAACAGGATTCCAGACACACAGTAATCCTCAATAACCAGCATTGTAGTTCTCTTAAATATTTCAGTTTAAAAAGGTTTCTAGCACTCCTCTCTGAGCCACAAGGTGGAGCCACTATCGGGTTGACTGCCCCAATGTGTCCAGTAAACCTATAGTGTGTAAGCTTCTACTAGGTAGTTAGGGTCATGGTTCTCAGGTATGGCATACTCTTCTCACCATCCTGTGTACCAAGTGTTGGATGGTGCCAGAATTGATAAGAATGGAATCACCATGTACATCAAACCAGAAATATGGTTCTAAAGTGTAAAAGAACTATTAGATGAAAAGGTTCTTTAATTAAAAATCTCAGTATTTGCACTATAGACCGATAGAGCGGGGTATACCGGTGTGTGGATTTGATTGGTCCTTGACTACATGTATATGAGACATGTGGTCAATGTATACCAATCAGAAGCCATATATTACAGCCAATACAGGTTGGGTTACTCTGGTTCGCTGAACCTTCTAGAAAGGCTCTTGTAACTGTCAATGTGGAAACACAAATTATATGGTTGGCTACACCTCTGGTGTTGTATAAGGTTGAATCTATAGTCGACATAATCTCAGGTACCAAGCATGCTGGCTTTCTAAACACTTAACCCTTTAACGGAAGCATAATGCTTTAATGCAGTATGCCCTTGTGTCGGTATGATGCATGAATACATCATGGCGTCCCTATCGAATAATGCAGTGCCAGAATGTAACTCAATAGCCTTTTTCGATTGAGATTTGGTCTCTTGTTCATTTGAACATGAAACTTAAGGCATCATGCTGACCTTAACAGTGTAATGAAGCTCCCAGCGAAGTCAATATGGCCGAGCACACCGGCAATGACGCAAGCGCGTTATAGCACTAAACACACCTCCCCATGCAGAGTTTATGGTGTAATATTCCCTGACTACCCTATCTGTAGTCGACAGCCTGTTATCAGTCGGGTTATCTGACAGTACGCTCCCACTCTCCATGTACCAGGATCACCGCGTGATTAAACCGTGTGTGAAATTAGCGCTCTGCACTGATGGCGGATACCACCGACCACCGAGGAAGGAAGGAGATTCTTGATGGTTCGAACTCATCGGTGGTTTATGATCCTTTGTTAGCGCCACGTAGAAATCATCCATTAACATGTGAATCTACTTATAAGTAGGCAGTTTGGAATGGTTTTGGACAAGGGAAATCCCAAGACATTTATTTTAAAATGGGGTAATGTTCTCTACATCAGAAATAGAGTATGGTATTAGCTACATATATTTGATTTAACCCTTAAAAAGTCAAGAAATGAGCTAGTGTAATTCCCTCTAATGCTGTCTATATCGTAAGACGCATTCCTGTGTATCTATACATACTGTTAATGTTAGGCTTCGAGGCGCTGGGATAATTTCTTTGATCATAGACTTCATATGTTTACTCATACCTAATCAATAATATGTCATGAGATTAAATTATCAAACCAATTCACATATTTATGGCTCCACGAGTAGGGGTAATATGAGCATTGAGGGCGGTGATTATCAACTGAATTCTGCTTATTATTGGTTATTGATCACCTCACAGAATCAATATAATCAGTATTAACCCTTTGATAGCAGCATAGTGCTTTAATCGACTATGTCCTTTGTCGATATGATGCATGAATAAAATCGCCAATACTGCATCCATGCATCATGCCGACCCTACAGCGTTGATACACTCCCGACGGGTCGACATGCTGTATGAATGCAACACTATCGAGTAGAGTCGCCGTATCTGCTTTTTGTGCATCACAACGACAAAGGTTCTAGCCTTAAAGCACTATACCGCCCATAAAAGGGTTAAGCTCCCTGATAAGCTCCCTACTGACCACACCCAGACTACACTGCCCTCCCCTTGCCCTTGGCCCTTGGCCTTACACTAACATTGACACAGGCACTCACCTGGCCGGGGGGTGGACAGGACCCCTCAGTAATAATAATAAGTTGAACACACACCTGTCAATGGCTCTACACGGGTGTGTATAGCTTACCTGGCGACTAAAGGCACTGTGCTCCAGGGTATAGACCCCCACCCCACCCCTTAAGGGCTGGGCGGCCTATGGCATTAAGAGGCCCCAAGTTCAATTTCAGGAGTGCTCGGGGCAGTTTGTATTGGCTGCCTTTCAGCTCTGACTCCTTGACACAGGGAATATGCGCATGAGGTTGTATGTGGTCCCACACCTACACCCTGCACTGGGCTACAGGAATGTATATATGTACTGCCAGATTAGACAGCTATAGCGTGTAAACCACATAGGAAGTATAAAGGCATGGAATATTGATTGGATTCCCACACTGGAGTCACTGGGTTTTACCTCCAGGTGAAAACGTGTCCATTTTGCTTTTAGGAAAGAGATCCAATCTTAATAGGATTGCGTGGTTTACTTGCAAATCCACTTACATTTATGGTCAAAGTGCAGAATCATTGCCCCAACAAAGAAGAAGTATACATGCAATCATCGCACAAAAAGAAAAAGAATAGAGAAACATTCTGATCACAGGACATGTGTCCAGAATTTTAATGACACCCTGAGTGCCATATTCCACCCTGGAGGAGTGGATAGCATGTAAATCATGGGTAACCACGCACCAGTCCAGTGCTTCATATACACTCACTCTACATGATAGCCATGTTATTAGGGATTCATCCAGCAGGACTTTAGCACGTGAGGAGGATCCACACTGGAGGTGGAGGGGGACCGTGGAGGCTTATCTGGACCTCACCTATCAGGTACACACAGGGCTATAAAACCTCCTGGGTGTGGGTGAAGGCACTGGGTGTCTGATAGCACCTACAGGAGGAACACCTGTACTAATTAGGCACCACACCTGGGCCTTATCTGGTGATATTGGCACCGTGGGCTTGATGAAGGATAAATCTGTGCGAGCAACAACTGGGCAGGGTTATGAACTGGAATTGGATATTTAAACTCACCCCCTTGGACTTTGTTGGACTTTAGTGGTTGTACACTGGAACATTCTATAGGGACTTGTGTGATAGGACCAGATGCACTCGATGTAACGAGTGATGGTAGAGGTGTCTCCAGTGCCCACATTTAAGGACAATGCCCAGTGGTCATACACAACAGTACCAGTTAGGATAACACCTGGAGATAGGAGTGCTGTCCATCAGTACTGTCTATATGAGAATCAATACTTCATGTAGAGAATCTATTATAGATATTACATGGGCGACCTAATGTTGGAGACCTTAGGTAGCGACTGTTAAATCACATTTGGAATTAACAAGTTAGCCAATATGGAGTTCTACCTATCCAAGCGCATTGGCTCCACAGTCCTTAAGACCTTCCGAGGAGACAACTATGACAGTGATTCCTCCGAACTATCAGATATTGATAACGGCTCTACCTCGGACATCAGTGTCGGGAGTAGGTACGAAACTTGCCCCGAGCCGTCTGACGGGGACCATGCGCCAGAGAAACTCCGAAGCAAAGTCCTGAAGAAGAAATATGCGTCTGTACAGAAGAATGTGCAGGACCTCCAGGACCAGCTGGATGCTATACTAAACAAACAGGAGAATACCATCTCGAAGTACCACCAGCAGCGGGAATCAGGACTCGCTGCCTTATCACGACAAGATGCCGAAATCCAAACGGAGAAGGTTCCATACGACCGTCCCATCTCCGAAAATATCGGAACACAAACTGATAAGTTGACAAAACAGCTGCTAGAAGTGGATGATGATGGGAGAGTCTGTGATAATGGAAATATGCAAGATAGAGATGTTGAGATTCAAGGTCTCTCTGAACCGTTGGATTCAGCTGGTGAAGAGGGTGAAAAGGAGGGTGAACACACAGAACTGAGCCATATAGAACAAATGATACAGCCACAGCTACACCAAGTAGCCACTGTAGAAATCCATGACAATGCAACTGAATTTCAAGCAGAGATAGATATAGGTGAGATCGATATAGATATACCCAATACTGGATGCGATACACCAGTGATGGTAGAATCTGAGCAGGAAGAGCACCTGACAGTGCAAGGGAACACTCAAAGTGATGTTCATGACAATAACGACACAGATTCAACAGAAATAGAACAATATTCAACTAGTAAGCAGTTTTGTAGTTCAGATTTAGGAGATGTGTTTCAAATATCGCCCACTCATGACACTGTATCTGACGGTGCGGAGGATAACAATCTGGAGGCAAACCTCGAGGCACAAATTGTCGAGCAGCTCACACCCCAGGATACCGACGGAGCATCTCCAGTATCTAAGCCCCAGAATGTCCCTGTACCTCCGGAAACTCACACTCAAACGGCTGAGGAGGTTGAAGTGCTACAGTCACCCACTCATAGTAGTCCCATTGAAGGAGCAGCTCCCGTAGAGAAGACACCCTCTGGTGAGCTGCTCACTGTAGCTGCTCAGGATGAGGAGCTCTTAGTGGCAGAAGCTGCACAGTCACAGATGGCTTGTAATTCTGTCCGATCTCAGCCAGATGCTGCCATTTCTATTAGATTTGGACATTCTGATATACCAGCTGAAGAGAGGCTTGACATTGTTGTTCCTGCCACTGAGAGCTATAGGGAAGGTCATGCCATTCTCAACAAAGAAAAGGATTCAGATTCCCCTGCTGTAGAGCAGAGTGTAACCGTTGATGCCCCTACTGGTGGGAGCTCTAGGGAATCCACTGGAATTGTTGTGCAAGAGAGGGTTTCTAGTTTCCCTACAGAAGATACCGTTGTTACTAGTGAGAGTTGTGTGGAGTGCAGTGGAATTGAGCCCAGTGTTCAGGAATCAGTCCAGGAGCAACTCAGCTCAGATAAAAATCTGCTGGGGGAGACGTGCACTATACCAGGGGCTCCTGCAGAGACTGATGATGTTGAACATGTAGATGGTAGACATGAGACTTTAGCAGAGGATGTGTCCAATAGTGAGCCACAACTGCTGATATCTGGGGACCAACAGATGGCAGCAGAGAGTGAGCCCAGTATGGAGGTCACTCATACAGAAGAGCAGCTCACTGAGCTGGATGCAGATACAGAAGAGCCTCTTGTGAGTGGGAATGAGCAGTTTGTTGCTGCAACCTCAGCTGCTCATACAATAAGTGCAGAAGAGGTGGCCTTAGCAGGTCAGCCAGCAGCTCAGTCTGAGCCGCAGGGTTCAGTACAAGTCACTGCTGATGTTGATAATACTACAGATGGAAGTGTGAGGCCTGAGGTTGTGAGGGAGAGCAGCTCATATACACCCAGTGTACTGACGAGCAACTCAGCTCATACTTCTGGTACAGAAAGTATGGCCTTAGTAAGTGACCCAGCTCAGCTTGAACCAAAAAGTACCAGTGATGGACCAATACAAGTGGGCACTGTGGACCACGATGGTGACACAGATAGAAGAGTTACTGAGAAGGTTGAGGAAGGGAGAGGGAGCAGCTCATACATCCCTTATATACTGGACAGCAGCCTAGACACTGGTGAATCAATAAAACCAGTTATCTGTAGCACTGGTAATGATGAAGATGATGGAAGTCAGGTGTGTGACAGTATAGCACTTGACAGTTGTGACACCAGTACGTTAGCACTTGACAGTTATGGTGAGTTGTCCATTCAGGATGTGACAGCTGACAGTGGCATTGAGAGCACCAGCTTTCTGGAGGCATCTACCACACCCATGAAACGTGCTAATGGTAAGCCTGTGAAAAGGATGAGATTTTGTGATATGATCATGATAATCATCAATTAGACCATAATGGTTGACCTAGGGCTCTCTTGAAAGCAATGTTCTCTTTATGAAGAATAGCCTCTGCAAGATTATAAGAACAAGGCTGTTACTGAGAGACATGTTACATATTTCTGTTATGATTCCTAAAGAGGGATTGGCGCTGAATATACATGCACTATGGATTGTGTCAAATACTAGCATGTTGCTCCAGGCAAAGCGACATAAATGTTCTCAAAATATATAAATCTGTTATCAGCTGATTTTATGGGCCCATCTATTTGAATGTCATGATCAGTTTTCATCATATGAGATGATGAAGAAAAAACATCTTACTTATTTGGTAGAACAAGAATCGCCCCAATTAAACGAGTCGTTAACCACACGTCCATTGCCTTGTAGGTAGAGACGACGGCAGCCGCGGGAGTGAATTGGACGTGGAGGGACTCTCCTCCAGGCATGAGGAGGCCCTGGAGAGGATCCGCCAACTGGAGGAACAACTGGAGAAAAGGTAAGGCTACTGTACACTGGTTGATTAACTTGGATTACTGTGGTAGTTCTAAGATATCTTATAAGGTTTAGCTCTATGTGTACTACAACATGTAGGGTCTTCAACCCTTTGGTGTCTAAGCCATTAAGGGTCGCATAGTATGTTTTGTACTTGAATGAGCTGGACCCTTGCAGAAGATAAGACATTCTCCAAGATTAAGGTGGATATTTGCGGCATTGTGGTACGAGTGGTAACATTGAATTGACTTTTTCACGCTAACAGTTCGGGGCCCACAGCACCTAGCGAGGCGACCTCCCTCATTAAGAAGTTGGCCCAGTTGAATGAGGAACATGGCATTGTCACGCAGCGAAGCGCTACGCTGGAGATTGATGTCGCTAAATTACGCAAACAGGTAAGTTTAACAAATGACGCTTCCTGCCCTGAAAATGCATCAGAATCAGACATAAGACATACTGGTAACAAGGGAAAATAAAGTTTAGTAGCCTTAAAGGGAAACGAAGTTTAGTAGCATATTTTACTCAAAAAGCATTTCTTTGATAGTGTGAAGACATCCCTATAGAAATAGTAGAAAAGATATATATATTGGTTTTATTTAATCCCTTTTCAGTTGTCAAAGGAGCAGAAGCGAGCAGCGAATGAGCATGAGCAGCTCCGGCAAAACGTGGAAGAGCGCGACCAGCTTAATGCAAACCTGCGTGAGCTGCTCAACGACAACCAGGTGGTAGCACAGAAACTACAGTCAGAACTACACAGGTGAGATTAAAACACATCACACTATATTATAATAAGTATATGTGGTATATAAGTTATATATATAAGTATGATATCGGGAGGACATTTACTATAGATTCTGATTCATCCGTGCTGATTAAATCAATTGATTTATGTTCTGAACTGTAGCAGCATTATTACTGGACATCGATTCTCTCTCTTTGTAGCTCTATAGTGATCGATGCCCAGTTTTATACTTCAGACCAGTGGCTCATTTTGGCTGTTTTTTGCCTCACAGATTGCTTCTAGGGCAAAATCCTGACTAGGTGCCAATATATTCTCTATGCCAATGTGTAATATGAGGGTAGAAAACACTGGAACCTCAGTTAGAAAAAATCCTACTGAACAGTTTTTGAGAAAATTAGGGTTTTGTTGCATATTTTTGGTGTTTTTAGTACATTTCCTACATAAACCGTGAACGCCAGCATTTCTCACTTTTCAGGTGTTTAGAATCAGAATTTGACTTTTTTTTATTCGCAGTAGGATTTCTGAGTATCGAGCCATTCTAGAAAAGCTATTCTTTGGAAAAAATACTTAGTATTTCTTGATGATTTTCGTTGCACAAATTTAGGGTTGTAATATAAAAACTGCATTGTCATCCAATCAAAGTGTTTATGCACTGTTGATGGTCACCCCCTCCCACCCTCTTCACTCTGCATTGAAGGAGAACAGGCAGGGGAGGTACACTTGTCCGTATAGGGCACAGAGGATACACAGGCTGGGCGCAGCCATGACACCTTTGTCGG
Source organism: Harmothoe impar (assembly GCA_947462335.1). Taxonomy (NCBI): domain Eukaryota; kingdom Metazoa; phylum Annelida; class Polychaeta; order Phyllodocida; family Polynoidae; genus Harmothoe; species Harmothoe impar. Next base: position 33,983,829 of record OX381720.1, read on the forward strand.
GGGCGGAGGTTTATGCTAATGATATGCTAATGGCCAGAACCGGAAGCGCTCTCCACTGCTGCTACATGTGAGGTGCAAAAGCTATAGCTGCAGTGGCTTTCCCGCCCTGCATAGCCATGGGGTATGTGGACTCTTTAGATGTAAGTGCTCAGGGATTTCCCTGAGAATAGGGATTTCAAAGATGATTCCGCTATTTGAATAGACTCTGAAAACAGCAGTTAAAGGGTAATTAGGTTCGTTTTCAGGGATTTTCTCGATACCCAACTTATGGTTTACGCCTCCACATGGTATTTAGACGAAATGTAGGCCTACCACTGCCTGAATGCACCACTGTCAGAATGTGCCACCACCTGGTCAGAATGTACCACTCAAATGGTCGGAATGTACCACTTTAAAGGGGAGGGATAAATCCTGATTGAGTTTTAGAAAAAAAAGAAAAAGGAAAGAAAGAAAAGGAAACCCCCATGGCATATAACTTAACATGGCTATTCCGCAGAGAGGATAGTATTTGGTGGTATTATCTACAAGCAAACTACCTGTAGTATTTGGAAGACTATACACTGTTTGCATTTTAAGACTTTGTATGGTTTCTAAATGTCCATCTGCAGGTACATTTCGACCAACAGAATGGTACATTCCGACCACTGCAGTGGTGCATTCCGACTGGTACATTGTGACAGTGGTACATTCCATCTAGGAAGTGGTGGCCCATGTGTGCGGAAAATGTTTTGGGCCTATGAATGCACTGTGCCACTCTTAGGGAGTGTCAGGGAGTGTAGCAGGCGGGGTAACTCAGTGGCTTCACTGTGAGCGAAAATAGGGAGCTGTCACACCTCTGGCACTTCACACCTCTGTACTTAACACTTGGACACAAGTATAAGGCTGCCCAGGGCTTCATTTGCATTCAGCCATAATGTATGATGTGTTAAAAATGGCTAAGGGTGTGTGGGAAAACTGTGGAAGTTACCCAAAGTACTATAGAACAAAAAAAAAAAAAAAAAAAATTTTCTAGTAACCTCTTTAGGCGAACGACAAAAATTTCAAAAACTACTATAGAACAAAGAGCCTGGTGCAGGGTTAGCCCCCGACAGGGTCAGCTCCACTCATGCCCCACCTAGCGGGTAGCCTGCGTACCAGGGTACCCCATCCTCGGTATATAGCTGTTGACTTGGTGCTGGGTGCATTTTCAATTTATGGGGTGCCAACTGTTCATGACAGAAAAATCAAATAGAATATTTTCTTTCTTTTTAGTATCAGATTAATGTAACTACAATTCGTGATAGCACTTAAAGCATTGTATTTGCATTAATATGAATGGTAGCCACCTTATGGGGTGCCAACTATTCATGAAAGAAAAATTGATAAGAATTTGTTTTTTATTAGCAGTAAATTGATGCAACTACAATTCGAGATTGCATTTCAAGCATCGGGGCATTCAATGAATGGTAGTCATCTTAAATACATGGGGTGCCAACTGTTCATGAATTTTAAAAAAAGAATAGAATTAGTTTTTTTATTAGTATCAGATTAATGCAACTAAAATTCGTGATTGCACTTAAAGCCTTGTGGCATGCAATGACTGGTAACCACCTTGAATGTATGGGGTGCCAACTGTTCATGAAAGAAAAAAAAGAAAGCATTCTTTTTTAGAATCAAATTAATTCAACTGCAATTCAAGATTGCATTTAAGTATTATGGCATTCAATGACTGGTGGCCATCTTGAACCTATGGGGTGCCAACTCTTCATGAAAAAAACAACTAAATTGGATTTTTTTAACAGTATAAAATTAATGCAACTACATTTCAAGATTGCATTTAGAGCATTGTGGCATTCAATGAATGGTGGCCATCCTAAACCTATGGGGTGCCAACTGTGTTTGAAAAAGGTATCAAATAGACATTTTCTTATAATAGATATCAAATTAATGCAACTACTATTCTTTATTGCACTGAAAGCATTGTGGCATTTAGTAAATGGTAGCCATCTTGAATGGGTTGAATGAAGGAAAAATCATATAGGATTTGTTTTTTTGATCAAATTAATGCAACTACAAGTCAAGATTGCATTTCAAGCATCGGGGCATTCAATGAGTGATAGCCATCTTGAATCTATGGGATGCCAACTGTTCATGAAAAAAAATATAGAATAGACTTTTTTTTTATTAGTATCAAATTACTGCAACTACAATTCGAGATTACATTAAAAGCATGGTGGCATTCAATGAATGGTTGCAATCTTGAATTTTGAAATGAACATACACACAGACATATTCATAGGCATGAACATGGTGTTCTCCTTCATTATAGATATTCATGGATTTCTGCTTCTACTAAATATAGCTTTCTGTTAGAAGGATTCTGTTACATGGATGTCGATGTCCAGTTTTAGATATATATCCATATAGTGCATTGGAGTGCTATAATGTTGGACTGCTGTATATTACTACATTATCAACAATTGTGACCGTCCAAGGGAAAACCAGCCTTATGCACCCCTTGCATAAGGCTGGTTTTCCCGTGGACTGTCACAATTATTTACCAAATTGAAAAATATGTTGTTGAATATATATAAGTATATCTAAATAATACTGGGTAAATTATAATGAAATAAAGTATGAAAAAAGATTTTTGATTGTGATTTGGATACCGTATTCGACGTAATAAGCGCCCTGGGCGCTTATGAAATTAATTTTATGGCGTTTTAATTACTTAAGAGTTTAATTGTCTCCAAAATCGGGAAATTTGAGCCTTTGTTCTAGTCTAAAAATGCTCCAAAAAGGGGGGGGCGCGCTTATTAGGGGGAGGGCGCTTATTACGTTGAATACGTTATTGCTCAAAAAGAAAAATTGTTCGAATCGCAAATGTTTGGTTTCTGTGCCACTGTCACCTGCCTTGCTTCGGTGGTGGGAGATGTTCAAACTATTATATCCCTAATAACCATTACCCAGTAGTGCTGCCATTTCTGCTCCAACCCAACCCCCAATCATGGTACTTAACTTTTAAATCAGGAACAAAACTTACCATAGAATAATGTGTTAATCTGTACAAATTTATAAAACCTGCTCTTCTAAATCTCTAGTTTAGTTAGGCTCCACTATAAATTCCCCCCGTAGACTCAAATGGTAATCGTGATTTGGCTCATTTAGTAGTAAAACAAAGTGCTTAAAGGAGTATGAGCACTGATTAATTATATGTACCTGGTTTCGCTGAAAAAATAAACAATCTTACGTATCTAGGAGACACTGAACAATAAAGTTTATATAGAAGTTCATGTGTGAGGTGGTTTATATTATAGGTCTATATATGTATAAATATAAGGAAATATAAATCTGGTATATAAAACCCTATTAGAGGTCCAACCCCCACTTACCCACGACCATTAGTTGTAATTCTCACGGCTCCCGCTCTGTCCCCGCTGCTAACCCCGGGTGGCAGGTTTCGCGACCTTCACTTGGAGAACCAAAACGCGGTCAGCAGAATGAGGCACAAGATGCAGAGGTAACGTGGTGCCGCCCGCATGCCGCCCTTCTCTCCGCTCCATGTTCAAGTTTCCGCACTCTCACTGATGTCGCTCTCATTCGTATATCACTCCCTGCATGTTTGCTATGCATCTTTCCCAGTGACGCACTATGTTTTGATGTTATCGTCTATGGTAATACAGTGGGGTTACGCCATTTGTCTTGGTAGTTTGAGGTTAGAACACAGCGGTTATGTAGTGAACCAGCAATAGGTATCACTGAGGCCAATGCACAAAATTATTCGAAGAATTTAACAGATGATATTTAAAACTCCAGTTTATTATACAATTGTCACAGAGACTTGATGTTAGGTTCACACAAGTCCAAATGCAGGAGAGTTCAATCCCAGAAGCCACACGTCCCCTCTTGTTCGCTAACCCTATACGGCACTAGTGCATTAGGCTATGGGGGCAGCCATATTGCCTCAGAGCAATGCATTGTGGTTAGGCCCCTGACTCCAGAGCAGTGCATTATGGGTGAATTTCTTATCAGTCCCTTTGTTTCAGGTGTGAATTGAGGGGATTAGCTTGATAAGGAGATGGGGTTTAGCCCCCAACTTCTTGAAGTACCAGGATGTGCTAGTGCCGTATAGAATCCCTCTGATATTGTAGATACAACATAATTCCTGAAGTGTTCATGAGTTACATCATAAGTGGCCTAGACTTTGGCTATTTCCCTACCCTTATTGTCAGCACTGCCAAGTTTATTGAGCGTTGAAGAACCATTTTATCAATTTGTCAGAAGTTGTTGATTATCTAGAAGGCACAATTCAAACAGTTGCTCTAATCGACACCCGATTTTGTTTCTAGATATAATATAGCGAGACACAATCCATACATGTAATGAGATGTACGTCTACCAAGGATACCTTATTTAGAAATACTTCACTTTCTCATCATGGGCCTGCCTCAATTATACACATTTGGACACATCACAATTACAAACCTTAGTTATCAGTTGACTGTGACCACTTGTTGTCATTCATGCATGGCTTGCATTGTACGAAATGTTGAATTCTGAAGGTTGTGATCACAATTTGTGTCAGTCTTGTCTTTCAATATTATAAGTGTTCCATATGTCAGATGCACCAAACTCTTTCCGCTTCGCCAAAATAATGTGCATCGCTCGTATTGATAAACCAGATCTGTTAAGTCGATAAGGAATGATTGATTCAATTAGAAAGAAACGCATGATCTGAAAGATAAAATTGCCTCTGCATGATAGGATTAAGAAGGGATGTTTACTTACAATATAAATTAAAACCAATTGATGGAATTATATGAAGGCTTAAACCCTTAGGATTTAGAGTAGTCGCATTAAACGACACAATTTTTTAGGCTTTCCTTTCAAATTCAGGAATGTACAATATTTGTTGATTTTATGTCAGGTATTAATAATCACCCATCCCCGTCCTATAACTGAAATAAGGGCTTTACGAGATATCAAGGGAACGCATTCTTCAATAACTTTATGTATCTGTTATGTAGGTTGAAGGCTGAAGTGAAAAGACTACAGAAATTCGAGGCCCATTCCAAAGCTGTCAATGGCGACTCACAAGTAAGTATTTATTTGTCTTCCAAACAGGCTGGCAGCATTTTGAATTTCTCCAGAAGACCAGAAGAAGCTATCATGAAAAAGAAATCCAATATAGACTTTGAAGACTTCTACGTGAGAAGCTTAAATTTCGACACCTTAAATTTCGACAGAAAATTCACCCACCTTCATGTTTGCAATTCAATCTTTATGTATTCAGCAAACAGAATTATCTTGGTTTTGGTTTGTCATAGACATATTTCTTGCCCCCTTGTAGATGTCTATAGAGCGGGCGCGGCACAAGACAGGCGACTCGAGCGCCCCGCCGCCCGTGTCAGCGCAAAGCCCGGAGGAGGTGCAGCAGGACAGTGCTTCTCCCTCCAGGGGCTCCCCCCAGTGGAGCAGCACGGAACAACTGTAAGTAGCATTATAATAGCACCTATTCCAGCGACCTCTGTCCATAGGTTAAGTGTGATTTTTTCCCAACAATTGTTGAGCTTCATCTTTCAATCAATAACAATAGAAAGCTATGGTTTCATTCAGGATTAGTACATGTCAAGTATTGGTTTTAGTTGAGTGAGTAAGTGGGAACTGGGCAGGTGCACTGTTTCAACAAATTGTGTTATAGACTACATGACACCTCAATAGCAAAACAAGTTCTGTATGTTATTGATAGAAGGTCCCTGACGAAGGTCTGCAAAGACCGAAACTAGTAAGAATTTTATACCCAAGAAATGGGGTTTAGTTATATCTTAACCTAGTTCTGCAAACTATTGACTCTGAATTTTAGGGAATACATTCTTTTTTCCTGAAGTTATTGATAGAACTCTTGGTTATATTTACATATTACATTGTATTTTATATTTACTAATAGAGCTCACCGTAGAAAACTTTGCCTCTGTCATTCATCATAGTCTTAACACCCATGAGTATTAATACCATTTAGTAATACTATTACAACTGTAGTATATATCACCTTATGTAATCCTGTAAACTCCCTAATCCCCCCTCACACCTATACCCAGGGCTCTAACTGCCTCCAGGTGTTAAAGGTATACAACCTTATTCAATAACTTTGGACTGCTTTACTATTACTTTGAATCCATGTACTGATTATACCGTTCGAGAAAAGATGCAATGCGAATATAAAGTGACCATAATTCCATGCTTTCTATGTAAACATATGCGTTTTAATGCACAATAGTATGCCCTTTTGTCGGCATGATGCATGAACGCAGCCACGGTGAGCGATACCTCACCAGTGCTGTAATCATGCATCATGCCGACCATACATGGCTTATACACTCATAAAGAGTCCGCATGATGCACCAACGCAGCTCTTACCTTGATGCACCATGATGACTTGTCCCTGGAAGTGATGGTTACCAAGAGGAAAATATACCAGGCAGGGTGTGTCATATCAGTGTGACCGCAACCAGCGAAATTTAAAAGGTCGTACCACTGGTTCTGGCTCTACAGGCCTATAGGTTTAACTGATTAGATTAGTTCAGAAACTTGCCACCATAAGGACTTGGTGTCACCGTCCTCAGTCCCTTTAGGTTTAACCCCCATGGAGTCGACTCGGCTAGTCTTACCGTAGAACATTGGCACTGACTTTGACCACTAATAGCCGATACACTTCTGGTGTGGCTGTCCTCAGGAGGCATTATTAACTATATCTAAGGGCTGCATAGTGCTTTAATACATTAAGCTCTTTGTCGTCATGAAACATGAAGTAACTCACCAGAGATACATTCATGCATCATGACGACCATACGGTATCGATAAAATCCCATAAGGTCCGCACATGAATGCAGCCCTGGCGAGTAGACTCACCAAGGCTGCATTCATGCATCCTGACGGCACAAGGTATAAGCCATTAAAGCACTATGCGGTCCTTAAGGGGTAAAGTGCCCCACTATAGCTCCTTGTTAGTGTAAGCCTGTTAGATGGCCTGGAAGTGGAGAGCTAATGGTCCATGTGCCTCACAGACAGAGAAGTAGGAAGTGCACATGTTGTATATATAGTTTGGCAGCCAACAGTAAAAGGTATAGTGCTACTTCTGCGGCCCAAGGAGGTATATTCAGGAGTTTGACTAGGATATATCCAGTGTTACTGTTATAACTAGCCGTTCTGGTTGTTAGTTGTGAGGGGCTTGGTGGTGCAGGGAGAGGTTCAATAGTTCTGCATGAGGGTTTGGATGTACAACATAGACTGGCAGTTCTGACAATGTTCACAAACCCTCAACATTACAGATCCAGAAAGATGAACGATTCCAGCCTGTTGAAGATGTCTCCAGCTTCTACCAAAGTAAGACATTCTGTTCATTCTACCCTTATCTTTTTCTAACCTTAGGAGGTGAGTGATGGTTTCATAACAAAAGAATGGATAATTTTAGCAGAAGATATGCCATAATCATGGAGTCAATTTGCGCTAGGGCCCAGAAATCTTTCTTTTGAATTCATCATCAACAATGTAGTCAGTATGGTGATGATGATGATGATAATGATGATGATGATGATGGTTTTATCTCCAGTCCCCGGATGTAGAACGGATACGTCACATGACGGAGGGGTCAGAGGGTCTCGGTGAGAACGGCGTTCTGCCCGACATGAACAGGTCGTCCCCACGGCTAGAGGAGCGGTCATGGTCAACTGGTAAGTATTATTTTCTACTGTATAGCTACATATAATATTAAAGATAAAAAGTTTTAAATGATATTTTGACTTGAATTAAGACACTACCTACATGCCGATCCCTCCCCCTTTTGTCAAAAAAAATATCATGTTCATAGCTGCATTGTGTATACCATCTTATGATCAGTAGACCGCAAATCAAATAAATAGAAACGCATGAGGTGTCTTGCAAAGTGTATTGATGAAGGTTTTCATGGTATTCGGTCTTCCTAAAAGGTGGTGGGTCATCATTTTGGTCATATTATGATTAAGCCGCCGAAGAATCTTTGTTAGTCGCGATTTATCCGTTTCAATAATCTACATAATGTTTATACCATTACAGCGTTGAGTAGTTCACCCGACAAAGTTAACAGGTCAGCACTGCGACAAGACAACGAGAGACTCAGGTTAGTATGGGTTAAACTCATACTCATGGTATCCGCTATTGTTATAGTTCAGCATTGCAGTAGAAAATACAAAGCTACTAATAAAAGTAACTTTCTGTTGTTTTTTCTCAGATGAAAATTGGCTTACTTTATAGCTATAAAAGAAGAAATGAGATTGTGGAAAGCTAAAACATTGGAATGATTCACTTGTATTTCAGTAAAGAGGTTTCAGATTTACAACACCGACTCGAAGAAAAATCTGCTGTGCTCAGCGAAACTGAAGCCAAGTTGCAAGGGGCACACCGAGACCTCCGGCGGTAAGTATGAGCATGGACATGGACAGATTACTTTATGTGACATAGTCAATCATATGTGGTTATAAATGTCCCCTATTGTGAAGTTGGATCAAGGAGGCGGATTCGATTCTGTAGACCCGCCTACAAAATTACTGGATGGATCAATTTTGCAACAATATCAAATTTAAAAAAAACAAAAAACTTGTTTCATTAAAATTGCATTGAACCATATATTAATGCCCCATTGATGTGTGTTTGTTTGATCAGGTTAAGTGAGGAGGTGTCACGGATGAACCAGGAGCTGGAGGAGAAACACAACCTTAACCACACGTTACAGCTGGAGCTGAGTGTGTACGACCAGATGCACAACGACCCTGCACGACTCAGTGAGTACATAATCATCACACATAACATAACGCCAAGCAGGCATGGCACTATCAGGAATTCCTTGACATTTTGAAGGCTAAAAGAAAAGGGTCACCCCTGTGATTTGTATAGATCCACTGGAAAACTCCTCCACACATACATGTAGAATAAGAACAATACAAAATTTTAGTACATGTTAGACATTAAAGGACAAGGAATTTTGAAAAAATGAAAGAATAGTGTATGTTTGGCCAGTACACGAGACTATGAACATAACCAAAATGCAGTAAAACATGATGTACTAAATCCAACTCTTTGACCCCTCCAGACGGGAGCATGGAGACAGGTGGCTCGCAGGTTGACCTGACCTTGTTACTGGAGGAGCTGCGGCAGCTGAGGAAGCAGCTGGTGCAGACCATAGAGAACAACAACACACTGCGGCAGAAGCTGGAGGAGCAGCTCTCCCAGGGGCCGGCCCGAGCTGCTCACCACCACTACTACATGAAGGGGCCCAACGACGACCCCGCCACCTCAGGTATAGGACATTTACTTCTGCAGGAATTTCGCTAGGATTTCTGTAATATCGATATTTATTTTGGTATTGGATTGGCATCCTTGTGCTGCATCCTACAGACCAGTTTCTCACATACAAAAAAAAAGACAGCCATCTTTAATAACTTTATATATGTATATACATTTATAGTTTTCTGATGTATTCCTTAAGAGCTTGAGTAGTTAGTCACCTTGCCTTATGTAGATGGTAATCTTTATCATAATTGCAGAAATTATGATAATTTTTATAAGGGCTGGTGTAGTATGGTATTAGGCAGTGGCATTGGCTTACTTTAGATCTTATGTATAAACTGTACATACTTTATTGTTCTAACCATTCTGTCTTCTCTGGTTCTTCTGGCAAATAATAAAATGACTTTGATAACCCAAATTTCCTGAAAATATGATATCCTTCTATGACAAAATCTGGCTAACACAGCATTGGAAACTAATGTAATTAAGAGAGTGATTATTAACCATTGTCTTAAGGCTACCGTCCGGGCGCACACATCGGTTTCACACATCTTCCTTTCGGTGAAACCTATCTAGACCGAACCGAGCGGTACATGAGAGGTGAGAACACAACTATAATTGGGGACCGGACAAGCAGGGAAATCTCGATTAACATTTTGAGGAGTAAACTATTAGGGTTATGTTGGAATTTGGAATTTTTATGTTATTGTTATTACTATCTTTTGTTTGACATTTGCGTTGGATTCACGGTTATTGGGATCTCTTTTTGGATCGAGATTTGAAACTTGCGTATGGAGTATCAGTTTCTTCTAGGAATTTTTAAGAATCTTTAAGAAGTGTTGGACCTAAATAGAAACTAACAGCTCATGAGGTTGTTGATATGGATGTCGACGGTAAGGATATTTTAACATATGAGTGAATCCTTATTGCATGTACTAGATCTACATAGTACAACATAGTCTCCGTTATCATAAAGTATTATATATTTCATATTAAAAGAATAGTCTGTAGTAGTTCAGAAAATGTGATTAAATCAATCCCATCTCTCAATGGATACCTATTAACATGAAATAAACTGGTGCATGCGGATAGTTCTGTCTGTAACACTTAAGGTCTAGTAAGAACAGTAAGATGCATGGTAACATTGCAGCCCTCTTGTTTTCTAACAGTATGTACACATGGATGTGTTATATTGTTCAATTTAAGCCTGGAAGATGTCATGTATACATAATATTAACTTGCTCTGCCCTGCCTGCACCCCTTTGTCCTTGATATAGTGCAGTCACCAACGTATGGGAGCTAGCTCATATCATGGGGGTAGGGGGTTGAAAGTCACAGCATGGTAACAGCAAAGTAAAATAAACTTTTAAAATCTATACCATCCGTTGGTACCGCACTGTACATAAGGGAGTGGTCATTATCAACTCGTCCGTCAAAGACTTTTTTTAAAAATTTCTGTCCTGCGCCCCCTTTGAGCTGTAGTACCAATTTTTATCGCTGAAACGCATTGCCCTAGGGATTGACATCCCCCCTCATATCCACCACCCCCCCTCCCACCCCATGTTAAATAATGACCACCCCCCCTCCCCCAAGGCCTGACCCCCCCTCTGAGTGCCATCATTCACGTGTGTCTTACAGTGCCTGGCATGGTGGCCAATGGGCAGGTGTCAATCAGTGGTCACGTGGCCAGCGATGGCCACGCCCCCCCTGACCAGATGGACAGGCTGCACGGTGAGTTGTTTTGTTTGAGCATTTGTGAGCAGATTTTCCGCACCGTTAACGACTCAAGCTGACCCCACTTCGATTGCTTACTGGGGAATCATCACTGGCACATGTAGCTTCTGGGATTGCAACTGTCTTAGGTCTAATTCATACGCACCCATGCATTGGTATCGCTGAAAGTAGTTCCATGGGTCTTCCCTGAAACACTGGTTGCCAGCGATTGTCCGTCAGTAAGCGATCAGAGGCGCCAACTTGTCGTTGTATTGTATTATGTGAGCTTGCACGCTTTGATCTAATTAATTTACTTATACTGTGAAATACTATTTGACTTATCCTGCCAAGTATCTATCCTCTATATCATATTCCATATATGGAGCTACATTATTTCTTGCATGGTTGATTGAAGCAAAAACACTGCTATAGGTCTAGCCAATAAACCTGAGAGAGATATGACCAAACAGGGAAAAAAAAACTGGCTCTAATGAATTGTGTCTGGAAAACTTGGCACATCCATAACACGATTCATTATGGCAAGTCATAATATCCTTGCAATAAGATGTCTCACGGGACATCTAGCGCTAGGACCTGCTATATCACCGTCATCTTTCCACTCTTTAGAAACAGACGTTGAGTCGCGACTCCAAACCGAAGACCTCTACTCGTCCACCGACAGTCAACGATGGCAGAGGTCACATGGTCGGCAGCAGCCAATGGGAGGAAAGACGTCGAGTATGTCCGGTCCTGTCATGGCGTCGCAGCAGAACGGAGGGGACTATGTGGACAGTCGGTTGGTACCAGGTGGTGGGTACAAGGATAGCAGTATGCGTTACAGCGTCCACGACCCCATGAGACCCCCCAGTAAGTACACCTCTGCTGTCTGGTATTGTCATCTGGCATCAAGGGAGTGGTCATTTATAACATTGTATTAGCAGGGGGAGGAGAGGCGTAACCAATTTTGACCTTTTAAGGAGGGGGGGGGGGGAGTAAAATATTTCGCACTATCTAGAGGAGGTGGGGGGGGGGGGGGTAAAAGTGTTCCCGCCTCCCCGCAAAAATTCATCACCCCCCTCCCCCCACCTTCATTATTAATCCCGAATTGTTGTGTATTACCAAGATGATTCCATATCCATTACTAATGGGCTATGCTATTGGAGTACTCTTTCTGCCCGAATAGAATTCTGCCCTGTGTCCATTAGTTGTTGTTGGAAGGATGCCTCAGAATGTGCCCACTTCCCTGATTATTAACCCTTTAAGGACAGCATGGTGCCTCAAGGCTTTATATTCAAATCTCATGATACACCAAGGCAGTCGGCTTGATACATGACTGCAGCTTAGCCAGGAAAAAATAACGGTGCCTTAAAAGATTATGCTATCCTTAAAGGTTTAACAGCATGACTAGAAGGGAGAAGGGAAAAAATGTCCTGAATAATTGCATGACTTTTCACATAACTTTGATAGGAACCGATTTCATTGCAAATTATTTACAGCTCAAAAATACTTTGACACGTTTCGGTTTATTGACGTAACGTAATACTGTAGTGTAATCTCGGTTAACAATTATAATGAATCAACATACATCTTAACAATATCCGGTAACGCATGCGCTGTCTTATAGATGGTAAACTTGGAAACGGCCATGAGCATGCGCACACAGATTCAGGTAACTAGTGTGAACTGGAAGGGTTGCGGTTCATTGTTACGTTGTGTTTTCATGTTGACTAATATGGCCACCCAAGACATAACTAGAATATATGGACTATCACACCAAATGAGTCATACGTTTTGACATACAGCTACTTCAAAGTTTATAATTGTATAATTTTACATTTCTATAATATTTGAGATTTGGTTTTGATAGTGATAGCTCAGTTATGACTGTATGAATTTGGTGCTATAGTCCATAGCAATCACGGTTTGCGAAACGCATGGTCGACACACACACACCACTAATACTCTAGTCAGTATATGGTTTATAAATATAAGGATGTCAGTGTTAGAAGTGTACTAAATAAGAATAAAGGGGGGAACTTTTAAATATAAATAAGATATACTTTGTTTTATTTTCCATTTATGAAGGCTCCTGTTTCATTGGTCATGAGGGTAAAGACAAACCAAATTTTCACAGAAATCGATTCAGCTTTTGCTTTCGCCTTCAAGACCAATGTGACTGGGTCATAAGATGGGTTTATATTTTGTATTTCTCAGGGCTTTGGGCCTTCTTTATCCAGAATTAAGGACTGTTCATTTTGGTTCTTTTGTTTAAGATGGTTCTTTGTGTATTTAAGCATTTTACCATTCATATCAATTTGAGGACAAGCCACTATGGCATTTCAGTCGATATAGAAGCATCTTCTTGTATGTTCAACTAGTGTATTAGTAGGTACTTTTTGTTTGTTTGTTTTATTTACTTTTTATTTGGTTATATGACATGACGTCATGAAAGTAAGTAACTGGTTTAAGAACATGTAAAGCTACAGTAGTCTCCAGTAAATAACAGAACAGATAGTAAATCAACAGAATCAGTAGGAGGTGCAAGCCACCAAATTATCCAGACCCGGCCGTGTAGCCAAACATAACACCATAACATATTAAAATACCTGTTCTTGTATATTACATGTCCTAATATCAACACTTGTTCTAGACTCTAATTTGTGTTCTTAGAATGTCTTGGCAATGCGAGTTCTTCCCCTTGCTTCTTCCAAAGCAGATCGAACATCATCCTCCAAATGAATAAATGAGAGATTCAGCTATGATGTCATTTCACCATGTTGTTCTAATATATCTTAGACTGCTGCCAACATAAGCTTTCATTGGATGTAAAATCTCCTTACATTGGCGATAACTGCACTCAATCATCTAGCAACATCCATTTAATTTCTCGTTTACCATCCCAAATTCATTGTTTTTTACCATAACGTCTTATATTTAGATCTTTCGTCGAGTCGCGTGGGGTCTGACCTGAGGAGTCTGTACGCCATCGGGCAGCTGGACGACTACGAGTTGCTCAAGAAGGAAATCAGTGAGAGCATCGCACTGCTCAGCGGCTGTGAGGCCCGCGTCAAGGAGCGACTCAAACACTTCCAGCGCGCCTCCCCCTCACAGGTGAGCTGCTCATACTAAACCTTTAAGGGCCGCATAGTGATTTGATGTGCTGTGTCCTTTACATGAATGCAGCTCTGGTGAGTAGATTCGACAGGGGGGTGTTCACACATCATGCCGTCCATACATGGTTGATTCCGTCCTGAAGGGTCGGCATGAATGCTTGAATACAGCTCTGGAGAGTTACCCACTAGGGCTGCATTCATACATCTCCCTGATAAAGGATATAGTGCATTTAAGCACTGTGAAGCAATTAAATGATTATACATTAATATAACTGTCTCGGGGATTGCTGTTCATTTTCGTTGTTTTATAGTCTTAAGTACACTGTTACTGGTAACTACCTTCAAATGTACCAGAAACATATTTTGCTTGCAACACTTGCATAGTGGTTCTGCACTTGTAAAATATTTTAAGGTGGGTCGCTACCTCTTGAATACGGACAGACTGCACAGGTTTCTGCGCATATAGCTTATATGTATCAGAATTAGCTAATATTACATAACCTGATACATATATATCCTGAATAAGCCATGTTAAAAAAATTGGGAGATTTCGAGCAAAATTGAGCGTTTTTTTGGACTTTGAATATTTTATATATTTGTAGCCAGTGGTATTTGCTATTTTTATCAAAAGTTAGAATATTGAAACTATTCACCAATAAATCATGTTCTAGAATGATGTAGATCTGATTGAGTTACTTAGAATAACCAAGGGTATGAATTGTAGCCATTTTCTACTCTGATTCTAGCCATTTTACACTTTATTTTTAGCTTTAAATGTAAGATTTAGACCGATTTTGCTATATTTTTTAACTTCAAAGGCCAAAAAACCTAAAAATATGCCCGGGACCCCCTATCAAAATCACTTTCATATGTTAGCAAATGATCTAAACTAATATTTGAGAGAGTTAAAAAAAAATCTGTTAATTTTGAATACTATTTTTAGCCAATAAGGCTACAAAATAATAGCAATTTATTCCTATTCCTTCCCAAAACATCATATTTTTACCCAGAATGCCATGGCATACAACTGTAAAATTAATTTTGCAGCAAAGTGGAACATATAGGTGTTTCACATGTGAAGTTTTACATTTCTGTGCATAATGGTTGATATTTAAAAAAATTATTGAAGTTTGCACATTTTTTTCTCATTTTTTGAGAAAAATTAAAATACTTTAATTTTTCAAAATTCTGTATCTAAAAAAGTAGGTCGGGACCCCCTATTTATCTTTTCATTTTTCGATTCTATATGATTCAGCCTCTCTGTAGAAAAAAATTAGAAACATTCTGTTAACTTTGATCAAAGGGTAGCGACCCACCTTAATCAAACCTTTTCCATCTTGAAATGATGTTGGAACTCACTTTGAGCTATGGGTAAGGTTTTGCTTGGTCATGAGGCCAATCTATAATTTAATTTTCTTTTGTATATTTAATAAATACTCACTATCGTATACACAATTTTACTTAAATTGAACACTTTTTACATTTGTTTTGTCCCACTATTAATGGGTTCCCATCAGGAGAATAGCCCCCCTGCTGTGGGCTTACTCATGGGATGGGAACCCTATAGTGTTGATGGATGTCTTGTCCCCCCCACCCCCTGTCTCACTCACCGTGCACTGCTTACAGAACATAGACCATGCTACACTGCGCGGGGTGAGTGGCTCTATAGAGCAGCTCGCCTTCTGTCTGCGTGAACAGCACCGCCTCATAGCCCTCTTCTGGACAGCCCAGCTACCACGACGAGATGACCAGGGCAACGCTGTAGACCAGAGCATGGTCAGACAGGTCAGTTCCCACCCACCACACTCACATCATCCAGCAAAACTTCCCCACCCACCATAACCCTTTCACTGGTTATACACACCAGCTTGTTTCTATTCACCTATACAGTGTTTGACATGAGGGTTTTCATGTTTTATATCATTTAATAAGATGGTGTTTAATTGCATGTTTGCATATATTTAGCAATCGACGCCTAGGTGAACACTTTATAAAATAACTATATCAAAGTGTCATACTGCAAAGCTGGTTTCTTTATGCCTAAATGTCTGTGTAAGGACCATATAAAATTATACAGTAAGGGAATAATACTTGAATAAGCCAGCACGAGGGTTGGTTATCCATGACGTCATAACAGTGCAGTTAGCCACTGCTAATGCACGCTGGTTATCCAATTTAGGCACTGATTTGAGTGCCTGAAGTGGATAACCGTGGTATAAAAATGAATAACACTCATCTTACCGTACGCCATCAACGTAGTGATATCAAATCATGACATAAGCAGCTTCGAATTGGACGTTCACAGCTTCAAATTGGACATATATACAGCTTTACATTAGACATTTACAGCTTCAAATTGGGACATTTAATAGTAGCTCCATATTGGACATCAGCAGCTCTCAATTGGGACACTAGCAGCTTTCAATTGGGGCATTGGCGGCTTCAAGTTGGGATATTAGCGCCTTCAAGTTGGGACACTAGCGGCTTCAGATCATAATTCATGATGTCTTACTTTTCTCCTTACTTCAGAACAACCACCTACAGAACCAGCTGGCCGTACTCGCCCCCAAGTACGAACAGGCCCGCAAGCAGCTGCTCAACGCAGAAAAACGCATCTGGGTGAGTTACTTCTTCATTACTCTTAGAATCCTTTTAGGGGCAGTATAGTGCTCTTTGCTCTTTGTCGTGGTGAGGCCAAAAAAAAGAGGTTTGTTTCAGGTAACATGGGCAGAAAATATAGGGTCGGTAGGGCGGATTTTTTTTTTTTTTACATGAAAGAACTAGCGGGCCGGTCCGAAGACCCTAAAATTGGCCAGAAAAGGTGAAAAATAATTTCTTCATAATTGCATAAAAAAACGTAGGGTCGGCCCTTTTTTGATAGGGTCGGTCTGGTGACCTGAAACAAACCTTTTTTTTTGGCCCGATGCAGCCCTGGCGAGTAACTCACTAGGGCTGCATTCAAGCATAACCTCTGACCCTACTGGGTTGATGCACTCCCGAAGGGTCGGCACGAAAGCACTATTCTAATAGATTTGAATAATGTGAGATACTGCATACTGAAATGCATATATCTTTACAATCATCATTTACATAGTAACACACTGTACATGTATTTCTTCGCTTCATTGTTCACATTGAGGAGGGTAGTCCGGTCAGAGGTATGAAAATAGATTCAGCACATTTGTCATAATCTGTCATGTTTTTTAGAGTATGCATGTGTCTAAAAATATTTAAAACATGTCTTATCTATTTGACATTGTATTTAGGAACTCAACAACAAGAAGGAACAACACGAAGCTAACATTATCAAGAAATGTAAGTATTTGACACAAAATTGGTACTTTTCTTCTTTTTTATATCAATCCATCACCACCTAAGAGATAGTTCCCACCGTCATTTTAAAGTTAGTTATTTTTGATTTCTAGTTTAATGTCTAACTTTAAATGCGTAATTTATCAGCTACTTTCGTTCGTTTAGCTAAAAAGAGAAAGTCGGTTAATTGCGGGTTATACGCAGGCATTTACAGTATATATGTATTACAGCTCATAATGTTTCCTTTTAGTGATACGACACCGCGACACACTATCAGCCGTAGAGAATAACCTGGAGCGACGGTAGGCACCACATCAAGGACTCCAAACCAACCGCTCCCCATCGGCCTCATCTTCAGAAAACACTAAACAAGCCATCATAGTTATTCCTTTCTAATAACAGAGCTCCCTCGAGTTGATATAGAAAAGCCAATACATCGAGAGCCACCAGAACAAATTATTATGTGGGTTTACGCAGTTATCACTGTACCATATCTTCATTTTGAGAATTAAATCATAGTTGTTTAATGACCTATTCATGTATATGTTCTTTCAAACACACATAACCTCATCCCCATTGTGTCATTGCCATATTACAGAGTTGCACGTTCTTCTAACCCTTTAAGGGCAGCATAATGATTTAATGCATTATGCACCTTTTGTCGGCATGATGCATGAATGCAGCACCGGCCTGGTACTGCATTATTGCCCCTACATTTGTTTTAATTAACCCATCATAGCCCTGAAAACTTAAAATGTGCCTTAATGTAGATCTATCATATAAATGACCAGTTGACAATGGATGTACTTTCCATACACATGACATATCTCTACAAGCTGCCAAACAGAACATGTTGCCCTTCTTTGTACAAATAGAATTGTATATCTTAGATTATATATTTATATTGTAGGTGTTGTATATTGTAGATGTAGTAGTCACTTTTGTACACAGTACCCAACAGTATCAGATTGACTTGATTGGGGGGAATGATATTTGAGAAGAGAAGATTTGATTAAATAACTCGTATATTGTGTATGAAAGAGTTGAAGCAGTTTTTTGCATTTTTTAAGAATGATTATGACCTTTCTCATACACTCCCCAAAAACAAAATTCATGTCGTTGTAGATAAAAATGAATGGCTAGAATTTGATTTGATGCATTCCTTGAACTTTCACATGATTCACTCTGCATAGTTCTGAATGAATTGCTGAGTGAAAACAGGGATATAAAGTACTATACCCCATGGTGAAAAGAGGGGAACACATCCATGAATGTCATTTTACTCATTAATCTCTCAGGTAACTCAAGGATTTAATGATTTTCCCCTTTGTTATCAATATAATAACATGAATGTTATCACATATGTTTCATACAACAGTATTCATCTCTTAACTGCTGATAATAAATGGATATTCCTAATTTGTATACATTTGTACCCCATAATGTTGTAAATATATGTTATAACGCCATTTGATGCAAAATCGTTCATGTTGTGTACAAAGGATTTCAGAAGTTGTTAATGTGAAAGCACAGTCCCAAGTGGATGCAGACTATATCAGTAAAATGTGATATATTTGTATTGAGTTTGTGCATTAAATTTGTTGACCTGTGAAAAGTGCCTGTATGAGTGTGCAAAGTGACTGAAATCAGGTTAATGGATGTTTCACCAAATCTAAAAGAATGGCTGATTTGGACTTCTAATTCACAAATATATAACTATTCATTATGATGTGAACGAGAAGTCTTATCAAAGATTCAATCTAAGAATTTGGCGAAACCTTCCCTTAATAAATGTTAATGATTATGTTGAGAAGGTTGTGCTTGGTGCCTGAAGATGTTTGTATAATGAGAGAGAACACTGAATGGTTCGTAACTTGTCCTTGATTTTGTAATAAAGACATTTACATAATAATAAAATAGTGTCGAAGTTTGTCATCATCCTCTTCCCAAGAACAGATAATTGGAGTGGGCTATGTTCGCTGTAACGCTATGAAACTAGGTCAAGCCCACTCTTATATAGTCACCCTGTTTTTTTGTGCAGACATGTTTTGCCTGATCTATTACAACTTGATGAAATATCCTGTGGACTATTTGAGCTATATCATTCTTTTGCAAAACACCTCAGGTATTTATATCTGTAAAAAGAAATGGGAAAAAAAGAAGTTAAATCACCTAAAATAAGAGATTTCTTTAAAAAACTGAAAAAAAAACTCAGATTCTGCCAAAAAAAAGTGAATGTTGGGAGAATGTAATTTTCTACATGATTTCAGTATTGTACCATTTCAAATATTGTTCTGTTGTATTCCCTACTAAAAATGGTGATAACTCCTGTTCTTACTTTCATGAAAATATTTTCCATCAAAACAATATTCTGATCTAAAGTTGGCGTTTTTGTCACGAAGATTTCAATTTCTGTAGTGTTTCGCGATCGGCGAAGTCGGTCAACTGTATCAAAGATAAAATATTGCATAAGAGTGTGCACTGCGTCCCATTTTAAAATGTTGATTTCTTTTCAGATCATAGTGTTTTAATGGAAACAAACTTATAACGGAGCGATAGCGCCCCCCCCCCCATTATCGCTCATAGCAATTTCACAAGCTAATATCTTGTGTGACTAGGCTCAAATCTCCCCAATGCTTGAAGTAGTCTTCGCAAAGTGAGTGTGCCCTCTTAACATCTTTGCTCCTCATGCCACGCGGAATTGGTGGGAACTGGGTCAGGTCGGACAGCGACAGGCGCCAACAGCGGCGGGCCGTCTAGCCGTCATCGCTTGATACGCTGACAATGCCGTCTCTGGTCTCTGGTGACGAATTGTCATCCTATCAAAAGGCTGACCAAGAACCCAGGGCATTGTCCTACTTTGGGTATCCACTGCGTGAGGAGCGGGGTTGGTGCAAAAGTGGAATCCTGACCTAGCACACGGCAGGGGCGGATTTAGGGGGGGGGCGGACCCGGCGTGCGCCCCCCTATTTTTCTGTACATTTTAATGTGACAATTTCCAATACCCCCAGTACATTGCCTTATTTGATGGTTTAGATATTTTATTTGCTGCAATACAAGTATTTGCGATGGTCGCACGGAATATTGATGATGCGCGTAAGTGGTACTAACGCGCGTAATTTCGTTGGCAGGAACGGCCCCTGATACAGGTCGGGCCGCATACAGCGACAGGCGCCAACAGCGGCAGTCTCGGGCCCTGACCAGACGACGCACCGAGCGCTTGCGCGCCGCCCTGGCGGCGTTTTTGGGAACTGCGCTAAAAGCGCGCCAAAAATTGTATTATCGCTCATACGTTCGTGAAGTATTGACAATTTTAATGTAGGCCTAGGCCTAGTAGTGGGGGAGGGGCGAAAATGTTTCTATAGTAGGCCTATAGAGAATATTATGATATATAGGGGAGGCCTGGGACAATTGGGACAAAGGAGAACTGGGACACTGTGTATTCTGCCCATAACCAATAACTTTAATGCATAACCACCAATGCTATTTTTTGGGCTAATAATATTTAAGTTTTTTATGATAAAAAAAATTACTGTGATGTCATTATACTTAGAACTATAACAGATTATGACATTTTTAGGAAAAAAAGTTTTTTTTTCAGGTCTCGGACGATTAAATTTACGTAGTGTTACCTTTGGATGATGAAATATTTTAGTGTTGCATTATGTAGCGTTGATAGATGGCAAAATGACCAGCGACTTACAAAAACACAGTTAAGCATATTTTTATCTGTATCAACATTTTGCTTAAAAATCTCAACCTGGGGAGAACTGGGACACTCATTGCAGGGAGAACTGGGACACTCTTGACTATCGGGGAGAACTGGGACACTCCGGGTGGAGATTTATTGTGCTTTAATCATTTTTCTCTCAGACCTAGGACTGAAGCTAATATGTTACATATGGTCATATTGAATGTAAAGTAGAGCAAACTGATGTTTCATTGGTTAATAGTCACACTATTTACACTGTCCCAGTTCTCTCTGGTGTGTCCCAGTTCTCCCCAGGCAGTGTCCCAGTTCTCCTCGAAGTGTCCCAGTTCTCCCTGGAATTTCTCAAAATTTCAAAAGGCCCTAGACGGGAATCATGGCAAGCTTGGATGAATCTAAATAGTCAAAATGAAAGGTTTATTGGTAGCCTTTCTTCATGAAACAAAGGCATTTGGTTATTGTTGGCATTGTAGAAATCACAAGCAAACATGTTATGATTTAAATTTAGTGTCCCAATTCTCCCAGGGCTCCCCTACCTATAGTATGGGTGTGGACCACTAAATTCGACATGGCGACATGGCCGTTTTTGGGCCTAGTGACATGCGACATGAGGAATATTAGAGATAGTGACATGGGACATGGACATTTCTTAAGATCGACATGGTGACATGGCTATTTCTTAAAATCGACAGGGCGACATGGCTATTTCTTAAAATCGACATGGGGAATTGGGACCCCCCATTCAGAGCCCCTATAGTAGGTCTATAGGCCTACCAAGTATTGACAATTTTTATGTAGGCCTAGGCCTAGTAGTGGGGGAGGGGCGAAAATGTTTCTATAGTAGGCCTATAGGCCTATAGAGATCATTATAATATATACCTTTAGTAGGCCTATAGGTCTACCAAGTATTGACAATTTTAATATAGGCCTAGGCCTAGTAGTGGGGGAGGGGCGAAAATGTTTCTATAGTAGAGGCCTATAGAGACTATTATGATATATACCTAAAGTAGGCCTATAGCTATAGGCCTACCCGGTATTGACAATTTTTATGTAGGCCTAGGCCTAGTAGTGGGGGAGGGGCGAAAATGTTTCTATAGTAGAGGCCTATAGAGAATATTAAGATATATACCTATAGTAGGCCTATAGGCCTACCAGGTATTGACAATTTTAATGTAGGCCTAGGCCTAGTAGTGGGGGAGGGGCGAAAATGTTTCTATAGTAGAGGCCTATAGAGAATATTAAGATATATACCTATAGTAGGCCTATAGGCCTACCAGGTATTGACAATTTTTATGTAGGCCTAGGCCTAGTAGTGGGGGAGGGGGCGAAAATGTTTCTATAGTAGGCCTATAGGCCTATAGAGAATATTATGATATATACCTATAGTAGGCCTATAGGCCTACCCGGTATTGATAATTTTTATGTAGGTAGGCCTAGAAATACTCAAGATTGTCTGATTTCCTTGTGTAATACATGGATTTTAGGGTTTCCTAGGGTGTAGATTTCATATTTTGGGTCAACATTACAATTTGGGGGGGGGGGGAGTTCTCGACCTTCACATGACTATACATATAGGCCTACTTCCCCTAACCCGCCTAGGGTGTAGAATCCATATTTTTGGTCAAAATTACAATTTGGGAAATTCCAAGATGGCTGCCAAGATGGCCACCAGAAACTCAATTTTGTCTGATTTGCTTGTGTAATACATGGATTTTAGGGTTTCCTAGGGTATAGAATCCATATTTTGGGTCAAAATTACAATTTGGGAAATTCCAAGATGGCTGCCAAGATGGCCGCCAAATACTCAAGATTGTCTGATGTCCTTGTGTAATACATGGATTTTAGGGTTTCCTAGGGTGTAGAATCCATATTTTTGGTCAAAATTACAATTTGGGAAATTCCAAGATGGCCACCAAAAATTCAAGATTGTCTGATCTGCTTGTGTAATACATGGATTTTAGGGTTTCCTAGGGTGTAGAATCCATATTTTGGGTCAAAATTACAATTTGGGAAATTCCAAGATGGCTGCCAAGATGGCCGCCAAAAATTCAAGATTGTCTGATCTGCTTGTGTAATACATGGATTTTAGGGTTTCCTAGGGTGTAGAATCCATATTTTGGGTCAAAATTACAATTTGGAAAATTCCAAGATGGCTGCCAAGATGGCCGCCAAAAATTCAAGATTGTCTAATTTGCTTATGTAATACATTGATTATAGGGGTTCCTAGGGTGTAGAATCCATATTTTTGGTCAAAATTACAATTTGGGAAATTCCAAGATGGCCACCAGAAACTCAAGATTGTCTGATTTGCTTGTGTAATACATGGATTTTAGGGTTTCCTAGGGTGTAGAATCCATATTTTGGGTCAAAATTACAATTTGGAAAATTTGAACACAAGATGTAATGGAAATACAATAATCAAATAACACGTTATACAGACATAGCCCACTCCCTTAGTTAACATTGGTGTTACTCTTAAATAGATATAGTTTTAAACCGCTATATATTTTGACCATTTAACTGTCAAACCGGATTTCATATGAAATACCTGCATTCACGATGGATCATTATTGACCTGGGGCACTTGCGACCTTCTCCAGCCTTGCGCATTAACTTTAGTAAATCATTGACAATACACTCATTACCAGAATTATAGCCTGCTTTGTTGGACGGTAATAGATGTAATATAATGTCTGATTGTCACCCCCCCCCCTATTTAAAAGGCTAACCAAATCAGGGATACATGTAGTACATTGCGGTAGCTACCTGGGTGTCCCTATTATTATAGAAAATAGAAATAAAATCAGTATCACTAAGTCATAAAATATCTAGCAACTTATTCCGGCTATTTCTGTGTCCCATCTCCCCTAAATAAGCCGTTTCCTTTCATGCCGGTCATAAATTGCACTTGGTCTTAGCTACAGCAGCAGCACCAACTAAACAGCACTGTTATGGGTCCATATTAGATTTATCCAATATGATAATTTGGTAAAGTATATTAGTGCACTTCAAAATTATGGGATAATTTAGGAAATTCCTTTTGGTTACCATGACAACCTGCTTTGTCGTAGAATATGAGAAATTTACTTTTTTGCAAAAATATAGGCCTAAATAATAGAACACCTACTTGTGGTACTCAAATTTTCGCCATTTTTTTAAAAATATGTTATTTGTAGCTAATTCTATCTAAAATAAATTATTTTGGGCTATAACCCTAAATCCAGAGGCCCCAGGCCTTTTGTCTCACTGTGCCCGTGTCTCACTGTACCCCGGTCTCCCCTACATTGTCTAATGGGACAATCCCTCACAAACATAGGCCCTAGTTAACAGGCTCAAACACATGTGGCTGTGTGGTCCTGCTGCTAGCATACAGGGTACTTCTTGTCGGGATTGGGACCAATTGGGTTCGAACCCCTCAAAGTTTTTAAATAACATTACTCATTGAGCTAAAAAGGCAGAGGCACTACATATACTATTTGGTGATAAGTATCATTGCACGAGTCCTGGTGGAGCAGTCAGTTAGCTGTTGGGCTCAATATTCTGAGGTTGTGGGTACGGATCCTGCTAGATACCCGAGATCTCAAAGAGAAAAAGAGCTCTTAAATATAACCACCTCCTAGGGGGTGTATTGTCCCATATGATCTTTTATAACATGGTTACAAATCACCGATAAAGGTTGACATACTTTTCTGTACGATTCATGAAGCGCATGGCCGACGTAGGCAAACTAAACGCACCAAAGTAAGAGCAATATCGTTTTCTATGCCCCTAGATGTGTTCTGTTATGTTTCCATGGTCACTAGGCATTTGTGATGGGAAAAAAGATAATAATAAGGCGGTGACTGACCTTTAAACCTGTAAGAATGCCTTCCAAGAATTGCACCGTCTGGAATTCTAGTATAGAAGTCAATATGGAAGAAGAAAATGATGCTATATCTAGGTTGTGGAGTGCAGTGTCGGCATAGGCTACCTGGGCTACCTACCCAGAAACAGTCCGTCTGAAAGACCTGCAGGCAATTGAATTCTGTGCATCTTTAACCCAGCTCCATCGAAGCCAATTTGCTAAGAAAGCAGGTATAGAATGTATGACCTATCTCTTGCATGTATCCATGACTACGGTATTAGCCCACAGTATTTATAAGAGTAAGGCCATGAGAACTGAGGTTTTGAGTTTACCGTCCACCGCCCGCATACCTTTCAAGGGGCCGCATGAAAAGTTCATTATTAATGTAAATTTTCATTATTCTACAAATTTGACAAAATGGGATATTTTGGCCGATTTTGAGGTTGAAATATAACTGCTACTAGCACCAGATCCCATTATTTAAGATAATTTTATAATAGCGAATAATGAAAAACAGCCGCATCTATTCTAAAAAAATCTCGTACGGTAAAAGCATTTGTGTGTTCCCATGGCCTAATGTAACGGAGTGGTTGGGTCAACATTTTCCACACCCCACCTTGAACTGTAGTAACGCGCCAGCTTTTTCACTTAAAATACACCCAACTTCCCCACAAAGCCACCACAATGACCACTCCTTTTAAATGTTCATCTTCTTAGGGAGTGGTAGACCTCTTTTATTTCATGTAAATTTGCTTTGGCATTTTGGGTAAAGATCCATCTTATCAGCTTATAGTTTTGTAGTATGGAATTAGTGGAACATTGGAGATGATACCGATGGACATGGGTTCACACCACTTGCAGACTGGTGTTAAAGCTGCTACATGTATACCACTTGGCACACTCTAATCTATTTTTTCTTCATTTGTATCTCATATGATTGTATAACTCTTTCCCTATTATCATCGGTGGCAAGAGATTCTTAATATGTGCAATACAAGACTCTAACTCCAACTAGGCTACTATTTATATTCTGGTGGGCTTTAATTTTTAGTGTTAAAAATGACATCAGGTGGCAGCACTGAGTGGCCTGCTACCTGAATGTCTTTCATTGCTGATCCTACCAACAGAGTAAATTATTTCCTACCAGGAGGCAGCATTGAGTAGGCAATTAGTAGAGTGTTACTGTTATCTGGTTTACAGTTGGTTGACTTTTATTCTCACAGGAGGTATTTCACCTATTTCCATATAGAAAGAAGCACCCATACTATTTATAAATTAACCTGTCCATATATAAGTCTGTGTAGATTGCTGATGTGTTATAATCTAAAATTCGATGCTTGGAGTTAAAGCTGCTGCTTTAACATTTGTAACTATGCATGCATGCTGAGTTATTATTATTATTATTTTATTCAGATGCGCATTCGTCCCTACGGGACGGTCTTCCGCGCACCATACTGAGTACAATCCTGGTTCAAATATGGTGCTTATGGCGTAGAAGGTGTGTACAAAGGAATGTATGCTCCGTTGGTTTTGTATGACAATATTCTAGTTAATTGACAAATATTTGACGAATATAGACTATTGTGTTAGTACGTATAATTTGAAGTGTAGTCATGGTGACACGGCTTTAGAATGGTGTGGCGTTATTCCAGCTTGAGTTTAAAAATGGCGGATATGAATCTACTGTAGGTGGGCAGTTTCTGTGTTTCCTGGGGTAGTTTGTCCCAGATAGACACAGCCCGGTAATAGGGTGATCTTTCATAGAATGCCGATTTAGCGCGCCTTTTGGCAAATCTCACCTTTAGGTCGCCCCGGGTACGCACATTAGCTTGGAATAGTGCCTCGCCCTTCTTGTACTTCTTCCACATGATACATAGCAGCTGCTTGCACAGATAGGGTTTCGACTCCACATTCTTTGTGTAGATCAGCAATGTTGATGTCCCTGATGCGTGCTTGTAGACAGGTTCTTAATGCTTGGTTTTGCATACGCTGCAATTTATTTAGTTCATCTTTTACTACGCTGCCCGTATAGAAAGAGCAGTATTCTACTGATGGAGAAATCATCACTTTGTATAAACGAAGGCTGACCGCCTGGGTCATGCTCTTGCGGAGTCGGGTTAGTTTTATATTTTTGTTGCCAAAACTTTTCTTTACTTTTGAGACATGTGGCTTAATTGTCAGCTTGCTGTCTAACTCTATGCCTAGGTAGGAGTATGTTTTACAGCTGGGAAGAACCTGTCCACATAAAGTGACTGTTGGGTCATCCAACCTATCAATTTTGCTGGCAGAGCCAAAGTACATGACCATGCTTTTTGCCGTATTTATAGTCATGTAATTAGAGTGGCACCAGTTGCCGACAGAAACCAGGTCTACTTGTAACAGCCGCAGTGCTTCGCGTGGGTCGCTATGTGACGCATATAACATTAAATCATCTGTTCACGTCAATCTGCATGTAGAATCAGTAAGTGGAAGTGAAAATCCCCTACATGTCTTCTGCATTAGTTTAACATTTCTACAGTTTATGCGCCCAGGTATGCTTCAATGCTGCGCCAGAAGATGTAGGAAACTTGAGGAGTTTCCAGGAAATGGACTTTACAAGTCCTCTACAGTAGTGTAACTTTCTACATTAGCCCACATGCTTTCCTTGTAAAGGCTACCATGTCAACGATGGAAATGACTCAAGGTACATTCTGGTCTAGAAGTCACGTAGAGGACATCATTAAATCATCACTTTTTGCAATATGTCCACTACCACGATGTAATTACCATGCTCTTGATGCATCTTACAACAATAAAACCTTATGAATGTTTATTGTTAAAATGTATAAGGAAGCTGGACCATGTTTTAATGTCTATTACCCTGATTGATATGGTGCTGTTAGCCTTTTGGTAACCCCCCCCCCCCCCATTCATTCTGCAGGTCATTGATCTTCACCGTAGCTCTACTCATCTAAATAAAGCCAAACACCCCTTCAGTTAGTGTGCTATTTAGTAGAGCGAGGTATACTGATGGAGATTGATAGATAATGGTCAGGTATAATGGTAGAAGACAGAGAGATAGACAGACAAAGGGAGTTGATAGACAAGGGACTTAAATTTAAAGTGGAAAAGAAGCAGAAAGAGTGAGAAAGTGAGCAAAAAAAATATCTGCAAAGTCAAGGTGTATGTGGATTACTGAAGATTACCGACAGGCTGAAGTTCAAATTGATTAAGGTCAATTAAGTGATGTGCTAATACACCGGGTGTGCTATGGTAAAGGTGACGTCCAGGCTTCCTGTCTTTTACAAAGTTCATCATATTAACCTCAGCCACAGCGACCAGGTGCATGCCGCTTATGTGTGCCAGGTACCCATAGATACTATGAGTATTAGGGAGTGGTCATTTAGTAATAGCTAAAGTATATGAAGGAATATTTTGCGCCCAGCCACGTGAGGGCGTAATTGTGGGCTTTTAAATGGGGCAATAGTTTACACACACACCCCTCCCATCAACAGGGATCGGGATCTATGACATGCAATCTGTCCCCGTTAATAGATTGGCTTGGGGACCGTATCTACTAGAACCATGGTCTATATGCCAACATAGAGGGTCCTTTAGTACAGTTATCCCCGCTGCCACCACGCTATTTGGAGACACCATTATTGATCTGCAGGACAAGAGGTATATAGCCTAAGGCTTTTCTCCTCCAGGTGGTGCAAGACTCTCGTCTTAACCCTTCAACCTGTTAAGGGCGGATGTAGACAATATTCGACATCCAGGGTCAATCTTTCTACTCGGATGCAGATTATAATGCCCTAATGGGTCAATATAACTGAACATGGAATACATTTTGCAGAGTTCCACCGCCAGGGTAAAACCAACTGCTCAAAATCGCTCCCCCATTGGTGAAAAATTAAAAGAAAACCGACCACCCCCAATGGGTTAAGAGCCGTATATAGCTCTAATGTGTAGTACCCTTGTCGCTATGATGCATGAATGCAGCCCTAGTTAGTCTACTCTCTGGGGCCACATTTATGCACCATGCCAACACTTCAAGAGTGTGCATGAATGCAGCACTGGCTGCAACCATGAATTATGACGAAAGAATGTGGTGCATTCATCCCTTAGGAACAGCAACTAAATACGGCGCCTTCATTATCATTATGCATAAATGCAGCCCTGGCAAGTAAGCATTCTGTGCTGCATTAATACATTATGCTGTTGATATTTTCCTGAAAAGTCGATATGATGCACCAGCGTAATGCTGGGCGATGACTTACTCTTTGGCATTGGTGTGTACCATGTCGACATAATATTGCTTTAAAGCCTGTCGTTTTTAAAGGGTTAAAAGCACTTTGTATGCTGACATTAAAGGGTTAATTACACAGTGAGGAGGGCACCAGGGCTTACCTGAAGCAGTGTAGAATACTCAACAAGCTTCAACAAACTAAACGCCACATGATTATACATCCTGCACGCTTTTCGGCCTTTTGTATGCTTAGGGGCCTATAGCTATTTAGGCCTGAAATAATCATCATTGCTGATGATGCTCCCCAATATCATCTTGTCAGATGGATATGGTCCATGAATGGAGAGGAACTTCGTGCCTGGTAGCCTACCAACAGCAGAGCACTTCAAACTGAGTGGGGGATGCCAACACCTGAGTGAGAACCGACCAGCCCTGGTCATTCGCCGGCCCACTTGGCAACCACCAGGCCTGTTTCGGGGTCTGAACACAAGAGAGGCGTTCCCAGCGCGCAGTCAGTCCTGCGCAGTTGGTCGTGAGCATGCGCATGATGCCGCGCCCTCAGGTGGAATTGTGCGACACTAATTGGACATGTTGGTAGGTTGTTGTCGGCGGCTGTTCCTGTCGGGCCCTCCTCCTCTGCCCTGCACCTCCCACCCCTCCCTCCCATCTACCTCTGCCCTACCCCCCCCCCCCCTCCGCGCCCTTACTACGATATAATCCTCCCCATGCCACACAATTCATTATAAATGCAGCCCTGGCGAGTCCAAGTGCTAGGACCGCATTCGTTCAGCGTGATGAGCCTACAAGGTTAGCAATATACTCCTCAAGTTCGGCATATGATATGCAAATGCACCACCGGTGGTGTTTCATTCACTATCATGATAGAAAATAAGCACGAAGGCTTGAAGCATAATATCGTCCTTATTAACGTGACCCAAAATGTGGTTAAGCACAGCACATCACTCAACATATCAACACACAATGTATATGTACCATGGTTTGTGTGTAACGCACAAGCCACACGTAGACCATGGAGCCTATACTTATCATGGAAGACGTTATATAAGCCTGGTGAAAATTGGCATTTCCATATGCTACTCGAAACCTAACGGACAATGCACAACGACCTGATAATAACCCATATCTCCGTATACTACTTACACAGGCCAACTGGAGAGAGTTCAATGATGGCCTGATACGAAGTGACATTTCCATATTACTTACAACTAGATGGACAAAGTACAGTTAATGACCTGATTATAACCCATCTCTCCCTATACTACTCACAGAGGTCAACCATAGAGTTCAATGATGGCGTGATATTAAGAGACATTTCCATATACTACTAATAACTTGATGGACAAAGTACAATTAATTACCTGATAATATATAGTATATATTATATACTATTTGCACCTTGCTCATAACAAAGTCGAGATGTTATAGAATCATTCGATATGGATTCCATCACCTCCGCTGTCCCAGTAATTTGTACTTTTCAACTCTGATATTCAAACTCACCAGATCACCGTCCGCTATACTGATGATGTAATCATATGCCAGTATACACACTAGTTACACCAACTCTTAAAAGCTATTCGCTTATAGAAATATGCCCAATCCAATGCTTTGTGCTATGTTGTCTAGGCCTTTACGTTTACTTTTATAAAACTTTTTAGATGAAAAGCTTGTTTGATATAGTTAGGGTACAATAACTTCAAACATATTCTAAATACATTTTTAGTAATGTAAGTGTATAATTCTACCACAAAATATATTTTGGGTCATTTCTAGTATAGAATTGAGCTCAATGACAGTTGTGCGCTTATTGGGGTATGTGCACTTATTATATTGAATACGATAGTGCCAGTACGAGTCTCCTGGTTAATATAACAGCGTACACACTGTTCTAAGTATGGATCAGAAAAATTTGCTAAGTAGCTGTTTTTGTAAGAATACAAGTCACTCAGTGTTAGTGGTACTGGTAGCTAGCTTGTGGTTGTAGTGCAAGAGCAGATGCTACATCACATCTCTGAAAACATGGCGAGCCCTATCAGTGAGACTGAGAGATTAACTAAAATATTACAGAAAAGGTATAAACATGCTCCCTCGATCATCATCATACCAGAAAGGATCACTAATTGACTGCCCCCTACCCCCTTTCTATGATTATTGCCTGGTTCATTTTTTGCCAACAGCTCAAGGATAGACCGATGCACAGAGAAATAAAGTGGCTTTGTGGATCGCTGATGTAGGATACCATTGTTAACATTACATAACCCAGGTCCTAAGGAGGTTATCTGAGCTTAAACCTCGGTATGTAAGGGTATGCAATATAATGTATGCGAAATACTTTGTTTAACCCCTCCACCATGGTTTGAATTATATTGTAGCGGTGACGGAGGGGGGACTGTGGGTTCACAGACCCCCTCCGCCGCCCGGCGTAATAAGTGTATAAAGTTAAGGGTTAAACGCAGGGTGGTAGGGAGGAGATGGCTGGTTCTGCAGCTTATTAGCGGTGGCACCAGCGGAATCCCACCGACACGGAGACGTTCGAAAAAGAGGCATCGGCGAACCTTTTCCGGTGCTCCTTAAGGAACGTTCCTGGCGTTGGTGAAACGTATCTTATCTATATAAGGGGGTTGGAATGGAGGGTTCTGATAGTCTGGTCTGATGATTGAAACATAGAGGATCTCCGATGATACTTAGCTGGTGTGGCCAGAGAGAGCCAGGGCAATAAAGAATCTTCGGTTTAACTGTACTGGACGAGTTCTGTCTCCTTCCACATTACGGCGGACGCTATGATATATATATTACCCGTAGTAGAGAACAACACAAACACAATTTTATCATGGGAAATAGTCCTTGGTAACTGCATTGGTCTATATTGGTCGGTGGTAGGAGTAGCCACATTGCCAACCGCTCAGGGAGCTACACTAAACGGTAGTAGCAGTAGAGGCAGGTTTCTATTTGTAGACATTTGAGCAGCTCACTGATGTAGGCATGTTGCACTTAATTCATAAAAGACCAGTATCAAATCCACCAGGAAAGGCTCTCTGTCATGTCTGTCTCTCTAGCATTACCTGACAGTGGCAAGGGCTGGTTAAAAAGCACAGAACAAGACCTATCACCTGGTTTTCCTGTGAAAAAGACCTATCGCCTGGCTTTCCTGTGAAAAAGACATATCCTCTGCTTTTCCTGTGAAAAGAACATAATCACCTGGTTTTCCTGTGCTAGTTTTGTTTCTTTACAAACATTTTGTGATATGGTTTTGTATCCTCTGAGGACACTTTCTTTCTTGTGTTGACAAAGTGAGCTGTATGGACATTTTGTGATGCTTTTGTGTGGACACATTGTGCATGGACAAAGTGTGTCGTGCGGACACTTTGTAATAGTAGACTGTGGACCAAGTGTTGAGTGTGGATACATTGTGGTTGTTTTGTTAGGACATGATTTGGGGACACTTTGTGATGTTTCAGTGTGGACAAATTGAATTTTGTGGACACTGTAGTTGGGTGTGGACAAATTGTACTTGTGGACACTTTGTGATGGAAGGCTGTGGACAAACTGCATTTTGTAGACAGTTTGTGATTGAAGGCTGTGGACAAACCATACTTTGTAGACACTTTGTGATGGAAGGCTGTGGACAAACCATACTTTGTGGACACTTTGTGATGGAAGGCTGTGAACATTATGCAATGTGAACAATTTGTAGCCTGTGGACAATACGGGCTACAACAGTGCTACAACACCTCTCCTCCCTAATAAAAAGCGGTGCATATACCTATAATGTTTCTGCCTAATAGTCGTATCATAGTGAAACACAGATTCCCTATATGATGGGTACCCTTGGTATGTACAGCCGATACCTGTATACATACAGGTATCAGCTGTGCAATCAATACACGTGTACGTCTCCCCCTCAGCCTTACCCCATACCGCTCTAGTATACTTCCGGATGTCTCCCGCTCTTTCAGGTTTTCCCATTCTAAGAGAGGCAAACTATAGAGCTTATGGGTAGTACAAAGCCCCTTTATACACGTATTAACTAGGCTACCTGCGCGGTGCATGCTGGGGGACCTAGCAACGGTTGCATGGCCGGCGTCGCTATACACTCTTCAAAAAAAAGGGGGGGGGGGCGAAAAAGAGGTCCCCCCCCCCCCCCGTTGTTAAATAATGACCTCTCCTTAACTGTTAATGTCTGCACCCACGTGGGGTTTCCCCTTCGAGGTCCACACGTCTAATCCTCCCGCTATACCCCCGAGCACCGTGACACTAACAACCCCATCCCCTGTATGTCCGCCTCTTATCTCCTCTCCCACTCTCTAAATATGGCCATGCTGCGCTGGTCCCTATCGGGTTGCCGACAATCACATAACATGCTCGGCACCAGCTCGAGAGGCGTCGGCTGTCGTCTGCCCGTAGCAGGAGACGCTAGGCAGCTCCAGGGGAGGATGACGATGGGGGAGGACGTGGATACACCACTAGTACGCTCTCCTGTCGGTAACCACGCCAATATTGGCAGCACCCATGGGGCTTGCTGCTCCATTTAATGACTAAATTCCCACTGCTTCCACCAGTAAATCAATCAGTAATTGACTTTCACTGATCGTCTGCTACATCAATATCTACACTGGTGTGGTTCCCCTATAATAGTGCACCTTCAAGTCAGCCCACAACCTCCAGGTAGTCTCTACCCCCTCTTCCTCCAGTGTTCCTCCACCACCACCACCAGCAGCAGCAAGCAGTATTAAGGCATTTCCCTCCTGTCATTGCCACCGATACACTGGAGCACTGCATCACGCCGTGTCCTCCTGCCTCCTACTCCACTCGCTGCCTGCTGCACCGACGGTGGTGGCGGTAGCGGCGGTGGTGGTGGCTGGGTGGTAGTGGTGCTGCTGCACCACCTCCATGGTCACCTCACCCACCACCTGATCACCTGCTTATAGCAGGTGTTAGCCGCACCGGGAGTGAGCAGTCGTCAGCTGTGGGGCTAAGGCTACAGGAGGAAGAACTGGAGGAACAGCAGGAGGAGGATTGGGAATAGGAAGAGGGAGGACGACTCAGTGTTACAAGGACTGGGTCTTGTAACCTCTGTTTCCATATACTACTACGGCACTAGCCCCCTTTAGTGAGACACTGGAGAAGGGGCTTATTATAGACTGTACGTAATAGCACTGGAGGAGGAGGACATCATCACTCAGCCCCTCCCTCCCCGCATCACAGTCACAGTACGGCCTCCAGTAGGTAGCAGGAGGGACACAGACCCGGAGAGACAGGCAGTGGACACACTCTTCCTGTAATAGACTGTGTAGTCGTGTGGCCACGGACCCCTCCAGGCTGACGCCCGATTAACGAACAGGGCCCTGGAGGGCTGGAGGTGTGGTGGTGGGTAGCTATATAGACTACTACCTGGTTGGTGTACACACCTCACGTCTGCTGCCACCCTCCAGGGGCTTAGCACCCTCCCACTCACCCACTCACCCACCATGGCGCGGAATACCTCTCTGATGCTGCGGATAGGAGAAGCCAAAAACCTACCTGCTAAAGACATGTAAGTCCTGACACACTACTCTGTCATGTACTAAATAGCAACACAGCGTTATGGGTGTGATATTGTGTCACTGTGTGTTAGGATTGTGTATACTCTGGGTCTAGTTATAATTGAAATATTATGGATTTTACACCACTAACCACAAGTAAGCTAAGACACCACTCTTTGTACCAAGTAACATAAACCAAGCGTTATGGGTGCTATCTTGTGTTATCATGGGTTATTATCTGACCCAGTGTGCTAGTATGGTGTACATTGTGCTATGCCGTCTATGTATACATTGAAATATAAAGGAAGATGCATTTGAATAATACAAGATGACACATACAATACTCTTGTACAAATAGCATAGCACATGTATCGCACATGCTCACACGGTATGGCAGATTGCTGGGAAACTACCTTATATCCTGCTCCTGATGATACTGCGGGGTTTATAGTACATTTCCCGATTTATTCTAAATGGCTATTATACATTTTTAGAATGCATACGTGCTTTCTTCAAGTTTGTATAATGCGTGTCTGGATACTGTCAGTATAGAACCATTAGAGTCACTAAGGGCTAGTGGTGAAATGCCAACACTATGATTAGATGGCCTTCTCTACTAGGATCTACGTGCTGTTGGGGTAGTAGGTTGTACTACTGCCCCCTATCTGTTCCTAAATGGGGCCATCATAATCTGTAGATGCCTGGCAAATATCATCTGCTACATGAATAATTGTGGTCCATTAGTTCACTTGTTACCACAGCGCTGCAAAGCGGAAAATGTGCTTCATGTTACTCAACGGGCCCTTAGAAAACAGGGCTGACCATCGAATTTTTGTATTCAATTTTAAAATGATTCATTTTTTTAAGCTCTCGTTTTATCATCATGGCGTCGATCTGATGGTCCATAAGGAAAGGGTCCCTTTTTGGGTACTTCGGGGCCCAACTAACAATTTATTTCTAAAAGGTCTGACCTGCCTACCAGACCATGTAACCTGAAGTGCACACTTCCTGAATGAAATGGGGGAATGTCCCCAATCCAAATAGTATATACCGTGTTAGCAGTACACGAGAAGAATCCCTGTCCCATTATTCTGCGTTATTCACATTTCCATATTTAAGCGTGGGGACGAGAAGAAAGGATATTAGTTACCTGGCACGTTATCCGACATGACAGGTGTTCCTTTTCCACACTCATGATCACTTATCAGTTTCCCAAGCAGTCCTTGACACAGGACACTCAAATCACACACCCATTATAAAGATTTCAGAATGACCCACTTCCATATCAACATTTTTATAGACCAGAGCAAATATTATCGAGAGTCTGGAGATGTGTCGGAACGGGTTGGGTTGAGCGCAATCTTAGACATTGCGAGGGGGGGGGGTAAAGTATGCAAATACGGGATAGCTCTCCTAGGTGTGCGGAATCTTAAATCTTAATCCAGTAGGCCCTATCTTAAAATCGGGCAGCGCTGTTTTTTTATATATCATATATCCCATTGTATCTACCACCTTGTGTTACATGCCCACACTATGCTACCTGAGGTTTGCCTATATAGTATATACCCTGAACCCAGCTGAGACAATATAAACATCTAAAAGAAAAGAAAAAGAAGAAGAAAAAAATTATATACTAGATAACTAGCCTATTCTACCATGGACTGTGTCTACTAGTGGGGCCATCTTCATTCACTTAGTAATACTTTTAAGATAGTCTAAGATAAAGTCGTAAGATGGGATTAAGATATTTTAAGATAGGATTGAAATGCAGGTACTAAATTTAAGACAAGTAAGATCCTCTTAATAATGCAATTAAGATAACGCTTTAAACGTTTGTTCGCACACCAGGGAGAGCTATCCCGGGCGTGCGTAAAATATACCCCCCCCCCAAATGGATTTAGGAATATATCGAATTTAAATAGGATAATATTGAACCACACATTGGCGTAAAGTGCATTAAATCTGTCTTTCCGTTGGTTCGCATGCACCCAATCCCCTTGAGGTTTTTTCAGTCTTGCCATGCTCTTAAATGCTACCTCTGTTATAAATGTACAGGGAGCCATGTACTCTCGTTCCCAAACCCATCCGAAGGAAGGCTCTGGTAACAACCACCATGACATTGAACTTCGATTTTGCTGGGTTAAGGCAGTCCCTGTGGTTAGCTAGGAACCAGCGAACAGGAACCAGAAATGGAACCAGAAGCTTTGATTATAAAACTACCATCAACATTCAAACTAAGTTCCTAATGGGGGTGCTTTCACCTGCAGAGCACCCACCAATATTGGTGTTTCTGCCTGGACGGTTACCACAGCCTTTATGTGGTATTGTAGAAAACCGAGTGGCCCTTGATAGCATTGTGTACATAGTATTCCCAGATAGGATGTAAACTAAGTCTAGCGGATATGACCCCTAACCCTGTCCTGTACCTAGAGTACCAAGTGTTTGCCTAACACGATTTGCCCCATAAATACACCCTTTAAGGACCGTATAGTACTTTATCTCGTCATGATGCATGAATGCAGCCCCTGCGAGGAACTCCCAAGGGGTTCTGCATTTATGCTTGAAGGTAGAATGAGTAGGCGCACATGGCTCGCCGGCTTGGGCTCCGCTCCATTCATGCATTATGACGACAAAGGGCATGATGCATTAACGCACTATGTGCCCTTTTAAAAATAGATATGTAGTCCAAAGTTAACAAAGACCAGCCATGGTATGTATGGTGTGTGAATAAATAGGCCTGCACACAATGGCCATTAGCATCTTATATTAGCACCTTGGCACCGTGGGTGCTGTCTTTTTATATGGTACAATTGTACATACCGCATAGTCCACCTATTGTTGGACCTACACACACAGAAAAGTGAGAGTCATTGTCGCTAAAACTACCCTCACCTGAGAGTCAGGCACTCTCAGGTGAGGGTAGTTTTAGCGACAATACTACCCTCACCTGAGGGTCAGGCACTGCCTGACTCTCAGGTGAGGGTAGTTTTAGCGACAATGACTCTCACTTTTCTGAGGGTGTATACCCACAGAATGCCTGTCGGCACATAAAGCTGAATCAGTCACGTGTCAACGCCAACATTCAATGGCATGTGCCCACTAGAGTTGACCTCCATTTTCTAAGATAGCTCCCCTTAAATTTTGTAATTTAAAACTAAACTTCTATTTATTCATTAACTCAATGCACACAGAGACGTCGCCATGACTCTTTTATCATAGTCAACTCTAGTTGATTTAAGTAGCAGAGTTATGATGGCTCTGGAGGGGTCAAAGCTACGCCAGTCATACCCTTGCTCCTTTTACAAATTGACTCTACTACTTGACTATCAGTGCAGAGTCAAGTGCAGTTGACTCTGCCCATATCAGAGTCATTTGTAGTTTGACCCTTAATGAAGAGTCAAATAAAATAAAATATGCAGCACATGAAGCTCGTCGCCAATGCTGTACTGGTACATCATGCCGAGAAATAGGCACAATAATGTAGTCTGTCATTTATTGTCATAATAATATTATGACAATAAATGACAGAAACACATACAACAAGGTGCAGTAGGACAGTTACTGTACATCTGTACTACTAAGGTAATGATAAGGTCTAGAAATTAATGCGTCTAATCTAATTGCATGGGGCGGGGGGCGGGGGGCGTCAAATGGACTACAATCTAGCGAAATGTAAATATGGAATGGGATATTATGGAACGTTTCCACACAACATGGAACACGTCCTGTTTGTGTCAAGATGTTCAATATAGAATACGTCTCACGCCACCTGCATGTTCCTCTGTTCCAAACTCACACTCATTTGCCGGAACGTAACAGTATTAAACCGAGGCATTCGGCCTAAGGAACATATTAAGTAATGCATTAAGAGTAATTAACTAATTGCAAACTGGCAGTCGTCATTATCCCATTCAGTCTGGACTCATACATCCACTAATTAAAGCTGTATGTGGCTAAGACGAGACAGAATTGCAAATTAATATATATAATATTGGTATGGTGCATGCCCGAATCATGTATTCATATGTTTTCATTGTGTACCAAGGCAGCACTGGCGAGTAACCCGCCAGCAACACATTAATTTTATAAATATAATCATGCTAACCCTTTTGGGGCTGTATTGGTCCCAATATATCGGCATTGAGGCATAGATACTACTTGGGGGGCCAGAAAGACCAAATGTTGATATTTAACTTTAGGTTGGTATGGAGCCCAATAATCTGTCTGAGTGTTGTACTAGGGTATATTTAGTGTGCTGATTCCGAATCTGCCATGTGTAAAGTGATATTTGTGTCGCACCCAGTCAGAGACTAAATATACCCTAGTACAACACTCAAACAGATTATTGGTCACCACACCAACCCCCCTTCACATTTTTAGGCTGGCCCCCCCAATTATACAGCGCTTTGCTGCAGTCATGCATCATACAAGCAGACAGGCGTATAGTATATTTAAGTACTATGCTGCACTTAAAGGGCTAAGCATATAACATACCCAATCGCCATACACACATAAGTACCTAGTCACAAAGTGGTGGCTGATGATGCGGTAGCAGTCTGCCACCTCATCAGTATTCTATTGTGTATCGTCTGGGAAAATGCTGAGTAGACAATAATCATACCTCATATATATGTGTGTTACAGGGGAAATTGGATACTTGACTCAAATAGGATAGCATAGACCTACATGTGCACTATATATATATATATATATATATATATATATATATATATATGTGTGTGTGTGTGTGTGTGTGTGTGTGTGTGTGTGTGTGTGTGTGTGTGTGTGTGTGTGCGTGTGTGTGTGTGTGTGACGAAACCTGGGAAATCGTAACATTCGGGAGAAGAGCCATAAATGTGACCCATCTAGGGAAAAGACCCCGTCAGGCGGGATTTTTAGTACTGGCTTTGGCCACCAGGGGGCACCAGAATGGCTAAAGAGTGCATAATTCAAGTAAAAAAGGTTAATTTTTTGTGTAGAATACAATAGGCTTAATAGAACTATTCTATCTTTACTGCTAAAATTCCATATTTGGAATTCAAAAATAACGTTTTTTATGGAAAATTAGCATATAAGACACTTTTTCGTTGCCATGGAAACCATTCCAAAACACAAAATGGGAGATAATTGCGCTACTTTCTTAGAAATCTTGTCAGTCACTCAAACTGAAAACAGACTGTAAAAATTCCTTCTAGAACCAAATTAAGACTTAGAATCCCATTTTATTTGGTTATTAATTTTATCAATAAAACTGATTCTTCATACTTTTCACTAGCTATTATGGGATGAGCTTATTGAACATTTTCTGTTATTGATAGTAACTAATCTTTGAGGAGCGATTCCCACAAAACTACTAGGAACTTCTTGGCTCATGATATCTCATTTTAAAGGGTATGACACCAACTTTAAATCTTAATTCCTCCTCGGATGGGTGTTTTCCCTAGCCTGGTCACAAATGCTCTGAACGTGATATTTTTTTTAAAAAGTGTTTTATTGGGTAAAAAGAGACAAATACAATAGTAGATGTTCTATCCTAGCATAGGCGCATTGGCTTGCTTCCGCTAGGTCCCCTATCATGTCAATACGGTATCACAGATTCATACAATAGTGGTTATGGCGTTTCATTACTTACATACATTTTTCTTAAGTACAGACTAGAGTTATTCAGCATTTACAAGTGGCAATATTAAGATCAGAGTTTTGATGAGATGAGATGAGATGAGGTGGGGAGGGTTGGTGTACATTGTAGGGAGCATTTCGCAAGTATACGGTACAGAACATATTCTACATAAAACAGTGATCGTAGTCCTTTTTTATCATGACTTTAAATTCAGCCAGGCTGTGTATGAGGGTGTAAAAGGGTTTTAGTTTGTTCCAGCATGATATGGCTCTATAAAAGCAGCTTCTCAGTACAATTGGTTTTAAAGACCTAGGAATTTTTAGCCTTATGCCTTGATTGTGTCTCGTCGGCAGATTCCTGTTATCAACTAAGTGAGGTTGACTTTTTAGTGTAAAAGCATAGAATAGGAGATGAATGTCTCGTCTTACAGAGAGATACATACATTTGCTATTTTCATGGAGTTGGATAGTGTTGTACAGTGGGTTGGCTTCCAGTTTGACTTTATATACTGTCCTCAGAGCCTTGTTTTGTAGAAACTGTAGTTCGTTTGATTCACCCACATTACCCCTATCCCATATATAGTCCACATAATCAAATGATGGCAAGGTCATTGTTTTATACATAGTGAGAGCAGTTAGCGTGTCAACATACATCCTTGCTCTGGCAGATTGTATAATCTTATTTCTAATATTATTAACAGTGTTCACTCTATGCTGTAAAAACTTGAGCTCTGGATCTAAAGTGAGCCCTAAATATGTGAAATTATATACTCTTTCTAGTATAGCACCATTCAAGGTAAAAACAGGGTTTTTCCTTTGGAAATTATTAAAATACATCCATTTGGTTTTTTTCTCATTTATAGTAAGACAATTTTCTAAGCACCATTTTGATATTAAATTAATTGCAGTTTGCATTTTTTTGTGGGCAGTTCACTGAGACAACAGCGTCATCAGCATATAATGTAATGTTAAAATTGTAAATTTTGGGTAAAGAATTAATGTAAATAAAGAAGAGCACTGGACCCAAAACGGAACCCTGAGGAACACCATACGTTATTGATTGTTCACGAGATAAGACATTATTAGCTACTGTTTTTTGTGTTCTAAGGTGGAGGTAGCTTTTGAACCAATTTACGGTATTTTCACTAAGTCCAAAAAGGGATAATTTTTCAATTAATTTTGAGTGTGAGACTGTATCAAAAGCCTTATTATAAGGGAGATATAAAGAGATAGTAGGCTTATTATTAATTATATTTTCTTTTATATTTTGTAAGTGTTCCTGAATTGCCGTTTGGGTAGAGTGTCCCGCTCTGTATCCGTGTTGCCTTGGAGGGGGATATCAGGGGATATAGCCAAAAATATGAATACTTAGCAGAAAATGTCCTTAGACCAACTTTTCCCAAGGAATCTTTTGAAGCTTATTTTCAAAATTCTATTTTCATTCTAAATGGTCTTATTTGGAATGTAAAAAGAACGTTTTTATCCCTTTTTAGCCCATTTGTTGAAATTTGGTTGCCATGGCAACCATCAATTCATTCTTTTGGAATAAAAATTATCCCTATCCAATTGTACCATCCATGAGGATTTCAGAACTGAAAACAGAATGCCAATATTCCTACCAGATCCAAATCTATGTACAATAATATGCATTTATTGGTTTAATTTCTAATCATTATGATTTATATGGATTATTTGAAAATAGATTGATAATTATGTGATTGCATGGCAGTCTATTCTGAATTCCTACATGTCCCTACCATACCATGTTTGAGATGTCATTTCTCAGCAACTATTTCAAATATTTTGATGCTTGAAGCATCAAATTGTAGTTGAAGACATGAACTTAAATAAAGGTGTTTTCCCCTAATGTCACGTTTTCCCACGTTTTGTCACATATATATACATTATGCTACCGCACGAAGAATATATACGTTCATATGGATACATCATTAGTACTCTACCAATAGAAGCTTGCTGGCTATAGTTCTATAGATTGTTGAGATGACTGCACTGTATTAGGTGACTGTATAACAAAATATATGGAAACTTCAATCGGTCTCATAGATTGAATAGATAACAAAGTAATGCCTAGATCCACCCAGCGAAGCCTTATACCCTGATAACAGGTATATTGCTGCCCTTAATAGAACCCTGGCATTGATCAATCGATGCTTTAATCATATATCTTTAATACCCCTGCAATTGTTAAAAGAATCCATTCCAGATGGTCACCAGTTTTATTAGTTGACTCATTAAGGACGGCATGGTGTTTTTGAATGATTTATGATCTTTGTTG
The DNA here is from genome assembly GCA_947462335.1 of Harmothoe impar. Lineage (NCBI taxonomy): Eukaryota > Metazoa > Annelida > Polychaeta > Phyllodocida > Polynoidae > Harmothoe > Harmothoe impar. Next base: position 34,026,506 of record OX381720.1, read on the forward strand.
TCATAATGCATGAATGCAGCCTCGCATAGCGAGTAACTCGCCAGGGCTGGGCCGCATTCAAGCACCATGCCGATGATGATTGAACATGATTGATAGACTTCAAAAGGGTAGGAAAGGTTACTCACAGGCGCTGCGTCAGTTCATTGTCTCAACGAATATGGCATTAATTCGGGCAAAACATGCTGTCCTTAAAGGGTTAACAAAAATATCACATCTCCCCCCGCCCCACAATCATGAAGTTCTTCACAAACCCTAGATTGGCCGCCAACCTTAAAGATAGATGGTTCTAGTTTGATTTGATGAGGGAGGGTGATAATCTGCTGAGAATAGAGATGAGAGGGTGCTTTGAGCTGCTCCCAGGAGGCGCTCATTATGACGGGAGCTGCTCATCAATAACGGCAGTAGGCAGGGGGAGGCGGGGAGCACAGGCGCCGCCGGGCCCTGCGTACTTTACACCGGCACAATCACCTTAAACCCCCAGCGCCCCTATATATAGGGCTGCGTACCTGTCCCGACTCCACTCCGGCTGTCGCTGGAGGGGTACTTAGATCTGGGCCTTTAACCCGTTCAGGGCTGAATAGTGATTTAATGTGCTATGTCTTTTGTTGTCATGATTCAGCCCTGGCGAATTTTTTGACTCGCCATGAATGCAGCTCTGGTAGGTCTGCTCGCCAGGGTTGCAATCTGTCTTTCTCATAACTTGTCTATTACTGAGATCTAAATATTTAGACGTGTGTACAAGGTAGGTTACAATTTCTCACATGATGCACTTAGAGTGCAATTCTCTGATCATGAGTTGCTGATTTTGAATCGTTTATGAGTTATTGATATTCAAATTTGATATTATAATGTTCACCAGCTCAGGATATGAAAGTAGCTGTATCTTGATGTGTACCATTACGGGGAACCAGTGTGACTAAGCCAACTAGACCTGCATAGAGCTTTAATGTGATGTACCCTTCACTGTTAGAAGTAAGCAGTGTTCCTGTACAGCAAATATTGGGGGCAACTTTGGTTCCAGTAGATTGTGCTGTAGACCTCCAGCAAGTCAGCTTATGTATATGTACAGCACATGTATACTGTACAGTAACAGCAAAATCGACTGTTACTGTACAGCAGAATTAATTGTAAAACCAAATCAGAAGGTCCCGGGTTCGCCTCCCAGTGCTGGTGATATTTTTAATCATCCATGTGAGGGGAAAACGAATTTTAGGTGGATGTAGGTAAAACAAGAGAAGTGGCTCGACCAAGGATTGAACTCATGACCTGCGGTGTTGGAGACGGGCCCTGATACGTTGCGCCACAGAGCCGGTGTTACAAATGGTCATATTGGGATATAAGCTACCTCTGCCATGTCTGTATTAAATGAGCTACAGCCTTGTTGCTAAAGATCTCTGATGAGAGGTGGCTAGACCAATGATTGATCCCACGACCTCTCGTGTACATATTACAGGGAAAAGTGCTGTAGATCTACAAGGGACTACCGTAACCTGCATCTACAGTAGGGACCTTTAGCATACCTGACGTAGGTCATTTAACGCAGATGTATTCTATGCTTTCAGCACTGCTACGTCTACATTTAATGAGCTTTTACATAGTTGCTAAAGGTCCCTAGTAACAGAATTGTACATCTACAGTAAACTTTGCTGTATCATTCTTTACAGCTAAAGTACTGTACATTTACAGCAAATTTTGCTGTTCACGCACAACAACTTTTTACAGTGTTTAATTATCGTCATGATGCATGTATGCATCACTGGCGAGTAACTCGCTGCAATCATACATCATGTCGACACTAATGACGATGGATTATTGTTATCGACGATATAAACCATGATAGTAAGGCGCATCCATTATCATATTCTGTAGTTATCAGAATATCTTATAGGAATGTAGAGTACTATTTTCACCAGTGAGCAGGTTTAACTGCCGATCATGCATGAAACACAATGTGATAAGGATCAGAATCTCTGACCATGTTACCTGAAACACACTGCCCAGCTAACAAAAAAACGTTATTTTACGTCAAAATAACGTTTTAAATTTTATATTACGTTATGTCATACTAAAGAGCCTTAGAGAAACGTTGACATATAACGTTATATAACGTGATAAAATGGTGTATAACGTTATTTGTTTACTGGGCATGATTGTTCATTGTCCCTCCATGTAGCAGAGAAGCCACTGCACAGTGACAAGCCGCAGGTGGATGTCTCACTGACAGGCCCACCTTTCTGGGTCACACGCCTCTCTTATCAACAGGAAACCCTCAGCCTTCCCCTCACAGGGATCTGCAGCATGTGAAAGGTCACATGCTGGGACTATTTCTACCTGGGTCCTCCAGAGGCTCCATGCATGCTCCATCATGATGCTTTATTTCTGGTCACTTCTATGAGAAATTAATCTCTCAGGAGGTCATCAAAAGGATGAATTGGAGCAGTGATGATTGAAGAAATTGCCAATGGGTGAGGAAAACATGCCTACTTAAGTATCTTAAAATAGTTAATCAAAATGTCATCAAAATGATATAATAGAAAAACAAATAATTAGACAATATCTTCTATGGAATGGGTTTGTAAAATGCTCCTTAGATATTAAGAGATTATTAAATTTCAAATACCGAAACATGAAGTATATAATAATTTGACAGGGATAAAAGCGATGTTAATGTGTATGCAAATGAGGCTTTGATATGGTAGGCATGGGCAATAGATGGGTACATAGGTTTAAAGTAAATGTGTGGGTATTAGAAGCCATAATATATAATGTCATTTGGGTTAACAGGTGTGTAGAAGTGTAGACTGTGTATAGATTAGGGGTACGGACAGGTGAAAGGGGTGAATGGTCGATAGAAGGAGGAGTTGACACACACATATATAATACCATCTACTTTAGGGGTAATAGGAGTGGAATGACTTCACATGGTGAATCATCTTCTTTTCTCCAAGGGATGAGAGTATGTACACCTCGCTCATACATAGCTCTACAAATGAATGTAGTACATCTGCACTTGTCCCTATAATATAAAGGGACTGTTGGTCTACATGTTTCTCCAAGGCAGGAAGGTAGATTCCCTCAGTGCCCATACTTGTGGGGGGGGTCTGAAATTAGTATTGTCCTCATCCAGGTGCAGGGAGTCCATTTAGACAGCTTAGGATTTATCAACTACAGGACATAATTATAAAGGGTAGCTTATCATGTTGTGCCTGGACATCACTGTAGTACACTCATAACATAAAAGATACAATAGAGGTACAGCAGACTTCTTATTTTACCTCATCCTGTCAATATATCAATCTAGGGTGTTGGGGAACACCTACTACTGCCCCCCCCCCCATACCACCCTAGACAACATCTGCCTACTGCACTGCCTCTACAACCACCTTATGTACAATATAGCCGCCATACCTGCCCCACCTCTACAGAAGTAAGGCAATGACACTGTTAAGGCATCTCTGCTTGTTTGCTGGCATTCACTCTGTCTTGGACCAAGGGCTGCATACTAGTACATGTATATAGATATGTCTCCGAGAAAGTGATTTAGACTCAGAATAGGCTCAGTCCTGTAAATACAGGTTGGGTATATAAACCCCACTAGCTACAGTATAAAACAACCATTTGAAACCAGGATAACAGTATTATTGTTTTACCCAGTATAATAAGTATAATTATCTCCATGCTTCTTGATAACTGATTAAATCCAACCCAACCAGTGTCTGCCAGACGTGCACCTGGCTTGTTCTAAAGACACCCTTTTGATCCCATGTTAAATCTTCACTCTCATCTCTAACGCTTAGAACGATACTAGAAATTTTCACTCCTGGTGGGAATGGTCTCCTAAAAGAGAAATGCAAAAGAATCAGAATCTCTGACTGTGTTACCTGAAAGACACAGTTTCTTCATGTCCCCTCCATGATAGGCTGCAGGTGGATGCTCCACTGACAGGCTCAGATTTCCGGGTCGGCTACTTCTCTTATCAACAGGAAACCCTCTGCCTTCCTTACTCTGGGTTCTCCAGCATGTAAAAGGTCACATGCTGGGACTATTCCTGTGAGGGTCCTCCCAAAGCTGCCTCTCTCAGTAGGTCACCAGAAGGAGGAACTGAAGCAGTAGTGAGTGAGTGATCATGAGGAGTGGCTGGGGAAAACACGTCTAATTAAGATACGCAGAAATAGTTTACGAAAAATTTATTAAGACGATTACATTATCGAAACCCAAGTAACTCGGCGGTATCTGTTATGGAATGTGTCTGTAGATGTGAGGGTTTAGGAATCTATATATGTGTCATATACTGGGAATAGGGACCTTAATTAGTACACCCTGTACTAAAGGCCTTCTTCGCAGATCGTGTCACATATAATTTGGATCAACACAGTTGTGTTTAGATGTGAAGACCGTATAGATCAAGGGTTTGAAATGGGTTAGTGATCGATAGAATGAGTTCAGGGGTAATAGGGGTGGAATGAATGTGGGTGGCACATATTCCCCTCTTCAAGAGATGAAAGGACACATGGTTCTCCCTAACCCAGAATTCTCCCACCTGGAACCCCCCCCCCCACCTGGAAATCTTCCCTGCCCTGGCATTTCTCCCTCTCCCTAGAAACCATGCAATGTAATTATATAATTATCAGAATTGCAATGAGTCTAACTCATGGGCTAATTGAAGTGATAAAATATTTATAAATATCATGAGTTACACCAGTATCATTTATGCTATATTGAATTCCTATGGATCCACAGGACCAAGAGCTTCTCTCTGCCATTGTGTTTCATTTGTAGCAATATGCTCTCAGGATATTAACCGGGCTGAATCCAATAAATCATTCACAGTCAGAGCAAGTGGAGACATTGCTGGGGCACGTAGTAATAACACCCCTGGAGTGTCCTGCATACACAATAAATGAGATATGGGACACATGATATACAGGCCAACCTCCTCGACGATACTAAGCCATATTAAGGATGGCAGACAAAAAGGTGTATTGTGGATTCAAATTATGATATAGTTCATATTAATGACACCACTCGCCCACGCAATGGCTGCCCAGCTAACAAAAAACGTTTTCCTAACGGTTGAAAAACGTTTTCAGGAGGTTTACAAACGTTTGCAAAAAACGTTTATAAAACGTTAAAACGCTGACACAAAAAACGTTTGTAAAAAACGTTTGCCAAACTTTTTTTGTAGAACCTCTGGAAAGCGTTTGCAAAAAAACTTTTGCCAGACGTCTTTTGTAGAACCTCTGGAAAAGGTTTGCAAAAGGTTTGCAAAAGGTTTAGGCGTAACCTTTTGCAAACCACATGGTTGACCATCATTGTTCTACTAAAATCGCACTGAGTATCGAACCCAGGAGCTTAAGATTGGAAGTTCTGCACTCTCCTGGTTGAGCTATCAAGGCTGTAGGTACGGGGAGAGATGGGATGATGGGCACATCACCTCTCTAGCCATCACGTCAGCCCTCTCGCCGTCACCTCTCTTGTTGGGTATCCCTCTGATATAAAGTATTCTTTATGGAGTCTTTATAAAGTATTCTTCTACGAGACAGGATTGGTCCATGGATATGATGTCTGAGTTTGTTGTTATAAATGTGGCTAGATGGTTTGTACACCTAGAAGGGACCTTTAGCAAACCCAACGTATCTCAATAAATGCTGACGTAGGCACTTATAAGTGCATTGGTGGAAATGGTTAAGACCTGCATTACGTTGACGTGGTCGCTAAAGGTCCCTAATGACACCCCGGCCTCCTCTTCCCATCCAGTCCCCCCCCCCTCTACCTGGACGTGGGAGGGGCCATTTTAAAAGCTAGCCGCTACCTTGAAAGCTGCACACTCTCCGAATTTCCTTTACAGTTTACATCATAATTATCATGAATTTTTCTTTCACCTTATCGGATATAACATGCAATGTTTGAATACCCACTGTGCAGATAATTGTTTACTATTATTAGATGTAAAAAAGAAAATAGTTCGTGTGACTTGAACCCATGGTAGGAAAACATGTCCTTGCTTGTAAGATGGCAGTCTTAACCCTTCAGCCATGGGGGCAGATACTCTTCCTGTAATTGATTACTAGTTAATCGCCCTCTCTGTGTGGCCCTCTAACTATGTCATTCATCCAGATTCGAGTCTTATGTTTGACCACACGTCTCTAGTAATTCTTTAAAAAAAAGTGATCTCAACCAAATCACAAACCACATATAATCTGATATTGATATGTGAATGGCGAACAATATTTCTAGAGGTTTCTTTTGAGTTTTCTTGCCTATTTATTTATGTTAAATGCATACAAAGGTTGCTGAACCTGCTACTAATGAACCCTACAAAACTGTTTGATAAGGTTTTCACATGAACGTTTGTTTCCAAACGTTTTAAAAAACGTTTCAAAATGTTTGGAAACAAACGTTTGCTTCCAAACCTTATACAAACATTTTAAAACGTTCTGAAAATGCTTTTTGTTAGCTGGGTGTCTTCCAATTGATCTTTGGAATGAGCCGGAAACACCGTCAGACAGAAAATATGTGACAAAACGTGGGAAAACGTGACATTAGGGGAAAACACCTTTATTTAAGTTTGTGTCTTCAGCTACAATTTGATACTTCAAGCATCAAAATATTTGAAATAGTTGCTGAGAAATGACATCACAAACATGGGATGGTAGGGACATGTAGGAATTCAGAATAGACTGAAATGCGATCACATATCAATCTATTTTCAAATAATCCATATAAATCATTATTATTAGAAATTAAACCAATAAATGCATATTATTGTACATAGATTTGGATCTCGTAGGAATATTGGCATTCTGTTTTCAGTTCTGAAATCCTGATGGATAGGGCAATTGGATAGGGATGATTTTTGTTCTGAAAGAATAAATTGATGGTTGCCATGGCAACCAAATGTCAACAAATGGGCTAAAAATGGCTAAAAACGTTCTTTTTACATTCCAAATGAGACCAATTTAGAATGAAAATAGAATTTTGTTAATAGTTCCAAAAGATTCCTTGGGAAAAGTTAGTCTAAGGTCATTTTCTCTTAAGTATTTACATTTTTAGCTATATCTCCTGAAATATCATGTTTAAAGCATTTATGGCTATTCCCCCTAATGTTACGATTTCCCAGGTTTCGTCACATATGTATTTGTTAGATAGTCATATGAATATTAATGTTCTATTGGGTGAGGTTTTGTTGGTTATATTATAGAATACAATAGATATACTAAATGTACATTATGATTGTATAAACTATAATTATTGGGTAACATACCAACATAATTCGAAATGGTTGTTCTACTGTTCCTCGATTGAAATCCCTTGCCAGGATTCACAAAACGGACCCAAGCCTATTACATTGCTTGACATATCTCTGACACAATCTTTGACATATATACAAAGCTATAATATACGGAGACACTAAACCATGTAGGAAATATCTATACAGTGTCATCACCCTAATTCTGTAGAGGCGGGTGGGTATGGGGTCTACATTGTACATGAGGTGGGTGGAGTGGAGTCAGTACAGCAGCAGGAGGCAGATGTGGTCTAGGCTGGTATTGGGGTGGGAGCGGGAATGGGTGTTAATCGCTACCCTAGATTGATATATCGACAGTGTAGACTTCTCTCCTGTTATGTATCTTTTATGTTGTGGGTGCATTACCATTACACCCAAGCACAAGGTACCCTTGATGTGTCCTCTGGTTGAAGAGGCAACCCATAGCTGTCTAGCTGCACCCCCTGCACCCGAAGGGACCCACACAATCTTAAATTAAATGCAAACCCCGCCCCCAGTATAGGGCAATCTATCACCTCCCCTTATGTGGCATATGGTTTTGAGACTACATGAAGCATGGGTTATTTCATGGAGGAGTGAAATACGGCCTTCTTTGGTTAAGCCAATGGAACTGCTCTATTCGATAAAAAATAATTGTATATCATTGAAGCATCAACTTTTAATGTCAGAATTACATTTCATGAAATGATTAAATTCAAAATAAAAAAAGTTAATACACTGAGGTATCTTTCTAAGGTCCCTCCCCCTCCTGAGGAATTGCACCAATATATTGTAAGATGAGCTAAAGAGACAGCCAATTGGAATGGTTATGATAGAGGGGTAGGTATAGAAATTACCAAGTTGACTCTCTATTCTAAAGGAGCCAATCTTCAAGGACCCTCTCTACAAAGGGAGTCATGGTTCAATGACTCTCTTTACATTTGGAGTCACTGTGCCTAGACTCCCTTTCTAAAGAGAGTTGTAGCATGGACCTGGACTCTGTCTGTGGTGGACAGTCATAAAAGGGAGTCATTTTGGAGGTAAAATCAGGTCTCTCCTAGGGGAGTCACATGATATTAAGGAAGGCAGGTACTGACTCCCTTGATCAAAAGAGTCATCAGGAGAGTCAGAAAGGGAGTCATTCTGGAGGCAAGCCTGGACTCCCTTTTTTCACCACACACTAGGTAGATTTTAGTTTTCAGTTTTCACTAAGGTGATTTAACATGTGCTTAGACTAAGAGTTTTCTTAGAGCACTTACCCAGACCCCTTTGTTGGTTTTACCATTGACGTAGAATCAAGGTTTAAGGTTTGTATACGCACTGCAAGTGCTTTCAACCACACAGGACCGGGAATTGTGTGCATAGCCTGGATTTCGATTATTAAAGAACATTTGACAGGGCGAAAAGTGGGAATCTAGCAGACGTTGGAAACTGGCGCCCGATTTGCTTGTTGAACATCTGCAACAAGCTGACAGAGAAAGTGGTACACAGACAATTAATCGACCATCTGATGCAGCACCAGTTAATAGTCAAAAATCAATCAGGCTTTATGCCAGGCCGCTCCACAGGAGATTCGATCTACGGCTTACTGATGGAACTCTATAGTGCCAGGAACCGAGGTCACCGGTCGGCCGTTGTCTTCCTCGATATGAGGAAGGCGTTCGACACGGTCGACCACCTGATCCTCCTGGATAAACTACGAGCCTACAACTTAGACGATCGCTTCATGCTATGGCTAAGTACTTACCTACATGGAAGAAAACAACAAACTAGGGCCAACGATGTCACGTCCAATGCCACTGAGGTGGATAGAGGGGTGCCCCAGGGCTCGGTAGTCGGCCCCCTACTCTTCACCACATACGTGAATGATGTTACCAGGATCATAAACAATGCCAGTTGTTTCCTCTATGCTGATGACATTGCCTTGGTAGTATCGGGCAAGGACGTAGAGCGGATCCGTGCTCTAGTACAAGAGGGTTTAGACAGCATCAGTGAATGGTGCTATGAGAACAAGCTAACCGTGAACACGGCCAAGACCCAAGTGTTATGGTCATACTCACAACGCTCCATCCCCAATCTAGATGGAATAGACCTCTACTTGAACCGCGCCAAATTGGACGTGGTCCCTGTCTTCAATTACTTGGGAGTAAAAATAGACAGGTTCCTCTGCATGTCCCATCACTTAAAAAAGGTGATCAGCATGGTGCAATCAAAACTACCGGGTTTGCGTCGGATAAGAGCTGGCACCAATCAGCAAACTGCTGTGCTAGTCTACACCACAATGATCAAAGCCACCATGGAATATTGCAGCTTCACGTATGGTGGCGGTCCAGTCTGGGCTATACGTAAGTTGCAAACTCTTCAAAACGACGCCCTCAGGATCTGCGAGAGGATACGAGATCCTCGCGGTGTCAACATCGATCAACTTCACACTCGCAACGGTGTACCAATGCTGGAAATCGCTAGACGTAAACAGCTACTGAGCTATCTCCACAAGGCCTCCAAGGATGTGGACAACATAGTGGTACATACGAGAGCTCTACGAGCCAATGCCAAAGTGAGACTGAAATACTTGAGATCCCGAAGTGATGTCTACGACAAGAGCCCACTGCTACGCGGGATGGAGGACTGGAACAGACTGCCCTCAGAGACTCAGAAACTGAAAGACAGTCGGAAATTCCTTAGTGCCTTATAGTGTAGTAGATGTACCAAATGCTGAAACTCTTATGATATTAATGACAAAGAACTTGTGAATAACTCTAGACATAACATGAACTCTTTTCTATCCGACCCTTCCTTTGTAGGAGGTGACTTGGCTGCTGAATGAAAAACTCAATGTATTTTATGTAGATTTTTCAGCCAATAAATATAATTCAAATTCAATTCAATTCAATGTGTCCCTGTCAAGTAGATGTACATGAACATTTACCCCAACAAATGACAGGGACACGTACAGTGAGGTCGCGATATATCGGTCTTTGATTTATCGGTTGTCTCACTTATCGGCCTCATATCAGTTAGGACGGATTTAATTACATACTAATTGTCATCAATATATCGGTTATCCATGCTTCCGGTATCGGTCGGTAATTTGGGGGACACAGTGTGTATTTAGCATTATGTTACTCTCTGATAAGCCGGTCGGTCCTGGAGGGTGGCTGGTGGTCGTCTTGGGAACCCCCCACCTGGACCCACCTCCTAGGCTACTAACACATCCCAGACAAGCTGATGGAAATACTAGAAGCTTCCTCCATAAATTCTTGAAACAATAATCTATGGAAAAAGCTCCCTGTGATGCTTTGAACTAAAGGTATCATTTACATTTTGCATTTAGGGATCACACAATGGATTTAACTGGTGTATGGTTGGGGAGGGGGACGTTTGTCACATCCCCATCCTGTGTGTGTACACGTGAGTTAGTGGTGGCAACGCAGGGCATAGGGTCCCGTCCCCATCCCCCACACATAGGACTCTATCCTCACTCCACCCTCCGTCCTCAACCACACCCATACCCATCAGTACTAATCCCCTGATTCCTTTGCCTTTGTTTTTGTAATACCCAGGGGCTCTGGGGGTTATGGGGTGCGTACGGGATATGTCTTGGGGTTGGCAGCAGTTGACCATAATTATTGTCTATAAGTATCATGTGGATGGAGGAAGAGAGTTTATACATTTAATTTGCTTAGCTCCACTGTGTCATTTTCTACCCTTGACTTTTTCAGTTATAATGCACGTTAACGTTGGCTGAGGTGGGGGATTATATAGCAGGCCTATTAAACATGTCTGTGTAAATTACTGACACCCGTATCACCCCGGGTTACCCCTGCCCCCCCCCCCGCCAACCCTGCTGCCCCTTTTAGTATCCCTTTAGTGGCTGTTTTAGACTATCGGTTGACTTGGCTATCCGACCGTTTCATCCTAGAACGGCGTCGGCCGATTTATCGAGACCTCACTGTATATGCATGTATTGAAGATGGTCCAAAAATTGCACTCTGGCTCCCAGCTCATCAGCATGTCTCAGGAATATCTGGATATTATTGGATATTCCTATTAAGAAACCAATCCAGAAGTCAGACAATTAGTATTTAAGCCATTGAGGTCACTCCATGGAAGCTCATTGTTCCAGACTAAAGGAATTTAGGTCTAAATGCTAGGGTTGGCCGTGTTTTGAAGCAAAGCTCTAATTACCTGAGACACACATGTTTTTCTTTCTTCTAAGTATAGAAGTGCAGAAGAAGGCCAGGAGATGAAGTGTGTGATTCAGGTCATATAGGCAGCAAATCCTCGAACACACTGAACTGGACCTGCTGGCGAGTCCCCTAAATATTACATCTTGTAATGTTTACGTAAAGATTATTGTCCATGACAGTGAGGGAAAAAACGCTCAATCTTACACTCTAAAAACTGTGCTGCGGGAACATGCACAAGGAATTACACACACATATTATTTGCAACACACCTTTGAGATCAACACACTTTTGGCAAAGAGTGTGCAGTGTGTTACACCAAAATGTGTGTAAAAAGTGGCTGCATAAAAACGTGTTGGTAAGTGTCTAAAGGTAACACACTGTTCTTAGAGTGTAGGGAAAATAGCGAACAGAATCCATCATTAAATCAAAAGCACCAGAAAATGTACACGGCTGTATGCTCTGGGGACTGTTATGATATTTTCAAGAAGCATAGTGTAGGAAGCATACATGCCCTATGGGTTACCCCTATAATGTCAATCTGTGGGCGTGGTGGTAGTTTACCTAGTTATAAAGCTGAACTTACACCATCTGAAACCTGACCCTCTGGACGTGATGTCAATGTCCTTATTGGCCAAAGGGAATATTGGTATTTAGGGTAACATGGCGACAAGACCTAGGGTATAGGAAGGTCTGAACATTCTGTTAAATTATAGGAGTTGTGTCCATGGAACTTGTCAAAATATATCTATATCTAAATGAAAAATAGTGAAAAGAGCTGGGGTCAGCGCTGTTTCATGGGGAAGGTAACCTGAACTTAACCTTACTTGCCATGGCCGAGGCTATGTTAACTTACCCACCTGGAGTCAAAGTCCCTTAGCCTACTTGAGTATACATACTCCGTTGTAGGGAGGGAATTGAGGGCATAGAAATAATGTTGATAATGACCATGTTTAAATACGTGTCAGTGTTGAACATACATTTATAATGATATTGAAAATTAATGTTCATAGCCTCAAACCAAAACGTTGGCTTGATAGTAAATGTTCTTACTTCAAAGGTGACAGCAAGGGTCTTTCAGTTGAATCACATCAATGTTGTTGGTATTAATGTCTCTAACATTGTTTCATTCTTGTTTTTGTATGGCCTGGAACATTGTTTCAATGTTGTCATCCTGTTATCTCAAACTTCGTATCAACATTGTTTTTGTATTGTCTCCAACATTGTCTCAGTGATGTTTCTGTGTTATCTCAGACATTGATTCTATATCCCTGGGTAAGAAGGTATAGGTGAGTGGAGTGGTAGGGGGTCTTACCTGTAGTACCTGGGTATCAGGTCAGGGTAGTGTGTTTATTACCTGTAGATTAACCAGCACCCGAGTAACACACCACCACCCCCTATTCACACTGCTTCAGCCATGTTTGTATGTGATAAGGCACACACACAGTAAAACGCACAGAATCAGCACTTTATAGAGAAGGAGAATCAACTGCAGTATAATAACATTGTACAGTACTACATGCTAGCTGGTCCACTGGCATTATATCTATATGTTTCGATTTTATCGCAGTATCCCTCAGAAATCACTTGTTAGTCAGTTTTGAGTTAAGTTGTGTATGTCAATAAAAAAAAAAGGAGGAGCCATAGTAAACACCATATGGGGAGGAGGACCAGCTTTTATAATCCGAATTAATATTGATTCATTTTAATGGTTCAAGACCATCATTATCTGACAACTATTGTATCCATATTATTCCTTTCCTATTATATTATTACTCCTAGAAACTACTTTCCTACACACAATATACAGGCGGGTCATTGTTGTTCAACAAAAGCAAGTCAGATATGAATCGGAGCAACGTATAGGCAACTATTTTGGATCGTTTGTAGCTTCTTAAAATAGGAGGACAGTCTATAGTAGTCACCGAAACAAAGTCAGCATAGTTAAACATGGGTAATATCATTTGTTTCTACAATAATGCAGGCAGTGGCTTATTCATATATTTCCTGAGCCTACATCGGTGGTGTAGTCTGACTTAGTACTTAGTGACTTGTGAACTTGACACTACCTTTTTACATTGCGGTCGAGAAGTCGGGTGTTGGTTTGCGATTACTGCTATTGAGTGCTAATCTAGAAATAAGACACCAGCCGCTCGGTCGTTCACTCCTAAGAGCCACATGTAGTTTTGAGGTATTTTATGTTACCTTTTTGTACTCGGAGGGTTGCCTTTATAGTTGAAATGTAAGCCAATAGTTACTGTGTGACATAAGAGATGTATCATTAATACAAATATTATTATGTTTGGGCAGACGTTAAAGATTATTTTCAATTTAATCGGTGCAGATAATCAGCATCAGGCGGAAAGGGTAATCCGAAGTGGGGAAGATTAAATGCTCTAGAGTTGATATAATTGGATAATTATATTGATGAAAATCCGAAAATAAAGTGTGAAATTTGTCTTAATGATTTTATTGTCTGTTCCTGATTATAGCCTACTTAATCAACCTTCCATTGGTATGGAATATTTGGAACGCCAGAATGACATTTTCGCCCTTATCTGACCTTTTTATGGTTGCCATAGAAACTGTTCTTTCATTCTAAAATGTTGTAAGGGTTATTCAGGTCCATTATGGGATCCATAAGGAATATAACTCTGAAATCAGAATGTCTTTTTTTTATGAACAAAACCGTGTCATGAAGTTTGATACAGAACTTTGATACCTACTGCTTCGTCCCTATTAAACAGAATAGCTAAGCATATATGATACAGTATTTTAGAGGTCAGGACACAAATTTAAATCTTCAATTCCTCCTAAGATCTCTCTCTCCTTGCCTGCTCAATATAAAAGTTTAATATTCACCAAGAAAAGAAGAATCTAGATCTGTACACCCCCTTTGTTAAGGGTAACACGTAATGCTTCTTAAATATCAGTTTTGTAATTTACTCCTTTTGCCATTGTTAATCAACCAAAGCCATGAATCAATAATAATTAACATGTTATTTAATTATGGCAGGTACTGATAATAGAAACAACCATTACTCTAACACAGTGGGGGAGTAACAGTTACAGAACCTAGGATACAGAGTAAACTACGTGTCTAATGAATTGGCAACCTCCTCATCTCCTTAAAGTGCCTGTTACACTGGCAATAGGGTGATAAAGAATATTATTTTCATGATATCATGTTGAAAATGACCTGAGAAACATGGTAACGAATCTGATAGTAATGGGCCTTTAGGACATTTATATTGGCGTTGACAGCAGCTCAGAGATAACTTATAACTGGTCTGTAGACTGATGTTATCTGAGATGGTTTTCAATTAATAGTCATGTTATCAATCTGCAGCTAGACCCTCTTCCTACAGATATCCAGTAGCAACAGGTATTAACCTATAATTAGGGTGTAACATTTTAAACATTAAGGGCCCCGTAACGCTTTTATGTGATGTGCCCCTTGGTTATCATAATGCATGAATGTAGCCTTGACGAGGAACCCACCAGGGTTGCATAACTGCATCATGTTGATCCCACGGGGGTTGATGTACTCAAAAAAGGTCGGTATGATGCATGCATCATGACGAGCGCATAGTACTTTGAATCACTATACGGCCCTTAAAGGGTTAAATTCATTTGGCTGCCCATATATGAGGCTCAGTATGATGAATCTGTGCCACCCACTCATGGTAACACAGACAGTAACTATTTGGAGAGAATCAGAGAAGTGCACAATGCATGGTAGGTTTTGAGTTTATAGACCAATGCAGCCAGAAAGGGGGACTTTTCAGAGAAGTTGTTGATAAAGTTTTTGAACATTTCTGAAGCGTGACCACCAAATGGATAAATATAACCTTAAAATCCTACATTCTAATAAACGCTATATTAAAGATCATTGTCCTGGGAATCTCCTGATATAAGAGGTTTGCAAACATAGACATTAGAAAATCGTATGAGGATTCTGCTAAAACCAACGTAAACACAACTTTATTATGAAAAAGTCACCCTTTCTTGATGCATGGGTCTATAGTATAAATGTATTGTCATTTGTCGATATATAAAATACACTTCCGGTGCTTAAACTGGGAGTTTATCAACCCCGTAGAGTCGGCATGTTGCTTGAATGGATAGCAATGCATGCTAATAAAGCCATGAATGGTATTAAAGCAATGCATGTTATTTGCGTATATATTATTAAACGGAGAAAACAGGGCCATGGGCAGTCTATATAAAAGTTAATGGGTTGACTGGTTGCACCTGTAAGGGGGGGGTCTTTAATGATGTACGTATATTTATATTACAGGCCCTACCTAAAGTTGTTTAAAATACAGGTCATAAATGCAACTGATACTGCATGACCCCTTCCCCATTGTGACGTCATCAGAATAGCTATGACACCAATCATTAATTTATTCTTTTTTTTAATAGAATTGATCTATATCAAAGCTTGAAATGAACCGAGCCGGTTTCTTTACTCGCGGAAGCTTATAGTTGATATCTCGCTTGGCTCCGCCTCATGAGATGAGACCCAAGATCCTACTCGTGAAGAAACTCGCCCCCTGAACATAATTGTGGACCTCTGTATATAACATTCACCTGATGAAGTTACATTTAAAACTGAGATACTCATTACAGGACTCCGATGATTCAACACCATGTCAATAGTCCATGAACTATTACATTTATATGGAAAAAATAAAAACACAAACCGCAAACCTTGTACGGTTTTAGCCTACATCTCAAACCAGCTATATTTGTCCAAAGCGCCAGTTGAGGATATGAAAGCATATTTCCATAACCAATTGGGAAGTAACCAGGGGTGACACGAGATTGGCCAGCCCTCGCCGTCAGACAAGCACCCTGCCACTCTTGGTAAACGTCCCTTGTCAAACTATCTGTAATCGGCCTACATCGGCCAACGTCGGGAGTGCACCAATATCTTCCACACGTCTGTTATGTCCAAAAAAAGGTTTGTTTCAGGTAACATGGGAGGAAAATGTAGGGTCGGTAGGTCGGATTTTTTAAATATATTTTTTTTAAACATGAATGTACTAGCCAACTTTTTTGAATACCCTAAAATTGACCAAAAACGGGTAAAAATGCAAAAATGTCTTCAAAATTGGATAAAGAAACGTAGGGTCGGCCCTGTTTTGACAGTGGCGGCCGGGTGACCTGAAACAAACCTTTTTTTGGCCTTACCATACCAGAGGAAATCTAGGTCTTCTTATAATACTTCTCACATATCTAGAACATGAGTTAAACTTTTATTCAGATTATGTTATTCATGATTTATGTGAGCAGGCAAGCAGGAAGGGGTATCCCCGCGGGATAAGTATGAACTCTAGCCACCAGGTGGCGCCACTATGGACTAAAATTTAAGAAACAAGCTAAGATATTGGTCTTTGGTACTTTTTTTTCTGTAGAATATGGTAGTAAAACACAATAATTCCATTCTTGGTGAAAAGCGTCCATGTGGAATGTAGAAAGAACGTTTTCGGACCTACATGGGTATCCATATTGATATCTGTTGCCATGGAAACATTATTTTCATTTCAAATGGGAGAAATAAAGTAGCCCATTGATAGAATGATGCAGAAAGATTACTATATGGTCAAAAGAGAATATCTAGATCAAGATGTATGACCTAAAGCTTGAAAAATCGATGATAATTTTCTTATTATCAATGGGATTTTGGAGTCCTGAATCTTTAGATGAGGAACAATTTTGTATTATAATTATGATGCAAAATTATGCGTGTCGCGTATACAGAGAACACAATAATAAGGTAGAAGGATGTAAACTATATATTTTATTTCCTCTCCTTTCCATTGATAACATGTGCAACAATTTTAAAAGCACTCTCCCCCTTACCCGAACTAATCCACCTGAGCCCAAGAGGATTCATGTTTATGTAGTTGTATCCTCCAAGATATCAGATCCGCTCAAACTCAAGACTAACATTTTTACATCCTCACAGGTGCTGGCTGAGTAAAAGCTCTAATTGCTATCTGATACGTTGGCCTACATAATTAATGTTTGCTCATAAACACTCAAAACTGAAGATGGTGACATCAATCATTAAATTGACACCCAGATTTGTCTATGTGTTTTCACCTCCAGTTTGAGATAACAGTATTACGTATACTACAGTCTATATTGATATCCAAGTAATCTTTATAACGGTTAAACCCCCTTCTTTTATTTTATTTCAGTGAGCCCTCGATCATGAATGCATGAAAGTCATAGTTGAAAGAACGTAATAGATTGTAGAAGATAATTGATTTTCTTACATGTAAATTTTTCAATTCTGCAAGATCTACATGAGAATTATTACTTTATGTTTTTCAGATCGGGTTACAGCGATCCCTACTGTGTCATTAAGATCGATCACGAGCAGGTTGCGAGGTAAGTGGACGTTCCTTAATCAGAATGGCATGCAAGTAGTAACCTGCACACAGAGAAGAAACAGCGTCAAAGGAGAGTCCAGGTTGCCTCCAGAATGACTCCCCTCTTTAGGGGAGCCTATGTCACCTAAGGGAGCTTAGGAGACTCTCTGGCTCACCTCTGGGAGGGACCTGGGGGAGTCGTATGACCTGGAGAGCTATAATGACTCCCCCAGGTGACTCCCGCATGCAGGTCAGCCAGAGAGTCACTTGGTTCCCATAGGCGACATGGGCTCCCGTGGAGAGGGGAGTCATTCTGGAGGCAACCTGGACTCCCTTTTGACGCTTTTTCCTTTCGCTGTGTATGAGGCCTAAGGTCTTAGGATTGTGCCAATAAATGTGATACTTCGGTAATTATAGCATCCGATGCCATGCCGAAGATGAAATGTACAGGATGTATGATTTGTCACCTAATTAAGCCCAACAAAGACCTCAATTTGTCACCGACTGACCGAACCTTGGCCCACACGCTCTTCTGTCATGATCATGATGCATATTCGGGACAGTGCGTAGAGGGAATGTCCACATGCCTAGCATAGAGGAAATGACATCAATCCTTCACATAATCTAACACTAGATACATAATATTATTTAGGGAAATAGTCTTGTGGTAGAGAATTAGGTAGTTTTAATGCTACATGGGAGGTTATAAGTAAGTAGCTTAGATAAGGGTCATTTCCTCATTCCATGTACACATTCCTTTTATACATAAATACTTTAGAAGAGAATTAGCACCAATCAGTCCAGGCATACAATAGTGGTTATTCATGAAGTCAACTTCCCCATCACACAAAGAAATGTATGGGCAGTTGCCTGGGATATTGTTGCTTGATGATGCATGAATGCAGCCATGGTGATAAGCCGTGCCAAGTGTGCATTCATGCACCATGGCGACGAAAGGAATAGATTTACATCCTGTGAAATCATTAATTTACAACTCTAAAATATCTATGTTAGGACACACCTGAAACATATGCTTTTTATGTTTGTCATGTTAGAATACCTCATGGCAGACTTATTGTATCGTCAGATCCCTGGGGAAACCCAATCACAAACCCATTCCACCCTGACCCTTAGGGTACAGAAGCTCCCCTAGACCTCACCACAGAACGAGGCCTGAGTCATGATGATGCATGCTATACCATTTTTCAGGGAATCTACCTGGTGTGGCCCCTTTTACAATTAGCTGAAGGTGTTTATATCTGTATAGCGATCTAACTGGAGTGGACTTGTACCCGCAACCACTCTGTTTTTTAAACTGATACTAGCAATCGTGCGAGATCTTGGTTCTGCACTCAGAACGCAGCTGGTTTCTGATGGATCATGCAGTGTTGAGGTATGGTACCTGCCTAAGTCTCACGACAGCTTCTGAGGACAGAGCTAACATGGCGGCGCACATGGAGCATCAGAATTATCGCTATATGTACAGCCAATGGTTATCATTGTACAGTGCAAACTATTCTTCGGATCAATTCCAAGGATCTATTTCTGATTGGCTACACAACTTTTGTATTGCTAGTACTAGATCTAGTAAGTTGATGCTGCTGCCCTGGTGCAATAACGAGTAAAGGATGCGTACTGACTTTCTGGGGGAGCGGGAAACAGCTTGAGACAATGCATTCTGGAATAAGCGGGAATCCGTGTCAACATCAGGCTGTGTCTCATGATATCAGGCCAGTGTAAAAGTCTTTGACTGGGTGCCATCTTTGACCAGGTGCCATCTTTGACTGGGATGATAGAAACCGATTTATTTAGGGTAGATGAAGATATAAATGGGTCGAGAAGGTTAATGGATGCTATAACACTTTATATTAGTAATTACCGGGTAGTAACCCATTTATATATTCATCTGCCCTAAATAAACCGTTTTCTTTCAAGCCGGTCAAAGATGGGACCCAATCAAAGACCCTCACATCGGCCGGTTCTCGTGAGACAAATCCATGACATCCATCACCGCTCATCCAAACACTATGCAGTCTTGGGTCGGAAGTATAGACAGGGAATATGTTCTGGATATGACATCATTCCATTGTTCTCAAATCAGTATATCCCATGATAATACTAGCTAGTCCCAGCAACTCGCTGTGGCCGATGGGTACAAGCAAACAAGATGGCGCTGTTACAGTCTGGGCCTGACTTACTGGAAATGGTAGCGCCTAGCAGGTGAACGGGGGTTTCTATAGCCTCTATTGTACGCCAGGGTGGAATCATGTTCAGTATTACCTCCGGGGAATAGCGAAAGGTCAACCGACATCCAGAAAGTAGTCCCAGCACACAACAAATCAGCATTCAGATATGGCCTACTGTGAGTAGAAGATTGCCAGCTATTCCCTGTGGGCCTACTGTTGCAAACGGAATCATGTTCTATCAACCACTGTGGGCGATAAAGGAGGAAATGGGAAAATACTCAGCGGTGCCCTTTTCTTGAAATTGCTAATGGTTCATATTTAGATGGATACGGTCGATCATGCATAGGTCTATATTTGACCAATAGTGAACATTAATTATTTTGATGAAAAGTCATATGCCCAATAGCAATTGAAGAACATTTACACAAAATGTACTATGATTATATAGTACTATATATATAGGCCTCTGTGTTCAAGTAATGCTTGCATTAGTTTATATACATAAATTCTCATACAACCTTTACTATGATATGGCATGTGAACTAGAGCAACTTAAATTAGTTGAAGCTCATGCAACGCCATGCAATGCCTTAAGCGCCTCTGGACTGTGGAAGTCCCAGCTCAAAAAGCTTTATCGCTTCACTGTCTTTCATCCGCTTAATTGCTGAGGTATATATGGAAAGTTAGCCTTCACTATTTGCGCCTTAATTGTTGACAACAATTGGTAATTACTGGTAATTACTGTCAGGCCTGAGGGACAGGTGATTAGCAGGAAGTTGATTCTACTGACCTCTCTGGTTTAGGAAACTGGCGCCATCCTGACCCGCCTTACCCGCGCTTTTCTACTGAAAATGATTGGATAAGCAGACGACATCTATTTTCGACTGGGTGATTAGGAAAAAGTGGACCAAAACAAACGACAAAGCAGGACCTTTGTTGGTTTAATTGGCGAGCCAGGATTTCACATCACAACTCATTAAAGGCGTTTGGTGACCTCTGATAGAAGAGGAAAATTAACAACTGCTGCAAATGACAGAGAGAGCTTCATAAATAATTGCCTAAAAGTGAAAATGACCAGTGCTAACTGAGATAGTGGACAACTACTAAAATGGAGAGCCACAGAATAAGATTTCTTTTTGTTTTCAACCTCATCTCATCACGTCAGCGGGGTTAAGAATAGGACGAAGCAGGAGGAAGAGCTGTTTTGACCTAGGATCTTTATAGGCACTGGGTGAAATCAGACAATCAACAAGAAACTCAGTTAATTACTCATTTGGCACTGAGCAACAACAATGTGAAAGTTGTTATTGTGTCCACTTCAGTAGTACCTTCGTCAAAGTGGCTCACTAAAGCCTATTAAACCAGAAGCCAACGCAAAATTAGGCATTTGCCTCTCTGTCTGGTCAGCCAATTTTTTGTGCAATACCGCAATATAGTATGAATTCGGGTTTGGACCCGATAATTGGGATCAACAGATTACCTCCTTCGTCCAAAAGTTTTCCCTCTTGATTGACCTAATTTTGCAATAAACCCTTTGAGTTCAGCATATTGCTTTGATGTACTAAGTGATTTTGGTGTCAGGATAAATGCATGTAGACCAGTGGCGAGTAACCGTTGCTGGATTCATACAGTACCTATGCCGACAAATGGACATGAACCTTGAAAACTTCAGGCATAGGTCTAGCCATCATTAAAGGGTTAAATGACACGTAGTATGAACTAGTTTATTCGTTGGGGATGTTGAAGGTTAAAAATGTTGCTGCGTAGGAAAATATATTTTTAGAAATGTATTGGCTTGGCGACCATCATATGAATTGGTAAATATAAAGTGTTGAAAGGTTAATTCTTGCAATACGGCGTTAGTGAACACGTTATTTTAGGTAAATGATTATGTCTATTCATTACATAGAGCAAAAATAACAATACTCTTTCCAACTAATAATATTCCTGCTGATGAGTTTCCATGCTGATGTGTATGAGGAATGCAGAAGGTCTTTTATCCGGAAAAGAATACTCCGACTAGATTAAAATCTGCCCACGGATCCGATTGAGATGCAGTATAAATAAGTCTTATATATTGCGGATTAAGTCGTCCGTACCACTGTTTATGATTAGGTATATCTATTACATCCACCTGGGAGTAAACGAGAAGATTCCCTCACCCTAGTTCTTGGTGGGTAAGTTAGCAGTCACACATGTGGGTGATCGTTTGTGTTTGCCTGCTAATATTCATTGAGAAAAGAAAGTATTTGAATTTGATCTCTGAGATGAAAAGAAAAGAAGCAATCAAAGTATACTCTGTACTAATTAGTTTTTCTATCATCTGATATAGAAGAGTGTGTGGCTTCAATATACCCACATGAAAGAAATATATGGTATAAACTGCAATGGCAATGGCTTCACATTGTGTGTCTAAATGAACAAGAGATCTTATTTTAACTGAGCTTCGACTTATACAGATAAAATCCTAAGCAGCAACAAAGTCATCATTGTTAACATGTTAACCCTTTATGGGCCGCATAGTGCTGATACGATATGGCCGTTGTCCCCATGCTGGATCAATGCCGTCCTGGCGATTATGCTCACCAGGACTGCATGATGTGTCCGTGAATGTAGCGCGAGTAACTCACCTTCGGCTGCATTCATACATGATGATAACAAAGGGAATATTTCCTTCAACCATTATGCTTCCATTGAATGGTTATAAATGTGTGCTCCTTGGAAGCAGCTGTGTGTTATCAGGTGTGATATCAGAGCTGATACCACATGGCTGCATGTGTTATCTGTAATTGGGTTACAACGAGTTATCCCTACACTGAGGACTTGTATTGCTTCATCTCATTTCGCCTGCTGCGGCGAGGTTGCTGCATGCCTCTGGCTTCTTCACATCCTTTGCCGAAGGGAGTGACAATTTTCAACAAAAAGGGGGGGGGGTACGATTAATTGGGCGCTTCCCCATCCCCACCACAATTTCGCACGCCTACCAGCAAGGCACATTTCTAGAAGTCCCTACAAAACGCTATAGTAACAGGTGTTGTTTATTTTACACTCATAGGGGGTCCCATTTTGGTCCTTCCTTAAGAGAGATCCAATCTGTTCTGGTCACCATCCCACTTCAGTGGTTGTATATATCATTATGTTGGTCCCCACCCCAAGATCCAACACCCCGCCCTGTCGATAGGGGATGACCACTCCCAAAGGCGCACAAAACCCTCCCTATAATATATATCCTGGTTTAGGTCACTCTAACCAACTTCCCCAGCCAAACAGGACCGACCTCATCAGTTTAGTTTAGCACCAAAGAATACGTTAATACTCTAGAGTTCTCTTTTGCAGAACTGAAACCAAACTTTGGATGACCATGTTCAAATCCCCATATTTATTACTAGAGTCTCTGGGCACTTCACCTGTAACATGAATTAAAATTTTAATGAATCTGTGACACGATCTGCGGGAAAAGGCCCTTAGTGCAGGGTGCACTAAGGTCCCTTTTCCCAGCACATGTCACATATTATTTTGTTTTGGGCTGAGCAGCTACAGTTGACGGTTTTACTTAGCCTACATAATAATTATGCTTTAAATTTCAGTTACTGCCTTTTTCGGTTTTAGCCATTTCTATGTTGAGCTTAATCCATGTTACAACTTACAAGCTTGGACTTGAAGCCATTTCATCTTGGATTTTTTAAATATTGATTTTACCACAATGGTCTTTTGTCATTTCCACAAATCTTGGTCTTGAATCATTTCCATCTTGGGTTTGAATTATTTCAACCAATCCAATAGCCGCCACAGTTTCCCGCGTTTTCTACCACACCCGAATGTCGTCTGCTTAGAGCCCACGGCTATAACGAACGCGCCGACCACTTCCGGTGGGGACCGAGAGGCAGCAAATGGACATCAGCCAGATGATTGGTTGTTGGCCGATAGGCTGACCTCCGACCTTTATGTCTCGTTACTACTCCTTCAATGTGGCCGAGCTCCGATTTTAGAGACGCGCTTGTTTTCTAGATGATACGGTGGCTGTTTTACAAAACAGAAAATCACACAGGGCCTTTAACACGCAAGTTATCAAAAAATGATGACATGTACCCAGACGTCTATATACTAGTATTAATCACAATGATGTATACGATGTCAACATCCTTTTAATGGTCCAATACTGCAATGCAAATAGCATTCAAACATTCAAACAGACACATAGTCCTACCATTGTTTTTTCAATGCTTCCAATCACCCTCATAATTATTTTGTCAATATGAAAGTAAATAAAAGAGCATTGGAGTTCTCTCTTACCATAAAGAGTTAGCAACCATGCAGACATTTAATTCAATATTGGATTGAGTAATTTCTCAATTCTAGCCTGGCAACCATGTGAATGCATTAAAAACCAACACTGAGATATCTGTTTTTTAATTGACACTGGCGACATAGAGTTCTCAGAAATCTATAGACAGCTATATTTCCCTAAGTTCCTAGTATATTATATTCTTATAGGACAATAGCCGTATACGTTTCAGTGGTACCAATCAAATACTTTTTTCTGTTCACTGCACAATTCTTCAGGTGCAACTGGTACACATCATGACAGCAGTAATCTGTACTAATTTCGCAACTACCAGATCAATCATTGGCCGCCTGCATTAGGTATCCCGCGAAACAGAATAGGTTCTACACCGAGGTTGCAAGTTCCTTAGTAGGGGGCACCATTGCTTGATCTGGTAACGGGCGAGATAAGAACACTCAAAAAGTAAACTTGTCTCCAGACTCTTCAAAGTGACGGTCATAAAATAAACTCGTCTAAGTGACAAGGAAGCAGGTCTTCTAGCTGGAGATAGAAGACCCACTTGGCATGTGCCAGCTCAAAACCCGACATTTGCCAGCTCCAGATTCTATTTGTGGGATGGTAACCTGATAGGTTAGACAACTTTTGACTCGTTTATTTTATGACAGTCACTTCGATGAGTCTGGAGACAAGTTTTTTTTTCAGTGAACTGATACAGCATCACAATGGGTACAAGCTGTTACATAATGCCCCCTAAGAATTCTAAAGTGAATGCAGGGTGCTATCTGATTGATTTATAATGCAACCAGCTGCAGGCCTATATGTACTCTATCACACCTAAAAGGTGACTGAGTGACAGCTTTAACAATTTGAACCCATGCCTGGCACCACTCAGGCTTAACGCCTTGCGCCACTTTCTTGGAAGTAAAGCAGAAACTGTTACTTAGCTAAATTCAAACTTTTTTTAAAGTGAGCCTAGGCGTAGGCCTAGCCTAAAGGCCACGCAATTTTAATTAAAAATAGCATTTTGATCATGAAAAGAAATCAATAACTTGAAAGACACCTACCAAGTTATAACTTTGCTTCTCAATTCCCGATCGACTTTATAACACGTCAATAAGTGCAGGTGGCTTGAGGCAAGAGTAGTATATCCATGGTACATAGGAACCCACTTAGGGAGCCATGTCAGACGTTGTTTGATATATATATATATATATATATATATATATATATATATATATATATATATATATATATATATATATGTATATATCATATGTATACTTATTACTTCATACCAAGGTGAAGTAAAACCTCATACGGACACTGGCCTTAAATAATATGAAATGACCGTCACTGGCCCGAAGACTCCAGAGCTCTCTTCATCTAGCTCCTAATATGCAAATACCTTCGAGTATGTTTTCACATCTTCTTTATTATCATTTATTTCATTTTCTTTTCCTTATGACATCATCGGAGGAGCGTGTATTTTACATGAGATGTGTCAATAAACCTATTTAAAAAAAAATTATAGACATATAGACCACTTCCCACTAAATCCTTTAAGGGCAGCATATTGATTGCATTATGCTCCCTTATCGTAGTCATATATCAATGTAGCGAATAACCCTCCAGGGTTGCATTAATGCATCATACTGACCCTATAGGAATTTACACACTAACCCTTTATGCATGATGCTTGAATGTGGCACTGAGGGGTTACTCGCCAACGAGATGCATTCACCTGGTGAGAAAGTCATTTTAAGATACTCGACTGATATCAGAAATAAGGACCAGAAGAAATGCATTATCATTGACATGCATTGACACATATGTTAGTGTCAATGCTGATTTGTTATGCATGCTCATTAATGCTGTGTATGCAGACGGGGACCTAGGAAGTAATTATTTTGTGGGGGAAAGGCTTAAATATAATCTTAGAGTTGGTACAGCCGCATTTTATGAGTGTACAGTATGGCTCACTTTTAGGAAGGTTGATAGGCCTGAAGCCTCAATAATTCTGCTAGGCATATACATTCCCGCCTCCTCCTTTCTCCTCAGTCTTAAACAATATAATTTGTACATTTCCAAAGATATATTATATATATAATCAACATCCATGAGAAAAAAGACCAGCCAGTCACCCGACCCCTACCATTATTTCCATCCTCAGATACAGCGTCAGTCTTACTGCTGACCTATTATAAGTGCAAAGGTTCTTAGCAGCACTTTGCAGCTTGGTGCAGCTGTGTTTGCAGGTCTTTGCAGGTGTTGGCTCACACGTGGCCTTCACCCTAAGACCCACCTTTCAGCACAGACCATTAACCCCTTGCGTGGAGGCTGCTATCAGTACTGACAGGCCGTACTCCATAGGCCTGCAGGGTGCTGAGCTACAGCAAGTATTCTACCACAGGAAAGGGCTCCCATAGCATTAACATTAGCACTATTTTTGGACAATAAATTTCATACATGGAATGTTGAAGCGAGCAATAATCATTTTTACTGCAAACTCTGACATACTAGTTTTGGTGCTTGCCCATCACCCCACAGCAATAAATTAAATGGTATGCTGCAAGGTATGGCGTGAATCTATTGCCTATGAATTCTTTGCCCGTGTAGCACAATACCTGGAACGCTCTTATTGGGTGGGAGGCTATTCTTAGGTGATATTCTCATAGCATGATACTGTTACTGTCTCTTGTCCCTTCCCATGAATTCCTATTCACGAATCGAGGATGGTCAGATTTCAGCAAACACAGTGTCGTAACTAAGGCCACTCAAAAAAAAAGTTGTTTCTCATCGCCAAGGTATGAGAAATCTGACGAGGGAGGCTTTCTTCTTTTTTTTAAGCGCACGCTAAAATGCAGAGGATAATTTACGTTTTTTTGTGACCAAAATTCATATTTTATTGGTTAAGAATTAATTCATCTTTAAAAGTAAATCTAAGTTGTTTCTATACCACTGCATTGCTGGCATTATTAGTTTTGATTTGATACCAAATATGACAATTTTTGTCCATTTTTGTCCATTTTTATCAGGTTTCTCCTCAAAACCTGATTTTTATGATGTGGACGGTGATGAGAAACCTTTTTTTTTGAGTGACCTAATGGTGTTTATTTTTAATGTCAAGGTACCCTGAACCATAGATATGGAGGGATATACCCAGTCTGTACAACTCGGTTGGTTTTGGTTTTACGGAAGGAGACCATTGCATTGCAGCTACTTTGGATACGGTCAAGATATCATTACCCTCAATATATGCACACTAAGTATATTATCCATGCCAGCCCTCACTTAGTCAGACTATCTATTTAACTATGGCTCTCTTTCGGAGATGCTTTGGGTTTATTTGCCTGGTGCTTCGCTATAACATTGGCTGACTGATAGTCAATGATACACTATTGGTAACCTGATTGTTACTTGCCTGGTTGACAATTATTTATATAGGACATACATTGGACGATGTAGGATAAGTAACACTATACTTATGTGGTACAAAATATGTAGTTTACAGGGGGACACTTTAAAAGAAAAGACCAGCGTAATATTGAGTGACCTTCTGTTAGTAGTATTCGTATTAATTAGCAATATTCTGACCTACATACTATCAATATATGCAGCATAAAGCAGTTAAGCCTGAAATAGACTAGGAGAGAGTGACGTCACAAGAGAACAAATATGTGGCCAGCCATACTAAACCTATGGAAATATAGCATATTCTACTAGTATTTATACTGCATCAGACAGCCAATGCGTGATAAGGGAGTCATCTATTGTGTTCATGAAATAGTTACAAACACCCTTGTCTTTCCATGTTATCAAGAGAGGAATCAAAAAGGCAATAAACGCCTTTTTAAATGAAGTAAATACAAAGTACAAAATCGTCTGCACCTACACTGTCCTATGATTGGCCCTTGAGTGGCCCTTAACTGGCTGTCAAGGCACACTGAGATTGGTGTAGATTACCGAGCATCCAATCAAGAAGTCATTATAGTGGTGTCTAGACCAATCAATGGAGAAGGGGGGATGTGTCTGGGACATTTCTGGTCTCTTGTTACGTCACATTTGCACCAGATATAATTGTTTCTTTATGGCGTAACTGCTTTGTTCTGCATATATTGATAGTATGTTTGTCCAAATATTGCTAATCAATACCAATGCCACTGATAAAAGACCACATAAAATTACGCTGGTCTTTTCTTTTAACTAATTATACACTAGAGGTATATAAGTATACATCATTAAGCTGTTCTGGCCAAATGCAGTAGAATTAACAGGGAAATAGATAATATGCCTAGTGGAACACTGACCTGAACCTACCAACCACATTATATAGACATCTGAGATTAAGATATTCCAACAGGTTGCAGAGAATTGATCTCCTAATCATTGGATGGTATAGCTCCCGCACCTAGGTTCCAAGCAATACAAAAATAGACCATAAATCAATGGAATTATCAATTTAGTTTTTATTCTCTTTTTTGAATGAATCTAGAAGCAGTGCATTTCTACTAATTTGAAACAGAATTGGTAAATTATTCTGATATTATTTGATGGCTATTGCCCTTGTTCTAAGATAGCAAAGAACCGATTTCCATGGCAACCATTAATGTCAACAAATATACTAAATTTGGGTAAAAAAAACCTTCTTTTTATATGTTCCAAACAAGACCCATTTAGAATGAAATGGAATCTTTATGATAGCATAATCAGAATCGTCAGAAAAAGTTGGCCGAGAGTAAGATTATTGTAACTATTCACCTTTTTTTTCTTTTATCTCCGGAAATATTAGGTTTAGAGCACATTGACCATTTCCCCTAGTGTCATCATCTCCCATGCTGTGTCACACGCAAGGGGGATCTTACTACTGTACAGGGTGCACTCAGGTCCCTTTTCCCGGTACATGTCACATATACAAAATAATTGTGATTACGATCAACTCAATTCACGACAGGATGTCGTTACGGCGTCACTGCCGTCCGTTGACCCGGAAGTGTCTCACTTCCCTTTGAAGAAACCTTTTCTTGTGCCTCTCTCTAAAATGTCATGGTTCTTTAACCAGAGGGATGATTGGCTCAATAGCTGTTTGTTATTGCCCACAAACCTCTACCTTTGCATAAATGAAGGAACCAAATTGGCTTCATCGGCCAGTCGAAAAATGAGAATGTATGGGAACACTTAAACCATCTGCGAATAATAATAGCACATAGGGACTGAAATATCAGTGATATCAACTATTCAGTCTGGGGGAATAAGATAAGGCTGTTTTGATCATGAGATCAGTATTTGATTTTTTTTTTACATTATTAAAGAGAAATCCTGTGAATACGCTCGAGTTTTAGTTGAGGTAATATTATATGTTATATATCATATATAATATTATATTATATTCCTCCACCTACCCTCATAACCATAATCCAATACCAGAAACTCTGCAACCAGTGTATAATCCTAACCTACTGTGCACTGAAGGTAAGATGAGACTGATTAATTATTGTTAGTCTGCAGTTAGGACATGCTTGTATAGCTATACCTCAGTGGCACTTATGCTATATAATCAGGGGAATACATGATATTTATTTATTCAGATTCTTTTTTAGATTTTTACTCGTACTAGTCATCAGATTTGTTTTTCAGGAATAGTTTACTCTTCTCGTACCCATCCCGGCTCCATATCCTTAGTGAAAAAAAGGAGTCATGGTGACTCTCTTAGTAACTTCAGTCTTAGGCCAAAAAAAAAAGGTGTGTTTCAGGTTACCCGACCCTACCTAGGAAAACAGGGCCGACCCTAGAAATTTTTATCCAATTTTGAAAAAAAAATTATACTTTAGGTCATTTTAGGGCAATTTAAGAGTTGTTCTGATAATTCACGAGTCGAGGCGGTCGTCGGCGAGTCGGCATTAAGTTTGCGAGTCAATTTCTAGGTACTTTTCAGGCCAAAGTAAAAAATAAATAAAATAAAAAAATATATATATCCGACCTACCTACCCTAGATTTTCAGACCATGTAACCTGAAACACACCTTCTTTTTTTTTGGCCTTAGCAGAGTGAGACATTTTGCCTGAATGATCCCATACACAATGCACTTTTGTGAGTCAAATCCCAGTCCTGATAATAGCCTGTATGTTGGTTTGTATGAAATAGCAACATTATGAAAGCCTCCTAGGGGTGACTTTAGACTTTGGTGAGTATTCGGAGGATACTGGCCTCATGTCGAAGGATAGTGACAGGTCATCAAAAATGGAAGCAGACACACTCCCCTCCTACAATCCAGGCTCCTTACCTTCCTTTTCAATTATGTGAAGAGCCTGGGGATCTGTTCTCAGAGTGGTGCTAGTTAATGAGGTAGGCTGCAGGATATCTTCGTACAAATAATAGGTAGCATTAGCAGCGAGCAATCCGATTGTAGCGGATTATGAAGGAGCACAGACAAGAAAACATAAAGAGTTGTTGCGGCAACAGATGTACTTCAGGATACTATATCAGTCCCCCGATATTTTCCATAACGATTTAAACCTATTCTAGGCTGCCACTGCCCCAATCTGTGTATACAGCTCCCTTAAAATAAACCTTCAGAGGTATGATCAAAAGTCATGGCCAAGGTTTCTCTCGTTCCCGACGTATGCAACCATCAATATACATCCCTGCCCTAGATTCTGAACAAACCTCTGCCACAAGTCCCTGTTTTCTAAACAAGATGGAGCCTATTCCTTGCCCAAGTCTCTCCTTCACTGTACCACATTGGCCTCTCCCTGCTCAAAATACATATCCAAGTCCAGAATATATCCCTTTTCTATCCTACTACTATCCCTTCCCAAGACTAATCCTTTCCCATACTACTTTAGACCTATCCCTGCTTAAAATCCATCTTTTTCTATACTACTTTAGGCTAATCCCTGCCTAAAATCCATCTCTTCCTGTACTACTTTAGGCCTATCCCTGCCTTAAGTCCGTCTTTTCCTATGCTACTTGAGGCCTATCCCTGCCTAAAATCCATCTATTCCTGTACTACTTTAGACCTATTCCTGCCTAAAATCCATCTTTTTCTATGCTACTTTAGGCATATCCCTGCCAAAAATCCATCTTCCCCTATACTACTTTCATCCCATACAAAATTAATGTCTGCTAGGTTTGCTTGGCTATCCCCATGCTATCCCTCCACTAGCTGAGATAAAAGGATGATAAAATAATAATATGTGGGAATTATTACGGAGTGGGGGAGATTTCACTTGGTTTCACCCAAACCCCTCCGCGTTATTATACATAGAAGGCCAAGCATACAAACGATTTCCGATCTCTCACCGTGCCTCTAGGATGGAATACGTTTTGCACATGTCCCCCACACCCGTGTTGTTAATAAATGACCACTCCCTTAGTCCTAAATGCCCCTGTATACATGGCCATGCACCCTGGAGGAGACGTGCCTGCACCCACAGGAGCCGACCTCTGCAGGCCCGGGATTGTTCCGCTCAACAGGTCCCCGAAATAACCCACTAATGAACGGCGTCCTCCCATCACCATGGCAACCAAGAGTGGCAAACACTGGAGGAAGAGTATGCACTGGAGGAGAGGGACTTAGGGAGGAGCACTACTCCAGGTCCTGATGTCAAACAGACTACCACAGCCACTGGAGGGACCGTGCCATCTGCCTCCTCCAGGCGACCACATGGAGTGAGTGGGCCCTACCTGAGTGAAGCCTCGTTAAACTGGCTACTACACTTCTGCCGGTAGTTAAGATGTGTCTGGTTTTTAACCCTTTAAGGGCCGCATATATTGCTTTAATGTGTTGTACCTAATTGGCATCGCAATGCATGAATGCAGCCATAGCCAGTCTTGGCCCTGTCATGCATCATGATGCATAATAATGACAAAGGGACATTAAAGCACGTTGAAGTAAACTTTGTCTGGGTCATATAATGACAGAATTATCAGGTGAAAGGTAAAATGGGACCTTCTGTATTAAATGTAACAAACCTGTGTTTTTTTACATTACACTCATCCCGGCCACAAGTCTGTCATTTTCTAATCAACTTTAATTCAAAATGTATTCCCTCAAAGGGGAAAAAGGTAAAAAAGGGGAAAAGTCCTCCCTACATCCCTAGCTTCACAAGGCATAGTGCCTAAAGTCTTTATGGTTACAAGGTGCTGTCTATTAGACTGATAGGATTGTGCTCAATTAGATCTAACCGGGAATGTCTTTCTTTGATGTCAGCTCTCAGCTATAGGCTATAGGAAATAGGAAAATCTGCCAATACATGTATGCATGTGGATAAAAGGCGCCCAAAGTCGGACAGACCCTAACTCCGGACAGCCTGCAATAATAATGATGATTGTGTCACTAAATATTTATGTAATTGGTTATGTAAATATACCTGGTGAATGCTTTACATGTTATCTTACCACAACTCAAGAAACTTGAAAGTAGCATGTAATGGAACATGATTAAATCCCATATTACTGTTGGTATTCACCAACACAAGTCTTTAGAAATCACTTTCTTAAGCAGTGATGCTAAGCACAGAGACAAAGTTCAGTGGGTCATATTATCGGTAAAGCATATGATTCATGCATAATTCTACCTGATATTGACAAACACAGTATTGACCTTCTATGGTGACCACTGTTTTTCAAATGGAATGGAATGTCCTCTTGTACAGAATTAAGGTGTTTTGTCAGGTATCTGGAATTAGGTGCCTATGTCCGGAATTAGGTGCCAAAGTGACATTTAATCAATCAAACCTGACCCACATGTTGGAGAGGCAATCATTGCCTTTCATATGCCACTATTTGGGCCTATAGATAATTCCCCAGCAGAGAAATTTGAAGATATCCACTTAGTATTCGGAACTAGGGTACCTTTTGGACGTATTATTGGGGGGAAATGAAATCTTGAAAATCAGTCAAGAACTTAAGGCTAAATATTTTCTTCTTTGAAAATGTGTGTTTCAGGTCGCCCTCCAACCCAGCAAGCCCAAATGGGTCCCATGAATTATTACATTTACCTGAGCATCCTAGCCTATACCTGGGTTTTAGCTGGTACTTGTTTGGGCTGATGGGTGGGGCCCATGTGGGCTTGGCCCACAAACTCAATATTTCATGTTAGTACTGCAAATCATTCCTGTGGATTGAGAAATTATATACATTGAGATTCCGGCACTGGTGGCCTATGATAGCACACTCTTCCCGAGTCAGTACAACAGTATTATTTTGAATGGGATTTCCGAGTGAGGGTCTAATGAATATGAGCTTTAGCTAAATTATAGGTCTACTCCCTCAGGTCGTAATGATAATCCTTAGATATCTCTCTGAGCTGAGGGTCAAACACAGCTGCCTGACTCTCTGTATAGCGAGGGTCAGGTAATGCCTGACCTTCTCTGTGACAAGGGTCAGCCATAGAGAGTCCAGCATTGCCTGACTTTCACGCACATGAGTCAGACATTGTTGGATGCTGTTTGGAGAAAAAGTGACATTTACATGAAAGTCTAGCAATGCTGTACCCTTTTTCCAGTGAAATTCAACCTGACTTTCACATGAGTGTGCGTTTGGTGGCACATGCCTGAATATGGCATGTGAGTCCAGCCAATTCTCACCTTTTTCTCTGTGTGGTTCAATTAGATTTCCTGGAACCAGCTAGCACTTTAAAGTTCACATGTTAATAAATTATCAATTTTATGTGAAGAACACCGGAAGAACCACATTATGTACTTTCTGGCATGCGCCAGTTCTGACAATGATATATATGGCGGACAGTGCATTCTGCATGTCAAACTTTACTAACACATTATTTAAGTCCACGGCGATGGTACATGCCACATTTGATAAATGGGAAGGGTCTAGATCTCATGTTATGTCCTGTCTAGCAAAGAGATGTGGCCAAAGGTCGGCTGAGTGGTGTGTCCACTGTACAAGTAGGGCAGGCAGACGCAGCCTGACGGAAGCAGACGACAAAAGAAGTCATGACGTCATTATGGTCGGCCTGGCCACTACCGTAAAGCAGAGCCATTCTTATGAAACGATGTTCAAGTTTGTAGATTCAAAATATTCCATAGATATAATACAGCAAGAGTACCGCATTTTATCTAAACCCTATAGTCATAAATAATGCACTTTCAGCATTTTCAATGATTACTAGGAAAGGCAATTCGATTTGCAAGGTTGCACAGTACAGTATCATTGGATGGGTACCGGCCTTTACGGTCGGCGTGTTTTGAAGAAGTATTGGTGTTTGTGTCAATGTCCGGCACTTATTTAGCCACCGGTCCAAATGGCAAATAACCAGAGAAGGTCACCTCAGTTGCCACTATTAGGTTCATAGCTGATGTGGACGACTGGCCGACTGACAATTATAGCTGATACAGACCACTGGCCTACTGACAATTGTGGCTGATGTGGACGACTGGCCAGCTGACAATTATAGCTGATGCTGACCACTGGTCAGTTGACAATTATAACTGATGTGCACCACTTACTGGCTGACCATGATAACTGACGTGGACCACTGGCTGGCTGACCATTATGGCTGATGTGGACCACTGGCTGGCTGACCATTATACCAGAGGTGGACCACTGGCTGGCTGACCATTTTACCAGAGGTGGACCACTGGCTGGCTGACCATTATACCAGAGGTGGACCACTGGCTGGCTGCCCATTATATCTGACGTGGACCACTGACTTACTAGCTATGAGTCCCACATACAAATATCTTTGTCAAACGAGTTCATGAATGCATTATAGTGCATTTATCAGGGTTTAGCTGCAGTCATGTTTCATTTGGATAGGACAGTGACCAGGGTGAGAACTATTTTATCACTACATTGTTGTTTTTTTATCTTTGTGTTATTAATGTATCAAACATGCCATGCCATGGTAAACATATTGTGCCCAGCCCTGAATACTGGTATATCACCCTTCTGGCTGTGTCTTAGAATAACTGATGTCTCGGTACCATGCATCTTTGTCAGACATGACCCACCAGAAGGACGGAAGGAAGGAAGGAAGAGGGGTGCAGAGGAGTGGGGAGGGGCAGTGTACTTTACATGGCGCATGTTGACCTTATTGTAGTGGTTCTCACCTGTTGCAAAACACTGGTGTCTATAGGCAGGTGTCAGTTGCCATATCACCGCAGTTTTCTATGTAAGATAACTGTTGGAAAAAATAGCTTGTCACATCAGCATTATTGACATTATGTATATATAATTATCAACAACTATATTGGGCAAACTTGCTGTTTCCGTACGACCTAGCTATCTTCATTCGTATCTAGAGTTATTATTTACTTTTTACAAAATGGTGCCAAAAGTTTAAAAGGTTGTGTGCTTCCGACGATACCACCAGAGATTTAGAAAACCCCATGAGAAGGCAATTTCTTATTTACATAAAATTAGCATTGTTATAAGGCACACGGCTAGGTTCAGGCACCACCTCATTATGATAGGCTGAGCTATATGTATCCACATGTCCTGCATTGTCACAGCTATCTCGCCTTGGGAATGTATTTCCCAGTCATTAAGGCACACAAAAGAGCCTTGCCTATCTCAGATGACCACGTTAATTGCAGAGGGAAACTCTAGAGATTCACAATAGGCAAAATTACTTCCTGTCGCACTGTGGGCCATCCAAGCTTAGATATAGGCCTGATCTCCTGGGGGATGTAATGTTCTCGTACTTGGTACTTGGAGGAAATGAATGCTTAGCCCTTTAAGGACAGCAGTGTAAATGTGTCCTCATGATGCACCAACGCATGCAGGGCTGGGGAATAGATCGTTAGCACTGCGCTGGCATGCAAACCCCATATAAGTGGGGCATTCAAAGAATAGGGTCAGAATGCTGTATGGATGCTCACTGGCGAGTGGCTCACTACATTCACACATAATGAGGACAAATACATACTAGTATCACATCAAATCACGAAGCTGCCCTTGGATGGTCAACAGGATTTCCTCAAAGCTTACATGGGCCTACCATATAGCCCAAGAGAGCTGCATGATCTGCCAATGGTGTAACCTTATATAACAGAGATTTATATATTCAATAAACCCTGACAAATCCGCAGTGTAATGAGGTTGACTAGCATCCTACTCACAGCCTGCACTGACAGCGATTTACAGACAAACATTAGTCCACATTGGAATCCCTAGTAATACCTCATGGTACAGGTTTACATTGGTGCGTGGGTTTGGGATGATTATGCAAGAAGTACCGAATACATTGACAATAAGAAACCTGCAGACTGTTACAGTAATACGACGACGCTGCCGCAGGAGTCCCTGCAGATTATGTATGACGGTAGTAGGTCTGTACACGACGCGAATAAGGTACAAGATTGAAGAGCAGTTCCTCCTCCCTACCCTATCCCCCTTTCCCATTTACCCCTCCCCTCCCTGTCACTACACACCACACACTATACACCCCTCCTCTCTGCCTAGGTCAGGAGGAGCGGGCTCACCTGGCAACCTTCCCGAGATCCTCTTTGTTGCCATGGCGACGTGTCACGTGGGTGGGGCTAGAAACCGTATCTGAGGTAATCCTCAGTGGTTCTAATCGCCGCGTCTTCTGCTCCTCAGTCAGCAAAGACGCCTTGTATCGACGTGGGAAAAAGACGTTGTGTGAACGTTTGATTGTGCAGGCTAGATTGGCGTAGAGTGTAGATTCAATATAATGACGTTTTTACAAAGTTTTACAACGTTTCTCTCATGTTTGATAAGGAATCAATTAGGCTTTTCAATAAGTGCCAATAGGCCTATGAATTTCCATGTTCAACCTGAGAATATGTACATTTTTTAAGGAGTAAATGAAGAACTTACAAACTGTCTTATGGTAATGGGAGATAATAAGGCAGAAACGTGAGTTATTCTATTTCTATCACATGTACAATATATTCATATATCTGCCTAGTCTCCTACATATCTAGGCAGATTTATGCATTACGTTAGGACCGTGTATGGATTGGCATGATGCATGAATAAAGCCCGGACGGCATGATGCATGAATAAAGCCCCACCCATTGAGCAGCATCAACGCATAATGACGACAAAGGGCACAGCATATTAAGTACTATGCGACGCATCTAAATATTCCACAGGATCCAACATAAAGAATGCTGGAGAGTGCCTTATTTCAGTGAGGGCTCCTTGGTACAGGATGACCTGGTTTCCTCAGGAGTTGGTCATCATTACTGGTGACATTTCCTGCAGAGATAGGGCTCACACCACAGAATCAATATTCCCCTCTGTGTGCTGGCTTTTTTGGTATACTATAGCATTGGTGGCTAGGTTATAGTCATGCAGCAAGAGAGGATATGGTGAGGTTGTCTATATTAGTAGGTTATAGAGTCATGCGACAAAGAGAGGATGTGGGGAGGTTGTCTATTAGTATTGGCACACACTCTAAGAACAGTGTGTTGTGGGAACATGCTTTAAGAGTAACACACATAAATTTGCAACACACTTTGAGATTTTACACACTTATGAATTGTAACACACTTTTTGTCAACTCACTTACCTGCTTACACACTTGAGGTCATAGAGGTGTGTATCATATACAAAAGGGGGCAGCAGCAGTAAAGGTCTATCATGTACCTATGCTACATTCTTACAGCCATATAGTAGCTGTCGCAGTGGCTCAGTGGACTAGTCTTTGGACTGAGAACTTGAAGATCCCCGGCTCGATTCCCAATGGGGCTGACCGTCAAATGGAAATGTTTATTTTCTAAGAAGGACCATAATATTTTAGCCCCCCCCCCCTCAAGAAGTGTCAAATTTCTCTTCCCCTCAGGAGGGGTTGAACTGTTTTACAACCCCCTCCCCAACCAATCCCCTCTACTACAATGAAAGATATGACACCTATTTACTTTGCAATGAGATACATACAAAAACTGTATTATTTGAATATCATTGAATGAGCAAACTCACTCGATCCATATTGGAAATAGATGGGAAGTTTATTCTCTTCAACTATACACACATGCTCTTTGCATGAACCAAATAACCATCCCATATAAGACCTCATTAGAGGTTCTGCAAGGCTGTAAAAGCATGGCTTATCAATAGCTGATTAACTATTGTCTTTATAATAGATATAAAGCCCTGCAAATTATTAGTCAGTGCATTGGCATCCCTCAATAAGGGCGGTCTTTGTATTGTCTAAGAACCACTTCCTGTCATAACATATCAATACCCAAGGGTAAGTTATATAGCTTACTGGTAACTGGTAAGAAGTTGTGTGATCTTTGAGAATACTTTGTGTCTCCTCACTGTTGTGTGTTCTGGTACCTATTTGAGTGGGGAGTACACCATGATTGTACAAGGAGATTTGGTGGCCTACTGAGCAAGTGGCTGGACAAGTGTGTGAGAGGTCCTGGGTTCGATCCCCAGAGAAGACCTGGCACCAAATCTTCCCAAGTGAAACAAGTTGTCCTGACAGGAGTCGCGTCTGTAAGTGTCGGTAGACAGACTGCGGTGAACCTTCGGTGTGCTGGTCTCCCATGAGACTTGCACCGATCCGCTTCAACCCGTAGAAGCATAATACACTTGCGACTGGTAAAGATATAGCAGATATCAGTGTTGACAAAGGTGGTCCTAGCCGGGAGGGGAAAAGGCTACAATGGACTACTGGAGACTCTGAGAAAAGGTTGTGAGAGCAGCCATCCCACGCTATCTGACAGTGGTACGGTCATGGCACATTGCGCCACAGTCACCAGTTGGTTATCAGGTGTGTCAGTTTCGCCAGGGTCATGAGCTAGGATGTGTTCAAAGTGGTTGACTATGATTTGTCCACTGTCAATACAAAGTCAGTTTTGATATAATACTTCTATTCCCACTTTTCTATATATTATGAGCGGTTCAATAAACACTTTTCCTAGATATAAGAAGCATTTAAAAGTGATACGCACAGTATATACACAGTATGAACATGAATAGACCTGACAAGAAATTAAATAAATCTATACTAATTTAACTCTTAACCCATATAGAAAGTAATCATACTTGATATTGAAAAAACAATAATTGTCAAGGGATTCGAACCTGCATGGATAGGACTCATGTGCCAGCCCCTAGACGACTCAGCCACGGCACCTGACACACTCTGTAAGGTGTAGAACAGCTATTTTAACCCCCACCTCCTCAATACCATGGCTTTTTACACCAACACACTTTTTAGATTCAACACACTTTTGCCAAAAGTGTGTAGTGTGTTACCACAAAAATGTGTGTTAAAAGTGGCTTCAGAAAAGTGTGTTGAAAAGTGTGTAAACGTAACACACTGTTTTTAGAGTGCAGACTTGTATTCAAGTCTGTGGTATTGGTAGGCTATAGAGTCATGCGGCAAGAGAGGGTGTGTTGAGGTTGTATATTTAGTATTGACAGCCTATATAGAGTGATGTGGCAAGAGAGGATGTGGTGAGGTTGTCTCTGAGCACTGGTAGGATATCGAGTCATGCGACAATCTTGAAAGGATGTGGTGAGGTTCTTTCACAGAATTGGTAGGCTATAGAGTCATATGGCAAGAGAGGATGTGGTGAGGTTGTTAATAATAGTTATCATCAGTGGGCTATGGAGTCATGCAGCAAGGGAGGATGGTGTGAAGCTCTCTATTAGCACAGGTATAGACTTTAGAATCATGAGGCAAGAGGGGACGTGGTGAGTCAAATGTAACTGTACATAATTGACAGAAACATATAGTAGCATAGACTGCTGCAGCATCTGCGAATAACTGCCTTGTGTTGCTTCCACTATTCCGTGCACGTGCCTGAACTGGGTCATTGCAATCGCCTGCCTGATGTTCTGATATATTACTAACAGTGTAGTAAACTATTATTTTGTCTACCACCTCCTGTGATGAAGGGTAATTCAGGTAATATTGGAAATCTGAGCGGAAGTAGATGTCACAAACGGTGCAACCCCTAGTTATATTAATACCCTAAGGATGCAGGAAACAGGGATTGATTTATAATTGAGATTTAAGCACTTTTGGGTTTGTCTACCACCTCCTATGTAGTCACAGGGGTCAGTGCAAAAAAAGATGGCTGACATGCAGAGTGTCCCACACTGTACCTTATTATAGGGAACCTCAGGGGTGAGAGTGTAATGACCCAGTTCATGCACTTGATTCCGTGTCTTTGTATTAAGGATAAAGCTATTGCATGAACTATATATTTCGTTGGACCGTTTTTGTATTAATCAATCACGATTCATGTACAATCTACAAGAGGAACGGCTATGGACTGCATTGATTAGTTGTCAGAAAGATGAGGTTTGAACTTACCTGAACAACCCAAGGCACTATTGTCATACCAAAATAACTTCTTTCTACCACCTGATAAATGTTAGACTCATTGCTCTGTAGAGAGGCCAGTATGTGGCATGTGACACTCATTTCTATATTAAGCATATTCTATAGCTTTAAAATGTTATTAACTAGACATCTGAGCAGTTTCTCTAGGGGTAATATGTCCTTGTCAGTGGTACATCAGACATTTGGACTTCATCATACCACTGCGTCTCCATCAGAGTCAAACACAAGAACCGTCTCACTATACCTCTGTCATGTTTAACCATCTAATGGCCGCATAGTGCTTTAATGTGCTATGCCCTTTGTCATGATGCCTTGATACAGGCACTTAAAGGGTTAATAAATAGATATATAAGAATCTATGCATTATTTCTGCGCAGTTTCGTAGATAAGTCAGTTTTATATCAGATATAGTCGCCTCTATTGTATTTAGCGTCTCTGTCCATTAATTACAGATGACACTGACTCATGTTTTAATTAACATCGACTATACCTGAAACAAACGCTATTTGTATTACCCTGGCTGCTTAGGCCAAAATTAATGCAATTTTGAAGAGATTTCCATATTTTTTTACTTTTTTGGGGGTCAATTTTAGGGTCTTCGGAGAGGCTTGCTAGATACTTCCATGTTTTAGAAAAACAGTAAAAATAACAAAACCGACCAACCGACCCTACATTTTCTTTCCGTGTTACCTGAAGCACACCTTCTTTTTTGGCCGACCACGAGAGTGGTGCGACTCTTGAACTAGTTATTATGGCATAGGCGCATCCCAGAACTACTATTACTAACAAAAGGTGGAACCCATTAACCTAATATTAAGTCATGTGTGGCTTTCACCAGTGCAAAGCCAATTTTTATCGAGGGGGGGGGGGGTGTGAGGCCCCTATCCCTCAAAAGGCCCCTATCCCTCAAAATTGGTACGTTTGAGGGATAGGGACCAGGTGAAGTCCCTAAATGCCAAACAGCCCCTATCCCTCAAAACGGTCTGAGACATAGGGCCCATGTGAAGTCCCAAAGCCACAAATATTTTTTCCATGTCCCTATCCCTCAAAATGGTCTGAAATAAGGGAAGCAGGAGAGGCTAGACTGGCTGAGGTCTGTGAAAGCTGTCCTGGAATCCTATAAGGAATATATCACTGTCACAATGTACCAGTCACAATATACTACCAAGGTGGTCATGCAGTGGTCGAGCAGTGGTCGCAATGTACCCCGGGGGGGATACTTGAATATTTCTGATAAGGGTGTGCGGCTGGACCAATGACAACCCTTACCCTTGCTAGGGAGATTTTGCTTCAAAAACCTTCCCTTGCTAGGCACTTTTGAAGAGGAAAAATACAAAATGTACAATGGATGACTAATTTTACCGTTAAATTTTAGCTCTGTCGGCAAAATTGAGAAAAAAATGGGCAAAAGTTGGACATTTTCGTGAAAAAAAGGTCATTTTTGTGGAAAAGTGACCCTTGCTAGGGCGATTTTGTTGAGACTAAACCCTTGCTATTTTTTCTCAGGACCCTTGCTAGCGAGATTTTGTTGAAAAAGTACCCTTGCCAGCTGCACAACTGTGTATACAAAATATGCTTAGTGCCCCCGCCCCCGCTCCATCCCCACACCAAGTGACTGACCATCTGCTTGACATCAACATACTGTGGTCAGTACAGGCAGGAGGAGGAGGAGGGGGTGTGGGTTCGCAGCATTTTAGGTTGGAAAATATACCTCATACCTTATTGTGAGGCCTACTTCCTTGCTGCAGAAGCAAGAAATAGTCATAGAAATTATTACAAAGGTTTTTGATGGATAGGGCTTTTGATACTTAGGGATTGTTTGTAGGATAGGGGCCTGACATGTCCCTATCCCTCAAATGGCCCCTATCCTACAAATATTTGTGGGATAGGGGCTGTTTAAATGTGGTCCCTATGTCTCAAAATGTTGTGGGATAGGGACTTTTTGCTATATAGGGACCTGAGGTGGGCCCTAAGTCTCAAACAGCCCCTATCTCACAAATATTTGAGGGATAGGGGCCTTTTGAGGGATAGGGGCCTCACACCGGGTGTTTCTTGCTGACAGGCCATAATTATTTGATATGCACAAAATAAGAACCACCCTTTCAAGGTGTGTGCGTGTGATAGGGTTGGGGCTTGACTAAAGTATACATAATCCTTTACATTCAATCAATTAACGGCTGCATATCAGTTTGATGCGGTCTTGCCCTTCATCGCTATGATACATGAATGAAACCCAGGTGAGTATAACTCGCCAGTGCTGCATGACTGCATCATTCTGACCATACAGGGTTGATACACGCAAAGGGGCCGGCATGAATGCAGCTCTGGCGAGTAGACTTGCAAGGCTTTCATTCATGACGACAAAGGAGATAACGCATTACAATTTACATCGCTATAAGTCCTTAAATGATTAATATTTCTAAGAATTGGCCGGTGTGTGTTTGTCTTGCAGGACGGCCACGGTGTGGAGGAGTCTGAGCCCGTTCTGGGGGGAGGAGTACACCCTACACCTGCCCAACAGCTTCCTCCAGCTCGACATCTACGTGTACGACCAGGACATAGTCAGGTAACCACTTGGTCTATTAACATATAGGTCAGTAATGACCTCCTTTGTTGTCAATAAAAGATTATTATCATTATTATAATTATTATTATTATTATTATTATTATTATTATTATTAAACCTGCATGGACCGCGGAGTGCATTACCTTTGGCAGCATGATGCCTGAATGCAGCCCTGCGTCGTCAGGGCTGTATTTATGGATCATGCCGACCCTTCGGGAATGTAATAACCACATTATATGTGTTCAGGCATCAGGGCGAAAAAGGGCATCACAACAGCTGTCCAAAAATGGTTAAACAATGTGAGCGACCACACAGAGAGGACTGTCCATGAAGGGGCGCGCGGCTGATTCTTTCTACTTGTTGCTCCCATTTCTTTTTGTCATCTTTTGAGCTTCATATACTGATACACTTGACAATCAATCCCCCTTTCCCCATGCCCCCCCCCCCACCCCCACATCAATACCTTTACCAGGCCCCCTAGTATAGACAACACTAAGAAATTCCCCGTAGTTAAGGGTCTGAGGAATGAAGACTGATGGTGGAGATTAGAGCGGCATGTTTGTAATCTCCACCCTCAGGCCGTGATGTATCGGTGCCCTCCTAGCGGAGCAGATGAGAGTAGCTCACAAGTAGCTCAGAGTAGGCACCTCATGCTAATGTATAGCAGTGTTTACATAGCAGGTATAAGGCCACGGCGGCTGCTGTAGGCTATGGGAGTTAGGTGGTGGAAGACCTCCACGGAGCTGTAGTCTTTGGTACAAAATCTCCTCATGCAGCGTTGCCTGGGAGGTTTTGTACTAAATACTACTGCCCCAAGCAACCAGGTTTGCCGTTACACAACACGGGCAGAATAATTATGTTCGGTCATAAAAGCATGAAATCGGACATGCTTAAAGTCCAAGACTATATAATGCATTTGCTAATTGTAGCCACCCGGAAGTCTTACAACTACACTGCTACAAGCATAGCAGTCATTTTGCTTAAGCATAGTTGCTTCCATTT
Source organism: Harmothoe impar (assembly GCA_947462335.1). Classification (NCBI taxonomy): domain Eukaryota; kingdom Metazoa; phylum Annelida; class Polychaeta; order Phyllodocida; family Polynoidae; genus Harmothoe; species Harmothoe impar. The sequence goes on from OX381720.1 coordinate 34,070,673, forward strand.
TCTTGTGTTATATTCCCTATCATTTCTTGTAGTGAAACTCAGGAAATACAGGTCTTCATTCTACTTGTGGAATTTCTGATTATTTCAACGAGTAAACCTTGGGAAATACACATTACCATTAACCATGTCACTAGGAACGTTCACTATTCTCGAGAATCTCCCATGTCTATCTTTTGCATGCAGCTTATGCGTTTCCCAGGAAGTATGAACGTTTCTAACTTGTGTCATTCTTGGGTTCTATTTGGAGGGACTGTTTTGAACAATAATTATGTGGTGCTTAAAAGGCTGAAATTGAAAGCCTGATGTGCACGGTATACATCATCTAACCACTAATGCCAGAGTCCCAGGATACATTGCCAGTGTGTTATATGCCTAACAGCAGCAATTGCTATTGTAACACGACGAAGCAGGATATGTGACTAGCCCTCCGACGCATTTATTATTAACCATGCAGGATTGAGTATCTCTGTCTCCCATTAAATCTCAACGCAAAGTCATTTCACCGAGCTGAGGCCATTTCTTTTGTTATCGAGGAAAATTGTGGGGAGACCTGCACAAAAAGTAAATTGATGCAGAGACGCAGTCTTAAAACAGTCACCGCGGTCCTTTTTCTCTCAAGGCTCATTCTGATTACCATATGGGTCTTGGGGATGAGCTCGTTTTCATTTCCTACATCAATTGTTATTTTGTTTTCTCAATTACCTTTTATTCTCATTTTTTGATAATACTATTTATATGTTCGGAGCTTTTATATTCTTTGCGCTCTCTAGATCGCTATACATTTTCATACGTTGATGTCCTCGCTATAATCCACTGTACGTTTTTTCTATGTAGCTCATGCATGGCAGTTTATCGGATGATGATCCGTTACATAATACCGACCGGCCAATAATAAAGGGGGGAGTATAAAGGAAGGGTACATATGGAATCACGTAAGGAGTGAGAAATTAGTTTTAGTGAACATCTAGTTTGAATTAGAACCTGGAGATTAATATATCATGAATTGTGAGGAATCTTATAGTAAGTCTATTTGGCTGCAAAGGGGCAGACTATTAACAAGTGGGTAATAAAATGTGAATTGATGCGGTGAGTGAAAACCCTCCCTTTTCTTATACACATCCATTAAATGGTGCACTGTAAAACGTTTTTACAGAAGTGTGAGGAATGACCCGGTACATATAGCGAAAAGGAGTGAGAGCCAAACTGTACCTGCCAAGGTTAATAAAACTAAACAAAGGAAAAGTAATTTGCCTTTCTCTCTGCCATTTCCCAAGATTGCATCTAACTGCATGTCTAGGCCTATGATTATATGTTACTTCCCCTCAAGTTCAAGCTGAATTTTCCTTTAATTATCCTGGATATATTACAAGACGAGCCTAGGGTATGTTTTTTTCTTTAAAAAAACACACCTAAAGATGTACATAAGGTGCAACTTCAATTTTGCCATTCCATATTGCCTCCCCCCTTTATAGTCCCTCGATCATTCACTGTCCCCTCTCATTCTCTCTCTGTCTCTGTCTCTGTTTATGTGTCTCTCAACCTCACCATCCCTCCTTCCCTATAGGTAACTTGAGTTTGGCGTAAACATGACAGGTCAGCTACACAGGATGCATATATACGCCCACTGTCACCTGATGTCATCCACAGGGGTGGGTGGCAATGAAGTGAAAATTGCTGACTCCACAGCCATAGTGGGCTACACTTTATTTCAATTTGAAATATGAGCCAAGTCCAATATAGTGTCTGACAGCCACTGTACACTGCAGTCCCATAGTGTCAGTCTATATAATGGCCAGCGGACAATAGGCCTGTCCATGCCTAGTATGAGCAGATAAGGTTTATGTGTGGGTCGGAGACTTTGGACATAATGTTGCCATACAGTACGTCTGTGCTGGAGGGTGCTCCTATTTCGTGGACATCCACTGATGATTTATGTACCTCTTGAAAATGATTTCAGAAAATAAAACTATGACGAACACGCTTTTCTCATTCCCTTTTTGTAAATAGGTTTGTTGACCAAAAGAATCATGTAAAGGTATCCATGATGGTCCGAGATAAAGTTTTACACTTTAAGTGTTGATAATATCAACGGGTTTGATGTAATTCATCTGGCCATCATGGACAGGAAAAGTAGGCTCTTGGTGAACTAAATTCACATTTTAGTAATAAAGAACAAAAATAATCGTAAAATGTAATAGAGGCCTATAACTGAAAGGTGTATGGCCCCTAAAACTTGGACCATTTCGGACATGACAGGAACCAGCTTCAGCTTATTAATTGACTAGTATAGTTAGTAGAGAAAGAGCACTGGTACCAGATGAAATGGAGCTGTTCAGTGATCATCTCGCTAATGCTGAATAAAGGGTTAATGTTGTTGGTAAGAGGCAGGTGATGTACAGCTATAAATGGTAATACTTCGGGACAGGGTTATTTTTTGCTGCTCATCAATCTGTCCTGAAATATGAAACCTTCTTTTTACCCTGCTGAGCATAATAACCAGGCAGAGAATGTTCTTAACTGCGAAAAAAAAGTAAAATCAAAATTTACTATTTTTAAATCAAAGTGCTGTCCCCAGGAGTGCAGTCCTGTCGGGTATAGCATCATGACAACAACGATTTAAACACAATCATGAAAGGGCTGTGCTGCTGTTAAAGGGCTACACAACTATGGCCCTTGGGCCTATACCCCAGCCTGCAGGGACCACTCGGCTGCCCCCCACAAATGGGGATGATCATTTCCCAGTCCAATGAAAAAAAAAAAAGGATTCGCAATTTTCCTGTTCTTATTGCCCCCCCCCCGCCCTTACCTCCATTCAAGGAACTGGTGGACTCTCCACACATGAGGAAGGCCCCCGAGCTCTCGCGTGATCTCACGAGATCCTGCAGATGTGTCACGTGACACCTGGCCTATTAATTGGGTCAGGTTGCATTAGTACATGATCACGTGATGCACATACTGCTCACCTCATGACCCTGAGTAGGTGTGAGCAGAAAGGGCAGAGTGCTCTGGGTAGAGTAGGGAGCACCTGACATTAGTGGGGGTAGAGCAGGGGGCACCTGGTGGCACAGGGGCTCCTGACATTAGTGGGGGTAGAGTATGGGGCACCTGGTGGCACAGGAGCTCCTGACATTAGTAGGGGTAGAGTAGGGGCACCTGGTGGCACGGGGGCTCCTGACACTAGTGGGGGTAGGGCAGGGGGCACCTGGTGAGGCAGAGGCTCTTTGTCTAAGTGGGGGCAGAGTAGGGGGCACATTGTGGCACAGGGGCTCCTGACATTAGTAGGGGTAGAGTAGGGGCACCTGGTGGCACAGGGGCTCCTGACATTAGTGGGGGTAGAGTATGGGGCACCTGGTGGCACAGGGGCTCCTGACATTAGTGGTGGTAGAGTAGGGGGCACCTGGTGGTGGCGCAGAGGCTCCTTGTCTTAGTGGGGGTAGAGTAGGGGGCACTTTGTGGCACAGGGGCTCCTTTAATTAGTGGGGGTAGAGTAGGGTTACCTGATGGTACATGGGGCTCCTGAACTTAGGAGGGGTAGAGTAGGGGGCACCTTGTGGCACAGATGATATTGGTCCCTGGGGCCCATTTGTGTTTTACTTGGGCCAGCTTGGTTTGCCCATATCTGGGTTATGGTCCTTTTTGTCCAGGGCTACCCGTGAGAATTCACATGGGCTAAGATCTCCGATCTGCGTATATTTCTGTCAATGCCGTAGACTTCATCTTCATGAAATATTTGTGTTTTGCTTCCAGTGGGGATGACCTAATTGGTAAAGTGACCTTAAGTCGGGACCGTATCCAAACTGAAGGAAATAAAGGTAGGAAATAATAGACATTGAACCTGAGTACATTCTCTTCTCCATAAAGAAGGAATTCCAATCTGTCGCAGGATGCCTCAAGGCTTCATGATCATTAGTCATCCGAAGCAGCACAACTGAGTAACTCGTTGGCATTGCATTAGCGCATCATACCAAACCTTTGGCACTGTCTGCATGCATGTATCGTAACAACCATAAGGCATAGTTTATTAAAGTAATATGCATGCATTAAAATGTTAGAATAAATATGGTTGTGTTTCAACTTCCAGGGCTAGAGAGTTGGTTTAAGATCTGCCACGTCAACAAGAAACAGGAAACAGAAGGGGAAGTGCATCTAGAAATAAAGTACATCGTCGACGGACGGGGACCAGCCAAACTCAGAGTCAAAGTCATAGAAGCAAGGTCAGTACACAGAAGGTCATTGTAAAATAGCCCTTAAGAACGGCCTGTTGCCACAGAAATGAGTCATGATACACAAACGCATGATCCACGAGTAACACTGGCTTTTTATCTTTTTAAGTAATTTTTAATCAGGAAATGAACAGGCTACCCAGTAAACAAAAAACGTTATACAACGTTTTATAACGTTTCTCTATTGCTCTTTACTATGGCGAAACGTTATATAACGTTAGAAACGTTATTTTGACGTAAAATGACGTATTTTTGTTAGCTGGGTAGGCTCCTTTTATTGGACATTGTCACAGTCTTCTTAGATACCAGTAGGCAAATGAGACATGAGTTAATGCATATAAGCTGGAACTATAATACCTGTGGATAAAACTAATAGTATCTTAATTTATGTAAAGTCGGCACATTTTCAATGTAGATAAATTAGATACCCTTCTATATACAGAGACCTGGCCGCCAAAGACTTCAGCGGTTCGTCAGACCCCTACGTTAAAGTATCCTTCCTGGATCAGACTAAACAAACAGCAGTAAGTTTTTGTGTCAATAAAGCCACTAAGAAAGAGGCATTGGTACGCCACTTATTAGTCATTGTGTTGTCCATTTGATTGAGACCCCAGCGTGCTTGAATTATTTACTCATTCTATGGATCCAATTGTGCTCAATTTCTTTCTTCAATTTGTTTGTCAGTGAATTTTAATTTATTACATGATATGTATCGGTAAGTTTCACCCTTTTTTGAAACACATAATTATTTCCTTTTCTGGCCAAATGGTAATTCGGCAAGATGATACAGGGTACATTGTAGTCCCATGTGGTGTTGTACAATGTTGGCCAATGCCACCGGCTGCCGTTTAATACCATGTAAAAATAGTAAACGTGTAATCCCAAAATGGCCTCAGGTGCAATCAACGATTTAAAACCACACGTGATATCATGTTGATAAATCAGTGAAGATGTTAAATCTTATTCGCATTTTGAGGCGGGATAAGATATTTTAAATCTTTTAGTATCGCACAGTGATTGATTGTGCTTTATCTCAATGCAGCCTTGGTGATTACACTTGCCACGCTCAGGGTTGCATTCATGCATTATGGCAATACAGGGCATAGTACATTAAAGTACTATTTTGCCCGTAAAGGGTTCAAGTATGAAGTTAGGTATGGCATAACTGATGCATGTTACAGGCCACACCAGAGCACAGATCCTTGTTTCAAGATCTTTCTCAGATTAAAAACACACCTCACTACGTCAATGGACACAAGTAGGGCTCCAGCAATAACAGTGTTATTTGAAGAGGAAAACTTAAATGCCAAGCCATAGAAATCATATTCTGATTGTTGGTGAATGAAAACCTGCTAACTAATCATGTCTTATTAACAGTTAAGATGTGAGGAAGAACGAGTAGGTCAAATAGGAGTTGACAAATTGGTTTCTCTTGGATGTCTTTGGCAAAGGTCAACATTTTAAAAACAGACCGCTCAGTATCCGCTTGTCGTCTGCTCACGTCGGTCTGAGACAGGTTTACCGAGGGGCACCAGTGTTTATGTGCTGATCAACTGGTGTTTTAGTTGATTTATCTCATGGTGAATACAGCAGCAATATAGATATAAGACCAGTGTATATTATTACACCCCCTTTGAGACAACCCACTCTGGTATCTCATGGCCTATTCATGAGCTGATTACTTTACTAAACAGAATATAATGCTATTTTCAACTTGAAATGGGGTTTTTGATAGATGTTGTCCATAATCACATGAAATGAATACAAAGGAGCACACAATTTATTCACCACTGAGGGTTATCTTACTCGGCTTAGCTTCAGGAGCTGTAATATTCTTTTACCGAGATTTGTGGTAATGGCACTTATATCTGACCCTTATAGGAGTGTGGTCATTGCTAGAAATTTACCCATGTTGGCGTAAATTCTTTCTTTTTTTAAATACTGAAAAGGGCTAAGTACATTTTGTATACACTATGATATTTTCTTATCAAAACAGCATATTGATCATGGTTCAAATGGCTAATGAGTGGAAGGGTTATACGAGTAGTAAAGTTTAAGTTTACTGTCTGGGAGTCAGGGCTATGTGAATTCCCTTGTGCGGCAGCCCTAAAAAAGACTGACAGTTTAAAGTATCCATATCCCTCTAATGTATGACCTTTCCGGTATGGATGTATAGCTCAGTCGCCTTTCCAAGGAGTTAACCCTTTGAATATAGCGGTTAACAATTCTCGTGAACCTTTTGACTGTATTGAGCGGGACACCAAGAAGTCAGAAATGTACTATAATTAGCTGTGACTCGTGAATGATAGAATGATTACAACACACAGTTTACCCTCAAAGTAAACCGATACGAGTGGTGTCGTCAGTTAATAAAGGCTGCGGCTATTATACAATAACCTTATAGAATGGATGTGGATCTCTCATTATCCTCTGATTACCTGTGGTACAAGCATTGACAGTGGACTCAGACCACCTGTGTATCTAGGTAATCGCCCTGATGTGACCCTTCACATCAGATGTGACCAGAATAAGTAAAACCAGTCTCAGAGACAATAGCTTTCACACTGGCTGTGTGCCATTGTCACTTTTCATAACATGCTTAAACTGAGTACCATTCTTGGCGGGTTGGTTGGTGGAGGTGATTACAATAGAGTATGACAACTGGTGGTGGACTCCCATCATCTCCCAGCATAAGACGACCCCACTGTTCCCTGTGTAGGGTAGATTCACCATGAGTCGGACGCAAACCCTGAGACGGACAGAGAAATTTGAGATTATTTATGTGCACTAAGGCTACTACTTATGGTGTTCATTTCTTTTTGAAAGAATAACACTAAAACTGTACTATCGTTCACAGATAAAGGGCTTAAAATGCTTGAATAACCACAAAATCAATTGTCCGTCTCAAGGTATGCGTCCAACTCCAGGTGAATCTACCCTATTTGGAAGACGGTGGTGGTAGATAGAAGCAAGTTGCACCTTGCAAATTGTGGTGCTATGTTCGAATATATATGCATGGATCGGTAGGATTATCTTGCGTTTATTGGTTAGTTTTAGCCTCTGTTTTTTCATTGAAGTTTGATACTGTGGTGGCAAAGCCAGCACAGACTGAAATCCTATCAAATCATTTAGAAATAGGCAGATGTAAATGCTCCAATTACTGTCGTAAATATCCATTTTGGGCCGAATAGTGCTTCAAAGCACAACAAGTGTTACATTTAAGCAGCGTACCGACCCTACAGGTTTATTACAATCCTGGAGAGTTAGCACAGACCCACCATGGACTGCATTTCGCTGAAAGACGACATTTGTCGTCATGATGCATTATGCCGACCATTCGAGAGTGTTTCAACCCCATGGGATAGGCATGATGCTTGAATGCAGTTCTGACAGGTTACTATAGCCAGCGCTTCATTCATGCATCCCTAAAGGGTTAAAGGGTTATATAGACAATAACTCATACATTATGGCAAACGTACACGCTTCCACTGACCCGTTTCCGATGTCTTTGCTACTTTTTCTTCCTGGCAAAACCGTACCGTATGTATTAAATATGTGAACCCAGTATCAAGTGATTAACGTGCCCTCTCTTCTTTATACAGACAATACGTGGGTCCCTCTATCCATCCTGGCAACAGACGTTTGATTTTCCGGTTCCCAAGTTGAAGCCTGAAGTAGCGGCTAATGCCAAACTCACCCTCAACGTGTGGGACTGGGACCGCATGGCCTCCGACGACTTCATGGGCAAGGTACAAGCATTATGGTGGTATTTTTTAGTCATTCATGAGTTTGAGTTTGAATGGGCTTTTATTGACCACAATTCCACAACATTCCTCTGCGTCTCTCAAAAAGAGCCAATTTGATGTAAAAAGGACAAGCAGTTTCACATCAATGCAAAAGTCAAACATTACAAGATATAGACTATTCGCACATTTATACACTATAAACACATAGGAATACAATAAGCAGCGAACACAGGTGAACTAGTTAGTCTTAATACACAGCCATGTACAAGGGTTAGGGTTTTGGATCATCAGAATGAATATCATCAATATTCAACACTCTAGCACCTCATCGTTCACCACAATTACTCGGCCCTAGTTGCATATACTGTAAATGTAGATATTTTCGCGCTGTACATATTTTCGCGATTTTTTAAAAATCGAGAAAATATGTACAGAGCGAAAATTTATACAGTATAGTCATACTACTACAATCTTCCAAAAATCGCGAATTTAAATAAACGCGAAAATGCATTTTTTAGAAAAAGCGCGAAAATTTATACACACGAAAACATCTACATTTACAGTAAGCTCACTCAAGATGCATTGCTTGATTAAACTCAGATGACAAGACCATGCGCTCAACAAAATGAGCCCCACAGTTACATTATCATACCATGAATTTAGCACCCATTCGAATACATTGCACGTATATCATGGGCAGGGGTATATAGTGCTGTGATGACTTTTTTCGGCATGCCACATGAGCACTCGCGAGTAACTCATTAGGTGCTCCATTCATCCATCAAGAGACATCTACGCAGTGAATATACAATCCCGAAGGTTGGGCATTATAACACGCGTCTGTTATAATGCACAAGATACAGTGCCAGTGGGTTACTCGCATTGTGCATTTAGGCATCATGCAGTCCATAAAGGGTTAACAAAGTTGATGGCGGAGTTGATGCAGTTTTATATCCTCACTGACACATGAATTAATTTAGCCCCACGTCGGCCGTAGTCATGCCCAAACACTGCTCATCCTTTCTCCATGGCTGTTTACATCATGTTAAATGATGAAAGAACTTCGACAAGAAAAAAAACCTTTTTAAACGTATCTTACATAATAATCATTGTAAATTCTGATTAAATTTCTTGGTTGGAGTAGGCCTACATGCATATGTACATCTATACCATGATAACGTGTCTACTTCTGCCCCTTCCTTACAGGTTGTGATAGCTCTAAACGACCTTGAGCCCAATCAGACCTACGATCAATGGTTCTTTCTCCAACCCAAGGACGAGAAGGTCAAGGACTTGCAAAAATTAGAAAGGTCAGTGAAGCATCATGATTGATGAGTATGATGTAGTCTATATTGGCTATTTTTCAAATTACACTTTCTTTATGTTCAAATGTATACGGACAGAATGCGTGAAGACGGGAGAGATAAAGACATATATATGTATAGTGACAGGGGGATATATAACTAGGCAATAGAGGGTTGGCGACAGTGACAGGCGGAGGTATGCACAGTGATACAGACATGAGAACTCCAATCTTTCAAGCTACACTTCTATGCATATGGACAGGTCTAACCTTTGGTAACATGTGCACAGATAATCAGATTCTCTATAGGTTTATGAGATTCATCAGTAGCAGCTATCCCAGGTTCGTCATAGGCACATTAGTCAAAATGACGAACTTACATTAAAAAATGACTAAGGCAAATTAATGCCATGCGCAAAAAGACAGTTAACCCTAAAACGCATTTAAAAAAAAGCCTAAGGTGGGTTATTTATTTTTGTGTAACCTGACAGCATTGACTAAGATAGGTTGGTTGTATAGGGGGCCAACATATAACAAAGGGTCTCATCGTAATTTTCTGGCTCCCTATATGACCAATCTGTTAGTTAATTTTGTTCGGTTAGTTAAACTGACTAACCCACCTTAGTCTTTGCCTTTTTATGTATATTAGTAAAGTTTTGCCTTAGTCATTTTTGAATATACGTTTGTCATTTTGACCAAGGAAGGATGAATACCGCTATGGCGAACCTGTGATAACCACTAACTCACTACTGACTAACCTCATAAACTTATGGATTTTCAGTGTGGGGTGGAATCCCGACCCCCACCCACCTGCAGAGCCTACCTCGCCTGCTCACCATCACCTAGTCCGTAAACCCCCTCCTGTTAAATAATATGCACTCCTTATATAATTATCGGTGATATACAAGAGTAGGGGACTTTGGTGTATACTTGTTGGGAGTAGAGACAAAGTTTTATAACTGCATCCTTAGAGTTAATGGTGGGTATACACTCACCATAATTAACTATAATTGTGAGTGTAGCCATCTTCGGGATTCTTCAACTATACTATTTAAGCCATCATTCAGGTAAACTGTATACTTACCGACTCCCGTTTCACTAAACTAACGGGAGCAATTTAGCTGAATTGGCCCCAAAAACCAGACCTTTTCTGATGTACATGTTGTACCCAATACTTTGTCTTTAGCTTCCAAAGGAAGTGAAATACCTCCTGCCCTCATTGACTAGAAGACGTTAAAATCTCCCGAACAGTGTTAGAGAATGGGCAATGGTGCAAATGAAAGGCCATCGCAGCGGCTACTGGCCTGGTGCATCGAGCAATTCGAGGAGAATGTCAATTCTAAGAATGTATTGTTGATAATTCTCATTATTGCCTTCCTGATGAAATGACAATGATTGTGTCTGATGTGAGTGCTAATTTATCTGGCAATGAGAGAAAGTACCATTTTGTCTTAAATTACATGAACTTTGAACTCTCATCAAGCTCATTTTCTCTTTAGTATTATCTTAACGTGTCTGATGACTACACGAGCCGCATAGTGCTTTAATACATTATGCTCTTATTTGTCACGATGCATTTATGTATCATGCTATCAGAGTATATCACTCCCATAGTGTCGGCATGATGCTTGATTGCTGCCCTGCCGAGTCCCTTGCCAGTGCTGCATTCATGCATTATGATGAAAAGGTACAAGATGGATTAAATCACTATACAGCCCTTAAAGGGTTATGGCTACGAGGTGCGTTGTGAACTACTGGATTTCTATAAGTGTACCGTGTGTTACCATAGTGACTTGGTACCATTCTGTCAATTAATGTGCTAAGTAATAATAATAATAGAATGTGAACTGATCATTGAGCGGAAACATAACTTGGGTACTAAGTAGTGACGTCATATATCCTCCCTCACACCGGATGCGGAACATGGGATGGCTCGGATCTGGAACTTCCGGTTATATGTCGGCGGAAATTGCTATAGTTAGTTGAGTCTCCGTTTGTCTGTAGCTTTAGAAATAAATCAGCAACTGGTGTGACATAGACTGTGGGGGGGGGGGGTGCAAGTTGACGTTAATTTGCTGGAAAGTCATACCCTGGTACCAGGCAGAATAGAATAACGGAGGATATATATATAGACAATGTGCATTAGGACCTTACCTGCCAAAACAGGGTTGACTTATAAATCAAAATGTGAAAATCTTCTTATTTTCAGCTATCCAAATTAGGCATTTTGCAGCTTTTTTTCAACGCAATTAAATTCCCAGTCTCACCACTGTTTACGAGTCGACTGTTGTGTATTACATCCTACCAACCCCAGGTCTTCAAGCCATATAACCTGAAACGCCACCTTTCTGTTACCATAGACACAGCTACTCTGTCTGTACCCCCTCATGTTATCATGTTGTCTATGTAATTGTGTACCACAGAGACAAGAAGGAGGATAACGGCACAATCCGTGTGCGGGCCCGGCTGAGTGAGGAGCGCATCCTGCCGTCACAGTACTACCAACCCCTCATCCAACTCCTCATGGACTCAGTCAGCCCAGAGAAGGTACGGCAACCCAGAGAATTAAACCTTTAAGAATAGCATGTTGCATTAAAGCAATATTTGCCATGGTACACCAATGCAGCTCTGGTTTTTACTCAAGGCTGCAATGGTGTAGCATTCAATGAATAACTATCATGATTTGAACAGATCTGATATTTTGTTTGTGTTTTTATGTTTTCAAGCTTTTTCAACCCAGAAGTTTGATGCGACACTTGTTGACATGCTGTTACATCAAGGGGTGTACCTTTATCGTGGTAGAGTAGGCCCAACACATTATTTAGTTTAAGCCTAGGGTAGCGATGATCGACACCCACAAAAAAAAAGTCAAATGAGGATCTCATCAAAAGTAGATCTATACGACATTGGGCCTACCGGTACAAGCCTGTTCAAGCCATGCCCATGGCCTAGGCCTACCCAGCTAGGTGTATTAAAGATGATAACTCCTGTTAGTGTTAAAACTTCAATTTCATTTTTGTTTAGTCACATCCTTATGAGTAGACCCGACGGCCCAGCGAGTTGTTTTTTTAACCAGGAAAGTGCCTTACAGTCTAGGTTGGCTACCTCATGAGGGGCCATTCAAATATTACGTAACACAATTTTGGCCACTTTTTGACCCCCCTCCCCCCTTGTAACACATTGTAACAAAATGCCAGACCCCCACCCCCTTCATAATTATGTAACACAGGCCCGTACCCCCCCCCCCCAATCTACCCTCTCTGTACACTTATGCCCTAGCCCTATGTATGGTTAATTGACCCCAATGGCCATGGATATCCTTAGGCCTATACCATTGGAAAGCTATATTGGCTACACAATATGAAGTTTCTGCAATGATTTGCATATGTTGAGTAGGGATTCTATTTGAATGAGTAAGTAGGGACTGGGAAGTGTGTACTGCCTGTAGAGTACCCACTTTTGGCACTGCAAATTGATAGCTCTCCAGGAACACTCTGTAGGAGAATGTCTATTATGCTGGGGTAAACTGCTCCGATCTTTTTGTAAATGACTGATTTGGAAAGTCATGATATAGGCCTACATTTAATGATGCCACACCCTTTCCTCAGACTCATAGAATCAGAGCTACAGTAAAATCATTTCTAAATTACATTAAATCACCTTTACATTTTAAGAGGGTAAAAGTGTGTGACCACACATTTAAATTCTACTTGCGTCTAGTATCTGCTGTCCAAGAACCAAAATAAACCGATGAAAATAAGTCAGCATAATACACAGATCTATATGTAAAGCTATCCTTGCTGAGAATTAGTACATTCCCTATGTAAGTCACCCTCCACTGCACCTGGATCACCACCACACTGTGGCAGGGGAGGGCTATTTCTGACCCACTCCACTGCATGGTAAAAGAGGGTCCTCCTGTCAAAACCCCTTACTTTCTGCAAGGAAAATTCATTTTAAAATAGTTCTAATGGTGCTAGAGCTACAATTCTTCCAGCAATCTCTTGGTTAAGATTCCGCCTATCTATCTTAAGATGCTGCAGGGGGCGATGCCTCTATAACAGTAATAACTGATTCCACCCCCCCCTCTTTAGGATGCTGCAGGAGGTGATGCCTCTATAACTGATTCCCTCTCCCCTCCTTAAGATGCTGTAGGAGGTGATGCCTTTATAACTGATTTCCTCTTCCCCTGCTAAAGATGCTGCAGGAGGTGATGCCTCTATAACTGATTCCCTCTTCCCCTCCTTAAGATGCTGTAGGAGGTGATGCCTTTATAACTGATTTCCTCTTCCCCTCCTTAAGATGCTGCAGGAGGTGATGCCTCTATAACTGATTCCCCCTTCCCCTCCTTAAGATGCTGCAGGAGGTGATGCCTCTATAACTGATTCCCTCTTCCCCTCCTTAAGATGCTGCAGGAGGTGATGCCTCTATAACTGATTCCCTCTTCCCCTCCTTAAGATGCTGCAGGAGGTGATGCCTCTATAACTGATTCCCTCTTCCCCTCCTTAAGATGCTGCAGGAGGTGATGCCTCTATAACTGATTCCCTCTTCCCCTCCTTAAGATGCTGCAGGAGGTGATGCCTCTATAACTAATCCCCTCTCCCCTTCTCCTGCAGCACAAGCTGAGCGGTCCCACACCCCTTAAGATGCTGCAGGAGGTGATGACCCTGGATATGATGGAGGTGGCCAACACCCTGGTCAAACTCTACCTGGGCCAGAACAAGATCAGGCAGTACCTTGACGTCATCTGCACAGAGGAGATACAAAGTACAGGTGAGAACATGGGCTCTTAACCATTTAACCCTATATGAGCGGTATAGGGCTTTAGTGTGTATTGATAGGGAGCGATTGCCATCCAAATAATTAAATTTGATATCTTAAAAGAGGCCGTCCACTATACTCAATATTTCTCCAACGAGAAATACATTGGATACATAGGCCCAAATGATTAAAGGATTTACTTCGCAATTGGCTGGGAAAAGAAACTTAATTGGCATGCACTTAGGCGTTTTAGGCGATGATACATTTTAGGCGATGATACATTTTTAGGAAATCATGAAAAAAATAAGAAAATCGGCAATGGTGGAAATATATTAGGAGCGATCTAGTACGCCATAGATAGTGTTCTTTCAATGCTGACCTAATTTAATATTTTGTATCCATCACTCATGGTACCTAAAATTTGATATGCCAACAGGAAATCCTAACACTTTGTTTCGAGGGAATTCCCTGGCCACCAAGTCTATAGACCAGGTAATGAAGGTAAGTGAACTTAATAATCGCGTTTTGATCTTCATAGTGTGTTATTTACATAGTATGCAGTAAGGTAGTCAGAATGTTGGAGACATGGTACCTACATCGTTAAAGTTTACTGGTATTTACATAATATCATTATGAAATTAGGATCTCGCTTCTGAAAGGTCTAGCATCGGTGTTGGCAAATTCTAGCAAATTGTTGGTCAAGTAATATATATACCTAACCTTCTGAAACTCCCCAACTGTCCTAAGTGGCCCTAAATAATTGTCTGGAAATATTCAAGCACGTGAGTCATCAGGATCACTCCACCAGTCTTTGGCAAAACGTTTTCATCCCACAGGACATTCAGTCCTGCAAATTCTCAATGTTGAAGGACTGACTACATTTTTGGAGGACCAGATAGCCACATATCTGATGATTTCTGCATTTTAATTATAAAAGCGTTTTGTCCATTAAAATAACAATTTATTTGTAATCATTTATGGCCAAATCAGGATAGATTATATAGTTTTACACAGTACATTGACATACTTTAGAAGCCCAACTGAATTCTTCTAGTTCAGAAAAGCCCAACATGCAACTGGCCATTCGGTCCTGCTACACTTGTAAATCTGCTGGACCTGTGGGATTTTAGAAGGACATTGCCACTGTCCTGCATGTTTTCGCAAAGACTGGAGCCTCCACAACTTGATGTGGTGGTCAGTGACTGGAATTTTCAAGATTAATAAAAATGATTTGACCAACCTAACCTAATTTTTAGACCAGAAATTATTGCCTGAAATATCGTTATACATGTATATGTTTGGCTTAAACTTATAAAATTCCTCTTTCAGATTGTTGGTATGCCCTACCTACATGAGACACTTGGTCCAGTCATTGACAGGATATACGATGAAAGGAAACTGGTTGAGCTCGACCCAAGTCGACTGGATCTCATTCGAAGGTGAGCCAAACCTAGAGTTTGAAAAGAGACTCTTAAATGAATATTCTCATCAAAGCTTCTGATAATCTAAAAAGACAGCTGTCATTCAATTTATTGCAGTATCATTTCGCCATAGATGCACAAAAAACTACACTCATGATTACATTCTATTGTCTTTATTCCACAACAACAATCACTTTATGTATCTGATTACGCTTTGTTCTGGGATAAATTGGATTTTTTCAACTGTAGCCATTTCGGGCTGTACTTGGAGTCGAGGTATGGCTTTCGTTACTAAGTTAAGCTAGTTATAAGCATCATGAGTTCCCCTATAACAGTACTACTTTAACTTAATCAACTAAATAAAGGTGAGAGTTGTGTGAATTCTATTAGCTGAGGAAGCCAAATAGCTGATAACCTGCAATATAGCTTTCCCGCCCAATCATCAAAATATCCAAATTGTATTTGAGTGAATATGCAGTTAGTAATCTTAGTTAAAAGAACGGTAGTACATTTTGATAAGGAACTATGTTTAAGCAGTGGAGAATTTTCACATTAAGAGTCCCTAATTTCGTCAATTTTGAACCCTCTTTGAATTTTGATGACTTTATCCAAATATTTTGCTAATCTTATTGATAACAGATTATATTTTATGTGGTTTAAATTTGGCTTTGTAATCTAAATGCATGAACCATTGATGAGAAAAAATGTTTTTTTATTCGAATAAACCACCACGTTCCTCTTTGCGCATCGAAATTGTCAGCCCCGTATGCTCCTACCCCATAATGGATTGCGTGTTCCTTCAACAACAATTTTGTAGAGCTGGTTTTGAATGTTTACCCTTGTATCATATGAGACGAGTGCAGTGATGATTGAAGTTATGTTTCGGTCACTGCATGGCTTGCTGGGTGTGGTTTTACGATGGCTACAGAGTGGATGATGATATTGAATGTCCATGGATGTTCGTAGAATAATGGTTATATGAGAGTACCCAGACAAGATTGCCAAATGGGTACCATATGGGTTTTATCTGGGTATGTTAGGCTTGCCCAGAGCTGGATTTTGGTCATTATTGTCTAGTGCTGCCAGTGAGAACCCAGATAGACCCAACCCAGCTGCTGAGACCAACTCCTTTTTAAATGCATTGCAAAAATTTCAAATCATACTCATCGGTGATTATTCTCAGAAATTACAATTTAAAGTGCAATTTATATGGTGTTGTGTCCACATAGGTTGGATCCGGGCACTTCAAATCTGGGCGGGCCTATGTAGGGCCCACTTGGCAGTCCACAGGACAAGCGTATAGTGGGTCCCATATGGCAGCCCACCTGGGACCCAGATGAGACCCATTAAGCAATGCTAACTGAATACTCATTAGTGGGTGTGATGATACCTCTTATGGTCCTGGTACATGTACAAGAAGTCTGTGATAATAGTACTAGGGACCATTATTGTATAAGATACCTAACCATAGGCCTACATAAATAACAGTTACTACTTAATAAGATTGCATCATAATATGGGTGTTCTAAAATGGTATTACTGGATTCACAGCATTTTCCAGGAGAATAACTGAAGTCCTCAGTTGATTATTTCTTAACTCTGAGCCGCATCGTGCCTTAATCTCCTTGGCCATGCATAATAATGATACCACTCTGGCCCGGCATTCTGGATTAAAGCACTATGCGGCGCTTAAATGGTTATCTGTCATCATTGGGGGCTGTCTGCGAGGTATTCTTATGCATGGTAGAAGAGGACTGCATTCTTCTTGTAATCTATAATTGCAGTTATTCGAAATCAATCCCATTTATAAGCTACACTACTGCATCTGTATTGATACACTGCTATGGTGTATATCAATGCACAATGGATTCTTGATGCATCCTGGA
Source organism: Harmothoe impar (assembly GCA_947462335.1). Taxonomy (NCBI): domain Eukaryota; kingdom Metazoa; phylum Annelida; class Polychaeta; order Phyllodocida; family Polynoidae; genus Harmothoe; species Harmothoe impar. Next base: position 34,088,013 of record OX381720.1, read on the forward strand.
ACAAGTGCTTCAGGATCCAAGCAACACTCTCCGCTTTGGCGGAGCTACATGTTTAAAACAAATTAAATATTTAATCATTCATGCAGGTTCACCTAGCTCAACTACATGTAATAACATTAAAATTAATATTGGGCAATTTTGAAGTGTATGACTTAATATACTAACAATGTGATGTAAGGTTGGCTATAAGGATACTAAACCAGAATACCAGCTGGTTGAAGTACTGTTAATGCTAAAGTCAATGTTGATGTCCTGTCTTTTGATTATAACGTATACTAATGCTCTGCCATATCCCACTCTGTTCAGTACAAGACGCCCAAGTCTCAAGTCGTTACCCAAGGACAAAGACCTGATAGAGTCAAGTCTAGAGACACTGGTGAGTGCAGCACACCTACTTAGAGCAGTGGTTACAATCTTGACGCTCTCCTATCAGAGTTAAGAAATGCATGGCCCTTACCCAAAATGGATAATATCTCAACGTAAAGTTTAGCAAGATTTTATCTAGAAGTGTTTCATTTGACTCAGATTATTACAAATGCAGCAATATACATGTATAAAAATACTAAGGCGGACTTGTTGCCTTTCGCCAGCTTGCCCATTCCAGTGATTATGTCAATCCTTTCAGAGAAGATTTCAATATAACATATGACGTATATTTGATTATCTACGTCCCCAGGTGTCATACGTGACGTCCATCCGGGAGCGGATCCTGACGTCCGTGTCGCGGGTGCCGCCCATCATGAGGCTCATCTTCAAACAGCTGCGGAGACGTATCGAGGAGCGCTGGCCTGGTGCTGAGTATGAGGTAGCCCAATTATAGTCTCTAAAGTAAATCACACATTGCAATTGAGTTAAATAAGTGTAGCCGTATTGTGCTTCCCCATTGAATAACTGAGGCTATCTAATCTACAGCTCTTTGACATTACCAAAACGGGACCAGGTATAGCGCTCTATTTACATTTGTACGGCGTAGAAAAGGGTTATTTTATCTAATTTTGGAAATTAGAAAGGGTATAACATAACTTCATAAACACATGAGACAGGTTTTAGTATCATAGATATGTGCATGTTGTTGGTACCAAGATGCTATATAAATTGAGGTATGATTGTCCTTTGTTCGTCCCTTGGTCGGCATATAAATGCATGAATGCAGCCCTGGCGAGTAACTAGTCAGGGATGTATGAAATTCATGCACCATGACGACAAAAAAACATCATAAAATAAAGCAATATATGGCCCTTAAAGGGTTACTAACCTCTTCCCACCCTGGTGTGTCCTGACAGGACCACAAGTACGTGGGCATCAGCGGCTTCCTCTTCCTGCGCTTCTTTGCGCCGGCCACGTTGTCCCCCAAGCTGTTCCACATGAAGGACCACCACCCGGACGCGCGCATCAGCAGGACCCTCACCCTGCTCGCCAAGGTAGGCAGCCCTTTTTTGTCAAGACCACTCAAAAAACAAGCAACTAGTTTCTCATTACCACGTGCATCATAAAAAAATAGGTTTTGAGGAAAACTTTTTTTTTTTCAAATTTTTGATGACAAGCATGATAAAAATTGAAAAAATATTGGCATATTTGTTATCAAATTACAGCTTTTACTGTCAGCAATAATGTTGGCTAGAAATAACTTACAGTTTCCCAATTTCGGAACTCTTAACTGCTAACATGTGAAATTTGCCATGAAAAATCTATATATTTCGCTATGATGGCCTCTCAGTAAAAAAACCCATTAAATTAAAAAAAAACGCCCTTGTCACAATCTTTGATGCCCGGTGATGAGAAACCAAATATTTTTTTGAGTGGCCCAAATGTGGAGCTTTTTTGAAGCATTGATTACAGCACCTAGAGAAACAGATATTACATAGGAAATATGAAATATGAAATAAGGTACGATCCTATATTGCAGGGGGACATAGTAACATTCAGTACTGTAGAATTGAAACTAAGATATAGGAGGCTATAATATAACAGTAAGAAGTACAAAAATGATATTATAATGCTGGAAGCCATAAAATCAATGGGCCTAGAATGCAGGCGGCCATAGTAGTCATGAGTAGCATAGGCATTGGCCTAGACTGTAGGAGGCCATAGTGACTGTGAGTAGTATAAAAATGGACCTAGAATGCAGGTGGTCATGGCAACCGTGAGTAGTAGCCTAAAGAAATGGACCCAGAATGCAGGAGGCCATAGTAGCCATGAGTATTAAAGAAATGGACCCAAAAATGCAGGTGGCCATAATAACCGTGAGTAGTATAGAAATAGACCTAGAATGCAGGCGGCCATGGCAACCGTGAGTAGTATAGAAATGGATCTAGAATGCAGGTGGCCATAGTAACCGTGAGTAGTATAGAAATGGACCTAGAATACAGGTGGTCATAGTGACCGTGAGTAGTATAGAAATGGATCTAGAATACAGGTGGTCATAGTGACCGTGAGTAGTATAGAAATGGACCGAGAATGCAGGTGGCCATATTGGCTGTGAGTAGTATAGAAATGGACCTAGAATGCAGGCAGTATAGACAGGAACCTAACACGTCATCGTGCAGTATGTGGCAACAGAAGCTGAACTGATATGCGGCAGGCCGAGGACTTGGTAATACAGGAGACCCGTATATTTCAGTCTGTTCTAGAGCACTAATACAAAATGTAAATTGGACATTATAATATAGAAGTCATTGTGAGTAAGTATAAAGTGTGCTTCCTGATTTCAGACAGTACAGAACATGGGTAACCTGGGTCTGCAGACAGGCAAGGAGCAGTGGATGGAGCCTCTGACCCCCACCATCCGTCAGAGCGTCACTCACATCAAACAGTTCATCGACCAGCTCGTGGACATTGATGAATCTGCCGGTAAGTATTAATCCTGTAAGGGTCACATTATGCTTAAATGTGCTGTGCCTTTTCTCATTAGGATCACTCATAAGGTCTCCATTCATGCCTCATGCCGACTTTTCAGTGCTGTATGAAATCCATAAGGTCTGAATGCTACTTGTTTGCAGCCCAGTTATAATAATACAAATGATTATAACACCCATTAACGCACTATACGGCCCTAAAAGGGTTCATGGTGTCATCTGTCAATCAACATGACTATTACATCATGTGGGATTTGGATTGCACTAAGATGACCTTTAACACCAGAAGAATCACTTGTTGGCTTCTACGATTGACAACTTCATGCAATACGTTACTCAGCAGCCAGTCGGTGATAAACTGTAGCTGATCTGTCAACTTTGGGTGACTGGTGAAGAAATGTCTTTGTGGAAACTGGTCATTAATTTTATTATTGTAAGGGGAATGCTCAGGACTGGCACTGTATCAAGTAAGTGAAGGTACACAATAAAATCTATCGTAATTTTACAGCACCTACTATATCTTTACGGCAGATTCTACTGTGTACCTACAAGAAACTGTGCACCTACACTAGACTGTACTGCCTACCTACAAAAAGGACAAGCAACTCTAAACAGTGCATGGTAATGTCCGACTGATGTATAATATGATGTTTGTTGTAGTAATGCAAGACCCGTCACGGCGCCGGAGCGTCTTCCACCCGTCAGTGACCATCAAACAGGGTTACCTTTGGAAGCGGCGCTGGGACCATGTCAAGTTCATGTCATCCTTTACCTTCAAGAAGAGGTACTTCTGGCTCAAATATGACACACTAGCCTATGCCAAGAAACCAAACGACCAGGTAGGTTCGAACAAGGTAAAATCATATTTAAAAATTGGAATATTTTCAAATTCGATGAGCAATAAGAATACGAGGGAGAAGGGCAGTCAAATATCCACTGAAAATATTTATTGCGGGCAGGGAGTACTGTAGATATAATTAGGTACCACGGATAGTTTGAAGAAACCCATCACTGAAGAAACTTGTTATACTGGTTAGGAAGCTGATAAAGAATGATGAAGAATGGTGGTAACTATGTTAAGATCCGTTCCATATTTATTTTATATGAATTTAAAAAAAGTTTCAGTCATTTGGCACCTTTCATTCTCAGTAGCCAATGGGTTAATTTCAGAGGGATAAAACATCCATTCTGATGTCAATAGGCAGTTGAAAAAAGATATTTCCCAATCAACTCTATATATTATGGACATTGTGAAAATATCTTCAGAATCTGTATTGAAATACCACTGAAAATGGCCATTCTGCCATTTTGACCCCATAGCCATCTCAAGGAATACATACTTGAGGACTTGGGTATTGCATATAATGTATCTACATGTTACATAGAGCATGAATAATGTTTCCCAGATCATTTCCTGTATGTATTTATTGAGTCATATGTGTTTAAATATGGCAAGATCACTAATATGTACCGTTGTCACAAATGCTATACTACAAATGATGCCTCTAGAGGCCTGTAAATATTGGCATATTTCCTCCGAGGATCGGCGATTTCGCAGCTATGCCTCGCTTATGCGCGGTACCTAATATAATATGCATGGACCTTCTCAGGAATACTAATAGCTACTCACTGTTTATTAGTTTTCTGTATGATAAGTAACCCTTATGTCCCATCTCTAGGTGCGTAACAACATCCCCATCTCCCAGATTAGGGCGGTGGAGCGGGTAGACAAACATGCGTTCGCCCGTCCCACTGTTGGCCAGGTCATCACGCGGAACTCACAAGGCCATACAGAGATCATCTACTTCCAGGCCAAGGTGAGCAGCTGTATAGAATAACTTCTTTGTGTTTTTACGTATCATTCACGGTGTCCTCCGATGCCATACAACCGAGACAATGCTTCTTAGACGTTGTTCTCATAGGTGGAGGTATCAATGCTTGGGCACACAGCAGGGTCTTTCAGAACGGATTCGTCAGTCGTCATATTGCGATTTTCGTCAATATAGCAATATTTGCAATTGGCGAGAGTATTTATATCCGGCAAAATGTGGTATTTACTATCGATTTCAACAGAAATTTTCGTGAAATAATTTTTTACTAGTGGTCGCCAAATCGGTTTTGTCTCATCACCTACGACCACGTCAGCTGTTCTGAATGAGCCTCCAGGTGTAGTAGGTGACCCAGGTGGTATGCATACCTGTGTGTGTGGGAGTTGTGCTGACCCCCTCTGAGTGGGTGGGAATGTCACTGTTGAATAAATAGACAAATGCCAACTACATCGATACTGTCTCTGATGTATTTCCTGAGTGGAGGCTGGGGCAGTATCCCACGAAGCTGCAGGCTGAATGGGATGCGCCCCACAAGTGAAATACATCAGAGACAGTATCAATGTAGTTGGCAATTGTGTTTATTTTTATTTGGAGCCATTAAATGAAGAAAAGCCAGTTATTCTTAGCCCATTGAATACGGCCACATTGTATTCAATGGGGGAAGGGGGCATTGAATATAGAGCTTCCTCTAGTTAAGCATAATAAATCTTATATTTCAAAAGATACAAACTGTGATACCTTCTCATTGGTCGTAGGTATTGAACACGTATTCTTCTGCCAACAATTTATAACCTTATGCTTGGTTGTCTCCTGTGTAGGACATAAACGACATGTACTCGTGGATTTCGTCCATCAGGAAGACGATCATGCTCAACGAGAAGTTATTAGACATGTACCACCCGGCCATCTACACCAAGGACCGATGGGGCTGCTGCTCCAGGGCAGGCAAGGAGGGTGAGTATACAGGAAGGTGGGGGCGTTACCCATTAAAGTTAATCTAAAGAATAACCTCAATTAGCAGACAGCCATGCGTGAGTACAAGTATGTAGTGTATTGTTGTTTGAGGCTGCTGCATCGAAAAGATTTTAAGCATATTGCATTTTCATAGTATTTGAGTTGTCATGGCAATAACTCCCAGGGGAAACTTTTTAGAAACAGATTCCCTAGGCCAACCAAGGCTTTATGGATTACGCTCGAAAAATGAATTATGAATTTTAACCACCCTGGTGAGTTGCTCGCCAGGGTTGCATAATTATGTATCATTACAACAAGGGAGACAATACATGACATCACCATTCAATATATACCATAACAGCACCCGGCTGCAGTCACACCCATTCCCGCGTGACAATAGGAGACTGGAGAGACCCCCTGGATCCTGATGCTGAAGCACAAACTGTCTACTCCCAACTTTTCCATGGCCGCCATCTCCTTAAGTAAGGACAAGTCTTGCATAGTATTGCTTTTGCTCTTATTTTTCATTGATTGAGGTTCAACCCAGCCCAAGGAGGTCATAATATACATAACCTTGATGATATAGCCGAGGCAATAGCGCTAATGTGTACATAAAATGTTTTCCAATTTCATTATCGCTGAGAACAATCAACATTGGTCAGCCAGACCCCCTATGTCCTCTTTTTAAGGTCTCTCTTCACAGAGTCTAGCCGCTATGCCTAACCCGCAGGTCCATCAATTCCAGACTCTATAAAGAGACTCCAGCTTTACCAGACTCTCTTACAGGGTGGAAATGCTGGACACACCTTCCAGAGTCCAGCATTGCCATACTTGCTCTTAAATACGACATAGGGAGTCTGTCTGACTCTCATGATTATTTCCCTTTCTGGTGTTTACCTGACATCTATAAAACCTAATATAATCTCACCCAGTATTTATTGTAATAATCATCCTTAAATCATCTCCCTGCATCTCACTTTCAGACGAAAATATTCCGACACACAAGAGGCGGTTCAAGCGGCCGTAACAGAGAGTCAGAATTGTAATGAAAACCAACATCAACAAACCCAACAACAACAACAGCAACAGCAACAGCAACAACAACAACAACAACAACAACAACAACAACACCCAGAGCAGCAACAACAGAACGGCCCAACTAACCAGGTGGTTAGTACCCAGGAGGACAAAGATGTGGTGCCACGGTCGCCCATGTACCTGCTCATCACCAATGACAACCACCCCCATTTCCATAGGAGCACCTCCTTCCAAGATGCTTGCATGGCATCAGTAGCGCAGCTTCTTGACGTCATACAAGACCTGGAGAGGGCTCACGCCGTCTATGAGAAGATGGAACGCGAGAAGGCACGAGGCAGCATTGGTGGTGGAAAGCTGGTATGATGAATACAAGTCACCCCCCCCCCGGAGGAGTTTAATATATAAAAATATATATTTATTTTAATGATTAGTGGGAAGATGTCAGCAGGCAGCTTTCACGGTGTATGTACATACTGTGTTTTATTATGATATATATTTTGTTGGATGCAGAGTCGTTGGTACCAGTTTGCCTGTATGATACTCGTTGCTGTGAGTACTAACACTAATAGTTTTTGTTGTCGTTACATTGTTATCATGGTTGACAAAGGTAACAACGTTGTTCCTGTATATGGTTGTGACAGTTGACATTTTTTTCAATCGGTATACTAAGGTTGACATGTTGACAGGTTTATGATGGAGGTAATGTTATGCATTTACATGCAGTGTATATATTTTACGTGTCTATGATATATACGGGTTTCTAGTAACAGAGTCAAAAGGAGTGACAATGTCATTATTACTATTATTGTTTTATTAAAAGCACAAAAACACAATCGAGACTATTTTGTGGAAATCAATTGAAGACATCATTTTTTTGTGATTTGTAAGAAAATGTTTGGTTTGGTAAATAGTTCCTTCTTATTGTAAGATTCCATTTAATATAAGACATGGTGATATAAGTGGCTTGAAGCGGTGTTGTTTAGTAATTCTGACTGAAATAGTTGACTAGCCTTTAAGTATTTGAGCGTCAATCTATGATGAATAGAACATATCATGTGATGTTTAACCTCTCTTTAGATTCAAGTGATATGTAATAAACATTGTTGACACTCTGAATTATAAATAACATATGTGCATGAATAAATATATCAATATCACCATGAATGTGATAAACTAAGTTGAACAGACCCAGATATAATCTACTCATCTGATGAAGAACTCTTATTTTAGGTTTATAGTACTTAGTACGACAGCAATCTAGCAAGAATGAAGATAATTCGAGTTTTCTCTCACTGTACTCGTTGTAGCCTATGTGTGAAAAGATGTTCCAGAATAGGTTTCTCTACCTGCGACACAAATTCCTACCCTATTCACTTTGGTACACTTCCATACCAGTATTTTCCATTCATCCCATCTGTGTCCACATTAGCACATCTTTCGAATAAGCCTTTCCCACACATCTAAGAAACTTTGCTGCTTCTTTTGTGCAGCTGTATTCTCATTCGAAAATCTTCTGTGAAAATCAATCAAAGATAATATCAATTTGAATTACAGACATCTACTTGCAAAGAAATGTTTAATTTGGTAAATGGTTCACTTATAGTGACTGAGTAGTAGGCCATATCCTCTAGTATAGTATGGCATGGTGATGTAAGTAATTTGAAGTGAAGTTGGCACCAACGTTTAAACTTATGAGACCAAGCACACCTTTTTCACACAACATTGCAGCACGGGAAATTCTGTTTTGAAGAGAGTTGGCCTAGGTAATATGTTGCCTAGGTAATTTATGTGGCTTAGGTTAGGGGTGCAACCAATACACGTTATTTTAATGTTTTCAGCCTCCCCATGAAAGAACTGGTGCTTATTCTTTATTTTTCTTGGCAAATTAATTATATCCCAACGCGAGAAGCCGACTGATATAGTTACTGGTTCAGTTTCAACCTTAGTAATCCATAAAGGATATATGACGCAAGGCAGTGCCTGTTGTTAGATCACATTTTAGTAGCCCTTGCGTGAAAGCTTAAGATAATATCATAGATTTATATATTTTTTACATTGTTGCTTGATGCAGTGGTAACACATTGTATAGACTGGCTCTTGAAGGCATGCTGTGAGTATGAAATCATTGTATAATCAGTGAACTTATAGTGTCAAACTGTCCTGTCCTGTTCATGGTGCATTGCAAAAATCTGATCACTCTTGTCTCTTCCAGTTGTTTCTATATGGTCGTACGTCATTGGTCTCTTACTATTAAGCATAATTTCATACTAAGGGAGTGGTTATTTTTAACTACTTAACAATTCTTTTTGCCCCCCCCCCCTCCTCTTCAAGAGGGGTCCAACTCGTTCTGTTTCCCCCTCAGAAAAAAACCCCACCACATGCCCCCTCCTGTTAAAATAATGACCACTCCCTAGATGAACAACTTCTGGGTTTAGGCTCATGTTAGCATACCTGGGGAACAGGAATCAGCAAACGCACTGCAAATCAATGTTTTACCCACTATTTTTTATAGACCCTATTTCTATTATAGAAAGCTGATTGGTAATAAAATCATTGAATCTTAAGGTCAGTGATTTGTACTTGACTAAGCATGTATTTTGGAAATATGGACAGTATGTCCTACATGATAGTGTGCTCTGTTCAGAATGGAAGGTTAGACAACCCTTTAAATGGCACCTTTATATAAGAGAGGAGAGTTGTGCTATTACAAGGTGCTATTATTAGATTTCACCTAGTTCTGTTTTTCGCTAAGTCTGTTGTTCAGACAAATTCTGATCAATATGCCCAGTTCCAGTTGTTTTGATGTAAGATTGTATCCTGTTTCGTAGTGTTGATAGTCATGATTTCATATGATGTGTATCCTTTTGGTAGACTTCACTCAGTAGAATCCAATAATCAACTAAATTGACCTGCTCTGTGACAATACATATTAAATTGCAGGATGATAAACCTTTATTGAGCAAGATATACTAATCATATTTAATCTATAATACACACAAATGTAGTCGAAGTCAAATATTCTTTCAGGAACTGTATTTATGAGAGACTACATAACTTATAAAGCAGGAAATCAACAAAACACGAGAATTCTAACACTATAATTATAAGCATTTATTTGAAGTATGTTTACAAAATTGAATAACCGCAATAGAAATCAATAAGATGAGTCATGTATAGTTTCCTTTCAAGTACAGAAATCTAAGCCTTTTACACTGAGGAGCATGTTTTATGAATGTTGTACCATTGTCTAGATAATTTAGACTTTTAGATATTGTCAACTTGTATGACATTTTATGTAATCTTTATGATCATTGACACACTATATAAACAGTTTTCACATTTTCCTATACAGTAGCCTACATAAGAAAAAGGGACCTGAGTTGTATCCATTAATCTAATTAAAACAAGTAGACAGGTATTTTTATACTAGCAATCATTCCCTTTAATTGCATCATTTGACATATTGTGCTATTTCAGAAATAAAAAATATGATGCATTACATACTGATCATAAGACGTTCCTCAAATATCATATATACAATATCACAGCTGTAGCCATTGTAAAGGTCTACATTGTATACAAATCAGGAGTGAGGCACAAACAAAATGTTGACGTACCTCTCATATATCATGTTGAATTTCAAACATTGTTCCAGCTCTGGGGGGAGAGCCCATCTGTACAGGCATTTAATATTTTACCCCCGAGGCCAATTGCTCTCTGATTTGTTCAAAAAGGCCCAAGACACCAATGGAAATAGGCGGCTTGAAGATGCAGTTGTACCTTATCTTATATTAATTCACAAATGTGATTGAGGTAAAGGCCTATTTATAATTGACACGTGATAAAAAGATAAAACACCGTATAGTGGTCCAATGTCTGCAGTATAATGTCTCACTGCATCCCTGGAGGGAAAACATCAATTTGGGTATAATTATGTACAGAGGGCCAATTCTATAATATGATATGTTGATCATATATGCTATTAGATATCATACACATGAAAAATATATTTTCCTACTAAATCACTATTACACACTAGGTCTGATGTGTTTGCAAGGTATCACTGAGGGTATGTAGTAAATGATGTTCTAATATAGTATAGATAATTTAAAAACCTAAAAACTACTATGGATGGTCTCTGGACAAATAACTGCCAATCTGTGTATAAGTAATGTTTTCTATGAAAAGATCTTATTGTTCCTAGTCTATGTATCACATTATAAGTGTCTTTTCTAATGCTTTCTTATATACATATTATATATATTTATAAGATATATACCATTCAATGTTTTACTCATATAAATAACTTGCATAATATTCCAACAGTTGTGACTTCTAAAAGAATGTAGCATAATGTTATTTTAGAACATTTGGAAGATGTGCTTGTTTTGTATTGTGTTTGGCTCAGATTCCATGGACATGTGAATTTTGTTTGTTTGTATCTATATAACAGATTATATACAAAAACTATTTAGTCAAGACTATGTTATAAGGTTGGTTGTTGTATATTGTGCTTATGATGCCAACAGAATTACCCAGAATTGTTATCCGCCCTCATGTTGTCAGCTCCTTTGTTACAAGTGGAACAGGTACAGTGTACTGATTGCAATAAAGTCATTCTTTGATATCAGCTCTTGTTGTGTTGTCGATTGTCAGGGAAATTAAGCACTGTTGCCATGTGCTCGTGATGGTCCTACTCCCACAGGGTGCTGTTTCTCCACAAATATGCGGAGGTCCGCCCATCTGTACACATTTGCAGAGGTCCGTAAAGACACTCTCCATATATTTATGGAGGTCCGCAAATATATACGGAAATCGTTATTTAGTACTTAAGCATACAAATACGGACATCCGTATATATTTATGGCTCAACATGTGAGAAGGTACCTTCGCCGGGGATTTTTAGTACTGGTATTGGCCACCAGGGGGCATCAGAATGGCAATATAGTGAAAGAATTATGCCCAAAAATGGTTTATGGTTATTTTTTATGCAGAATGCAGTAGTCTTCTAAGTTATTCTATTTAATGTGCAAACATTCCATATTTGGAATGTAAATAGAACGTTTTCTAGGGGAAATTTTCACATAATGCACTTTCTGGTTGCCATGGCAACCATTCCATTTTTTCTAAATGGAACATTTTGGTCCTAGTTTCTTGCTAATTCCATCAGCAACTCAAAACTGAAAACAGACCTTGAAAATTCCTACTAGAACCAAATTTTCATTGAATATTCACAATTTTTTTGGGTTATTTTTGAGTAAATCTGTTTTTTTCTCATTTTTAGTAATTATTATGGGATACAGTATATTTAGAGCTTATTTATCAATTTTAGTTAAAAGTGACAACTCATATTTGAGATATGATTCCCGCAAAACTACCAGGAATATCCTAGCTTATGATATCTCATTTTAAAGATCTTGACATCAATTTAAATCATCAATTTCCCCTCAGTACCCCTTTTCACGTGCCTGGTCACATTTACGGTCCGTAAATACACTCTTCATATATTTATGGAGGTCTCCAAATATATACGGAAATCATTATTTAGTACTTAAGCATACAAATACTTACTTCCGTATATATTTACAGACCTCTGCAAATTTATGGAAGCAAATTTGCAGAGGTCCGCAAATTTGTGGAGAAACAGCACCTAGGTAACTATCAAACTGATTCAAAAATGGATGTTTGGAAATGTGACAGGTCAGCCCTTGACCCCTAGCGTCGATGCCATGGCAGGCCTAGTGTCCACTAGTCGACACCATTTACATAGGAATACTATAGAACTTGAAAAAAGGCCCGTCCTTCTGGGAACTAATATTTCTCAGAGGTTGTTCCCATAGCAAGCTAAGCAGTTTTTGGTCAGGATTCAAAGGGTAAAAATTCATGTTAAGGATTAATTTGGAAAATAATTGAGAACTTAAATTGGGGACAATGCTGGAAAATTCGGATGTATTGACTGAACTCTATGTTGAATAAGTGAAATACCATCGCCAAGAACTATCTGGAAGTAGCATGAAATAAGCACACGACACAACAGGGAATGTTAGGAGCTATAGCAATCCTTTAATGATACATACATTACAAGTGTTTATCACATTCAAAGCTGCATTTACACAAATATAACTCTAATATCACACATGTCTATTTTCCTCTCAACTTCAGCTGAAAAGGTCACTGTACAGTACATACTGTACATATTGGGACTTGATAAATAAAATACATGACTCTATTAAGTGTTTTCAAGTGTTATACTATGCTCTATATATACAATATTAGGAATGTCACACTTATACATTGGGTGTTTAATAATCTCTAAAATATAATAACTGACAAAATATATTTTCTTCTTAGTATGATTGCTAAAGATAGCAGACTGGATATCCCTAAGTACATGATATCCATTTTGTATTTAGTGATGATGAATAAAGAAAATCAAGTGCGTTATATCATACAATTGATGCACATCAGACTGGACGGAGAGGGTGAACATTCAATGTGACTTAAGTCTAAAACATCTGGTCTATAGTGTCAGTGAGTACCTGTGTAATATGTGTAATAGCGCGGTGGCAATCATAAGTCAAGTGTATTAAAAGTATATCGATATCAAAAGATGGCGTTTCCAAGATAATCTGCCAGTTGAAATAGCAGTCGTGACATCAGCAGTTACAATAATATAGTGTAAGTATTGTCCTAAAAAATGAGCTACAAAACAGTGTAGACACCCTGGTTGCGTTCTGTACTGGGCAATCACAATTTCTAGAGTCAATAGTATAAATCGTTGTAGGAAATTTTTTTTTCACATTGTACTGGAATGAGGTTTGTACCAAACCTGAAGAACACTGGTATTCCTGCCGTATACGTTTGTGTTATGATTATCATGCCTTGAGATCCTTAGGTTATCATCCGATGTGAACAATATACTGATGGGGATGGCATATAATAGCAGTGAGTTCAGTCAATATATTTCTAGGGAGAAAAAACATACACAATTAAGAATATGCAATTGTCATTTTCCCCCTCCCAAATAGACAAGACGGTGCAACACTTGCTATTTGACACACTCTACCGTGCTAATCACTAATGCTGATACATGTGGTGTAATCGGTTATTACCATGTCTTATAGGCGGAAAAGTTGAATTCTTTCTTTGTAAAACACATATTTATGTTAGCTCAGAAAACATTTATAAAGCATTGACTGCTGCCGAATATGAGTGCATGAGTGCATTTACATTCAAACTGAGAACAAATGTTAAAATACATTATTAATTTCCGATGAAGAAGACTATATGCTTTAACATTCAATGAGCATATTTGAGCATACAACTGGTCATATGATGTAAAATGATTTGTCTTTGTTCATCAAGAACTGCCTACATACATATTCACTGACTAGTTAATCACTCGTTGTATTATTTGCAACAAGTACCGGATTTAATTTGATACCGTAGTAATTTTTTTTCTATTTTGTGTATGCATAATTATGAACTGTTCTTTTAGTAGCACTCACATTGAGATCTTCGCCATCCATCTTTCAAATGTTGCATGTCACCCTAGCAGTACCTAAATGTGGCCGATAAATATTTGACTTTGTATTAACAATAATCTAATGACATCTGTGAGGACACATAATGGAATGATTCATCATAATAATTAAAGCCCAGGCCTTCACTAGGCATAGTTATCCTACTGTGGATCAGTGTTGTACTCCCATATCGAATATCGATTCCGGTCCCATCCGTGCTCTCCGCTGGTCATATAGCGTGGACCAAGGCTGACTGAAAAGGCAGGGAGACGCACACCTACATGTGCATCTACTACATATGTGTGACCCTGTATTAAAGAAGACCAGGGTGTGAGGCTGTGGCTGCATGTGTCAGTGTCGAGTCCTCAGTTCCACGCTTGTCGCTGTGACCTGGCTGAGACTATGGGTTTGCGGGGGTGGAACTGCACGAGGAAAGGAAACGTGATTATGAGAATGAATGCAGATTTAGATGGATCAAATAATTTAATTACAATACTATTGGCCATACTTGTCCATGGGCTGTTTTATTAGTTTTACACGAATTGTTGATACCCACTGACCCTGGGTGTGAAGCCCTTTTGTCCCACGTACCCTGGGTGTGAAGCCCTCTAGTCCCACTTAGCCTGGATATGAAGCCTGTAGTCCCACGTACCCTGAGTGTGAAGCCTGTTAGTCTCATTTACGCTGGATATGAAGCCCTCTAATCCCACTTACCCCGGGTGTGAAGCCCTCTAATCCCACGTACCCTGGGTGTGAAGCCCTCTAGTCCCACTTACCCTGGGTGTGAAGCCCTCTAATCCCACTTACCCTGGGTGTGAAGCCCTCTAGTCCCACTTACCCTGAGTTTGACTGTGAAGCCCTCTAGTCCCTCTTACCCTGGGTGTGAAGCCCTCTAGTCCCACTTAGCCTGGGTGTGAAGCCCTCTAGTCCCACTTACCCTGGGTGTGAAGCCCTCTAGTCCCACTTACCCGGGGTGTGAAGCCCTCTAGTTTCATGCGTTCTGCCTCTCGTTGCAGGAGTTTGTCGTAGTCCTGCTCTGCTGCCTCGTCCGCAGCCAGCTCCTCCTCCAGACGCGAGTGCGCCTCTCGTTGTCGTGCAGTCTGCTCAGTAATCTGCAAAGAAAAAAAAAGACTCATTATTATTAATTACTTAAGATACTATTTGATTATGAATTGATTACTGTCTTAAAAAGCAAAAGAAAAACACAAATACTACACAATATTTCAATAAGTCTAGTGGTTTGCGGCCAAGCCATTGACCTATTGTATGTGAGACACATGCAGTTGATAATGTGTACCGTGTGATAAATAGAGTGCTGGTCTTATTTAAGGGCCAGTGGTAGAGGGATCTTCAAAAGTCCTAAAATAGGATCTTGAATATTTAAGGCCACTCAAAAAAAAAAAGTGGTTTCTCATCACCAATGTCTGAGAAATCTGACGAGGGAGGCTTTTTTTTCCTTTTTTTTTTTTTTACTTACAGGTCAAAATGTATAGGATAATTTACATCTTTTATGGCCAAAATTCACATTTTATTGGTTAAGAATCAATTGATCTTTAAAAGTGGAGAAAATGTAAGTTATTTCTATACCACTGCAATGCTAGCATTATAAGCTTTAATTTGATACCAAATATGACCAATTTTGTCCATTTTTATCAGTTTTCTTCATCAAGATTTGGTAAAAAAAAAAAAAAAGAGTTTTCCTCAAAACCTGATTTTTATGATGCGTGCGGTGATGAGAAACCATTTTATTTTTTTAAGTGGCCTAAGTGTTGTTCTTGTAAAAGCACTGGAGATATAGGTTCCCCTTGATTGAAGAACACCTAGGTGCATTATCATGACAGTACCGTATGTCATGCAGCAACACTTACCTGTCCCACTAGTTCCTGTTTGCGGCGTGCCTTGGCTTCCTCTTGTTCCTCCTTCTCGCGATGTGTCATCTGTTGAGCGAACTCCAGTTCCCTGAGCAGCTCCTCGCGCCGCTCGAGTGACTCCTGCTGCTCCTCTGCCAACACCTCCATGCGGTCTGCCACCTGCTGCCGCCGGTCGTCAAGCACCTGCAAGATGGAGTTATGGAAATATTATCATTTTGGTGGAGCCGAGCCAATAGGCGTGTAGCTGAATGCATTATCAACCAATCAGATAACACCCTGTTTTAACTGCAGACTTTTTAGGGTGCATTAATGTAACAGCTGGTACCCATGTGACCGCTGTTATCACTGCTTATCTCGTCAGTACAAGCTTAAGTAATGGAGGCACCCACAGGACGACCAGCTTGACCCCTATTGTATGAAGCTCACCTTATGCATTATTAGAATTCTCTAAAAAAATATAAATTTGCACAAAGAAAAAAAATTAATATGCATAAAGATTAACTATTTGTTGGTAATCTGCTGGTAATGTCGGTAGTATGTTATTATTTACAGTAATAATGGAGTAAGAAGAAATTAGTTCTATTCAAGAAGAAGAATTAATTCTTGAAACCACTACTACCACGGTACTATCTATTTTACCTCTTTCATAAGACGTTCGCGTGCCAGTTTTTCCTTGGCCCATTCTTCCTCCCGCTTCTGCCAGACTCTAGCAGCTTCGTCTCTGAAAACAGCCAGTTTATGTCATGAGTCAGTGTTACTGCTGTTATATATAGGCAGATTGTTACCCAGTTAAGTGGGAATGCAAAGACATAATATATTGGGCATTCCCCTCAAAGATAATTTCTTAACTCACTTTATGTAATATATAAAATCATAATATACAGATGGTGAGGGTCACTGGCTATGTAGAATTGGCAACTGAGTATTTTGTTCATGCAAGTCTCAGTAGAGAAGGTCCTGATAGACCAATGACCTGATGATTCAGTATCTGAGAGAATACAGTATGTATAACTCACTGGTAAAGCATGTCTAACTGTGCCTCTCGCTCTCGTTCCACCCTGATCTGCTCCACAATAACAGACTTCATCCACTCGGCATCGGCCTTAGCCTTCTCCCGACGAGACGACATGGCGCGCTGGTCCTCCTTTTCTAACTTCAGCATTTGTTGTAAGAACTGATGATCCTCCTCCTTCATTGGACATAATGGTTGGAGTGAATTGAATTTTTTGTTTGCTACCGACCGTTTATATAAAATACAGTAATATCTAGTGCATTTGTCATACATGTTTGGAGGGTCCAATTTAATTCGAAATTTCTAGACTTCCATTTGAATGCAATGTAAGCTATATCTTACCAATTGTTGTTGTACTTGTTGAGATTTCCTTCTGAGAGCTGCTGTGTGCTGCCGTAATAAAATTCGCCTATAAGGAGAAATGAAAAGTATGAGTAAAAATCTAAGTGGATTTGTTTAATTTGTACAGTATGAGAACGATAGCACTATGATTACAAAACCCTGATAACACCCACCCATGTTCCCGTCTTCTCCCTGACAACACCTACCCATGTTCCCGTCTTCACCCTGGCAACACCTACCCATGTTCCCGTCTTCACCCTGACAACACCTACCAATGTTACCGTCTTCACCCTGACAACACCTACCCATGTTCCCGTCTTCCCCCTGACAACACCTACCCATGTTCCTGTCTTCACCCTGACAACACCTACCCATGTTCCCGTCTTCCCCCTGACAACACCTACCCATGTTCCCGTTTTCCCCCTGACAACACCTACCCATGTTCCTGTCTTCACCCTGAAAACACCTACCCATGTTCCCGTCTTCCCCCTGACAACACCTACCCATGTTCCCGTTTTCCCCCTGACAACACCTACCCATGTTCCTGTCTTCACCCTGAAAACACCTACCCATGTTCCCGTCTTCACCTTGACAACACCTACCCATGTTCCTGTCTTCACCCTGACAACACCTACCCATGTTCCTGTCTTCACCTTGACAACACCTACCCATGTTCCTGTCTTCACCCTGACAACACCTACCCATGTTCCTGTCTTCACCCTGACAACACCTACCCATGTTCCTGTCTTCACCCTGACAACACCTACCCATGTTCCTGTCTTCACCCTGACAACACCTACCCATGTTCCTGTCTTCACCCTGACAACACCTACCCATGTTCCTGTCTTCACCCTGACAACACCTACCCATGTTCCTGTCTTCACCCTGACAACACCTACCCATGTTCCTGTCTTCACCCTGACAACACCTACCCATGTTCCTGTCTTCCCCCTGACAACACCTACCCATGTTCCTGTCTTCACCCTGACAACACCTACCCATGTTCCTGTCTTCACCCTGACAACACCTACCCATGTTCCTGTCTTCACCCTGACAACACCTACTATAAAACCTCGCGTATAAGCCTAACTCGCGTATAAGCCGCACCCCGAGTTTGGGGAGATCCTATAAGCCGCAGATGCCATCCAAATGGTCCCTGGGAAAAACTCGTGTATTAGCCGCACCCTCAACTTTGGCCTAAGTCTATGAGTGACTCAGGGGTCAGATGCGTTAACCCCCCACCCCCCTCCACTCTCTAATGGGCAATTGGGCCGTTCCTACATATCATTTTGTCGGCTTTCTCATGCCGGGAGGTGTTATGGCCTGTGGGCGTCTGACAACACCTACCCATGTTCCTGTTTTTTGCGCTCGGCCTCACGCTGTTGCCGCTCTGTCTCCATGTGATCCAGCTCCCACTGCTCACGGAGAAGGTCGTCCTGCTTCTTCTTGAAGAAGGCCGCCTACAACAAGGAATGATGGTTAAATCTGATTAATACTGGTTCTATCATAAACATACAGAAATTCTGGACCTGTGGAGAATTATGGAGGAGCTTATGCCTTGAAAAGGCTGTAACGGTTAACTTGCTTAAGATCTACAGATTTCCAATCAGAATATTACATGGCGATTGACAGATCTTGATGAAAAATAAAAACAATGTGGGCGAGATCCTCGGCGCTAATATTCAATGCATTAGTAGATCTAGCCTTTAATATGTTAATGTTCAATGTGTGCTCACCTCTTCCTCCCGCTCCCGCAGCTCAGACATCTGGTCCTTAAGGACCTGTCCCAGCTCCAGCTCCTGCTCCAGACGCTCCTGTTCCTTCTCCTCCTCCAGCTCCAGGGCCAGCAGTCGCTGCTCCTCCAGGGCCCGGTCCTCCGCCTCCTTCTGTAGTCGCTCCTGCTCCTCTCGCTGGAATCACGCGTATAGTTTCATGTATCGTAACAATTTGTATTACTCCCCTTCCGCCGCAAGGGTGGAAAAAATATATATATATGTATATACGACATAGGAAAGCCCCGTTTATCTAGATAACATTTTAATTGATTCCTTTTCGTAATTTCTAGGTTAATTCTAAAAATGTGATGGGCTCTTGACCTACTATGTGCCGCATGTGCTATGCCCTCTGTCCTATCAAATGCCGCATTCAAGCATCATGGTGATAACATGTATAATGCGTTATGCAGCCTTTTTCTTACATTTTATATTTTTTAGGTTTGTGGAGGTTTCTCAACAAAATCTTATATTCTATTAGGGGAATTGGTAGAATACCATTTTTGTGCATTATTTACAGAATGTATCAAAGCTCACCTCTTTTCTCTCTTGTACTTGTTCTCCCCATTCGTTTATCACATATTCTTTGTGTTGTTTCAACTCAAGCTGAAAAGCATTAATGCCCAGAATTCATAAATTATTACTTCAAATATAATTTTTAAGCTCACATTATTCTGAATTTTGTATACAAAATATGGAGGTATCTTATAGTAACTACACACTTTGCAAGTTGCGGTGTTTTCTTACCAAACACTCAATAGAATTGTAACTGCTACCCCGTTGTAACTAAGTAATGACATTGAACCACCAGTTTTGGTTAGGGTAACAACTAACTCACGTTTCTTATGTCAGGGGTATTTGAACGCCAGTGCTCGTACAGCAATTCTTCAGCCAACTAGAAAGAGAAAGAACAGTTACAGCAAATTGTCCATATGAAAGAATTTTTTTTTTGTTTCGGTTTCACTTGCATACGTCCATATGATTATTGGTTACGAAAGAGGTACTGTAAAACTTACAAGGTTCTTTAAAAAAAAAAGCTAAAACATGTGTTCGATACAGGCAGGTAACATACATTTTGATACATTTATAATCCGTTATTTCTTTTGAGTTTGTACGTTTTAAATCACATCTTGGCAGTCACTAATAACTCTAACCAACATGTGATACACTTATCCATACCTGCTTCCGCTCTCGCTCTCTGCTGGTTCTCGATGTTTCACATTTTTCTTTCATTTGTTCAAGACGGTCATAGTTGTCTCCGGATAGTCCCGACAATTCCGCCTATAGACAGGAATGATTTTGGAGTTATTCAAACTATTATTCCTCAGGCCCAAGGTATGTACTAGTTTGAATATGTGATGGTATTGAGAAGATATGGGGTATCATAAAAAAACCGTATTTTGAATAATATTGATTAAAGAAACTACTTTACTTCCGGACGTTTAACTAGGTTTCACTTTTTGGTGAAAAATTCTCACTCTCCCAAGCCTAATGTCTAACCTCCTCCCATGGTCTCAAGTACCGAGGCTATGCATCTAGCCTGCTCTCTTGGAGAGTAGTGGCTGTCTGCAAAACGTGTTTTTTTTAACTACCTAACAATCTTTACCCAAGCATATATATCGGTACTCTTTTTTCTTACTACAAGAAGAGGTCAGGAAACATTTTGAATTTTGTTTATGAAAAATCATATCTTACAGCATATCGCTTGCGCTCTTCTTCCAACATTTTAGACAGCTTGGAGCGCCTCTGGAGTAGATAGATTTTCTTGGTCTCCTTTTGTTGTTCCTTTTTCCATGCTTCCATACTGGATAGAAAATATCGGGAGAAAACAGAGATGTATAGTATGGAACCGAAGAGTCATTCGACTAGACTCAGAAAATACCAGTAAGTCATTCCTTTTTATTACATTACTAACTACCAGTGCCCTGTGGATTTTATATAGTTTTATAAACCAATTGTATGATCTGTAATTATAAGGGTACGACTGCATTACGGGTATTAGTATAATATGTTTAAACATTAGTATTTGTCTTATAAGAACTGGAAAGGCCATATTGATATAATACAAGAATACAAATTTTGCTCAAATAGGACTTTATGTGGTAGGGAAACATCACGATAATATCTGGATATCAAAATGAAAGCATGTCTATACAATTTAGGAATATCAACACTATGTGCTCCCTCAAGCAAAAGCCATTATTTGATAAGACAGTTTAATGGGCAGTGAAAACACATTTTTGCAAATCACACAAGTGATACAATGTCAACTAAACCAGAATGTGAGCCTGTGCTTTAGCAGGACAAGAAACAACTACAGATCATTTAAATTTAGAGGGTAAAAAAATGAAAAAGTAGAAAGTTTGTCTCGCTCTAGTGGTGATGGGGAAGGGACAACATCACCAAATCTGGTTTCACAAAATATATCTTAATAGTGGAACAAGGATTTAGCAAGAGGTTGTTCAACATAGTAAAACCAACTCAACAGGATGCTAATAGGCTCTCTTAACCAAGGCCCACATACCTCGAATGAGGCCTATCGCTGGTCATAGCGATCGAATCCCCTGTAGCCCCGCTATGTAGCAAGGTAGACATTACAAAATACTTCATTTTTATGGTCTGAATGTAATGGTTGTGAATGGTTTCGAGATCAGTTTTGCTTGGTCATGTCATAAAGATATTGCCATAACTCTTTGCTTCTGTTTAAAAAAATTATTCTAAGGTTTTCCTTTGAGTAAATTTGCGATAGGACCGCTTTACTTGAGTGCAAGTTAAATAGACATTCATATACATATATATATGTACCATTCTGATACATTTGCAGTATTCTGTCATATCGCCTAAGTTGGTACACTACACATGATGTCAACGTGTCAATTAAGTTAACATATTTCAATTGTATGAAAGATATAATTATTAGGTATACCGGAGTACATCTTTATTCGCTCTATGTCGAATAAGTAATAATTTTCTTTCGGTTCTTTTTCAATTACCTGTGATTGAAGGACTTTTCTGACTCCCATGCACGTTGCTTTGTTGCCTTGACATTTTCTTCCTGGAAGTACTTGCTATGGGTGCTCCATTGTTCCCTTAAGCCATCTTCCCTCGTTCTCCGATGGACGATTGCGGCTTCATATATATTTTTCCTGGTCGTATAAATAGAAGGCCGAAGATGTGGCAACGCCATGACTAGCTGACTGAGCTGTCCAATGTTAAATCTGAAAGACACAACCTTCATAACTATACCATACGTGTGTATTTGGGCGGTAAGTAGGCCTAATGGCAATGTGTAATGGTAACGTGAGCAGGAGTTATACGTTCGAAATCATCCAATGGCCTTTGCTTTTGCGACCCCGCTCCCCCAACAATTAGTCGAGGGAAGTCTGTAAATTTGCTTCCATAAATTTGCGGAGGTCCTCAAATATATATGAAGCTCCGTATTTGTATGCTTAAGTACTGAAAAATGATTTCCATATATAATTGCGGACCTCCATAATTATATGGAGAGTGCATTTACGGACCTCCGCAAATTTGCGGACCTCTGCATATTTGTGGAGAAAGATCATCCAGCTTTTCTTTTGTTTTTTGTTTGTTTGTGTAGTTTAACGTCCCACTGACAATGCCGGTGAGACTTACTCAAGTTCCAGTTTTTCACAAGTAAGAAGGTAGGCTGAAGGATGATCGTATCCAGGGTGATCGAATCTATGAGATGAGCCAAAAGATAGAAATCCCGCTCCTACACATTTACCGAAGCAAGGGTTCTTTAACCTCCGACACTACATAGACACGGTGTGAGAGGGACAGGCCTTTGTAAGTTTGTTATGCTGTAAGTCTACCACAGCATGGGAAAGCGTAGGCATAGGTATAGTCGGGCAGCAATGAAAACTCCAAGCTAATACAAACTGTGTGCCATCAGTCTGGAGTGATACATCCCGACTCGCCAATCTAGTCTCCCCCATTTTTTTTCCTTTTTGTATTTTTTGTATTTTTTGTATTTTTTTTTTTTTGTTTAATTTCTATTTCATATTTTGTCCCATAGTCTAGTTGGGTTTCCTTTAAGAATTTTAATACATTTTCGTCATTAGTGGTGTTGAAAACACTGTACATAGATGTTGTGTCTGCAACAATTAATGATCGCCCATAGCGGCCCTACTAAACCTAAGGGTAGTAGATCTATAGATCGATTTAGGGAGCAACAAAAATTTGGACCCCTTGACCGGGGGGGGGGGCAAAAAAATTTGGACCCCTCTTGGGGGGGGGTCAAAATAATTTAACCTGTTTTGAGCCAAAAAGCCCGCGCGTTACTATGCTTCAAAGGGCCCGCGCGCGAGCCGATTTTCGGCCGTAAGGGGGGGGGGGGGTAAAAACCCACCACCCCCCCCCCCCTGTTATTAACCCACCCCCCTAAACCTAACAGGTGCGCGTGTAGATATTGTTGTGATTTGTAGGCCCTGTCTCTTTGATCAGTAACAGTACAGTGACAATATCCCCTATTATCGCTCATTCTTGTTACACATGCACTACGTTGAATATCTCATCTAGTATTCATCAACTAGATCTGTTAAACATACAGGAGTCCCTCCTTCCCATTTCCACTAATTATGAAGTATCTTTAAGTGTTTTTATTGCGGATAATTTGTTGTTTCCATAGCAACAACAAAAGCGTTCATCTTCAAATCAACATTTTTTGAGCGGGCGAGTGTGGCTATGGGCTACTTCATCTCCTGTTTTTGTGTGCTTGCTGTCGTTTGATAGAAGATCGCATGGTTTTACCACGAACATCTACATTCATTTAATTTACAAAGATAACATTTCCTTGCCACTTACCGTGTATTTGTAAACGTAAGATCAATTAATAGTCGCTGTCCTTTGTAAACAAAGTTTTTGATCCGTCCGAACTTGCGGTATGCTTGCGCTACGAACAGCCGGAATTTGGGTGACCAAATGGCCAGGCTGTCATAGGGAGGATAATAATATGGAAGGCCGTTGGCATCTGGCAACTGCCCAGCCTGGCAACTGCCCATACTAGCAAATGGCAAATGACAAAATGGCAATCAGCAAATGGCAATTTACAAATAGCAAAATTGCTGATTGTTAGATGATGATGATCATATTGACCACTTGCAATTTGCCGATTCCCATTTTGTCAATTGACAGTTGCCATATTGCCATTTGACTGTTAGAATTGCCATTTGCTAGTATGGCACAGTTGCCAGTTGCCTATTCTGAGGCTGTCCGTCTGGCCTATTAGGCCTACTAGTAGGCCTGGTAGGCTTACCTATTAAAAATAAGATAGCCTACCTACCCTTTATGTCATATATCTTTGGCTCGAAAGGCTAGCTTGTATTGATTAAATAAATACGTTTTATTTTGCATAAATCACTTACCGGTACGATAATGATAATAATTTAGGTTTCTACACGTATATAGGCCGATGTAGGCCTATAGGTAGGCCTAGTCTCACCTTACTGTAGGCCACAACCCTGAGACTAGCAAATCGCAAATGATTTATAGCTTACAAATGGCAAGTGACAACCAGCAAATAGCAATTGGCAAACAGCAAATGGCAAATGACAATTAACAAATATCTACATTCAGTATAGCAAACGTATGGAAGGCCGGTGCGACATTATGCCATTTGCTAATTGTCATTTGCCATTTGCCGTTTGCTAATTGCCATTTGCTGAATGTAGATATTTGCTAATTGCCATTTGCTGAATGTAGATATTTTCTAATTGCCATTTGCTGGTGGCCAATTGCCATATGCTATTTGCCAATTGCTATTTGTAAGCTATAGGCCTAGTCTCAGTGCAGTTAGGTCTAGGGTCAGACTAGTTCTAGGCCTAAAGTAGGCCTAGATATCTAGAAACTTATATCATAATCATCCTATGATTTATACAAAATAAAGCCTAGATATCTATTTAATTCAAGCTAGCCTTTCTAGCCAAAAATAAACGATTTAAAGGGTATTTAATTATTAGGTACTAGTCTTAGTAATAGAACCATAGAGTAGGAACTGCTGACCTGAGAATAGGCAACTGGCAACTGCCCATTCTAGCAAATGGCAATTCTAACCATCAATTGACAAAATACTCATTGGCAAATGGCAAATGAAAATATGGCAATCAGCAAATGGCAAATGACAAAATGGCAATCAGCAAATGGCAATCAGCAAATGGCAAAATTGATGATTGATGATCATATCGAACAATTGGCAACTTTTCTGGTAATTGGCAACCTCAAATGAGCAAATGGCACCCTCAAACCGGCAAATGGCAATTGGCAACCAGCAAATGGCAACTGGCAATTAGCAAATAGCACAATGTCGCACCGGCCTTCCATACTATCGCCTTAAAATGACGCACCGGCCTTCCATAGTATGGGGGCTATTGGTCACCCAAATTAGAGCTTTATTTGCGTTAAGCCTTCTCCAACTAACCGACAGGTGGCAGCACGCTCACAAAATTTGACAGCACACGTTTGCAAGGTATTTATTTCCCCGTTTGTAGTTTTATCCTTGTATTACCGCAACAATTTAATATTTCCTATCTTGATGTAGTACATGAAAATCATGTACGTAGCAGTTTGACATTAGAGGCATATCATATATTGTGGAAATTCATTGATTCACTTCAAAGGTTCTGTATTATCGCTCACTCCTCTGCCCGGCCGGTGTCTGTGCAGCGCGTCTGTGGCTGTGCACATGTGGGCAAAGCCATCCACAACCACTGGGCACACAATCCACTCCATTGACATTTGTGTGCTTTTACATGGATGGCAGTTCCATAAAACGTGACGGAGTTACACGCCGTCTCTCCCAAAAAGTGACGGAGGGAACTGCTCAACAATTTGAGAGATTATCAATAATCATCATGTACAAACACATTTGTCATTTCACTTCCATCTCAGAGATGAAGATTTATGTAAGTGGTCTTGTGCCGGGCCTTGTGTCCCCTGGGGCCCTGTCAAAGTGTAACCTCAACCATTGCTCAACGCGTTAACAGAGATACATCTACCGTACCAATTTGAATAACGTAGGCCCTACTGGGGTAGATCGTAGAGGGGGGTACCCGGTAGCCACCCTGCAAACAAGAAACGTTTTCGGAACCGATGAGAAACGTTTTTATTAGGTTTTTTTAAAAACGTTTTTTTAAATCCGCAATTTTGACGTTTTTGAAACGTTTTTTTTTGCATCCCTAGTTTGAATATGGCATGATCTGGTATATCTGGAATGCAATTTTATATTAAAAGTTGTATAGAGCGCATAATAATTGAATACAATTGGTTTCAAGGACTAAAAACATTTGTGCTAGTTTTCTAAAGGTTTTTTTTTGGCTTTTTTAAAAACGTTTTTTTAAATACAGTTTCCGAACCTTTCCATCAATGTTTTAAAATGGTATTATTTGGTATATGTGGAATGCAATTTATTCTAAAAGTTATAGATTATTATAGATAATCGATTACAATTGGTTTTAAGGATTACAAATTTTGTTGCAAGTTTTGGTAAGGTTTCTTTTTAGAATTTAAAAAACGTTTTTCTAAAAACCGTTTCCGAACCTTTTCATGAACGTTCTGAATAGGTATGGAAAAGGTTTTTAAAAAACCTTCTTTAAACAACCTCACCAGCACCTTTTTCAAACGTTACACTAAAGTTCATAAATGTTTGGTTAAAAAAAAAAAATGTTTAGGCCTATGCCTAAACTTCATGAAGACAATTCCCCAAATGTTTTACGCTTAATTATGACTAGCACAATACGTAACCGAAACAGAAAATGTCATCACCTCATGTCATCATCTCATGTCATCATCCCAACCCCCCCCCCCCCCCTCAAGAACACAAGTAGAACAAGACTTACAATTTTATTGTTAAAATACATTATGGCTCTGTCTCCCGAACATGGGCCAATGTTTTCGTCTATGACTGGGTGCAATCAATGACCGGGTGCAATCTATGACCGGCATGACAAAAAGGCTTATTTAGGGAAGATTTACATTTTTAACAAAATGTTTTACAATATGTTGTGCATAAATTAATGTGGATGGCTGTCATTATTTTCCCTTCCTTTCGACAATGTACCGTAAATTCCCGTGTATAACTCGCATCTCGCATATAACCCGCACCCCCAACTTAGGACAATCCTATAACCCGTTTCTGGATCAGAAAATTTATATTTTAGTACTGTTCTATAATAATAAAAACCCTCGTATAAACCGCACCCTATATAGGCATGTTTGGTATCAAATTAAAGCTGTGTTTGGTTCGCGTACAACCTGCGGGTAGTACACGGGAATTTACGGTAGATGTTTTAAATGGGTGCTACTTATAAGGTGATGTCGATGACCTTATAAGATGGGATTTTCTATTTTATATGTGTTAAAACAGAGATATAATTATAGAAACTATGAAAATAAAATTTCATTGTAGTATCTTAAAGTCTCAATGCATCTCCTGAGGGCTCATATTAACTTAAAGTGAGAGATGGGGGGGGGGGGGGTGAACTCAACAGTGTATAAACATTCGCTATGTACATTTTATTTTATTTTTTTTTTTTTGGGGGGGGGGGGGGCGGTTAGAAAATGTTGTTAAGAAATTGATAGCTCTTTTTCCTAAAGAGACACAGTCCCACTGAGCTCTAATTACACTCATCAACTTAATTGGCATAAAAATAGCTCAAATAGTGGAAATAAAAAATGTAGTCCTATCTTATTTCGTTGTCCTATCTTATTTAGCACATTTTGAATTATAGAAAACAGTTGAGAAACTACCATAACCACAAAATTCTCACAGGAATACAGTTGCCCCCCCTCCCCCCCCTCCCCCCACTACATTGCAGTAGGCCTATGTGTGAAAGCCATTGTGAGCGGGCAGTGTCAGTGGTCATGGCCGAGCTGCTGTTACAACTCGCCCCTCACTCCAAGACAATGCAGCCCACTCCTGATCCGTCTCCCTATAGCAGAGTTGTAGATTGCACCCAAAAATAGAACAGTGGGGGCAAACAAAGGGCACGTGGGTGATGTTTTATAGGGAAAATGAACCATATCTCACCCAATTAAATTGATACACACATAGGAATTATCATCATAATAGATGTATCTGTCTAAAGGAGATCAAAAAACATGTATCATTATAGTGAAGACTGAAATTGACTAGGACACAATTAGAATATATCAAAATACAGGAAGGGGTACTGGTGCTATCATGGTGAAACTACCCAACCCCGGGGGGGGGGGGGGTACTTGAATTTTTTTCTGATATGGGTGACCAATGACAACCCTTACCCTTGCTAGGGAGTTTTTGCTTCAAAAACCTACCCTTGCTAGGGCACTTTCGGCCGAAAAGTCCTAGTTCTGAAGAGGAAAAACACAAAATGTACAATGGATGAGTAATTTTTACCGAGAAATTGTATCCTTGTCCTCAAAATTTTGGCAAAAAAATGGGCAAAAATCGGACATTTTGATGAAAAACGGGTCATTTTGGTAAAAAAGTGACCCTTGCTAGGGCGATTTTGTCAAACGTAGACCCTTCCTAGGGGCATTTCTCTCTGAAACAGGACCCTTAGTAGGGAGATTTTGTTGAAAAACTACCCTTGCCAGCCGCACACCTGTGTATACAAAATATACTATTAAAGTGCCCCCCCCCCCGGGACCCAACCACGTGGTGGCCTGTGTTTGCCCCCCAGTCTAGGCCCTGTGACGTAGCAGAGAGGAAACTGTAACCTCTGAATACATGTGTGTATATTTGGCGTGGGGGGGGGGGGTTGTAGTGTTTGACCCTCCGCACCACTGTGGCGGGAACGCTGCCCACTTTGCCAAGGCCCGCTTTACACTGAAACTCGCTACGCTTTCGGTGCCTAGACCGCTTTGCCAAGGCCCGCTTTATATAACGATGAGGAACAAGTTTGACGCTGTAGGACACGGTGTATGGGCGCCTAGAGCGCGTGTACAATAGCTCCGACTTTGTTCTTCTTATATTTCACATTCTGGCGACTAATAGATGGGATAAATCACAGTGTCGAGTCTGTTGGTTAAATCCAGGAGCAGGTTAAATACGAGGCGAAGCCGAGTGAAATAACCCTCAGTGGGGAACTCTACGAGTGTTCCTTTTTGTTTATTTCATGTCCTTATTAACAATATTTGTCAAAAGTCCACTTAGGGAGTGATCATTTTTTAACAACAGGGGGGAGTGGTGGGTTTGCAAATTTTTTACCCCCCCCCCCGGTCAAGGGGTCAAAATTCTTTACCCCCCCCCCCTTAGGGTCGAAAATCGGCTCGCGCGCGGGCCCTTTGAAGCATAGTAACGCGTGGGCTTTTTGGCTCAAAACAGGTTAAATGTTTCCCCCCCCAAGAGGAGTCCAAATTTTTTTGCCCCCCCCCCCCGGTCAAGGGATCCAAATTCCCCCCCCCCCCAAACCCACCCCCCCCCCGTTGATAATAAATGATCACTCCCTTAATTGCTCTAAAAAAGCTATTTCATAGTGGTTAAATCAACAATTTTGATGATTTGACAGGCCATTAAATACGGGCAAGGGTTATTTCACGGGGGTGTTAAATACGGCCTTCCTTGGACCAAGCCTTGGTTATGGGAGTGCCGTATTCACCATGAAATAAATAGTGTCCTCCCAGCCCCCGCCCCCCCCCCCCGTCTCGCCCGCCTGGCCAGACACGCCGGCTTACGACCATCCCCGTCCCCCCCCCCCCCTCCCCACTCTAGCGCGGCAAAAGCAGCAACGCTCACAGCGTCCTGCCAACTTCCGGTCAACGTTGTGACGTCACATGGGACGTTGACGTAACTGCGGCAAGAAGACAATCAGAGACGATCAACAATGAAGCTTGACGTCTGTGTTTTTGTAGGTATTTACTGATTATTTCAGCATCTTTATGTAGAAAATATGTCTGCAGTTGACTCTAGAAAGTACTAGTAGCTGGTCTTTTTGTGATCCTCTTCTATTAAACCACCTGAAGCTTTACCCAGGGAACGTACGTCAACAAACCGGAGCAGACGGCGTGACGTTGTTTTAAAGATCATAGGCTAAGCCCCCAGATAAACGATTGTATCGGCGCTCTGCTTCGCGGAACGCACGGATCAAAACAAAGCAATGACCAAGCGAGAGAGGTTAAAATTCCGCTTCTTTTGATACCAAACATGGGGGTGCAGAGGTAGCCTCTATAAGCAGCCCTGTCTACTCGTCCGATCCTCTCCCGAACAGGCAGCCAGTGAGAGGGCAGCCCTTGAGAGATGATACTAGCTAAGCAAAAACATTACGAGTGGGCATACAGGAGCCATATGCCCATGAGTGACCCTTCATAAGGGTCACGAATGGACATATGGCTCCTGTATGACCACAAGTTACGTTTTTGATTTCTTATACCTAGCAGATGATAGTCATACCGATAAAGTATTATAAAACATCAAAATAATATCCATTCTTTGCAAAAATCGGCAAAATCGGCCGCTCGCCGATTGTTTATCGCTATAGTTCATCTCTTGTCCGCTAGGTTCTCTCTACATTATCAGAAGAATTTGCTCTAAAAAATGTATTTATGGTCCGATTTGCATGCTGTAAAGTTCTATGGGCGTTATCACGTGTTATCTACCTGCTACGACCATTGAAACATCAATAACTGGCTCCATATCAATAGAAAACGATAATTGCAGTCAGCAATCGAAGACAATTTTGCTAAACTTTTGCAAAAGAAACTCTACACTCTCATTGGTCAAGAGCTAGTCACATGACCTTTCCCTGTACGCCCACTGGGTGGGCGTATTGCCGTAATACGCCACTGCAGTGGGCATATGAGTTTCAGTGGTTAAGAGATAGGACTATCATATGCTAGGTATAATAATTGTGGCTGCAGATGGGTCAAAAGCGACCTGGCGACCTGGGCCGTTTTGGAGGCGACTTTCGACCTACTGCAATAATAAAAGTGACCTGGCGACTTTTAGACAAAATTCACAATACTGTAGGGGGTCCAAAAAAGGGACTTTCTGACCTGGACCCCTTAATTTCGGCGACTTTCCGACCTCAGGAGGGGACCCCTCTGCACCCCCCATACTTAATCTAACCAATCTAGTGCAGAGGGGGTCCCCCTCAGGTCGGAAAGTCGCCGAAATTAAGGCCCTCAGGTCGCAAGGTCGGTTTTTTAGAGCCTTTATCCTATAATTAAATTTTTGCAAAAGTCGCCAGGTCGCTTAAATTATTAACCCAGGTCGAAAAGTCTCCTGGAAAATGGACCAGGTCGCCAGGTCGCCGAAAACCCCTCGGCCTCTGCAGTCACAAACATGACCCATTTAGGTCATTTTGACAACATCTAAAAATGGAGACATTTTACTGCCCCCCGCCCCTCTGAAGCGGTCAGATTTTTTTTGCCCCCAACAACCCCCCCCCCCCTCCCGCCCAATTATGGCCAATAGGGTTCAAAATAACTTGCAAAACAATAGATCTAGCCTACCTAGCTGAATACACATATCCATGCATAGGCCTAGGCTATAGTACCAGGGTATGGTGGGCCTAGGCCTAGGCCTAGGCCTAGGCCTACCATTAATTGCTGCAAATGATTATACTTTTGATCTAGGCCTACATCTGGGGGTAGATGGGGGGGGGGGGGTCCCCATGTCGATTTTAAGAAAACGGCCACGTCAAATGTCACTAAGGAAAAAGCCATGTCACTAGTGTCACTAAGGAACTTATACATGCATGGGGGTCTTGGGGCTGCCGGCTCCAGGAAAATTAAGAAAAATTTACAATCTACAGGGCCAAAATTTGAAGAAAAAGTGGGGTAACCTACTGTACTACTGATGAGGGATTTTTCAATATGTCACTAAGCCCCATGTCGTATGTCGATTTTAAGAAATGGCCATGTCACATGTCACTTAAATGGCCATGTCACATGTCGATTTTAAGAAATGGTCATGTTGCCATGTCGATTTTAAGAAATGGCCATGTCGCCATGTCGATTTTAGGGGTCTATACCCATACATCTACATGTACCGGGGCTCAGCTGGCGTGTGGGGAGGGGGATTATGCCTATCAGGCCCCTTGAAGGGAGGGGGGGGGCAAAAAAAATGCTTCACACTAGCCTACCCTCACTGGCTTCAGTAGCTTCAGTAGCTGTGAATACACATCCCTAGTATAAATGAAACCAATATCTTTGGCCCTGATGGGGCAGTAAGGGAATGATCATTTTTTAACAGGGGGGGGGGGGGTTAAAAAATTTGGACCCCTTGACCGGGGGGTGGGTAAAAAATTGAGACGTCTGTTTGGGGGGGTCAAAAGAATTCCACCAGTTTTTGAGTTTTAAGTCTGACCCTTGCTACGACCCTCAAAATACAAATTGAACAATTTTGACCCAAGAACGTTTTTTTCTGATATAGAAAGCACCAAGAATCCGAGATATGGGGTCAAAATACCAATTATTTGTTATACCACTATATATATCCCCATATAGCGCTGAGGGCTCCAACTTCCTAATTAAGTCAGACCCTCGCTACGACCCTCAAAATACAAATTGAACAATTTTGACCCAGGAACTTTTATTCTTACATACATACAACTAAGAATCAAAACTATTGGGTTGAAATATTAATCATTTGTTATACCACTATAGGCCTATATACCCCTATGTACCTTTATAGGCTAAGGAGCGAAAATTCTTTGCCGCCTTCGGCATGGGGGGCGCAAAGTGTTCCATGCGCTCCCCCTGTAAATAACAAATGACACTAATAATCAGGGGGAAGTAGGCCCAGATCTAGCTCTCAGCTTTGAATATAGGCCTAATAAATTGTGGGCAGTAGGGCTAGATCTAGCCCTCTAAATTAACAGTACCGGTAGTTCTGAAGTTAAACTTAGACCTATAGGCCTATATAATAATATGTGAAGGGAGGGGGGGGGGGGGGCAGTCAGCCTAGATCTAGCCCTAAACTTATAATATAGGCCTGATATTATTTGGGACATTAGGCCTAGAGTTAGCCCTAAACTTATAGTATAGGCCTATTAAGGGAGTGTTCATTATTAGTTACAGGGGGCTGGTTGGTTGGGGGGCGTAAATATTTTTGATCCCTCCTAAGGGGGGGGGGGCATAACAAATTCTGACCCCTCGACCAGGGGTGTGTGTAAAATATGTCACACTAACCCACCACCCCCGCCATGTTGTTAAAAATGATCACTCAAAATGATGACGCCAGGGTTACCAGAGTTGCAGGTTTGTCTACGAGTCTGACGTTAGGGTTGCGGGAGGTGCAGGTTTGTCTATGAGTCTGACGTTAGGGTTGCGGGAGGTGCGTGTCGGTCTAGGAGTCTGACGTTAGGGTTAGCGGAGGTGCGGGTCGGTCTACGAGTCTGACGTTAGGGTTGCGGGAGGTGCGGGTCGGTCTAGGAGTCTGACGTTAGGGTTGCGGGAGGTGCGGGTCGGTCTAGGAGTCTGACGTTAGGGTTGCGGGAGGTGCGGGTCAGTCTAGGAGTCTGACGTTGGGACAAACCCGCACCTTCCGCAACCCTAACGTCAAACTCGTAGACCGACCCGCAACTCCGGTAACCCTAATGTCAGACTCGTAGACATACCCCTTTTAACAGGAACCTTTGGACTTTTTGGTTGGATATTCTAAAAACATACCCCTTTTGCCCCAAAAACGCCCAAAAGGGACCCCTAATGGCGGGTCCGGCCGGACCCGCCAGTGGGGCCCAAAAAGCACCCCTTTCCCGGGATTTTGTGAAACACATGGTTACTATAGATCGTATAGGGTGTGGCCCCCCCGGGCCCCCTGCTTGAATATAAATGCTCTAAACCTGGCCCCAAAGTTGCTCCGATTTGCCGATTTCTGCCGCTACCACTCACTCAAATCCTGTCATCTAGGCTAGATCTACCGTAAAACCCCGCCTTTAAGACGGATTTATTTTGGTATTTATTTTTCTTACAAGACGGATTTTTATCTAAAAATAGGGGGTCGTCTTAAAGGTGAGGTTTTATTACATAGTATCAAAGAGAGAATCATTTTAAAGCCTTTTTCCTACAAGACGAATTTTTATCTCAAAGTAGGGGGTCGTCTTAAAGGCGGGGTCGTCTTAAAGGAGGGTTTTACGGAAGGGCTATTCACTAAAATTACAAAATCACCATCGTTTCCATGAAATCAAATCCTCCACAGTATATTTGCAAAGCTTTGTTTGCACGATGAATTGTAAGCAGACATGGCAGACGCTAAAATAGGCTTAAGCACATGCCAATGTTGACGTTTATGAAAGGTCACGTGACTCAACGTGAACATGCGAGATCTGCGCAAAATTCAAAATGGCGGATGGGAGGAGGCTCAACTCGTCGATAGAGAAAAGAAATGAGCCCATCTGACAATCAGATGGGCTCATTTCTGACATGTTAAGGGAGGGTTCATTATTTATGGCCGGGGGGGGGGTGAGCATTTGAGGGGGGGGGCAAATTTTTTTAGGGGTATTCAAAGGGGGGGGGGCCTTTTTTTTTACCCTATTCTTAGGGGGGGGGCCTTTTTTTTTAGGGGTATTCCTAAAAATGTCGCGAATTTAGTATGTTGAAATGTCGCGAATTTTGGTAACAGCCTGTGTTATATTTTACCAAATGAGTTCAATATTTTCTAAATTTTCTAAAGTTTTCCTCAAACTCCCTGCAAATTTCTCACTGCATCACTTTTGACACTCAGAATAGCCCACCGTTTTGTTAGTCTCCAAAAAAGTGCCGGCCTCATGTAAGCACTGAGGGTATGGGAGCTTCCAATTTATAAGCACTGGGGCCCTTAAACTCAACAGTATGTAAGTCGAGTGTCTGAGGTTTGACTACTATCACTCACCAGCGAGTATCATGAGACGTTTACACTTAAACACCTTACAAATGGATGTATTTGTTGCAAGGTAGTAAATTGTAGGTAAAAAAGTGCCCAGGATTAAATGCATACAATTAGGCCACTTAAAATCGATTATCAACTTTGGGGACAGCGCCCGCACCTTTCTAAAAGGGCCGCATCAACCTTTTTTTAGCCTTTCCCCCCCAAAGATTATCAAAAAGGGGGCTCCTATGCCCCCCCCCCCCAAAAAAAAGAAAAAAAAGTCAGATTTCCGCTTCAATCTAAGAGCAGGGTTGTCCAGATACCTCATCCCCAAAATTGTATTTTTCATGATTTTTGGACCCTAAAATCGTGACAATTTCTGCTTGAAATCCTAGGCATTCTTATGGTAAATGATCAATTTAGAATTTTACATGTATAACTAACTGATGGATTTCAATTGAAAATATTCTATAGAAAGGTGAGTTTTCAACCATCATGACAACAAAGTGTATAAAATATTACATTACTATGCAGCCCTCGAAAGGTTGATAGTAATGATACTGTCTGACGCTGATACTACACATTAAATTAAATAATCCCAAAAAATAAAAACTACCTCCCTCGTCAACTAAATTGGGAAAAAAAAGAAAAAGCGATGTCCCTCGCGGTCTTGAAAAAAGTAATAAAAAAAAAGAAAAGCCTCCCTCCCTCACTGTATTTTTCCAAAAAGTGTCCGCAAAGCTGATAATCAATTTTAGGTGGCCTTAGTAGACACCAACATCGTTTTTGTAATAAAGTTGAAAACGATCCAGGGTGAGAGGGGGGGGGCACTTTTTTTTCAACCTATTCCGAGGGGGGGCCTTTTTTCCCCGACCTATTCCGAGGGGGGGGGGGCAATTATTTTGACGTATTTGATTTGCCAAACGCTCACCCCCCCCTGCCATAAATGAATCCTCCCTAAAGGTACCCTAGTGGCATAAACTGTTGTTGTTTGATTTATTTATGTATATTTCATGTTCGCTGGGGATTTTGAGGCAAACTGTCAAACACCAGCAAATCCACAAAAAAAACAAAGGGGCTCTGGTCAGACCCATGGAATCCACACGCGTGAACATAGGGACTGACTGAGGTGGACCATGCTTTGCGGAACGCACTGCTCAATTCAATGTGAAAGTGATAGAGGTGAAAATTAATTCCCTTTCTTAGTTTTGGTACCAAACGTTCCCCATCTAATCTTAGTACACTTGGCAAAACCATAGGGGGGGGGGGGCGTGACATCCTGCTTTAGTCCTACTGCTGTACTGGATGTTTTAAAGTATACTTTATAAGCTTTAGAATAAATAAGACTCTGAAGCGACCTCCGATTTATTATTATTATACCTAGGACAACAAAGCATGCAGGATCCCTATCTCTTAACCATTGAAGGTGCCGACGGTGTATTTATGGCATAATAGGGAGTTTTAGCAGGGCCAACGTAGACGTGGACGTAGTGTGAGCTACGTCACCCTCTACGTACGTCAGTTTTAGCATAAAAGCCCTGCCGTGAGCGATAGTGGCGTCTTGAAATGAGTGTCTATTTTGACATTAATTTGCACTATGTTCTAATTGCACAATGTAAGCCATTTTCACGGTGGACGTGTGTAGATTACTCATTTTTATTTTCATAAAAATATGTTGGCTCAAATGTGTGTTATAGAGCCAGGTAGTGGTGAACGTAGCAAACTGCTTTTCTATGTATCTGACTTGCGTAGCTCTCCCTGAACGTAGCAAAGACCACACATATTGATGACGTCATCGAATTGTTGCTAGGAGACACGCCGGCCACACCAAAATAAAAAGTTGGTCAATGGATTTCGCGCACCTTTTTTTCGACAAATGGAATTATTTTTTTTTGGGAAAAAAAAATTTGTCAATGGATTTCGCTCGCCTCATTTTTTCAAAATTGAGAATTTTTTTTTTTTCAAATTTTCTTCCAGTAATATAGTATTTTTGAAAAGTGAAATCCATTGACCAACTTTTTTCTTTCGTGTGGCCTTATGTCGGGTGTATGCCACTCTATCACTCTCACGGCCTGAGAGTGGCATACAACATCTGAGAGTGGCGTACAACATCTGAGAGTGGCGTACAACATCTGAGAGTGGCATACAGACCTTAAGAATAAGAGTGGTGTACAAGCCTCCAGCTTTCCCCCACTAAGGCCATGAGAACTCACAAATGAGTTTACCGTCCGAAGTATTTTGAGAATTGATGCGGTCTTTTTTCATTATTCATTTTTCATTATTACAAAATTGCCTAGAAACAAGGTTATTTGGGGGGTCGGACGGGGCATTTTTTACTGTGAAACTTCAATTGTTCTCCATTTTTCACAAAAACGGCTGTTTGTTTACATTTGAACTAGGTAGAAACGGGATGAAAATAAGCTTTTTTAGGCTCCCCCTATCATAATTTTGGTAGATTCAATCGAAAATCATAAAAAATAAACACAAAGGTACACTTATTTTAGTCTGTTGACTGGGTTATTTCACTTGTTGACCCTTGGGCCGCAATTCACTCAGCCTACGGCCTCATGAAATACAGCCCAAGGTCAACTCGTGAAATAACCCAGCCAACAGACTGAAACTCGTGCACCTTTGTCTATTTATACCTAGCATATGATAGTCCTATCTCGAGCCCATATGCACACTGCAGTGGCGTATTACTTTAATACGCCCACCCAGAATCTCTGTAAATTGAGAATGGTGAATGTTTGGTACTGTTGGACAGAATCCAACTAGGTTGGCCATTTGGCGGGGGGTTTGTGCTATGTCTGTGGAAGTGTTATAATGGTGAGCCAGAGAAGCTCTCCCTACCTCTACACATAATAATGATAAAGAGCTACACTGCTAGGGTGAAGTGGTATAGTGTGAGGCTGTGGTCATTTAGGTCACTCTATGGTAATTTTGTAAATCGAAATTCGGAAAAACTACGGAAGGTTTTACGGTACTTCCTATGGGTTTTGAACTAATTACTGATTCATCCTTCTTGGCTATTAAAATTACATTGATCAGACTCTATCTTTCAAAGTAGGTGCAATCGCCAGAAGCAATTCCCGAAAATATCAAAACAGACATAGATTTGAGCTGCGAGTTTGATATAAAGTTCCCACATATTTCTTTCATAGATCATATCCATTTCAGTTTCCCTTTTATCCTTTAGTGTTGCTTTGTATCAAATTGTGCATAATACAAAGCTATCAATGGCTAACTTTCTGTATAATACTGAGAAATTAACATTTATTTAATTTGTTTCGATCATTAGCAACCTCTCCTCCGCTATGTCTGTGGGGAACCAGCAATAGAGCTATAGCTCCTGTGCTCCTTGCTTGATCAAAACGGGAAATAAAAGTTGGTCACTTCTTGTAAAATAAACAGTACCAATAGTACTTTGTGATAACCAAGTTTCTTAACTAAGGAATGTATGGGTGAAAATTAGGACCAAGCTGATTTATTTGTTGTGTAACCAAAATTTCTTGTAAGGAAGTTTTTGTTAACCCAAGTTTTACTGCATTGTTCTCCACAGGGCTACTGCGTGTGTGACTTTTGGGCATCAACCAGACAGCAACCATTGCCTTATCATTGGACATTGCCATTTTCTACGGACCATTGAAGGGCTTTACTGCGTCATTGTCACTGAAACTATTCAGCTTATATATTTCCTGGCTCAAGTATCAAGCAAGAGTTGACTTGAGTATTATGAAGCCATTCCTAAGAACAATGAATTGACAGCACTACATCCGCCGTTGACAACTAGTGAATGAAAGCCTTCAGGATCTCATATCACCTATTTTACCTGGATTGCCCAGGGAATGGTTAAAGCCTATATCAAAGACATCTCAGCACCCCCTATTTTGTATGAAATCACAGTACACTGTTTTTGGATTTAGTCTAGCGGTTAATGAGGCAGTACAAACAGTGCTTGGCCTGTTACCTTGTGGAAAGATCCAACGCCACTTCAATAACATTATCTGGTCATGTATATGGCCAGACTAAATTGTACCTACTCGATCAATCCTGACCATCATATCCTCCCACTCAATCCCCACGCTGCCTATCCACCATGAAAATAAGCGTTAAACCTTGTTTGACCTGTTACATGTGGCAAGTGGTGTAACTTTTCACTGAGAATTTCTTTTGACTCAATTGCGCCTGCATGTAGTTGCAGGTGTCTTCATGTAGTTAGTATGGAAAATGTGATTATAAACTACCGTAAAACCCCGCCTACCAGCCTAATTTATTACAGACTTATTTAGAAGTAGTAGCGCCTGCATGTACTTGCGGGTTGCCTAATGGAGGGTGGGGGGTGAGGGGAAAGTTAAAGTAGTATACCCATGTCTAAGCCCCACGTAGAGAAGAAAGTCCAGT
Source organism: Harmothoe impar (assembly GCA_947462335.1). Classification (NCBI taxonomy): domain Eukaryota; kingdom Metazoa; phylum Annelida; class Polychaeta; order Phyllodocida; family Polynoidae; genus Harmothoe; species Harmothoe impar. The sequence goes on from OX381720.1 coordinate 34,127,397, forward strand.
GTCTGGTTTGCTGCTTTAATTGGCTAGTGTCAACGAGGAAATAAGCGTTAAACCTTGTTTGACCTGTTACATGTGGCAAGTGGTGTAACTTTTCACTGAGAATTTCTTTTGACTCAATTGCGCCTGCATGTAGTTGCAGGTGTCTTCATGCAGTTAGTATGGAAAATGTGATTATAAACTACCGTAAAACCCCGCCTTCCAGCCTAATTTATTACAGACTTATTTAGAAGTAGTAGCGCCTGCATGTACTTGCGGGTTGCCTAATGGAGGGTGGGGGGTGAGGGGAAAGTTAAAGTAGTATACCCATGACTAAGCCCCACGTAGAGAAGAAAGTCCAGTGTCTGGTTTGCTGCTTTGGCTAGTGTCAACGAGGAAATAAGCGTTAAACCTTGTTTGACCTGTTACATGTGGCAAGTGGTGTAACTTTTCACTGAGAATTTCTTTTGACTCAATTGCGCCTGCATGTAGTTGCAGGTGTCTTCATGTAGTTAGTATGGAAAATGCCTAATTTATTACAGACTTTTTTAGAAGAAGTAGCGCCTGCATGTACTTGCTGGTTGCCTACCCAGCTATTCAACACATTACATAAAACTAACATATAATTCTTTTTACGTTGGTTTTGGTTACCAAGATGTCTTATATGCAAATGGTTTTTACATGGTTTTTGGTGTGGGTTTCTCATGTGATAATATTCATGTATATTTTACATAAAAATATATACATAAAAGGACATACTAATCAGTGATACTTTTTAACGTAACAATAGTATATATGGTCAGCTGTAAAAAATGTCTAAAACATATAAAATTACATATATCAGAAAGACGTGACGTGAAGATATCTACAGGACATTAGGGGAGCATGTTGTAGGGTGACATTTATACCAGTTTTTACTATACCCACTCGCAGTAGTGCTTGTAAATCAGCTAGCATGATTAGGATACCTCTGAGAGACATTTTAGACATCATACAATGATGTCTATTTTATGTCAATATCTAACATGTCCATAGGCACTCTGTAAGGAAGTTGGTAACGCCTGGTCTGTCAAAGACATTTGCAGGCATTTTCCAGTTTCACAAACACACATTTATCTTAGCCAAAAGGCCAACCCAGCTAACAAAAAAAACTTTTTTTACGTCAAAATAATGTTTTAAAACTTCATATAACGTTATGCTATAGTAAATCGCAATGCCTTAGAAAATCGTTATATAACGTTATATCAAGTTATAAAATGTTGTATAACGTTTTTTGTTTACTGGGCAGATGTGATATCAGCTCTGAGCCAGTATTTTCACTTATACAATCTCAAAGGACACAGAAAAGGTGTCCCAGCATCTGCCTTGGTTGTCCAGCCATAATTTATCAATTCATTGTAAGACAAGTAACACCACATAATAATAGTATTATATTACAGAAGAAATTTAGTCCAACCTTGTACTTCATTGCAGTTTATAGAATTAATTTCATCCAACTTGTAATCAAGAATGAGGGAATGCTACACAAAATGTCAAAGCATTGAAAGATGAAACCCCTAGTGTTAGAACTCAGAACTATAATAGGATATAATTATGTCCACTTACAGATGTCATCTTCTGACAAGATGTCTTTAAAATGATGTTATATTAGAATAAATACATGATACAATCGATCATGCATACTTATTACATCAAATTAGGTATTTCCTTGCTCCAGTATCTTCATTATGCAAAAGTTGTAGGATCTGAGGGCCACCTGCCTGTAAGCCTATCCACCAATTTGTACCCACTCATTCAAACCTGATGACCATGTCCACCCACACCATTCCCTCCTCTTCTCTTCCTCCAATAACAATGAAAATTGAATATATTCAGACCAATTTTCAAATGAGCTATAATGAGGCAGCACCAACATTACTTGGCCTGTTACTGTGTGGAAAATGTCATCGCCACTTATTCAATAATACTCTCTGGGCATGTATTTGCCTAGTCTAAATTGTACACACCCAATCAAACCTGACCATCATATCTTCCCTGTCCATCCCCCCTCTCCTGCCCATCTACCACCAAAATACAATTATTTGAATCAATTTTCAATGAGTGAGTTGCTTTGGCATTTAGTCTAGCGGCTAATGAGGCAGTACATGTACCAACATTACTTGGCCTGTTACCGTGTGGAAAATGTCATCGCCACTTATTCAATAATACTCTCTGGGCATGTATTTGCCTAGTCTAAATTGTACACACCCAATCAAACCTGACCATCATATCTTCCCTGTCCACCCCCCCTCTCCTGCCCATCTACCACCAAAATACAATTATTTGAATCAATTTTCAATGAGTGAGTTGCTTTGGCATTTAGTCTAGCGGCTTATGAGGCAGTACATGTACCAACATTACTTGGCCTGTTATCGTGTGGAAAATGTCAATGCCACTTATTCAATAATACTGTACTCTCTGGGCATGTATTTGCCTAGTCTAAATTGTACCTACCCAATCAAACCTGACCATCATATCCTCCCTGTCCATCCCCCCTCTCCTGCCCATCTACCACCAAAATACAATTATTTGAATCAATTGTCAATGAGTGAGTTGCTTTGGCATTTAGTCTAGCGGCTAATGAGGCAGTACATGTACCAACATTACTTGGCCTGTTACCGTGTGGAAAATGTCATCGCCACTTATTCAATAATACTCTCTGGGCATTTATTTGCCTAGTCTAAATTGTACACACCCAATCAAACCTGACCATCATATCTTCCCTGTCCATTCCCCCTCTCCTGCCCATCTACCACCAAAATACAATTATTTAAATCAATTGTCAATGAGCGAGTTGCTTTGGCATTTAGTCTAGCAGCTAATGAGGCAGTACCCAACAGTGCTTGGCCTGTTACCGTGTGGAAAATGTCAACAACACTTATTCAATAAGACTATCGTGGCACGTATTTGCCCAGTCTAAATTGTACTTACCCAATCAAACCTGGCCCACTCAAACGTACCCAATCAAACCTGACCATCATATCCTCCATCTCCATCCCCCCTTCCCCTGCCCATCCACCACAAAAATACAATTATTTGAATAGCGAGTTGTTTTGGAATTTAGTTTGACATGATGTGTATTAGAATATTGCTTACCAATACCAATACTATCAATACTATCAATACAGCGTCACATAAAATTATGCTAGTCTTTTCTTTTAACACCCATGTATGTACCACCAGTTCGTCAGTTGAGGCACCATGTTATCCTTACAGGGTTAACGTGATGTACCACCAGTTCGTCAGTTGAGGCAGCATGCTGTCCTTACAGGGTTAACGTGATGTACCACCAGTCAGTTGAGGCAATAAAAAAAACTTGAAATAATTGAAACTGTGCTTCCTCTCTTTTTTTATGCATATCATTATATTATATAGAGCCCACTGAAAATTAGAGAGAATTAATAATAAAATAAAAACTAATTTGTAACGTCATAAAAACGTTTTTGCCATGTTTTCTTAAAAACGTTTAAAAAACGGTAAAAAAACGGTAAAAAAACGTTTCTCAAAAACGTTATTCTTACGTTTTCCACATATGCACGAAAAAACGTTACAAAAACGTTTTTTTAAAAACGTTTTTGTAACCAAATCGAAACGTTAAAAAAACGTTAAAAAAACGTTTTTTTATTTGCAGGGCACTCTCGTACCCCTACTAAGCCTCCCGATCCTCTCACGTCAGTAGGTGTAAATTCCTCCGGATACAGACTGATACTCATTCTAAGAGGGGGGCGGGGCTCTCGAACTATATAATACTGGGGTATCGGTACTTTAATTGTCTTTGACAAACTTAATATAACTATATACCGGTATAGCCTTTGATTTGCATCACTTGTCTACATTGTGCATTTAAGATTTCTGTTGATTTCTATGCTTTAAGTCCTGGTGGGAGCTGATGTTGAGGACATTATCCGGGCGCGCCGTGTCTGCTGTCCGCTCGTATCACTCAACAACAAGCATGGATCTGTCACAAGTCGTCTCCGCACTGAAGAAGTTTGCCCCTCCATCGCTAGCCGGTAGCTGGGACAATGTGGGTCTTCTAATAGAGCCCTCTCCACCTCACACTGTACGTATTTTTGTTTTAGTTTAGTATTTCAAGTGATGTTTTATAGGCCAATATGAATAACCATTCTCTATGTTTGTATTTTTTGACACTTTTAATCAGATGTATTCGATCTGGATACACTCTAATTAGGTTAACGTTGGTTCGGGCCATGCTAGAAAGAGCACTGGACATTTTGGTCTCTTAGGTAGGCTAAACATAAATATATAAAATAGTTAGCTCTAAAGTTGTTTGTTACCTGTGCATTTACAGGTAAAACGAATGCTGCTGACTAATGACCTGACAGAGCCTGTGCTACAGGAGGCTATAGACCAGAAGGTGGACATGATCCTCTCCTACCACCCACCCATCTTCGCCCCATTAAAGCGCCTCACACAGTCCAAGTGGAAGGAGAGGGTGGTGGTACGCTGCGCTGAGAACCGTATCGCGCTCTACTCCCCGCACACCAGCTATGATGCCTTACAAGGCGGAGTTAATGACTGGCTCATCTCATGCTTCAGTAAGTTATAGGATTGGTTAATGGTTATAATATTCATGTGCTATATTCGATCATAATGTTTGATAATAGAAATAAAATCGTTCAATCAATATTTCCATAACCCTCTCCAGGTCGTGTGAATGCCCTTAAATGAATTAAATGATAAGAAGAAGAATATGCTTAATCAAGTCCAATAAACTATAGGTCCTTAGAAACACTTCAACAGGAGAAGTAGCCACTGCGCTCTGTAACGTTAATGGATGATTGAAAAAAATGATCAAATTTGAAAAACATAGATTTAGAATAAAATATTGATACATTTTTAATTAGTCACTACACATTATGTGTTCATACATTTGGCGAATACTAAAAGGAATATTCACACGTGTTCCCTTTGTAGAAGGGCAGACTAAGCCGATAGAGACAGTGAAGGGCTCTATACCTACTGTGGGCAAGTACAAGGTGGAGGTGTCGGTACCTGGAGGACGCGCCGACGCCTGCCTCCAGCACCTAGCGACACTCACCGACACCACCCTCACCTCCAAATACACGTACGTTTAATAGATGATGCTCTTAATAAACTGTGAATATTACTTAATACTGCACACATGAACTTATTATGAACTATTAAAACTGGGATGCACCTCCACCCTCCCCCCTCCCAACCCTGGAGGCATCCGGCAGACCGCCGAGAATCCGAGGAATGTCAAACCAGGCTAAAATAAAACCGTATTAACAAAAAAAAAGTTACAAGGCTGTAGGAAAAGGGGCAGAACGGAGGGAGGGGAAAGGGGGCGGGGTCCTACCAATGCCCAGAGGATTCGGTAGGGACTGGATATGTCTATAATGTGGATTTTGTATATACATATATAATCTTAGTTCAGTGAGTGATTGGGAGAGATTCGGACGTTAATTGTCAAATTGTGACATCTGTCTTCATGTGTGTTGGAAGGAGGAGGAGGAAGGGCATCGAGAGTTATCAATAGTTTAAGATCTGCCTAGCCTGCTTGATGCAATAAGCCAATGAATTTCAATGATAACCCAATTTGTTCTTGTCTCAGGTTTGAAGATGCTGGAGGTGCAAGCCACTTACGTATAGGACTTAATGCAAACCAGACCGGCCTGTCCAAGCTGATAGACTACTTCAACCAGATAGAAGACGCGAAACAGACCATGGAGATATCAGAACTAGCAGTGGTGAGAACATAATGGTTGCCTTCAGGGGGGTGGTATTTTCCTAACTACTGAGATTTGTTTCGGCCCTGATTTCTCTTCGCCCAATGCTTGATAATTAATTCAATGCATCTAACCCTGGCGTTCTTGAAACATTATTTGCAAAGCTTTTGCATGTATACCCTATACAAAGTGACTCGGAAAAAATATTTAGTAGGAGGGGTCGAAATTTGTGCCCTCCTCCCCACGATTTAAACAGACACTCATTTCTATGTTAATGGTGATATTGCAGCCTGTGATCCCGCACCATGGAGCGGGGAGGGTGTGTACCCTGGAGTCTCCCATGTCGCTGTCAGCCGCCGTGCAGACCGTCAAGGACCACCTCAAGCTGCCGCACGTCCGATTAGCCACTGCTGTAGGCACCGGCTCTGGTTAGTATTGGACCCACTCTAGTTTGTCACATAAACAATGTTAATCATGAGAGGTGATTGTAGTGTCACTCAAATTTGGTATTAAACAGATTGCATGGAGGTAAACGCAAATGATTCACAACATTTATTCCCAAGTCCTATTTTGGCCTCACAAAACAAACCTTCAATCTGCTATTTATAAAACAAAAAGATACAGAAGGTTATCTTAATATTATTTACACTGCTATGGTGGTAATTGTGTTAATTCAGTTACCATTTCAGAAGAGTATGGTTTTCATATTGAATGATATTTATTTTATATAAATTATTTTTCTGTTTCTTATACAGACCCTGTAGTGCGTAGTGTGGCCGTGTGTGCTGGTTCGGGTTCTAGCGTGCTTCGTGGGGTGCGTGGAGACCTGTACCTGACCGGTGAGATGTCGCATCACGAGGTACTGGACGCTACCCACACCGGGCACTCAGTCATCCTATGTGACCATAGCAACTCAGAGCGTGGCTACCTCACCCGGCTTAAGGAGCAGCTCGGGGAGCAACTCGGGGAGCAGGTCGAGCTGCTCATAGCACAGACTGACGCAGACCCACTCACTGTAGTCTGATAGGGGGTTCTTACCATATAGGACTTATAATGGATGTTAACTCTTAATGTGGCACATAGTGCTTTAATGCTTTAATCCAATCTGTTGAGAGCAGCTTGAAGGATTAATTTAAGTATGGTGAGTTGTTCATGGAGCAGCTAACGCTACTGGAGACATATGGGCGAGCTCTTCGCAGCCAATCAGTCACCTCCCTGATATCCACCCCAGGTGACGGATATGAGGTTACAAGTACCCACTGTGATAACTGCTATTCACGACAAATTAAAACCCCTTCACCACTGGATTTCTTGTAACTCAATGCAATTTTTGTGCAATATATTGGCTTACCGCGTGGAAGGGGTTAAGGATGGATATATTTTGTATCTCGGCTAAATCCTATTCAGGAGTGACTCAGGGTGCCACACAAGCTGCTCACAGGAAGGAATGGTAGCAATGTACCCACTGTAGTCAGCTATGGGGATCTATGAACACTACAGTGTTTGATAATAAAACCATCTTTCGAAAATAAAGTGACTATTTATACAAAGTTGATATTATATGGTGTGTTTTGCTTTTACTTTCATGGTATTATCTGCACAGGCTCTCGAGAGTGCAAAGCATCAGCAGATCTAAGATGTACTAAAATGGCAGAGATGGCGAGTATTTCGTTAAAAAAAATGTGCCAACAAATTACCAAATTTAAAGGCGAGAAGCTTTCTGCCCCTGCAGTAAAAGTTGAGCTGAGCGAGGGCCGGCACTCTGGGCTTAAATAGAGCAGGTTAGGGCTTACAGACTTATTACCACAATGCACAGGCAGATGAGGTAAGGGAGACCCTTGGGGACATGATTGTGTCAGTTTAGTACCAATATGCAGGGGAGTGAAGGTTAGTGGGTATGGGTGTGCAGCGGTGTGTGTGTGTTGATCAGTCTCTGTGCGTCAATCAGTCACCATGTGTGTTGATCAGTCACTGTGTGGGTTGACCAGTCACCATGTGATCTGATCAGTCACCATGGATCAGTCACCATGTGTTGATCAGTCACTGTGTGGGTTGACCAGTCACCATGTGAGCTGACCAGTCGCCATGTGGGCTGATCAGTCACCATGTGTGTTGATCAGTCATCATGTGGGCTGATCAGTCACCATGTGGGCTGATCAGTCACCATGTGGACTAATCAGTCACCATGTGGGCTGATCAGTCACCTTGTGTGTTGATCAGTCATTCGGTGAGCTGATCAGTCACCATGTGTGTTAACCAGTCACCATGTGGCTGATCAGTCACTGTGTGGGTTGACCAGTCACCATGTGAGCTGATCGATCACCATGTGGGCTGATCAGTCACCATGTGTGTTGATCAGTCACTGTGGGTTGACCAGTCACCACATGGGCTGATCAGTCACCATACATGTGTGTTGATCAGTCACCATGTTGGCTGATCAGTCACCATGTGTGTTGATCAGTCACCATGTTGGCTGATCAGTCACCATGTGTGTTGATCAGTCACTGTGTGGGTTGACCAGTCACCATGTGTGCTGATCAGTCACCATGTGTGTTGATCAGTCACTGTGTGGGTTGACCAGTCACCATGTGATCTGATCAGTCACCATGTGGGCTGATCAGTCACCATGTGTTGATCAGTCACTGTGTGGGTTGACCAGTCACCATGTGAGCTGACCAGTCGCCATGTGCGCTGATCAGTCACCATGTGTGTTGATCAGTCATTATGTTGGCTCATCAGTCACCATGTGGACTAATCAGTCACCATGTGGGCTGATCAGTCACCTTGTGTGTTGATCAGTCATTGTGTGGGTCGATCAGTTGCCATGTGGGCTGATCAGTCACCATATGTGTTGATCAGTCACTGTGGGTTGACCAGTCACCACATGGGCTGATCAGTCACCATACATGTGTGTTGATCAGTCACCATGTTGGCTGATCAGTCACCATGTGTGTTGATCAGTCACCATGTTGGCTGATCAGTCACCATGTGTGTTGATCAGTCACTGTGTGGGTTGACCAGTCACCATGTGTGCTGATCAGTCACCATGTGTGTTGATCAGTCACTGTGTGGGTTGACCAGTCACCATGTGATCTGATCAGTCACCATGTGGGCTGATCAGTCACCATGTGTTGATCAGTCACTGTGTGGGTTGACCAGTCACCATGTGAGCTGACCAGTCGCCATGTGGGCTGATCAGTCACCATGTGTGTTGATCAGTCATTATGTTAGCTCATCAGTCACCATGTGGACTAATCAGTCACCATGTGTGTTGATCAGTCACTGTGGGTTGACCAGTCACCACATGGGCTGATCAGTCACCATACATGTGTGTTGATCAGTCACCATGTTGGCTGATCAGTCACCATGTGTGTTGATCAGTCACCATGTTGGCTGATCAGTCACCATGTGTGTTGATCAGTCACTGTGTGGGTTGACCAGTCACCATGTGTGCTGATCAGTCACCATGTGTGTTGATCAGTCACTGTGTGGGTTGACCAGTCACCATGTGATCTGATCAGTCACCATGTGGGCTGATCAGTCACCATGTGTTGATCAGTCACTGTGTGGGTTGACCAGTCACCATGTGAGCTGACCAGTCGCCATGTGGGCTGATCAGGCACCATGTGTGCTGATCAGTCATGATGTTGGCTCATCAGTCACCATGTGGACTAATCAGTCACCATGTGGGCTGATCAGTCACCTTGTGTGTTGATCAGTCATTGTGTGGGCTGATCAGTCACCATGTGTGTTGATCAGTCACTGTGGGTTGACCAGTCACCACATGGGCTGATCAGTCACCATACATGTGTGTTGATCAGTCACCATGTTGGCTGATCAGTCACCATGTGTGTTGATCAGTCACCATGTTGGCTGATCAGTCACCATGTGTGTTGATCAGTCACTGTGTGGGTTGACCAGTCACCATGTGTGCTGATCAGTCACCATGTTGGCTGATCAGTCGCCATGTGGACTGATCAGTCACCATGTGGGTTGACCGGTCACTATGTGGCTGATCAGTCAACATGTGTTTTGATCAGTCATTGTGTGGGCTGATCAGTCACCATGTTGGCTGATCAGTCGCCCGTGGGTTGACCAGTCGCCATGTGGGCTGACAGTCACCATGTGTGTTGATCAGTCACTGTATGGGTTGACCAGTCACCATGTGTGCTGATCAGTCACCATGTGTGTTGATCAGTCACTGTGTGGGTTGACCAGTCACCATGTGAGCTGATCAGTCACTGTATTGGCTGATCAGTCACCATGTGTGTTGATCAGTCATCATGTGGGCTGATCAGTCACCATGTGGGCTGATCAGTCACCATGTGGGCTGATCAGTCACTGCATGTGTTGGTCAGTCACCATGTGGGCTGATCAATCATCATTTGGGCTGATCAGTCACAGTGTGTTTTGATCAGTCACTGTGTGTTTATCTGTCACCATGGGGGTTGAGAAATCATCAGGTGGGATGGTCAGTCACTGTGCTGTGTGTTGATCAGTCACTGTGTGTGTATCGGTCAGTGTGTGTTGTTCAGTCACTGTTTGTGTTCGTGAGTTCTCAAATACATATCATCAATCACCCAGACCCTGAGTCAATAGTGATAGGCCTATAAATCACACATTAAGTCCCTTCTATGTTGCATGGCATTCAGAGCAGTTCATTTTAGGCAGTGATCATTTTTGAACAACAGGGGGGGTGCTGGCTTTTTGTGCGCAGTGGGCGAAATTCTTTACACCCCCCTCCCCCCGGTCAAGGGGTCAACATTTTTTAACCCCCCCCCCTTACAGGTCGAAAATGGGCATGCATGGACCCTTTGAGGCATAGTACCGTGCGGGCTTTTTGGCTCAAACAGGTTAAATTATTTTGATCCTCCCAAGAGGGGTCCAAATTTTTTTCACCCCCCCGGTCAAGGGGTCCAATTTTTTTTGCCCCCCCCCCAACCCACCACTCCCCCCTGTTGATAAAAAATGATCACTCCCTTATTCCGCTATAGCTTACAATTATGTACATTCAAAACATTAGGTTCCAAATTCATATCTACCAATTTTCTAGCTGCCTTCGCCTGATGCATTGTTTTAGCAATACTAATGTCATGATATGTTGTTTTATTGACAGTAAATGTCTTTGAAGTACATGGACAGTTTTTGAGATTTTATATTGTTTAGAACTATATATGCTATATGGTATAATCGAACAATAAATAAAATCTCAGCCTCCTTTTTATATGTTTTAACATGTGTGTGGAGGAAAAAACAACTGTGGATATCAGGGCAGCTTAACTTGCAATCCACTTGATGAGACAGGTTGCTCTGTTGATCGACAGTGGTGTCTGGTATTTTCTGTGTCGATCAGAACCTGATCAACCTTATTAAGTGACCACCTGGCTCTTCTTTCTCCCTCCCTGGGATCCCCCATCAGCGATCCATTCCCTCCTGAGACATTATAACCAGTTGTAAGATCATAATTATATCCCCTATCATAATGATCGCTTTGTAATTATTCAACTAACACCAAAAGGTAGGCCTATAAGGTGATCGTATATATGCGGTAAGGCTATTCTTTCTCGGCTGGCTAAGTCACGAGTCAGCATTTTGTGAAGGAGTCTGGGTGGGGTGATCTGCTGCACCAATGGTGGCTGCTCCTGTATGGGGGGGGGGGGGGGTTCAAAATCAATAAAAAGTGAAATTTCCCTAAAGCACCCTATTTGGTGAGAAAATGTTGAAGATCACAAAAAAGTGAAATTTCCCTAAAAACACCCTATTTGGCGAGAAAAAAGTTCTAAATTGCAAAAAAGTGAAATTTCCCTAAAAACACACGATGAATGCAAACACTCATGGACACAATCTATGGATTTCTACTTTGATGAGACTGAATGTAAATTTCTGTTAGAAGGACTCAGATACATGGATGTCAATGTCCAGTTTTAGATATACCCAAAATTAATAGTGCATTGGAGTGCTATAACTTTGGACTGCTGTATATTTAAATTCCTATCTACAGTATTCTCATCTCCTCAGGGCTAACCATCCGCGCTCTGTGTACAGTAAAATCTCCACATTTGTTAACAAATGGCACTTTTCTCTCTGTGCTACTTATTTTTAATTACCGCCATACTCGAGGGGATACATGTACTCCGTTAATGAGGGCTACGTGGTGGAAAGTTCGATTACATTAAGGTAGCTCCAGATGGGTCAAAAGAGAGACCCCTCTGCACCCACATTATTTACTCAAGAGTCGAGGGAACCATGGTATTTTTGCATAATTCTGAGGCTATACAGGACTCGAACTGGTGAATACCTTGGAGGGTAGCAATTATCAAGTACCAACGAAGAGTCCTTAACTCTAATATGTTGTACTTAAATAAGAAAGTAACTATTAAACATATAAATAAAGTCTAATTTTTGGTCCTCTTCCCAAAACCATACACATACTGCTGCCCTCTATAATCAGTGAGCTGTGAAGAGGGTTAAGTACACACAACACCGCTATTTTGGAAGGTCAGGTCAGTCGACCATGCAGCATGGACGTTCTCCAATAAACGCATTAAAATACACACCATATGCGTGGGCCACTCATAAAACTGGTGTCTTCCTCACCGTGCGTGTCACCTGAATCTCATCATGGAAAACAGGACGAAAATGTTCAAATCTTGGCATATCTGGTAGCAAAGTGAAGCCTATAGGGTAGATTCACCACTTTGGGACGTTTGTTTGCAACACCGACAGGGCTCTTTTCCATGTTAGGATAAACAGGGTTCTAGTAGCATTACCACCATAGAAATGCAGAGCTATCTATCTGTCTGACGTATTATTCTATCGGATGCATTGTGGCATAGAGATTTCTGAACTGTTTTCGCTTAAGCTCTATCTTCACTAATTAATTCTTAATTTTGACCACAAGCTCTGGTAATCATTTTGAAGAGGAAGTCATAAGCTTTTCAGAAATGCTAATGTTAATTATCTGGGAAAAGTGCAACTTTTGCGGGGTTTTAATTGAAATAACTATATTTGACATAAATAGGAGATTTTTGGGTGTTTTCTTTTAAATGTATGTAATCTTGAACGCCATCTTGAATTTCTGAAAACGCTCAAAGATGCCAGCCGGGCATCGTCAAGATTCTGAAAGTATATGACTTCCTGTACCCAAATCAGTCATAACCTCTTCGGGGGGGGGGGGGGTTTCTGCAAGGTTTTTAAGCTGGCAACTGGACTAATCAGGGCAATTCATTATAGGGACGCTTAAGTCGAATAATCATAATTATAAGGAAAATGCCATGTCCTTACATTACTTTGTATTTTGAATCAAATGATGCTCCTCCATGTTCTATATCCTATTCATGTTTAGTTTTTAGTAGGATGTGCCCTTAACTTAAAATAATACACAATTAATGTTTAGCTATTAGTGTCTGACTCTTGGTGAAATTGGTGTCTGACTCTAGCTTAAATTACAGAATCAAATTTTATTGGCTTTAAATAGTAATATTCCAATATGAATTCACACCATTTACCCGAATGCTATTTGGTTCACAAAATATAGGGGTTTCATCCAATATCTACATACATAAAATAATCATAGCCATAATCTCACAATGACGGATTTGGTAAAACTATTTTTTCATTTGTTACCATAATTCTTGTTCAATAGGTATCATTTTTTGGTGAAAATTTCTCACTCTCCCAGGCCTAATGTCTGACCTTCCCTGATGGTACCGGGTACCGGGAAAGCCATGCATCAAGCCCTCCTTATGGAGTTGAGTGGCTTTCCGCAAAAAAATTCCACAACTTCATACCTCTCCCTCACTAGGAGGGGTTACCAAATAGAGACCAAGGTGGGAGAAATCCCCTAGGGCCAACAACCCACCTTCCTCCTCTAGCAATATCAATGCATATTGCACTACTCTACCTGAGACTGACACTGACCAACATGCAGTGCAAGTCTACCCCCCTTATCAATACTATCCTATACAGGAGGTCTTGGTGTATTCTATATTTTTTTATTTTTTTACTGAAAAATAAAAAATATGCAAACTTTTTTGCACCCTAAAAATGCTACTGATGAGTCAATTGACGAAACCGAAAAGCTACAGTTACTTTTAAAATATGCTGGTATAATCCCAAAATATTTTATAGTGTACTTACACTAAAGGTGTACAAATAAGTTCAAAAAACATAGGACTTATGCAAGTCTACAGCCTGGGTATGTTCTCACCTGGCCTTGACCTTGCCCCAGTATTAGGATCAATGACAGGCCTAGTTTCTGGACACACCTTAGTAACTGGTAAACACCTACCTGGATACCTTTGTCCTGGTGGTGTCACATGGTACAGAAGAAGTTGTGGAGGTGAATCTCACCCTGGTGTGTGTCGTATTTTCGGTCTAGCAACAGGGTCGCCCACACCTGTCCTCGTCTGCCGGTCCTCCTTGGACGGCACACACATAATTCTTGTTCAAAAAATACGAAATGTATCCATCTTTCACTATTAACAAAAATGAATATAACTATTCTAAATATTATGTTATTGTTATAGTTAACAGGAAAACACATGAACTTTCATTTTATACTGACGTTTTTATATATTTGATATGTCTGATTTAATTATGGATATCGTGGTCAAAGGTGGTCGACTTTAAGGTATAATTATGTCCATCTTCTTTGGACGAATCTATTCCCTACTGGCGGTTATGAAGTGGGCCCGAAGTAACTTACATTTCCCCCCAACGTTTGCATATCAAAAACTCTTAACCCATATAGGTAGAATGTCCTATATTCTACCACACCTAGAGGAGAATGGGTAAATAATGCTATTTTGACACCATATGTATTCCAGTTCTTTATGGTGGTTACCGTGGCAACCATATATGTAAAGAAGGCGACGAGAACATCTAAGTGGCCACTTGTATATGCCCACGAATCTATAGGAAATAGTTAAAATATAGACCCTAGATATATGTAAATAATGTTGTAAAGAAGCAGAAAAAAGGGCTAAATAGTTTAGAGCCTACTGTATGGACCATTGTATGCCAGTGTCTTAGGACAGAATAGCCATTATTAGCCAAAGGGTTGTGTGTGTGCAAGACCACAAGTCATTTAAACTATAAACATCCTTAACCACAAATTTATAATGTTTATACCTCAAAGATCAATGTCACATCATGTGTGCTGAACATTTGGTTATTGAGCAACTATCTTTGAGTAACTATGACAACACGCAAACAGCATCGTCTGCAAAGAAAATACTAAGATCAATTGTGGGGGCTTTTCCTTAAATTTCATATGATGGTTAGACATTTGTTGATTTGTGATAAAACAACATATACCCATTTGAAGTTCTGACCATATAAAAACAGGAGTCGGTTACAACTTTGATTAATACTATTTTGGCTGCATTCATGCATCGTGAATATAACGAGCATACTCGTAACGTGGGTTTATTACATTTAAAGGGCCACAGCCTTGTTGCTGCCTCTATGGGGCACATATATATCCCTGACTGTGTGCATGAGAGTGGATTTGGTTGAGTGACTGGTAACAACTACCTATATAGTATATATATCACCAGGCTGGAGGGGCCTGAGGTCAGGAGACGGATGAGACTGATATACCTGTACAGGGGGAGGGAGTCAGTCGGTGACAGGCGCTCAGGTGAGACTAGTGGATCGGGACCTGGGTGCACCTGACAGAGAAATAGCATAACGGCTTAAAAATGAAGTAGGTGTTGACCATTTTCACTTAATTAGTCGTGTTCTTTTTTTGCCTAATGTATTGAACTAATAAGCTTATCTATGTTTAAAGTGAGATAAGAAGCGAAAGAACCACTGGAGGTTTAAAGGGAAATTGTTATACCAAATCAGTGGATCGGCCATACCACTTGATACTTTGATTAGTGTGTCAATGTGGGAAACTGGTCCCTGCATGGTCACAAGCTTTCAATCTAGGATTGACAAACGTTTGGTTTTCTCAATGCTGGTTTTCATTTGATCAATTTGTTTCAAAAGAATTACCTAGGATATAAAGTGGATTAGCTTTCTCAGGGACCATTTTCCCTACTTTTCCCCTGCCATTTCCAAACATGAAGATTCGCCATACACGAATTATGGAGACATTCAACACCTACGTCATCGCTAGGGTGGTTGGGGGCAGGGCATTTTTGGTCTGCCATACAACTACTGTTTAAAACCGTGACAATTGGATGAGTGGGTCCTGAAAACGGTGACATAATTGTTGAATGTTCCCCATGAATTTACTATTAAAAAAGGAGAACGTACACCAACCATCTTTAAGTATCGTGATATATGCACATTTTACATAATGTACACTTTTGTATGTACGTGCTCATATATACGAGATATTTCTTTATCCAACTACACTACGTATCTAATCAATCTTCCCAAGCGCTCCTCTCTTCTGTTTTCCTTTTTGAGTGGGAGGGAAACAACCTTTCAGAAGGGCGGTTGTTTTTGGCAGGTTGGCCTTTTATCAGGTTTAATAGTGTCCCGGAGGTAATTGCTCAAAACCTATATAGTAGTTCAGAGGCCAATCTACCTTCAAACTTCAACTTACTGAGTGAGCTTAAAGGTTCAATTCTTATCACAAAGCATTTTGTAAAGAGTTAAGCTGGGTGACTTACCCCTGAAAAAAACTGACACTTTTTTGTCCCCTAAAAAAATTGCATACAATAAACCCCCACTCCTGGTGAAGGGCAAGTATTTGTTGATTGGGGGATACAAACCCCCATGTGATTGTATTGATGGTGTGATACAACAAGAATGGGGGTGGGTGAAAAATACAACAAGGAGGGATAATGGCAAGTGAATATCTGAGGGCAGATTTGCTTCGGAGACCAGGTTTAGGTTTTGAGGAATAAAGGCAAGTTGATATTTCAGTACATATTTATCTCTGAGACTAGTTTATGGGTTTTGAATAATAAAGGCAAGTTCATACTCGAGGTCAGATTGATTGCTAAGACCAGTATACATGTATATAGGTTTTGAGGGATAAAGACACTTTTTGGAGCTAAAGGTGTATGTGATTAGTATGTTACAAACCATTATCCGTACAAAAAGGTTATAAGGACTGTATGTAGTGTCTTGATTAGTCTTTTTGATATCAAACATGAAAGTGTAGGTTGGGCGAACATAATGGTTTGTATATCCCTAGTAATGGGGGTGGATGGCAAAATTTGAAATGCCGACATGGCCATTTCTTAAAGTTAACATGCGACATAGGTATGTTTAAAAAGATATTACCACCAATACATGCGATATGGCCATTTCTTAAATTCGACGTGCAACATCGGGACCACCCCCTTCCCACTACATCACCCCCAAAGCCTATAGTTTTAGGGAGTGGTCATTTTTTAACAACAGGGGGGGGGAGGGATTTGGGGGGGACCAAAACAATTTGGACCCCCTGAAGGGGGGGGGCCAAAAAAAATGGACCCCTCTTGAGGGCGGACCAAAAAAATTGCACCCCTTTTTAGTGAAAAAGCCAGCGCGTTACTCCGGGGCGTTATTATAGCTCAAAGGGTTTGGCCACGCTCAATTTCAGCCGGCCTGAGGGGGGGACCAAAAAAATGTCGACCTCTCCCGTGGGGGGGACCAAAATATTTCAATCCGCTCGCGCGAATCCACCGACACCCCCCCCCCCCTGTTGTTAAAAAGTGACCACTCCCTTAGTAGCGAAGAAGGACCCACTTGGGCCGATATGGGCTCCCGATGTGCCGAGTTAGTATTTCTGTCTGTAAACAGAAAATAGAGTCTCTATGTTTAGCCTTTTGTGCTTTGACTCGATACGGATACTTGAGGTCGTCTGATGGTCGGCTAAGCAAGTAGAAGTACCACAGTGAGCGTTTCATTACATAGATAAGATAGTGTGAAACAAATGGGACTGGTTATAAGTACATGTATATATATTATAATGACTAGAGTAAACTTTGCAGCTGATACAATACTTTCATACAATTAGTTTGAAAAATTTAATTTGACCTATTTCTCGGTTTGCCTTCAAGCCCACAGTTCCTACACACCTGAAACCTGTAGTTGTATTTTAATATTTTTATTTGGCTGAAAAATCTTTTTACACTGGAAGTAATTCATTAATTAACCAATAAAACATCTTCTTCAGGAAGGATGTGTTAGAAAAGTATGATAGCATAAATATACATAGTACATTTATGATGATAGTAAAGTTTCTTAGGGATAACAGTTCAATTGGTATGTAATTGTAGGACCATGACACTACAAAATAGTTGAGGTCAGTTAGTTATTGCTTTTAACAGCAATTAGGAATTTATGTCCGTCTCTTAGACATTGGGTGGCCGGGCTGGGCCGGTTCCAAAGTTCTACCCCACTGTAAAGGGGGCTTTTCTCATAGATGTGCCTTTTTTGACGCATGATTCTAAGCTTTTACACTGGTGTTCCCTTGAATAACTCACACTGGTACCACGACATTGTCTTCTTGCAGGGTGGTCTTGTGTAAGTAGGTATAAGAACCTGGGCGTGCCTACCTCTCTCTAATTTGGGTACTCCATTTCTGGTATGTAGACTATAAATTGTCCACAACTCGGGGGTCTAGTACTTTCCCCAAATTCTGAGTGATTTTTGTTTGTTATGCACATTATAACACGTTTATGCCATGATTTTCAGTACATTCTGGAGTCAAGTGCCAAACCACTGTATAAGCAGTGTTTAACACGGGGTATTTACACATGAAATGCAACTTACAATGATGTTGATTTATATTATGGTACATTATTTACATGGTTTTAAATTTATACAATAATAGGTATATAATTATAACCAATGACTAGAAATGTGGAGCAATTATAAACCAGTTTGAGCAGGATATGGTGCAGCGTGTGTTTGGTGTATGTGAAGTAGTTGACCATTCTGGATGGTCTGGAGTTTTGTCATATCCTAAGCTGGGCCTCCTTCATTACTGAAGATGCAGTATTCCATGGTCGATTTGCACATTTTAACTGCAGTTTTTTGGTCAGAATCCGCTCGAATCCTGCGCAGCTGCGGTAGCCGCCCCTGAGATTACGTTGGACTCACATAATGACATGGGGTTTGAATAAATACAACCTAAAAGGAGAAGCATGGTAAAATTATAAAGTTGTCATTCAACTGCATTGTAGGTATGGCATAGCATGGGTTGAACACCCAACTGAGCTGTATATGCTCAATCTTTCTCCAAACTTAATTAACCTTATATCCTGTTGGTTGGACCATGTCTTCTTCATCGTGCA
The DNA here is from genome assembly GCA_947462335.1 of Harmothoe impar. Lineage (NCBI taxonomy): Eukaryota > Metazoa > Annelida > Polychaeta > Phyllodocida > Polynoidae > Harmothoe > Harmothoe impar. The sequence goes on from OX381720.1 coordinate 34,146,370, forward strand.
TGTCTTATTTTACAGAAAGAAGTTGATAATAGATCTTATCATACAGCTTCATAGCAGGGTAACATGTGCTAAGAGGTATTATCTACATTTACTGTTCAATGATCCAAGTATGCGTTCATGGGTAGGCAGTTGTATATAGGTTAGTAGTGGGGATTAAAGAAGAGGCATGTTTTTCAGGTTACTTGATATAACCTTTATAGCTATTTTTCCACGCACCACATATGACACATATTACTTGCAGAGAGGAAAAATGTATGTACAAATTTATCATTGTAGGCAGATATATTACCTACGAGGGGAGCTTTTCTTCTTTCTACCAAAAAAGAAAGTAGGTTACACGGATGAGTTAGTTAGGTCAGATGGACCCCCCCCCCCCTTTCTAAACACCCCCTCCCCTAGGTAAAGTCATGATGGATGCCAGGTTTTGCGAGGTCATGCAATTACGAGTAGAACAGAATTTAGCCGGGGTTGGGCAACCCAGCCCTGGTGTTAGCATGGGACCAGTGTAAAGGAATTGGAACCAGAACTGGAACAGGAAAGTACTTTCTTGCTCCACTGGTTCCAAGCTATCACCAGGGATTGACCGAATCCAGCTAAAGTCCATTTCAAGGTTATAATGGTGTTTACAAGTGACATTCTGGCGAATGGCACGTCATACCTTCAGTGCAGCAATTAATGTACACAGTGTGTCAAAAAGTGTAACCTGACATCCCAGCTAACAGAAAACGTTATCTCACGTCAAAAATGACGTTTTTAACGTTATATACCATTTTGCCACAGTAAGGAGCCATAGAGAAACGTTATATAACGTTGTATAACATGTTCTTTTTGTTTACTGGGATGTCGCTTGCCAAGGACGACTAGCACGTATGGTGTGTGAACATGATGAATGTAGAGGTGCTGTGATGCCCAGGGCGAAGGGCAGGGTAGGATCGGCCCCCTGCTGATGCTGAAATGCAGGATTTTACAGTGCATGAAGCATTTTTTATCATCTTAATTTCTTCTCAGTCTAGTTCCACTGTTCCGTGTATGAATCAAAAGCCATACCATGTACATATATATTTGGATCATTCATATAGATACACACGTTCAATTAGGAAATATACTAGACCCAAAAACCCACACCTGTCTGACTGGTTTTGTGTACATGCTGGGTATTACTATTAGACTATGCCCTACACTGATATGGCCCTAGACCCTTAACTTCGCTACGGCGACATGGACCATTTTGAGGCTTAGTGACATGGGACAGGAGGAAAAATTAGTGACATGGGACATTGGGAATTACTTAAAATTGATATGGCGACACGGGCATATCTTAAAACCGATATGGCGACATGGCCGTTTCTTAAAATCGACATGGGACATGGGGACACCCCCCTATCAAGGGCTCTACTGATGGTAATTGACTAGGGACTAGTCACTAGGGACTATGCTTCTATAGGCGTTTGAAAGTAGAAAAACATCTATACAGGCTATAGTTATATATAATGTCTAACTGGGGCAAGACATGATAGTCAACCGATACCCAGCTACCGGTAACAAAAAAACCCGTTATTTTACGTCAAAATAACGTTTGAAACTTTACATAACGATATGTCATACTAAAGAGCCTTAGAAAAACGTTGACATATAACGTTATATAACGTTGTAAAATGGTGTATAACGTTATTTGTTTACTGGGTATACAGAGAGAAGAGACAGCGTCAAAAGGGAGTCCAGGTTGCATCCAGAAGGACTCCCCTCTCTAGGGGAGTCCATGTCGCCTAAGGGGGCCTACGTCATGTGACCCAGAGAGCCCCAAGTGTCCCGTAGGTCAACCAGAGAGTCACCTAGGCTCCCTTAGGTGACATGGAATCCCCTAGAGAGGGGAGTCATTCTGGAGGCAACCTGGAGGTAGATGGGATAGGGGGAAATGTGAATGATTACAGCAAGGCAGCACATTAGGATAATTAGGCAGATCAGCGGAAGGTGACGGGGAAATTCAGAGCACGGGAAATAGTTAATATCCATAGGCCATAGGAATACAGAGCAAGGCGGATTAAAGCAGGAAGGTGGAAAGGGTGAGGAGAACAAAGCCGAGCACGGACACATGTATCTAACACCCATCAATACAGAGCAAGGCCAGGGAATCAGGGAAAGACAGAGATGAGAATGCAGACAGGGCAGGTGCCAAGTTCATGATAAGGCAGGATAGGGCAAAGACATACGGGTCAGGGGATGAATCAATATGGTTCGGTCAAGGCAGGTTAGGTAAAGCCAAGCATGGCCGGGGGAATAAGGAATTATAATATGAAGATAGAGCAAAGCCAAGCAGGGCACATGATGCACCCACGCGGTGCCAGCAAGGTAATCACCAGCGCTTCATTGGTGCATCATGATGACTAATGGAGATTAAACTTTGAGGAATCATGGCATTATCAAAGGGTTCGCAACAACAAAACATGATGTCTCTATGCATGTCTCTACTTTCAGGCAAACTGCGATAATCGTGCTGGCCATATTGGGTGCTGCTGCCATCATTGCTGTAGCAGTGGGGTTGGCGTTAGGCCTACGTACTGCGGTAAACAAGCCCGCCGAATCTGTCATCTGTCATCCACCTGGCAGAATTGCTGAGGACAAACCTACAGCACCAGCAACAACAACAACAACAAGACGACCAAAGACAACAACCACAACAACAGTCCCTCCTGAAGACCAGACCAAGAAGTACAAGTCTAACTATGGGAGATACCGTAAAGCCTCCGTGCAGTCTGATAATGAAGTCTGTTCCAAAATAGGAATGTAAGCTACTGTTTGCGTTTAAATCGCATTTCTAACTAGTTTTAATCCATCATAACATATTCATCTGGTAGTAATTTCAATATGATGTAGGATCTCTATACCATGATTATGCATACCATTTACATTACCATGCATACAGATTATGATATGTAACCTAGAGTACAACGTGATACAAAGACTTAGAAGGCAATCACCGTGAGGCCTCGGCACTATAGTTAACAGGATGGTGTACTCGATATCAAACGAGTAAGCCAGTGTATGGCAGAAAAAATTGCAATGATGTATGACCTTTTTAAAAACGTATGATATTAACCCTTTATAAGTGGCGAACAGTGCTTTAATTCAATATGCCCTTGGTCTTCATGATACATGACTGCATGCACAGCATAACAAGTCTACTCATCAGGGCTGTAATAAAATACCGTGTCGACTTAGGGAATAATGCACTAAATCACAATGGCATTACAGGGTCAATTAATTGTTGAATTGTACAACAAAGATACCAGTAACACCTTGTTTCCCTTATATACCCCTTCAGGGACGTGTTGGTGGTGCAGGGAGGCTCTGCTGTGGACTCTGCTGTGGCCACCTCCTTCTGTCAGGGAGCCACCCTCTTTGCGGCTGCTGGTATAGGAGGAGGACACTTCATGACCGTCTATGACACGTCAGTCTTTCTACATGTGTCTATATACAAGTTGAACTATCATATTTAGGGAGTGGTATTTTTCTAACAATAGTTTAGCAGAAACCCTGTAATCTTTGATGGCCTAGGATGCTCACACTAAATTAAATTAAAAGTAAATTTCTTTTTCAAAGTGAAATACTGAAGTAGTATAGTATGTATCGGAACGGGACTATAGTTAAGTACTGTTTATTACTCAATCGACATGCAGCCAATCAGAGGCCTCCATTTGGTCACGTGACCGGAAGTGACCTACTTAGGGGATTAGTGGTGACGTCACGTGACCTAGTTAGCCAATCAGAGGCCTCCATTTGGTCACGTGACCGGAAGTGACCTACTTAGGGGATTAGTGGTGCATTCTGGGTAACCCTGCAGCCAATCAGAGGCCTCCATTGGGTGACCGGAAGTGACCTACTTAGGGGATGGTGCATTCTGGGTAACCTACTGACCTACTTAGGGGACCGGAAGTGACGTCATATGACCTAATTTAGGATCACGTGATCGGAAGTGACCTGATGAGTCACGTGACCGGAAGTGACGTCACACGACTTAATGGCCAACCGGAAGCGACCTGATTGATCACGTGACCGGAAGAAGAAGAAGTTTTTTTTTGTTTAGGATCCCGTGACTGGAAGCGACGTCGTCACATGAGTGACGCTTTAAGAGACTGCGCGACTTACTAGTAAAAGAAGCCGTATGATAATAAAAACACAACAATATTTTCTTTTAATTTTTTTTTATTTATTTTTTTTTCAATCTTGATAAACACTCTATTTTTGAAAAGATGCACACGCTTATTTTTTTTATTTTTTTTCATATCTCTAAAGGACTCGTTGTCACACCGTCAGAATGCACGCGACGCTTATAATACAAGTAGCGCACGCCGTCTTTCTCTATGGTGTAGGTGACCATTTTGTTTCGCACCACTTTGAAATTTCTATTTACAGCAATGAGAGTTTTTCGTTGGCGAAGAACATCCAAGAAGGCGTCTGGTTCCTGGGGGTTTTGTTTCTTCTGTACGCCTTTTGCACTCCATTTTTTGGATTTTCTTTCACCGGTGTCGCTGACTCGATCGTAGCAAATGTAAGTCTTAGGGTTGAGACTTAGGATCCCGTCACCTTCCCACTCCGCTTTCATGAGCCCCGAAGTTCTCAGATCGTGAAGGTACCGTCTCTCACAACATCCGCCGGGCGGCGCACACCATTCTCGCACTCTTTCCGTTTTTGTCTTCACGAAAAGCTCTAAGTGCTCGTCGCACACCGCTGTCGGAAGCCACTTTCGTTTCTCTCTGAAGTACGTCTCTCTCAGGCGAGGTTTCACTAGGTCATCCAACGTGGCACCGCTGAGAGCCATGTAAAGACTGTCGGTGTCCATTTGACAAAGGGCATAATCGCGCCGATCGACGAATCTATCCGAGAAGTCGTATGTGAACTCTAACATTTTCAACTTCGCGTACTGGTATACCATGAACCCTATCTGAATAGGGAGGTTGTTCTTGACCGTTTTCGGTTGTAGTTCGACTTCAAACAGATCGGAAGTCAACTCGGACGCCTTTTTGAAGCGCCACGAATTGGCCAATAGTTCGAACTTCCGACTGTCAGTGTATCTCACCGCCGTGTGTTTTTCTTTGTTGCAGATTGTTTTACCGTACGTAGCGTTTCCCATTAACTTGTAACAGTCTGACAGAATTTTCTCGTTCTCGTTCACGTCGCCACGTCTTCGCGCCGCCGTCACTTCGTCCGCGAAACCGGCAAAGGAGCGTTTAGGTAGGTATTCTACCACCAGCTGCACTTTGGTGACTATCAAACCGTGCTCTAAATACCACTTGAGAAGCGGCGTTCCCAAGAGAATATTTTTTCCGTGGTAACTCCCTATCAGACATCTCTGAGGCGTGTTCAACAGCTTTTCTTCCTGCGCAAAGTCTGACATGTGAGGGCCTATGTCCGATTTTGAAACGGTCGCGTTCTTGAAAACGGGGGTCATTTCTTCGAAGTACTCTCGTAGGTGAGGCGGCGTAGTGATGTCCACTTGAACTAAACCGAACATTTTCTCCTCTTTCACAGCGGAAAGGATGTCGCTCTCGCTCATCGCGTTTCGAGACACTTTCAAAGCGTCAACCTTCCAGCGTTGTTGGGAGGCCTTGACCCGCTCATCTCGACGCTTCATCTCTCGCCATTCGCACTCCCACACGACGACCAGCTTGTAACGTAACGCTTTCAAGTAAGCGCTTACTCTGGTCGTTCTGTCGCGTCTCTCCTCTCTCAGTGAAGCGCACTGATATCGGTGCGACGGTATGCACTCGTGAGCGTGGAACCAACACCCGTGAAACTGGAAAACCGTATTAGAGGCCGCGTGAAATCCGTCCACGCGAATTCTCCGACAGCCTACCGCCATCTCGCCGCCGTTCAGAGCGTGGCGCAGTTTCACGTCGCGGTCGTGCTCTACGAAGCGTAACCACTCCAAAGCGCTGTGAGAGTTTCTTTGCCTGATTTCGGGCTTGAACTCGGTCTCGGGCCGTCTCACCGCGTAATAGCCCGTGCAGTGCGCTTCGCTCATGCAGCGCAAGTACAGAGAGTTAGCGTCTAGTCCTAGGATGTGTTGGCACGGTCTCGCTTCTTCGCCGTACTTGTGCTCCCTTATCCGCGTGGTGCCCTTCTCGTGAAATCTATGGAAGATGATGGAAGGACCGCCGACTAGATTCTCTTTGATCAGAGCGTGGAGGACGGCGTCGAACTGGGGAAACGTTGTGAACGCGTCTTCTAGGTTTTGGAAGAGGAAGCGTAAAGTCAAACCGGCGAGAGAAACTCCGTCTTTCAACATGTCGATGCCGCGATCTTGGAAAAATGTAGCGTGATTTTTCAGAGCTTCTATGAAAGGTTTCACGTCTTTGTTGTTGTAGTGGATCAAGTAGTCTTCCATAGTTTGCATCTTCTCGTCGGACCAAACTTTCTGACATGCGGCGTAGTCGGATTCGGACATTTTGACGCCCGTCAGCTCGCTGTCGAAAGCCGATCTCGGCGGCAGCGTTCTGTTTGCCAGTTTCCTGGTAGACGTCATCCATTCGTAAGGAAAGTGACCTTTCTCTTCGTTCCTGGTGAAAGCTCGCAAATAGGTCGCGTAGTTGTAACCGGGTGCCAAATAGTTGACTACGTCCAAGAAAACCGTGTGCTGTGTGTAAACCGCCAAGTATTGATTGCTTCTCTTTATGACGCTGAATTCTTGGTTTCTTCGGTCTCCGGAGGCGAAGAACGAGTGAAGGCGTATTTTGATCAGGTTCAAGTCGTAACGCCCCGAGTTGAAGCCCACCACTGGAGCTTGACGGATGTATCTCAGAAGACGCTTCTTCAGTTGAACTAACGGGTGTCTGGTCTGAGCCGCAGCGAAGCCGCCTGGAGAAGGGGTGGTGAACGTCGCCTCCTCCAGCAGGAGAGCTTCACCTATCGCCGCATCTAACTTCGCTAACGTCGGTCGGTAAAGTTCTAGCACAGCTTCCCCGATCGCTTTGGCGTTCTCGTTTATGTGATTTAAAACTCGGTCCAACAAGGGGTCGGAATCTGCGTCGGACGCTCTGACGAAGCAGACGGGCCCCTCCCACCCCGGAAAGTCGGATGCGACGCTAGCCGACAAAGGGACGTGATCCCACAGCAGGGACACGTGCTCCGTCGACGGTTCTTTGCACGGTCTGAAGAAAGCCTCGAAATCGAAGGCGATCTTGTAAGGGTAGATTCCGGAATGTCCGTCGGGGGGAAAAATGGAGAAGTCTGCTAGCGCTTCGAAAATCGTTCTCGAATTTTGGTAGATGCCACCTACGTAGCGCAACTTGACTTGTCGGCAAGAGGAAAGCTGGTTCCTGTGTCTCTTCAGCAAGAACTCGGTGGTGAACGCCGCCTTACACTTGCAACATTCGTATATGCCCGCGTACGCGTTGAAGTCCGTGACGAGAGAGACGTGCAAACCGCCTTTCGCCGTCAGGTGTAGGTTGACTTTACCTCGGGCGGCCACAGTTCTGGAAGGCGGTCTGATCAGAGTAACGCGTCTTCTCAACTTCCGCCCCGGCACTTGACGCGACGCGGTGTAAACCGCTATTTGTACGTCAAACAAGTTCTCTAACGCGGGTAAGTCGCGGATGTTCAGACCCGGAAAGGATTCAGGTGTGGCAGCGGGACAGAACTGACGTAACAAATCTGAAGCGCGCTTGCTGGTGTTGTATAAGTGAAAGGAAATGCAGCGGAAGATGCAGAGGTTGTCCTTGTTGGGAAAATCTAACACGCCGCTTCTCTTTCCAACTCGACCGGCCTGAGTGATCCTACCGCCTATGGGGAATTCCCCCGGTCCCATGTAAACGCAGATGTTCAAATTGGTAGGAAAAAGAACGTGCCACTTGGTGTCAGCGTCGCAAAGTTTCCGTACCTCCTCGCAAGCGACGGTGTTTTGCATCTTTGAGAGGAGCTCTTCCAAAGTTTCTGAATTAGTTACAGTAGGGAGCGGTTGTATGAGAGTTGCGTTGTTCTGGGAGGCGTGGAAGTAGCGCAGTTTGCTCTTGTCTTCTCTGTGTTGTAACAGTAAGCCTACCGAGAAACCCACTTTGTATCTGAATCTTTGTGTCAAGTGAATGCGACGCATAGTATCTACAGCGTCACTCAACTCGCCGGTTGGTAGCCTGAAGTTTGTTACACTCACGCGAGTCCCGTGCATCCTGACGCCCGTTTGTATCGCAGGCCAATTCGCCGTGAACGTTTCCTCCCCGTTCGGTACAGCACATATGCGCGGAGGGACGGTCACCCCGTCCAGAGATTCGCGTCGACAAGCGCTCTTTCGGCAATCCCCTTCGCCGCATAGAGGGCAAAACTTAGCTACTACTCTACAATTTTCTACGTGTCTCTCGTGGTTGTACGCTCTTTTAAACATTTTGAAACACTTTTCGCATACGTACTGTGTCATGTTTTTTTTTCACTCGGTTACCAACTACTTAGCCGTCTAACTATCTATCTATCTATCTAGCCATCTATCAATCTGTCGTCTATGTAACTATCTTTCTGTCTGCTGTCTGTGTATCCATCTGTCTGTCTGTCTGTCTCATACAGCGTACGTCAAACGCTGTGTGTGTGCGCGCGTGAGCGTTGAGCGTCTCTCATTCCGAATCTATGCCGAGATATTTCAGAATGATCTCTGTTTTGTCATCCAACTCTTTGAGCGCTCTGGCGGACAGCGTCACCCCCTGCTGTGTGGGTTTTTTGTCAGGACCTTCGTACTTGCGCACGTGGACGAGGTTCTTACCGCTGTAGTAGCTCACAGCTGCGTACACTTCGCCCGCCTCATCCAGCACTGCGAACCAGGGGGTGTGATTAGGTTTTCCTTGCGCGGCCGCTGTGTCGCGTATGCGCACCACTGCGCGGATATCGGCGATGCGTGCTATGAGCTCGCGCAGCGCGTCGGCCGTGAAGTGCACTCGCTTGCTTCTGGTCAGAGACGCCTCTTTCACCTGGCCGTCTTTTGTGTAGCGCGGCCTCCTAGACAGTCTAGCCACGTCCTCCCAGATCTCCAGCGTCAAAGCTCCGTCTAAGCAGAACTCTAACCCGAGTGTTTTCTCTGCTTCTTCTCGTCCATCTCCTTCTTTTTCTTGTATTTTTCTCTTCTTAGTGGGCCTTGTTGTTCTGGAACTCACCTTAGAACGTTTCACACCCGCAGGATGAGTAACACCATCAGCGTGAGCTGAATCAGCAGCAGAACCAATAGCAGGAGCAGCGTCAGCGCTGGTGGTATCGGAGGTCTCGTTGTTGGAACAGCGCAGCCACACGCCGTCCGTGCTGTGTGTAGCGGTAGAAGATGAAGCGCCGCCGCCGCCCTCGTAAGGTGGCGGTGAGGGCAGTCGCCACGGACCGGACGGGGGGGCGCTAGCAGTGGAGGAAGTGAGGTCGAAAGGTCGAAGAGGGAAGCCGAAAAACGTACCGCTCACCCCTTGCCCTTCGGGTTCTTCGTACGCCTCGTCGTCAGCGTCGTTCTCTGTCTCACCCTGTTGCTGCTCCTCCTCCTCCTCTTCTTCTCGGTTCAGGGGCTGAGTGTCCGAATAGCTGTAACTCTCAGCGCGAGCGGCGTCGAGGGCGTCCGTCGATGTAGTGGTGGAGGAGAGGGGCTGTGCAACGTGCGGCAGGTCATCAAAGTCATCAACAGTAGTGGGGAGGTAAAAACCCGGTTGCCAGTACTGCGCTGTGCCAGGAGCGTTGTCGTCAGTAGTAGTAGCAGTAGCAGCAGGTGCAGCAGAAGCAGCCGCAGCAGCAGCCGCAGCAGACGCAACAGTAGCAGGCGCAGCAGCAGCCTCAGCAGGCGCAGCCGTAGCAGGCGCAGCAGTAGCAGGCGCAGCAGCAGCAGCAGCAGCAGCAGCAGCGGCAGGCGGGACGGCGGTAGCAGCGGCAGCGCGCTTAGCAGCAACGTGTACCGTCGCGAGTGTAACAACGTCGCTAGCACGACGACTGCTACCAGTAGTACTACTAGTACTACTACCACTACTACTACTACTGCTACTACTAGTGCTACTGCTACTACTACTACTACTACTGCCGCGAGCGCTCGCTACAGCAGGAGGGTGATAAGCCCAACCGGCTGCGGCGGTAGTCTCATGTTCAGTAGCAAGAGCAGGCACTGACGCTAAACGAACGCTGTTCCGCGTAGTCTTCTTGTTCTTGAACGCCGCTAGATGTTGTCTTTTGCTCATGGTGGTGACTGTAGAGAGCAGCAAAAGAATGAGTGAGTGAATGGAGGTTTCCAAGCCCCTTATATACGCCTTCTCGCTTCTAGAGCTAAGCTACTTACCGACCCTGTTCAGCTGCCGCCGGCTGGCCGGCGGCCATTCACAAAGAGAAACAAAAAGACATAAGGCATGACGTTTTCAGCTGGATCCCTTTCCCCCCCCCCTTTTGAGAGATCGACTGTCATGAGCTAAGCCGCTTACCACCCTGTTCAGCAATTCAACGCGCATTAGCTGTATAAAGGGTTAAGCGGTTGCTGCCTGCCGTCGACTGACCGGCGGCGGCCATTCACAAAGACATAAGGTATGACGTTTTCAGCTGGATCCCTTTTTGAGGGATCCACTGTGGAGGGCTAAGCCGCTTACCACCCTGTTCAGCCATTCAGCGCGCGTTAGCTGTATAAAGGATTAACGGTAACGGTGATGAGCTTACAGTGTGTATACAAAAAAAAACTACAGGAGGCGTGTGGCGTGAAGCAGGACCCCCCTAAGACGAACGTGTCTGTCTGTGAGTAGAGGCGTGTGCATGTGGTGAGCGACTTAAGTGTAAGACAAAAATCACCACCTCCTGCCGTGGTGAGTAGACCGGGCCGGCCAGGCGGGCGGGCGGCCGGCTAGTTCAATAGGGAGGGGTGACAGCTGACTAAGGCTGTGCATGAAAAAAAATCCGATTTTCACCTGACCTCTGACGTTTGTTACAATGAATGTCAGAGGGAGGGAGACGTCCTCGGGTAGGGGGTAGGAGGTATTAAGGCTATGAGTGAGGAAAAAACACCGTTTTCAGCTGGTCTCCACGGATAGCGATGCCACACCCCCTCGTCATCTAAGCTCTTAAGGAGCGGAGCGGCTGAAAAAGCGTCATGCGGACAGGGCGCTAGACAGCTGGAGCGCTGTTGGAAATGGGATTAAACTCCCTCTGTATAAAAAGCTCTCATTTCTGTTGGAAAAAAAACATATCGCCTCTGACCCCAGTAACGGCTACTACCACCACCACCGCCACCACCACCACCGCCGCCGCCGCCGCCGCCGCCGCCGCCGCCGCAGCCGCTGCCGCCAAGACGAGACGAGATGGCTCAAGCTATTCCACTTTCAAGCTCGCCTTCACCGCCCGGTGCGCCTGAAAAAAAGTTAATGCGGCTTGACGACGTGAGACGCGACGCGAGGCAGACCGATGATGGGGAGACCCGACAGGTAGGACAGCGGCGGTTAGCCTATAGCGACGCCTTGCTTCGTCAACTAGGTAAAGAGTTGAGCGGCTGTTGGAGAGAGTTGGGCAGTAGCTTAAAAGTCAGCGCCGCCCGTATGGATGCTCTAGTAGAGCGCAGTGTCAAGACACCGGAGGAGCTGTGTACGGCGATGTTCCGAGTGTGGTGGGGTGAAACCCCGCATCGTCATAGATGGGGCGAGCTCGGTCGCGTCTTCACCCGCATTAGACGCATGGAACTGTTGGCTCAGTGGATGGCCCTTCTCCACAGACAGGGGTTGGATTTCGAAAACCCCGACTCGCGCGCGATGCATAAGCACTTGGGCACCCTCGGCAGACGTCTGGGTAGCAGGTGGAAAGAGGTGGGGGACCATTTAAAATTGTCGCCTGAGAGGTTAGATAAGATCGCTGAAGAATGCGAATACGGAGGAAGTCCCGCTGAGTGGGCCTTCCGAGTGTTGAAAATGTGGCAAGATGAAGCTGACGGCGCCGGCGGTACGCCTTTTGAACTCCTTCGAGTGTTGACTGAGGACATGGGAAAGTTTGGCCTCGGCATCGCGATATTACTTGACTTTATCAAGCAAGAAACAACGAGAACGACGGACATGTGAATTGTTGTGTTTTATTTTCATACGTCTTCTTTATTAGTAAGTAAAAAAAAAAAAAAAAAAAAAAAAATATCATAACAATTAAGACGCGCGATCTCTTAAAGTGTCACTTCCTCCAGTCGCAGCTGATCGCCTCATCGCAGCACGTGATAAACAAAAAAAAACACGAAGAGACACGCTTCTTCCTCTCGAGAGGAAGAAGCGTGTCTCTCGATTGAAAATCTTTTTCTTTCTTAAAAGAGACAAACGCGCCCCTTAGAGTGCCCCCCCCCACCCCACCCCCCCTAGAGTGCCCCCCTCCCCCCCCTCCCCCCCACCACTCGCCCCATGCATCCTAAAAGCGCCCCCCTCCCCATGCATGTTAAAAAAGCCCCCCTCCCCCCCTCCCCTCCCCTCCTTCCCCTCCTTCCCCCTTATACACTCTAAAGAACGATTCTAACTAGTTCAATAACTCACTTCCAGTCGCTCGTAAAACAATAAAAAATGAAAAAAAAACTTATATCGTGGTGTTTTTTATTAGTTGTCACTCATGTGACGACGTCGCTTCCAGTCACGGGATCCTAAACAAAAAAAAACTTCTTCTTCTTCCGGTCACGTGATCAATCAGGTCGCTTCCGGTTGGCCATTAAGTCGTGTGACGTCACTTCCGGTCACGTGACTCATCAGGTCACTTCCGATCACGTGATCCTAAATTAGGTCATATGACGTCACTTCCGGTCCCCTAAGTAGGTCAGTAGGTTACCCAGAATGCACCATCCCCTAAGTAGGTCACTTCCGGTCACCCAATGGAGGCCTCTGATTGGCTGCAGGGTTACCCAGAATGCACCACTAATCCCCTAAGTAGGTCACTTCCGGTCACGTGACCAAATGGAGGCCTCTGATTGGCTAACTAGGTCACGTGACGTCACCACTAATCCCCTAAGTAGGTCACTTCCGGTCACGTGACCAAATGGAGGCCTCTGATTGGCTGCATGTCGATTGAGTAATAAACAGTACTTAACTATAGTCCCGTTCCGATACATACTATACTACTTACTGATGGCTTGTGGTGGTCATCATTCAAATGATATTTGGCAGCTGCATATGAAGACTCGACAATGCAAACATTGTGTACATGCATTAGAGTTAATGAAAGACTGCTTCCATGAGTTTTTTTTTGTGTGTATCTCCAGAGAAAAGGGCAACGATAAGAAAACGGTCAAAACCCTTCTAGCCAGGGAGGTTTTACCACTAGCAGGATACAGAGAATACTTCCTTAACCACTCGTCACTTTATGGTAAGTATTATGTTCTATTCACATGAAACCCATACTCCCTACTCTGGACCGACTTGGTAAAAGAATGAAATAAAAGTGTATGGTTTGCGAGGAATAGTATTTGTAGTTACTGTCTGGCATACTTGGCACAAGTATTATTGCATTGTGTAATGTTTCTTTTACAACTTCTTCGTTAAAAACATGGTGTGAATTGACAAATACATAATGTATTGGCCTATTCCATGTAAAATCAAATTTTATACTATGAGTTATGTGATGAAGGACATGCATTATCACAACCTTTACGGATCTATAAACTGCTAAGGGCAAAAAAAGAGGTTTGTTTCAGGTAACATGGGCAGAAAATGTTGGGTTGGTAGGTCGGATTTATTTTAAAACTCGTTTTTTTACAATGAAACTACCAGCCGGCCTGTCCAAATACTTTAAAATTGACCAAAAAAGGGTAAACATACGGACATTTCTTCAAAATTGCATAACAAAAGCGTAGGGTCGGCCCTGTTTTGATAGGGTCGGTCGGGTGACCTGAAACAAACCTTTTTTTTTGGCCTAACTACTAAACTATGATTACCCCCCCCCCCCCTACGAAAGGTTCATATTTTCCTAGACATATCTTAGCCTCCCAGTTTAAGAAAACATATAACTCCTTATTTTCGGATGGTCTTATGGTGAGATAGAAATGACATTTTAATGCTATGGTGTGTGTCTCTCCAGGCGGCAGTGCAGTGGGTGTACCAGCTACGATACACGGCCTGTACACTGCGTGGCAGATGTACGGTCGGGTGCCCTGGGCCTCCCTCGTCACCCCCACCATTAAGCTGTGTGAGGAGGGCTTCCACCTGGAGTATGACATGGCCGACGCCATAAGGATCCAGAAGGAGCTCATCATGAAGCCAGAGAACGCCAACCTCAGGTAACCTTCACAAATTATGTCACATATTTTAGTTAAGGCCCCAGGGGGGTCTGCCCCGTTGCCACTGTGTTGAGTAACTTGATGCAACGTTGTATCCACAATATGAAGTAATATTATCATGAACATTGAACCCTCTTTTTTTTCTTATTTATAATTCATACCCTGATGATGGTAAGTGCATTACGGACAGTAGAAGCTTTAATTTGATACCATTTTAATCCATTTTCGAACAGATTTTTCTACAAAACAAAAAATAAAGAAAGGTCATGACGTACTCGGTGATGAGAAACCAGTGTGTTTTGTGTTTTTATCAAGCCTTTAAGTACAACATAGGACTTAAATGCACTTTACCCTTTGTTATAATGATGACTTCTCAACCTTACGGGGATGATATACAACTCCCGAAGGGTCGATATAATTATGATGCAGCAATGCAAGCACTGGTGAGTTACTTGCCTCCACTACGTTGGCGCACTATGACATCTTAGGTCAACATGCCGGCCTTAAAGGGTTAATAGCGAACTGCCTTTTACAGACGAGTCCTCTCGAAGCCAGATGGCAGCCTGCTTAATGAGGGGGATATCATGAAGAGACCCAGGTTTGCCAAGACCTTGAGGATCATTGCTGATGACCCCATGTCCTTCTACAATGGATCCCTTGCTGATGACATCATCGCGGATATCAGGGAGTATGGTAAGCTGCGCCCCAGCTAGCACCTTACATAAAAATAACTAGTAATTTCATGATATCATTTTTCGTTCCCAAGATGTCACATACGCAAGAAGTTTTTACGTGTCCTTTTGCATGGGTTCTTGATGTAACAATATTTATGTGTATTTTATATAAACATATTCATATAAAAGAGACATATTTATCAGTGATACCGTTGGACTTAACAATAATGGCATATATATGACTAGCTGTAAAAGATGTCTAAAACATGTAAATGTAGACACATCAAAAAGATGTGATATGGAGATATCTACAAGCATGTTCTAGGGATGACATTTATACCAGTTTTGAGTATACCCCCTCCCCAGTAGTGATTATAAATCAGATAGGATATTTAGAATACCTCTGAGGGAGATTGTAGACATCATATAGTTATGTCCATTTTATGTCAATGTATGACATGTCCATGGGCACTCTGCATAGGAAACAAACACCTGCTCTGTGAAAAACACTTTGCAGGCATTTTCCATTCCTTACAGACACATTTATCCTAGCCAGGAGGCCCAGATGTGATATCAGCCCAAAACCAGAATTTCTTCTTATACAATCTCAAAGAACACAGAAAAGGTGTCCACCCATGTGCCTTGGTTATCCAACTATATTTCAACTAGTCACTGTAACACAAGTGACACCTTATATATCACAGAGGAAATTTAGTCCAACCTTGTCCCTCATTGTAGTTTATACAATTAATTTGATCCAACTTTGCAATGAAGAATGACTGAATGCTGATCAAAATGTGACAGCCTTGCAAAATGAGACCCCTAGTGTTGGAGTTCAGAACTGTAATAGGTCATATTCTGACAAGATTGTGACGTCAAAATAATAGGAGTACTGATTTATTCCAATATAACATATTTATGACATCACAATCTTATCAGAATATGACATCTATAAGTCGACATTACTATATCCTATCATAGTTCTGAGCTCCAACACTAGGCGTCTCATTTTGCAATGTGATCACATTTTGATCAGCATTCCCCCATTCTTGATTAAAAGTTGGATGAAATCAATTCTATATACTGCAATAAGAGACAAAATTAGACTAAATTTCTTCAGTTACATTTAATGTGTTACTTGTGTTACAGTGACTTGGTGAATTATAGTTGGACAGCCAAGGCACATAATGGGACACCTTTTCTGTGTCCTTTCAAATTGTATAAGAAGAAATTCTGGCTTTGGGCTGATATTACATCTGGGCCTCCTGGCTAGGATAAATGTGTCTGTATGGAATGGAAAATGCCTGCAAAGTGTCTTTCACAGAGCAGGTGTTTGCTTCCTATGCAGAGTGCCTGTGTACATGTCATACATTGACATAAAATGGACATAACTATATGATGTCTACAATCTCTCAGAGTTATCCTAAATATCCTATCTGATTTATAATCACTATTCGGAGGGGGGTATACTCAGAACTGGTATAAATGTCATCCCTGCAACATGTCATGTACATATCTCCATATCACATCTTTTTGACATGTCTAAATTTATACGTTTCAGACATGTTTTAGGCCTACAGCTGGTCAATTATATACATCATTATTATTAAGTTCAAACATATCGTTGATATGTATTTTTTTAAATGTAAATATACTTATGTAAAATACCCATGCAAAGGGACACGTAAAAACTTCTTGCGTATGTGACATCTTGGGAACGACAATTGACATCATCCAATGATGTCACGACCAATCAGAAAATGATGTAAAAATGATCTAATTTACATGAGTTTTGCTAGCTGGGGCATTACTTAGCTCCTCCCACCTCATACTAAATCCAATTCTGTTGACAATAAGCAATGAATATGGCATCAGTATGGAAACATCAACTACAATATAATACATGTAACTAGGATGGTGAAATAGAAATTGCAATACAGTCACCAGTAACGTATATGGCATAAATAGTGAGAAGAATACATTGTAATGCAACAATATTATTGAAGGGATAATATGTATGACATAAGTGTGGCAAACTATATAGTACTTATACTATCAAACTTGAAGGTCTTTAAGCACTGTATGTTATTAAGATTATGACCAATTAGAGTAGTACATCTCAATCAACATAATGTATTCCCTCTACAGGTGGCAATATGGTGAAGGAGGACTTGGTGAGATATCGAACCCGGATCAGAGAACCAATCGAAGGCCGACTACCGAACCTCGGTTTGACTATGTACTCACCCGAGCCGCCCTCTAGTGGTGTCGTGCTGCAGTACATCCTCCGACTGCTCGATGGTGAGTCCACCCTGCATAGAAACAAGGTCAAGTGACGCTATTCCTAGAGTCAGGCTGACTCTAGTTATGGACTCTTTTTCGAAGGACGGTCAGGGAAGACTAAACTGTAAAGTTAATTATGGGATGGTGAAGAACGTCTCCCTATAACAGGAGATGTTCTTCAATTTAAAAAAAACACCTCAGCTCTATCAGCTCTAGGTAACGCCTCACTAAATTGTTACTACATGTAGGCCTACGAACTTTTAATAATTGTGCATACAATATGACGCCTAGCCTACCATGTTTCTATATGACCTTGCAGGGTTTGCCTTCACCAACTCCAGTTTGAAGGACACTCAGGCAACAGTGGACACCTACCATAAGATGATTGAGGTCTTCAAGTTTGCCTATGGCCGGAGATCAGCTTTGGCTGACCCCCTCTTCTGGGATATCACCGAGGTAACATTTATTTCAATCACAACATACCCAGCGAGATACATTTTTTTAACTTTACCAGATGATGATATCGATAGGAGTTAAAGTATTTACCTCCTATTAATGACACTGATGACAGTATGACATATTTTTCTTGTGAAATTATACATATCATGTGCTGTTGTTTTGTTAACAATGCCATATTTTTCTCCTTCCGCCTTTGCAGTGTAAGGCACCATTCTACTGGTACCAGATTAATCTGGTTGCCAGGAACCAACCCAAGCAAATCTTGTGGACGGGATGAGGGGCCAGAAGCGTTTGAAAGGGTGCTATTTGAATTGTCCTCATATCAGCTGTCCGGATAGTGGGGAGTGGTTAGGACACTGGCCTAGAAATGCAGGGGTCCTAACTGGTGGGCCACTCCCCCAGTCCAGACAGCTGACATAAGGTGCCATCCATAAAGTATGTCACGCTTTTTTGGGCCATTTTTAACACCCCCCCACCCCCATGTCACACTTTGTCACATTTCTTCCAACACCCCCTAGAAAAGTATGTCACGAATGTGCTGACACCCCCCCCCCTTTGCATATAATTAGGTACCGTATCAGTCTGGTCCCATAATTTGATAAAAGAACATAAATACATTATCTTAACCCAGTTAGAGGCTTATTACAATTAGATTGCTACTAGAATGTGTTGAAGTATGACATCAGTCTCTGGAATACCTTTAGACCCAATGTTACCGTAAAATCTCTCGTATAAGCCTAACCTGTGTATTAGCCGCACCTAGAGTTTGTGCTGATGCCATAAGCTGCACTGACGATCTGATTATTGTGACTTTTGATACTGTACCATAGTAGCAAAAACTTGTGTATAAGCCACACCCTGACCCTCGGCTGATGCTATGAGCCGCACCACCGATTTGACTCACGTACTAGCCGCAGCTTATAAGCAAGGTTTTATGGTAATGGATTTTATTGAAAAGACCCCTTATGATTCCAATTGTTCAAAGTGGCAGTATCATGTTCACACCAATAGTCATGGCACTAGATCTCTGCGGCTAAAGTATCCTGGATCCATAGATTCTTGACAGTGTTTACAGGAATAACAGGTGTGCCACTGCTATCCTGTCAATTCTCTTGTGTTGGCAAATCTGTGGCAGGGGTGGATCCAGGAACTTGAGAAAGAGGGGGGGCCTGATATAGGCAATGTTCTGATGGTATTGGACCCAATTACATTAAAAATCTATAGCAATGAGGGGCGGGATGCCCCCCCCCCCTGCCCCTCCCGTGTCCCCCACCTGGATCCATCCTTGTGTGGTATCCAAATACTTGCTCTATCCACATAAGGTCTTCATGGTGCATCTTCTGGATAGCATACATGAGTTCACATTATCGCTTAGCGGCAATACATACTGGGATGATACAGGGGCATGGCAAGCAGTTTTGAAGTAGGGGGGACTGAGGGGTATATTGACCTTTTTGACCCCTTTTTCCTTGACCTTTTTGGATTGAACTTTTTTGGGGTTGGTCAAAAGTGGACAGAGGGGACATGCCCCCAGCCCCCGTCCCCCTTGGTTACCATGCCTGTGTGATACGTACTAGAATCAGACTGTAGGTCATGCTGGAAGAACCTTGTTTTGATTTCTCTCCTTTGTTCTTCCTTTGACCTGGGTGCAAGGCTAACAAATACTGAAAGGTAGTTCCCTGACCCATCTAGTTTCACTGAAAGGCCATCTTTGGCTGTTTGACTTGGTCTTTATCTATCATGGTTTGTGACAAAACTTACGCCAAACCTCTCCAGTATGTGCAAAGTTTTTCTTTTCCAGCTCTTGATACATGGTCCTTCCTTGAGAAGTTATCCTCAGTCCAACCATGTTACCATGCAGATGTCCCTAATTTATACAGCATTTATATTGTTTACAAAATTCAAAAAGTGTGACGTCACACAAGTCCATAGACCCCCCCACCCCCATGTCACACTTCGTCACACACAAAAAAGACCCCCCCACCCCCTAGGGCGTGACATACTTTATGGACGGCCCCTAAGGACTATTCAACTACGACCCATTCAAGAGCTTATTGCTCCTAAAACTCCAAATTTAAATCATGGCAGCCACTAGCTTCAACTATAGTTCTAAGGTATCTCACAAGGTGGATCCAATATAGTATCCCACTAGTGTCTAACCCTGTAGGGTCTGCATAATGTAGCACTGGCAAATTACCCATCGGGCTGCATGGTGAGAAAGGGCATGGTGCATCAACGCGCTATGCGGTCTTTAAAGGGTTAATATTACATGGTGTTCCTCACAGATTGTACGTAACATGACATCTGAGGACTTCATCAACTCGGTGAGGAGTAAGATTGACCTGACCCGTACCCGCAAGTTGGACTACTACGACCACGCCTACCAGATTGAGGAGGACAAGGGCACCACCCACCTGAGTATCCTGGCACCTGATGGTGGGGCAGTGGCCTCCACCTCCACCGTCAACTACCTGTACGTAGGCCCTTACTTAACCCTTGTTATAACCCTTTAACGGCCACATAGTGCCTGATGTCTGCCCCTGATTTGGAATCACGCCAATCGACTGTCAAAGTGAAATGTCAATCGATGAAAAGAAATGATTTTTTAACCGCCCTACTTAGCATTGATTTTAGACATAACGTGAAGGAGAGAGATTTTTTAAACTGACATCTTCTTGCAATTCCTATCTGATGGAAATATCCCAATCCAGGGTGACTTTAAGGAATCGTTAAGATATTAAAATCACTTTGAAACGATCTAATAATTATAAAGTATTTTATTCCATTACAGATTTGGCTCTCTGTTATACGGCAGTAAGACAGGAATCATGTTTAATAACGAAAACGATGACTTCTCTATCCCCGATGGCCAACTCAACGTGTATGGTATTGCCGCATCTCCATCGAACTTCCCTGAGCCTGGCAAGATGCCCATGTCCTCTATGAGTCCCACCATCATACTAAATGATGAAGGCAAGGTGGCCTTCATTGCAGGGGCAGCTGGTGGACCTAAAATCATAAGCTCAGTTGCCTATGTAAGTTGGAACTTATTATAAGGGACAGGTAGATAGATTATTGTAAAAACCTATTAGCTTCAATATGATTAGTACTCCTGATGTATATTACAACGCCACCCACAAAATACATATGGCGTTACTAGGCCTACAGTTTTGGATGCGATCAGACAAGTCATTGATAAATTAAACCAAAAACAAGAGAACCAAAAATTGATCCTTGCGGGACACCAAAATTCACTAAGGAGCTTGGAAATTTAGTCTCATGCGCTATAGTATAGGGTAAGCGTTGGGCCGGGTACTCCATGAGCTATTTAAAAAAAAAAAATTTGGTGGATAATAATTATCCACCAAAAAATATTCAAAGCAAAAAGTTCTTTAATTGAGGTCGGGTGGTGTATATTATCGAAGGCCTTGCGAAAATCTGTATAACAGGCAGGCATAACGTTCAAAAAGATCCTTCGCAATATTTAAAGATTGTGTCACTCCTTCCTCTCTCTTTCCTGGACGGGTTTAGCTTGAATATATTTTATTTTGGTCACAAAGAAATACACACATCAATGTTCGTCGTGATTCATCCATGTAAGAGATGATAATGCAGCGAGCTGGCAGTTAATTACATAACTGTGAAATACACAAGTGACATCTAGCATTCTGGACAGCACTTTGTATCAGATACTATGAGTTACACAAGGGATTGCAGGTCTGTCACACATGTAATTCATTAGAAGCGGGGGGGGGGGACCTGGTGCATGCTATTTCTCACCATGGTAAATTCTTTTCCTCCACCCCCTCCCTAGTAGCGAGCCCGCACGAGGCCAATTTGGTTTTAGCTCGGATTGTCTGTTTGAAGTTGGGCAAAACTCAGCTGGGTTTCATGTTGGGCAAATGGCTAGGCTGATGTGTGGCCCTGACCAGGCTGCCTGCTTTGGGCTCAGATCAGTTTCAAAGTGGGTTGCCCGATTTGGGCTCAGATTGGTTTCAAAGCGGGCTGCCCGTTTTGGTTTCATGTTAGGCAGATGACTGGGCTGAAGTGTAGCCCCAATCGTGCTTCCTGTTTTGGGCTCAGATCAGTTTCAAAATGGGCTGCCCATTTTGGTTTGACGTTAGCCAGATGGCAGGGCTTAAGTGTGGCCCTGATCGAGCTCCCCATTTCAGGCTCAGATCAGTTTCAAAGTGGGCTGTCTGATGTGGACTGACGTTGGGTTTGGACAGGGCTAACTGGTCTAGTGGTTCTGATCAGTTACACCAGATGTCACTATACAATATATAGAGTTTTCCAACAATGACCAATGAAATTGATTTTATACAATAATACAAGAAAAGGTTAAAGTGCTATAGAATAGAAACAATAAAGAGATGAAAAGAAGGTTCTCCAAGCAGCTATCTAGTGTATACACTATTTCTGTGGCATTACAATTTGCTTAACACAGTCTCATATGCTCCATGTGGGTATGAACTATGGATTTGAAGGCCAACGTACACCCTAGACACTTGTCTATACTCCATGTGGCTCAAACCTGATGACAATAGTCCTACTTGATACTTCCAATCTTGGGTAGGAAGAGTATGATTATGCCTTGGGTTGATTAGCAGGACTTAGGATATCTGGTTCAAGAAGTACAAGAAATCGTTGGGGAATGATTGAATAGATTCTAAAAACCCATAATTATCAGGCGGTGCTGTGGCGCCAAATTAGCTAGCCCGTCCGAAAACCGATCTGAGCCCGCTTTCAACCCGTTCAAAAACCGATCTGAGCCCACTTTCAGCCCGGCCAAAAACTGATCTGAGCCCAAAGTGGGCAACCCGTCCAAAACCCGATCTGCGCCCAACATGGGCAGCCCGCACGGAGCCAGACTAAAGCCCAGTGCTCTAAACCGAACTTGATGATTGCCACCACCCCGCCCCCATTTTTAAAAACCATCAAACTAATTAAAACGCAGACTATGTATCTAAAATGTACAACATTGTTATTGATTTTTGTGATGACAGACAAAATGTATATTAAGATTTAGTTTAATCCACAGTAAGGGGATTCATTGCTAGTGTTAAGGGCACATTTCAATGTTGATTTTGCAGGTTGCCCTCCATAACCTCTATATGGGTTTGGATCTGGTAGAGGCTGTAGACCGGCCCCGGCTTCACCACCAACTGCTGCCTAGGGACATCAATTATGATGAAGGATTTGACGAGGTAACAGCACTGCATTACCCTAATTTAGACCACTCCAATTTCGCTTCACCGTGCTTACCACAAAAATATCTTTTGGGATTCCCTCTAATAATTATGCAAATCTCGAATTTTTTTTAGATATTATGGAATTGGACAAATATGAGTATACTTTCCATCAAATTGAAGCGTTCATCTTGTGCTGTTTAATAGACTATGTAAAATGCATATTGACAACCTTCGCAGATTATTAAACGCTTAATTATAACAATTAAAGTAATTTACAATTATAATTCCCTACCCATTGGGTCCCCTTAGAAATGTGCAGTCGTCATATTTTCCATGGCTTGGTGATGAGAAACTAGTTTCTTTTGAAGTAGCCTTACATGATAGCATGGACCTAACGTTCATGATGATAGTGATTGAAAATATTTATCCCGATCTTTAGTCGAGTGAACCTATTTCTCAATAATTCATGGTATTTTCAGAAAGAATTTTGTTCATTTAGGGAGAAAATAGCTAGGTGTCCTTACATTTTCAAAATAGGTCGGGGTGGACTAGAGCACAACAATTTTATTCATTGTCATATTACATGTATATTATCAGTGATTATATCATACGTAAATCTTATCAAAGCCCAATGTTCTGTTCATTGTCTCTGCAGGATGTTCTGAGGGGTCTCAGGGCCATGGGTCACGAGGCAAACAAGATACAAGGTTATGCCAGTTTTGTGGGAGCCTTAAGGAACAACTGTGCCGACTGCCGCCCTGGAGCACCCTGCAAGGAGTACTGTGTCACCGCCGTATGCGACTGGAGGAAGGGTGGAGCGCCCTATGGCTACTGAGAAAATCATAATATACCCAGGTAGCGGGATGTCTCAAGCGGGTGGACATTGCTGATCTGGTACTGGCCAGATAAGCACTGATAGCAGTCATCACAATGGGTACCAGTTGTTACATAATGCACCCTTAGAATGCTGCGGTAAATGCAGGGAATTATCCCATTGGTTGATAATCCATCCCGCTACAGGCTAATATACCCCCTGTCGTTACCATATATATATATGCATGCAGCCCTGGCGGTTACTCATCAGTGGCGCAGTCAGTTATTGGTTGATAATTGATACTCTCGAATGGTGGGCATGATGCATAATTGCCGCCTTGTGGAGAAGACTCGCCAGGAAGGCATCTATGTACATCTATGCATCATGGTGACAAGGGGCATGGCAAATTAGATCATCGTAAAATTAGATCATCGTGATGACCAAGTGTCTTTCATTATAGTACATTATAGGCCTATACCGTAATATTAATGTGAGTAGGTCGGGGAAAGCTTGCTTCCGCAAGGATTTTTTGTTCAATGGGACACTCTCTCGGGCATGTCATCAGGTACTAAAAACAAATACATGTAAATAGATCTCGGAAATTTCTCCTAGAACCGATTTTATACTAGTGAGACACGTTATTTTCGGGTATTTATCTTTAAAACTGATTTCGTTTTTAATTATTAGTATTTGTTATACATATAAACTCATGTTCGACACATTTTACAGGCCCGTAATTAGGGAGGGTTCGTCGGTTCGAACGAACCCCCCCCCCCCCCCCCACGGCCCTGATGGACCAAAAGAGTTCCACCGTAGCTGGCCTGAAAATGGAGATTACTAGCTCCATGCCAGTTTTTACGTCTTGTAAATCGGACAATTATTAAGGTCTCCAGAGGGTAAACTATGAGAGCATTATCAATTGTGTAATATGGCCCATTAGGATCATAGTTTTGTGTACAAATCGAGTCATTATTTGCATCTTTTTTCATGAAAAAACACCAAGTTCCGCTTTTAAATTTATCTAGTTCCACCTTATCGAAAAACGAACCACCCTGCGAACAGGGCTAGTTACAGGCCTGCAAAACTTGCAGGAATATCTCATGATATCTCAGTTTAAAGATCCTAAGAAAAAACTCCCAATAATTCCCAATATCCTCTCGGATACCTCTTTTCGCCTGCATGCATGCTCACACTTGTGTTATTCTTTTTATTGTGACGCGTGTTCAGATGTGAGTGCAATAAATATCATACATCGTTTTTAATTGTTGCCTGTGTTTATAAAGCATAATAATGCATCTTAATACCTTTTAAATGCTGCGATTCCTCTAATTCTGAGGAGGCTCCAGTGTAAAACACACTTGTTTGGCCTGATTGCATCTACCGCGTATAAGTAAAACCCCTAAAGGAACTAGTAAACAGGTAAATGATACTAATAACCATAAATACTATCCATAGTTTGAGTTGTTATTGTTCAATAAACCATTACATTTAAGCTTTTCAATATCGCCAACTTAAATGTTAAAATATTACGACATCTTACAGAATATCAATCAGACCCCAATTAATCGCAGATATCTATAAAGACACATTGCTTAAATGATGATAGAGCCTTTAAAAAAACAATCGATGGTTGGATTGGAGGTAGGAACTTCCTTTTAGCAACATATGGACATGAATGATTATGATGCATCCAATGTGCCTACACTCGTCTAAATATTTCCCTGTAAGTAGAGTCGACCTGTGATTCCCGCACGCCCGGGATAGGTGCGCGGACAAACGTTAACATGGCAATCTTAATACAGAATTAAGATCGTCTTAATTATCTTAAAATTAATAGTACTGTGATTTCTCAATAGAGGATAGGCTAGTCGACTAGTGTGTAATGGGGGGGGGGGGGGCTCTCCCCCCTCAACCCCTTTTTCCTTCTTTTTTTTTCTTTTACAAAACAGGACTGCCTTAGATTAAGACATTTTAAGATGTACGATTAAGATTGTGCTGTTAACGTTTGTCCGCGCTCCTGGGAGAGCTATCCCGTATTTTCGTGATTCCCCTAGTGGGATTTTGTTGCACCTTGCCCGCTAGTTCAACAGTATCCACTAGGTGGTGCCACAAGCACGCTAGAGTCCCACTTTGCGCTTTGGGTAGGGTAAGCTCACCTATTTCCGACCACCTACCATAAGTCGACCACATACATCACCATACTGCCTCTATCCTATGCTAAATGGGGGTGCAAATGCTTTTTGAATTAAAAGTTGAAGTGTTACTGGTCTGCATAGCATCCATACTTTTCACTAATATGATTTTATTCATATGAGTACATATTGCAGAAGTGAAGGTGTATGACCTGTTTTGAATACACATTAAAAGGAAATTCTTCATAAATATTCGACTTTGGTGCTAGCTAATCATACTTTTCAGTCAGATTATGTACTAATTGTGATGTTAAATGAATGGATACACATGTTTTGAACATAAATCACTTTTTCTTATAATAAAACATCCACATTCTCAAATGGTAGGGCTCATAAGCTGGCACCTACTTATTTCACCATGACCTGACCACAATTTCACCATAAGACGACCTCAGTCTGCAAGGTGTTAGCAGTAACCCTATTTCAAGAGTCATTCTGCAAGGAATGCTACTTATATACCTACTTTTTAAAAGCTCAAAAGTTCAAGAAAATGCACCTGTAATTGGAATATATTAAACCTGCATAATTCTAACATTATTTTGTTAAGTAATTCCAGTTTATCTATATAGGTATGTAAAATAATTCATATTGTTTTGATTGAGATAAGAGTGGTCGACACTAGGTTCATTTTGGTCGACATTAAGTGAAAACAGACCATTTGAGATTTCCAAATATAAAGGCAATGATCTACATATAATATTGATTTATGAAAATATCAAATATGATCAATTGAAACCCATGGACCATCTCCCAATGTGTAGTGTAACAGGTATGTCCCCATAGTTTTTTTACTTGACATAATGAAGCATCTGCTGATGGTCACGAAAAACTGTGACGGGAAGGGTCGACTTATGGTGAATCTACCCTACAGGGGTACTGAATCTTCTTACAGTTACACACATGACTTCCATGCACCCCATGTGGCACACAGTCATTGAATCAATATCAGTTGTTCATTGCTGTTAATGTTTAAGCCAAAAAAAGAGGGTTAGTTTCAGGTCACCCGACCGACCATATCAAGAAAGGGCCGACCATATGTTTTTATAAGCAATTTTCATATTTTTTTACACTTTTGGGGTCAATTTTAGGGAATGTAGAGGGGCTGGCTAGTACTTTAATATTTAAAAAAAGGTTTTCCCTTTTTAAATCCGACGTACCGACCCTGCATTTTCTTCTTATGTAAACTGAAACAAACCTTCTTGTTTTGGCCTTATCAACCTATTATCAACCTTAATTCAGCAGGGATTCATTATAGCATATAATGGTCATTACAACCTATCTACATTCGTATCTAGGCCTATATGTATCAAAACCATGCAGGTTAGCCAAAAACAAAGGGTTTATAGGGGAAAAGTGGTGTTTTGGATTATGGTCTCGCAAGGCCGGACACTTTTGTTCTTCCGCCCTGCCCAGCCAGCATTGCTTAAGGACACTGGATACAATCTAAGTGCCCCCCTGTGGATGCTTTGAGAACCTTCAGAAACTGTTTAGGGGCACCCGAGCTCCACCTCGTGGATGTGCATGCAAACACCAATTTGGAAAATATTTTAGTAGTTTTCTCCAAGAGAGCCTTGAACTTAGGATCTCAGGATTTACAGGCAAACCTGCTACCGACTGAGCTAACCAGACAAGTGTCTGTGAGGACTGCTAATGTTATTGTCAGTGGTACTTAGCATGTCTAGTTTGAAAAACTTTTCAGTTTTCCCCAAGAGAGGCTTGAACTCACAACCTATGAATCAACAGGCAGGCATCCTACTGACTGAGCTAACCAGGCAAGTGTCTGTGAGCACTGTTCAGATATATATGTAGGATCTGATGACTACATGTGGAATTCATCTAATGATGTAGCTTGTCAGGTGGTTCTTGTCCATTTGCTAAACATTGGCACCATGTTTGGTGCTGTTCTTTTGATATATTATACCTATCATATACAGCCATGTTCTGGCAGACTTTGGTGAAGAATCTATGGGTTGATTCCTTTTAATGAACGGATTATCTTGCAATTTTCAAGCAAGTCCCCAATATCTAACTCAATGTATGGTTTTCCCAATGGGCCGTCATATGAGCCCACACTGGGATTTGATCCTTTTTGTCCAGGGTGAGGAGTGGAAGCCCATAATATAGACTTTCTCAGATTTGAAGTGACCAGATCCAGCCCAGATCTAACCCACTTTTTACAAAACATCGTAAAAATTATACTTTAAATTGTCATTTCTGAGAATAATCCCAGATGGGTCTGTTTGAATTTAATTGAATTGAATTTTTTCTTGATCGGTAGCATCTTTCGACGCTTTCTGCCGGAGCAAAATCCATTACATGTGTTGACAATGTGATGATCTTTAATGCATTCCCGATCCAGATTCAGATGTGCTATATAATGTTTAAATATATCTAGTTATATATGCGCACCGATGTACTGTTGGTGGCCAAGTTTAATATTAATGTTGTATTCTCCTCTTCTCCCATCTTCTCCATCCTTAGCATGTGATGTATAACACATTCCAGCTACCTTATCAGTGCTGTTAATTTCGTTAGCCGCATTTAATCATACAATATACAAATATTAATCAGGTATGACACACGACGCATTACGTCATTGGATCATCACTGACATCATCATTAGGACCGATTCATATGTGCATTTTTATCATTATCATTAGCAGGTAGTCATAACCAGTTATTAGTACATTTAGCAGTTATGCAGAGATTAGTAGTTGACCAGATATAATAAGTTCAGCTCCCTCCCAAATTCTTCCTCTGAGTTGCACACGTAGCTCCAGCTTATTCCCAAAGGCTACACCCCTGTAATATGGGCTCTTCTGATAGAAGGCTGATTTGGGTCTTCTTATTCTGAACTTCAGCTTCCTATCTCCTCTGGTTCTGGCCCGGGCTCCAGTGGACGCTTCCCCTTGGAGTGCTGATTTCCACATCACCTTTGTTAGCTGTTTCTTGCATTTGTCATCCAGCTTCAGTACCCCCGTCGTGGTGTTTAGGGCATCAATACTTACTTCCCTCAGTCTGCTCTTGGTGCAGATCCTTAGTGCACGATTTTGGAGACGCTGCAGCTTTGTCAGCTCTGATTGGCAGGCACTGCCAGTGTGTGTAGTACTGATGTATTTCAAAATAGGGGATTGTGGGCTAAGCCCATCTGGGCTCCCACTGATAGCATTGGACAATAGATATGGACAAACCCAGCTTGCCCAAGTAAAACACATAATTATTGACCCCAGGGAGCAATGTTGTATGGGAAGTTACCTATAGCATTGCGAATCTCAACGTCACTTCTATCAGGTCTAGGCTGACTGTGAATATTAATATTTAAAAAAAACACAGGGAAAAGAAACGTCAAAATGGGGCACAGGTTGCCTCCAAGATAACTGCCCTCTCCAGGAGAGCCCTGTCCTTCTGTGAGTACCTTAGGTCAGACAGGGAGCTATGTGATTCCCCCAGGGGACTCACGTGGGTCATATGAAACACACCTCATTTCTCTGTTTGGCCAAGGTGGGTCGGTGATCCTGGGGACAGTGTTTTATGTTGTGTCCGTTCATTTTGCTTCTTGTTTTATTGATGCAAAAAATATATAAGGACACTTTTGCTGCAACCCAATACTTTATCCTCATACATATAATATGGAAATTATTTCAATGTTTAGGTAGAGTGGTCTGCAACATTATTATTTCCTGTTACCTGCATTTATTAGAATGTGGTTTGGGCAATGCGGCAGGCAGAGTGCCCAGGCTATCCGTTCTTTTACCTGTACCCCTTGTCATCCTATACGCCCTGCCACCCCCTGTCACCAGTGGTCACACCTACAATCAGATCACAGGACATCCTGTCTCACCTCGGCCCCACCCAGCCCCGTGCTGACGGGAGGGAGAGGTGGGCGGCCCGAGGAGTGGTAGGCCAAGTGCCGGTCCCCTGTCAACACGTACCTCAGGACCATGGTTCTTGTGGGAGATTTACTGCTGAAGGAAAACAGTTGGATCTATCCAGCCCCGTTTGTCAGGTTGCTTACTATGATGAGGTGGGCTGCAACTTCTTAGCAGGACCCCCCTCTTCCACTACTACCTGTGTCTTATCTGGTTTGACGTTTCAAGTCCCCAGTTTCGAGGTCATTTTCCTAATTCGAGCCATTTTTCTCTTTGCAAAAATAGTCACTCTGTTAATGTCAAAAGCTTAGCATTGTGATGAATGGGATTCCACACAGCCCAAAATAATTATATCATTTCAAGAAAATAAGTTTATTAAACTCGTCTGGCGGACAAACCACTTGTTTTAAGAAAAAATATTTTCTTAAAACAAGTGGTTTGTCCGCCAGTCGCGTTTAATAACCTTATTTTCTTGAAATGAGATAATCATTGTTGGCTGTGCAACTATACATGTTACAGTCGTTAGCAGATGTATATGCCTAAAAGTGTCCCCTGCCAGTGTGTGTAGTATTGAAGTATTTGCAATGTATTTCAAATAGGGGATTGTGGGCTAAGCCCATCTGGGCTCCCACTGATAGCACTGGACAATAGATATGGACAAACCCAGCTTGCCCGAGTAAAACACATAATTATTGGCCCCAGGGAGCAATGTTGTCCGGGTAGTTACCTATAGCATTGCGAATCTCAACGTCACTTCTATCAGGTTTAGGCTGACTGTGAATATTAATATTTTAAAAAACACAGGGAAAAGAAACGTCAAAATGGGGCACAGGTTGCCTCCAAGATAACTGCCCTCTCCAGGAGAGCCCTGTCCTTCCGTGAGTACCTTAGGTCAGGCAGGGAGCTATGTGATTCCCCCAGGTGACTCACGTGAGTCATTTGAAACACACCTCATTTCTCTGTTTGGCCAAGGTGGGTCGGTGATCCTGGGGACAGTGTTTTATGTTGTGTCCGTTCATTTTGCTTCTTGTTTTATTGATGCAAAAAATATATAAGGACACTTTTGCTGCAACCCAATACTTTATCCTCATACATATTATAATATGGAAATTATTTCAATGTTTAGGTAGATTGGTCTGCAACATTATTATTTCCTGTTACCTGCATTTATTAGAATGTGGTTTGGGCAATGCGGCAGGCACAGTGCCCAGGCTATCCGTTCTTTTACCTGTACCCCTTGTCATCCTATACGCCCTGCCACCCCCTGTCACCAGTGGTCACACCTACAATCAGATCACAGGACATCCTGTCTCACCTCGGCCCCACCCAGCCCCTTGCTGACGGGAGGGAGAGGTGGGCGGCCCGAGGAGTGGTAGGCCAGGTGCCGGTCCCCTGTCAACACGTACCTCAGGACCATGGTTCTTGTGGGAGATTTACTGCTGAAGGAAAACAGTTGGATCTATCCAGCCCCGTTGGTCAGGTTGCTTACTATGATGAGGTGGGCTGCAACTTCTTAGCAGGACCCCCCTCTTCCACTACTACCTGTGTCTTATCTGGTTTGACGTTTCAAGTCCCCAGTTTCAAGGTCATTTTCCTAATTCGAGCCATTTTTCTCTTTGCAAGTTAGTCACTCTGTTAATGTCAAAAGCTTAGCATTGTGATGAATCATCGGATTCCACACAGCCCAAAATAATTATACCATTTCAAGAAAATAAGTTTATCAAACTCGTCTGGCGGAGAAACCACTTGTTTTAAGAAAAAATATTTTCTTAAAACAAGTGGTTTGTCCGCCAGTCGCGTTTAGTAACCTTATTTTCTTGAAATGAGATAATCATTGTTGGCTGTGCAACTATACATGTTACAGTCGTAAGCAAATGTATATGCCTAAAAGTATCCCCTTTATCAATGAATTTGTCATTTCACAATTCCATTCATTGAAGAATATCTATTCGCGCTGCCTCATACAAAGTACACTTTATGTATACTACTTACAGTAAAATTTGTGGTCTGAAACAAATGATCTCGGTATAAGGCATAGTGCATGTATGCGGGTTACTCGCTAAGATGACACTACATGGCGTCCACAGTCCTGCCCTATTGCCATTTCACCCCCAATAGAGATGCGATCTGCAGGTTGGTATACCCCGCTCAACGGGCTAACGCTCCAGACAGCTTGTTGGTGGCGCCACGGGTGGTGAGAACTCGAACTAACAGCAAGTAGTATAGGGAGTCGGGCCATATACTCGGGATTTCTGAAGTGAAGGAGTTGACCTATATAGCCTGTAGCGGGATGAATTATCAACCAATGAGATGATTTCCTGCATTAACTGCAGTATTCTTAGGCTGCATTATATGATATCTGGGATCCTTTGTGATGACTGTTATCAGTCCTTATCTCGCTCGTACCAGATCAAGCAATGACCGCGCACATTAGGGGTGACGCTGACCTGGTATATATGGTGGTGCCTCATCATTGCTATCTTGCTTAACCTAAAGGCAATAGTCATGGGAGTCAGTGCACTAAGGCGAAAGAGTGGTTTGTGTATACATTGCTAGGAAACTCATCCATAAATTAACCTCATAATAGGCTATAAGAGTCAACTTTGTTTATGGCCTTTTCATATTTTCCCAGGAGAAATAAAGGATCAATGAACGCATTTATAACTTTCAGATTCATTCAAGAAGGTGTGAATGAGAAATCAGCCAACTGGAAACTCCATCAACTGCTGTATAGCACAGAGGTGTTGGGCTATTCCATATTTATCTAATCAGTTTGCCATATATGCCGCAGCTGCAGCCTCCATCAACACAATCAATGGTGGTTGTCCCGTTCCCGCCACTCCATGAGAGAAACTTCTCACCATCTTCCCGCCCGTCTATTTGTGATATGAAACACGTTCATTTCTCCATCATCTCCACTCTGTATTTTGAGGCGCATCCCTTTTTATCGCACACACGTTGGTTAGATCGAAAGTGACGTCACACTTCCGGAAGTGACGAGTTTATTTAAGATCCCGTCGAAATGTCGTCTGCTCGCGGCTTATCGCGCATGTGCAGATGAATGCCGGCGTCCGTTGATAAGGTAAAAGTCGTCTGCTTCATCAGAATTCCCGCTGTTTTTGTCGCGCTTTTCACACTGTGGACGTCGGCACTGCCGTCTGCCTCCTGTTGTGGCGTTTCTGACGCGGGGAGAGGAAGATAACCCATTTAACTGACTTCACGCCATTTCTATATCTTTGTAACAGTCTACTCTTTGTAACGTTCATATGATCAACGATTCGTTCGAATCACACCCACATCAATGGAGATAAGGCGGCGTCTCCTTGCTTTATGCATTATTATACTTATGTATAGGCCAACATCATAAGTGTAGTATGAACAGAAAAATATGTAGACATTCATATTCTCTACTTTAACAAGGCCTGTACACATGTAGCCCACCTGATATGTATAACAATAAATCCATATTCGCTGTCCATATTATAACTGCTACTGTCTCTTGCATTCGTTTTCCCAACCACCCACATGTATACACACCCCCATCCCTAGCCCGAAGTAATCCCCTCCCACGGTTAGAACCTAAATGGCCAGGCACGCACAAAGCTATAGCTTCTGTGGGTCTCCTGGCATTTGTGCCCCCTCTCTGTGCGGCCATCTTTCTGTCTTTTACCAGAACGCCGGCCATTTTACGGTCGCCATCACGTGACTATTACGTTATGGCGGACCTCTGGGACGCCGACGGTGGTGCCGCCACCTGTCGGGCTGGCCCCGAACCTCCAGTCCATTTGTCGGGCCTGGATGATTACATTTGGGGGCCGTGGGCCACCAGTGGCCGGCCCTTAATGTGTACACGCCTTAATGTCGCACCTCTACCACCATCTATCATTTTAATCCTCGCGCCTGTGCCTTGCGGTCCGATGATCGACTGGTCGGGCCTGCCGGCTCCCGCAGCGCCCTCTACTTCCGGCTGTCCATCCTGGCGCTGTTCCCCGGACGGCGCGTGGGCATCTATTCATGCAACAGTAGACGTGGTCGGCACCAATGCTGCTAGAGTTATGTCGGAGACATTGGGTTCGTGAAGTGCATGATGCATAATCTCCGTGAGCGATATGCTAGCTTCATGAACGGTTCGCGAGCTAATGAGCTCCATGAGGGGTTCGTGAGCTCCATGAGTAGTTGGCCAACTCCACGAGCGGTTGGCCAGCCCCACGAGTGGTTAGCCAGCCCCATGAGCAGTTCACCAGCTCCATGAGTAGTTGGCCAACTCCACGAGTGGTTGGCCAGCCCCACGAGTGGTTAGCCAGCCCCACGAGCAGTTCACCAGCCCCACGAGCAGTTTGCCAGCTCCATGAGCGGTTGGCCAGCTCCACAAACAGTTGCCCAGCTCCACGAGCGGTTTGCCAGCCCCACGAGCAGTTTGCCAGCCTCACGAGTGGTAGGCCAGCCCCACGAGCGATTGGCCAGCTCCACAAATAGTTGGCCAGCTCTACGCGTGGTTGGTCAGCCTCACGCGTGGTTGGCCAGCCCCACGAGTGGTTAGCCAGCCCCACGAGGGATCGGCCAGCTCCACGAGTGATTGGCCAGCTCCACTAACAGTTGGCCTGCCCCACGAGCGGTTGCCCAGCCCCACGAGCGATTGGCCAGCTCCACGAGCGGTTAGCCGGCTCCTTGAGCTGTAAGCTCCTTGAGCGGTTCGCGGGCTCCATGAGCAGCTTGTAAAAAACGCTGGGTAAAATGAGCAGATAGCTAGAGAATAATCAACAGCTCAGAGCTGCTCATCCAGCGCATGGGAAGGGGCGTGCTCGTGAGCATATGCTCACTTCTCATTGTTAATGAGCACAAGAAGCTAACTATAGATGACAAACAGAATTGGCACACGGTCACACCGTTACACATGTTTACAGTTTGCATGAATGAATTACCTGGCGTGAATTACCATTCACATTATCTGATTAGTGTTATCCAGGAAAAAGTATAAGCTATTTGTGGCGATTGGAGGTCTTAGGCACGTCTATGCCTTTCGTTGCTGGACCCGCCCATCAATTCCCGAGTTATTCTCCACAGTCTTTACACTCTCACCCACAGGCCATTGTCGGAGGCTGGGGGTGGGGTGGGTGGGGGCTGATTACACTCACAGCGACATCTGGTGAAGGCAAGGTGGGAGGGTGGAAATGGCGGATGGCGGGGGGTGTATTAGATAGCCATGCACTCGCCTCCCTCCTGGGTTTGTCCCTGCTAGTATCATTCAGTCCTCTCTCATACCGTGCCCTCTACCCCCTCTCTGTCCCTCGCTCATCCCCTCCCTCCACTCCCCCCGTCCAGCCCTTCTCCCCCACTCCCCTCCCACCGCCTGATACCTCGATGCCCCCTCCCCCACCCCCCTCTGGTTCTGAGACATGTGCTGTAATTCGCCACACCACAGATCACACCGCGGCCCTGGCACCACCAGCACCGATTTCCTCCTGCTGCTGTTCCAGCACCAGAACAACACCAGGAGAGCTCCTGGCTGCTAAGTGTGGTGAGGGGCTGATTAGACAGGGACGCTGCTGCTGCCGCTGGTGTCGTCTGCTATTGCGGGTTTGATCGTCGGCTGCCAAATTTGGCGGAGAGGTTTGATTGTCGGCTGCTCGTTGTTGCTTTTCCCGCCAAAAGGAACTCTGGATCCCCAAGAGCAACCGCGGAGTGAGTATACGATTGTGTCTTGCTGTTGTTGTTGTTGTTGTTGTTGTTGTTGTTGTTGTTAATGCTATCGAGCCCATTGGAGAAAAGTTCTAGAAGAAATGGAAGCATGCAGAACATTCAGTAGGATATCTTGACACCCCACGTATCAGTAACGTTAGAGTGTATTGTGTGTGTGTGGGGAGGGGGAGGGTAATTCGACACATGCAGTGACAATGAATTTCATAGAAAAGCAATATAGTCGTGTTTCATAGTATACACGTATTACAGTTTTGACACAACACATGGGGAGCTTTTTCCACTCCCTACCCCGCAAAAGTGTCAGCAGTATGTGAAAAGAGCACTTGTGTACTCCCCCATCCTCAGCCCTGGTCGGCACTTTCAGCAGAGCAGACGACACCCACAGTGAGACCCCACACCTCACAGTAAGGTGCGCGGCGCCAACTCGCCGACCCACTCTCAATTCGCCTTGAAACGCTTTTTCACTTAAAAGTGGCAATTCTGGCAACTTCGAGTCTCAGTAGACCCCACTGAGGAGTCTCACCCCTTCCATGGGCCTGCACACCCTCCTACCTGACTGGTGTCTGGGAGGGTGCGAGCAGGACGCGTCCGGAGCGTCAGCCTCCGAAAGCAGCCGACATTTGGCCGGGACGACATTCGGGACGCGCGGTTTTGGCGGGAAGCCGGGCGCGGGGCGTTCACACACAGGTGGCGGGCGGGGGACACCTCTCTGTGAGGAGAACTCATAATTATAAACACGTCATGGAGCAGGCAGGTGTCTCCCTGGGAGGCCTCAGGTGAAAAGTCGTCTGCGCCAGTCGCCATGTTAGACACATAGACACCTGTGGTGGTGGTGTGGGAGGGGCGTACAGGATTATACTATATTATAACCATCACCTTTTAATACACCCACACACACTTGTTGATGTGCTGTTAACACCAGTTAATCTGCACTTTATGACGTAAACAGTTACACATGCGTTGATAACAACGTTGTGATTTATGACCTTATACACTTGATATGGTCCCTCCTGTGTTGTAAATTGACAGAGTTATATAGAATTGTGTGCTGTTTATTTTTTTGAATAAGGAAGGAATGGCCAAATCGTAGATGAGATTATCATAGTTGGAGAGTTTGAGGTTTCAGTAAATTTAACTACCAGGGTTAGCATCATTTATATGAAGTTTATCCACTTTTTCTATATACGGTAAAAGCAGAGATAACTAATTAAAGGACCCAAATTAAATACAATCCCTCACATTCTAGCATGATTTCTATTTAAATGCATGTCTCTTGCTGAATGATGACTCTAGTACATGCCGTGTGACCAGGTGGCACCACACCTCACCGTCCGACTGCGCATGCCTACCCCCATCACGTGACAGCCTTGATAACTTTCTCACCTTCTGTGATAATTGGTAACCAATGCGCAGGCGTGACGCGCATGCGCGGTAATTGTCCTTACCAATGAAATAATACTCTGATTGTGATTGGCCTTTGTTAGGGATAGCTTTGTGAATAACTATAGGGACGTGTAATGGTTGTGTTACTTGTAATGGAAGAGTGGCTGACTGTCGACTGTTGTTCGTGCTATAGAATCATCTAAAGTATAGCAGACGACATTTTATTATCATTCATTTTCAATACTATTAAATGTGTTTACAGCTGTTTGAGTTCATGGATAAATGAAGGAATTTATGAAAGCATCATTCAATGAATGAATGAATGAATGAATTAATGAATGAATGAATGAATGAATGAATGAATGAATGGATGAATGAATGAATGAAGAGCGTATGGTCCCGGCATATGACTATGGCAACCGCATACCCATAACTTCACGTATATATGGTATATATACATGTATACAATACCTACAAAAGATCTTTGCATGAGCTAGGGGGAACAAATGTCGCCATACTTATTAACCCATGTCGAAAAAATCGCGTGGAAAATGGCCCAGGTTGCCAAATAAAAATAACTGGTGCACCGACTTAGGATAAAGACCAGGCACACAGGAAATAAAAAGCCAGAAGGCGACTGTTCATTTTGGCGCCATATGTATTATCGTCTGCTCCTTGTGAAGGTCAGCAGTAATCTTAGCTAAATTCCCTTTGAAGGCGACAGACGCACGTCTGCTCCCAGTCTATTTACCACCTCAATCCGGCGCCCATTTGCACCTCGCTGGTCCCCGTTGTCCATGACCCGTCGTCGTTGTCTTCGCCGGGAACCAGCGCTTTGATGTGTCCTCCAAAAAGGAAAGTCGTCTGCTCCAACGGAAGACCATCGACCAGTGCATTGTACGCGCCATTGTGTTGGGGCTGACGGAGGTTATTATACGCTAGTTACGCGGGGCTGGTTTAGGCAATTAATACAGACACAATCGGTGCTAATTTTTAGATTGTGGGCGCTACGGGGAGAACGATACCATCGCACGGGCTGCAAATGTCGTCTGCGCGACGTCCGATGGTTGGTGGGCACTGCTAATTATGAGAGACCACGTAGATAATGATCCTCTCATCTGGGAAGGTGTTGGACACTGGAAAGGAGTTCTAAACTGCCCACGTCCAATTTTGCTCACCTTTAATGGCTCTAGGTTCATTCTCTGACTTTGAGATGTCTATCACATCTATTTGATGAAGGACAAAATATCTTACCATTGATGGTTTCCTGTTTGGAGGCCTATCATTAAGTCATTAATTAGTGGGAAAGGGCAACAGTCCAAAGAAGAGATTGACAGAAGGCCTAATGCAAATTGTGCAACAGTGAGCGATTAAAGTCAATTGGGATTAATTTATACACTCCCCTAATGAATAGGATCCCCAGCGTTGTGTGTGACTGTTGATGTGTATCAGTATATGCTTACAGGTCGGAGGTTTTGGAGGATAGTGACCATGTGCTATGTTGCTATGCTTCCAAACGTCTGAATAACACATCAGGTACCAAAAATAAACACACAATTAAAAAAGATAAACTGGCTTGCGCTCTCATGTAAACATTTTACAGAAAGAACTACATTGGGTGTATAGTGGTGAATTCATACAGGTAATGGATATGGATGGCGTGCATGGCTGTTGGTTGTTTTTGTTGTTATTGCTTATTGCCCGGTGTTATTGCTTCTTATCGGTAGGTGAATTGTATAGTTTCTCTTCTTTGGTGTTTTAATTTAAATTTGAGTGGTGAGGGAGTTGTTTACTCCGTTATGTTGTTTTTTTTTGCAGATGTACTATATTTTCATTTCTGGACATAGCTATAGCCCTCTGTTTGGCAGTATCTAGAAAACAGATCCCTCTAACCCCCAACCCATCCAATTGCGGACGTCAGCAGCAGAGACAGTGACTAACTACATAGCATGTTGGTGGAGGTGAGCACTATTTGTCAGGGTGACTGATCGTCTGCCACCCGCAAACCTCCAACCCTCCTCCTTGCACCTCCTCCTGTCCTGGCGTTGTTCATTGTGTGTCTTGTCTCCACTCCTCCAGCCCCGCGCGGCACGGACGTCGGCCGGCCTCTCTACCCGGCCCCCCGCCCTCCTCAGCCGGCAGCCACCACCAGCACCGAGGCGGTCTCCTCAGCCCCAACGGCCTATACTACTATGTGGTCGCAGAACTCAGGTAGATTCCATTCTAACTGCATTATTTCATGTTTGGCAACTGTGAGACTTTCGCACTGTATATGTTTTTAATAAGAGGCGGTATTTTGACCTAGCTATCTGCTTTCGGAGAGGTCATAAAACATTACAGTGATGTGAATAGTAGCACTCATCTATGTTTATGTCATAAAAAAACTCTTCTAGAGTTTGTCAATGTTATCCCCTTAGGGGGAAATATACGTTTCCTTTAAGCCGAATTTGGCCCACAGGTTTTTATGGAGAGATTTGTGTATAAATTGAATGTCTCCTTCCGTTTTTAAAAGCCCTGATCCGTCACTGTGAATGGGAGTCTATTGTGTATATAGTGATGAATTTATACATCCAAGTCTGAACACTATGCACTCCATGTATGTATACCGACCTAGGGATACCCTCGTTCCACCACCACCTGCTAGGGGGCGCTAGTAGCGTATGCATGTTTGAACAGTGAGGTGGCAGCACAAGTCGTGGGACATGGCCAGCCTAGGGGTGTAGGTACGGACCTGTGAGGGGGGAGGGGGCAGGGGGAGGCGGGGTGCTTTGAGAGGGCCTCCCTCTGTCATGTGGCCAGCCTAGGGGTGTAGGTACGGACCTGTGAGGGGGGGGGGGGGAGGGGGCAGGGGGAGGTGGGCTGCTTTGTGAGGGCCCCCCACTGTCATGTGGCCAGCCTAGGGGTGAGGGGGGATTGGTTTCTTTATCTTTAAATGTCACTATATTCTTACAAACTGGGAGCAATTTCTGGAGTAATTACATCGTAATAAGCAAGTTTAAGACAAGTCTGGGTTGTTATAACAAAGTTCTATAGGAATGTATAGGAGAAGAACCGGGAAGGGGGTCTAGATGGGGTGGGGGGGGGGGTCCCCGTGTCACATGTCACATCCAAGAAATCCCCATGTCACCCTGTCGATTTTAAAATCAAAAATCGGTTATAAGAAAGGTTGGTTACAAGGAGCAGATTGCCATGCCAAAAAGTGCTATATATCAACGGGTCAGATGATGTTAGCCCCCCCCCCCCCCCGGAGTTGTTTGGGGGGGGGCTGACACCTCTTACCGTGACTCCATTGCACCCACAATCCACAGGGGGCACCACTAGAGCGACCATGCCGCCACCTAGTGCTGCCTCTGGTCTCGGGTGACATATTAAAGATGGCCGCTGCCACCCAGGGTAGCCTCTCACCCGTATACGTGTTTGTGAACAGACCCGGATACACGTAGAGACAGTATAGCGGTCAATACCGTACATCCAATTGTCGTCTGCGCCATGTTTCCAACCAAAACGGGAGTCAGTCTTTCAGGGGTCATCCAGTGCCCATTGTTTCCGTAAAGGGATTACATCCCCCGGGGGGAGATCAAAGCGTCTCTAAACTAACAGCAGACGGGATTACACGCGGGATTACACGAGATTACCCGCACACGTGACTAGAAAGACGTAACAATGGCGTCTTGGGACAGCAACAAGGATTGTTCTGTTCTTGTTTACCACGCGCCATGTCTGTGTGTGTGACAATGTCATGTCTGTGTCGTCTTCTCATCTTTATGCACTTATATACAGAGAGAGATCATGCACATGCAAATCAAAGCCTTCTTCTTTAGTCAAGTTTATATATATGTGGGCGCATACACGGCCCATTTCAAATATTGATATTATCATCAACAAAGTGGATGGCCTGGCTGTCCATGTACCGTTATATAGATTCACTCAACTTCCTAGAGGATGGATCTATTAAAGTCTCTATATACACAGGTCGCTACCTGTGTGTTTTTCTTTGGGCGGTTTCAACGTTGATTTCAGTAAGGGGATAATAGAGTGTAGACCTAAAACCTAAAGTCCCAATACATGAGACCGGTACAATAATAATGTGAGGTGCATTATTAAACTTCTGTCTGCATTTTCCCTTTCTCTCATAAAAGCAAACCAACTGCATTTGAGGTTATACCAGAATCTATACTTTATTCAAATACAAGAGTCTTGAATATTTACATATTTTGATAATACAAATTAGCCACACTGAGGATTGAGACATTACAGGCAGAACATTGCAGGTTAAATTGGTCTTTTCATACTCCCTTGCCATGACAAATCCAAATACCAATTTGTAATTGAATAAAACATACACCGGTATCTGTAATGCCCATACCATCCCCTATACTATATGTCATTTACACCCTGTTTTAACCCACTGCTATATATCTATAGTGGGCCTCCTGAACCCTAGACATCCACCAGAGTGTACAAATTACCCCTGCCTGTGTTGGGGTGTGCTACATCCAGGGTGGCTCAGGATAGGGTGTGGTCAGGTGGGTTTGGATGCAGGGTGGTCTGGTCAGAAGACCTGTCGGTACCTTTTATCTCTCACCTAGACCCCCTCACCCCTCGTACCTCTGAATACATTCCTCTCTAACCACCCCCAATGACACCCCTCATAAAACAATCTCCTCCCTCTCAAAAAGACACGGGCGTCTTTACGCCATTTTAAGGCAGACGACATTTGAAGCGCACAGAGATTAGTTCTGGATTTTGCCACGCGGGGGCAGCACCGCGGGTGCTGTGATCGGTTTGGCTGTTTCAGACAGTCTCTGGATTCCTGTTACAGGGTGAGACATTTTCAGGATCTGAATGTGTAATAAACCAAATAACGACAAGAGATACAGGGACTCCTAGCAATTGATATGATACACTCAGCTTATTCTTATATCTGACATAGCTTATAAGTGACAAGTTGAAAGAACTGGCTCTGATTACGTGAATGTACACTAAAAGGTCTAAATACATGACTGTATATGCCTACATACATTTGTAGTGAATGTACAAACAAGCCGCAAACAAGCCAGTGGCAGGAACTAGGAAAACGCCCAGCAATGATTCATAAAGTCATAGTATATACGCTCTCGGTTAAATAGTCAGGCAACATAAACGGATAGAACAGAATACAAGTATGTACAAGTATATGAGTCAGAATTCCCAAAAATGCTCTAAACTGGGGCACTATGGGATGAAAAAGAAAATTTTGGTAAACTCAAGTTATCTTAAAACAAGTTAATTACATTGAAAGACCAGTATCTTGGGTCTATGGAACCACCAAAGGGAAGGCTTAACTCCCAGGGGGTCAGTTTTTATTATCCTGTGAACATAACCTAGAGTAAAAGTGGCGGAGGTTACGACCAAAATATCACAGATTTGATAGAATGTCTGAAAAACACTACAGTAACTTTTAATTTTGTCTACAAGTAGCTACCGTATATATAATCATGCATACCAAG
Organism: Harmothoe impar; assembly: GCA_947462335.1. Classification (NCBI taxonomy): domain Eukaryota; kingdom Metazoa; phylum Annelida; class Polychaeta; order Phyllodocida; family Polynoidae; genus Harmothoe; species Harmothoe impar. The sequence continues at coordinate 34,188,634 of OX381720.1, forward strand.
TTTGATAATCACCGGACAAAAACTTTTCATTTTGTGGGTTAACAAACTTTCGAAAACTCGTGAAAATGTTGCAATTTTTACCAAGAATCACAAACTTTACTCTAGCTTGCTTAAAAGTGTCTTGTTTATCACAACATTTCCTGTGTATTATCTTCAATATGTATACTTTCAATCTTATTTATCACTTTACATGTTAATAGACTATTTTTGTCATCATAATCAAAATAAGTGAGTAAAAGTGGCGGAGGTTACGCATATATCATTGATTATTATTGAATTATCCAGCATGCAAAAATAAAGTATCTAATATTGACAAAATGACTATTTGGGATGATAGAAGTACCACATGGGCATGTTTAGTTAAAATATTGAGCTGATTGACTGAGTGGAAGTAGGATTTTAACCAAATAATTGAAAATAGTAAAAGTGGCGGAGAATACATGATTGGTGGTCGATCCTGACATGTCAAAAATTTAGTGGAATTAATTTTTTTTGCTTTGAATGTTAAGATATATACCTCTCTAAAGTGCTGGAGAGGATTCACTTTGATCTTGTTGATATTAACTTTTCTATGACTGAATAAAGTATTTGTGTGTAACCTCCGACACTTTTATGTAACCTCCGCCACTTTTACTAGGAAAGCACTACCAGTAATCAAATATAGGGCCCCAGGTTAAGTTTGACATACTGAACAGCTTAAAGGGAGGTACTGGTATAATATAAACTATGGAGCAGTTAACTGCACAGTATATTCTGAGCCTAGGGCGTGGTATCATAGTAAAAGTGGCGGAGATTACATAAAAGTGGCGGAGGTTACGGCAAAAAAACGAAAACACAGCAACCCAATACACTGAAGCAAGTTTAGGCTGCAGATAGTGGCCAGAATGATAGAAAATGTATGTCCCCATGATATAAAAAGGTCAGAAGAGTGAGTTGAAAGGTTTTTGTACAGTTTTTGAGGTCTAATGGTGTAACCTCCGCCACTTTTACCTTGGTAACAAAACCACTCATTGGGGGCTGGCACCGTGAATATTACAGTTAGCCCCACAATTTTTTCCCCAGTGTTACTACCCACAGCCCTCCTTATAGTGAGGGTAAAATGAATATAAGATTGTTATTCTTAGCAGGCAAACATCAGTCCAGAAAGTAAAAGTGGCGGAGGTTACACGAGTGCCATTTCTGAAAGTAGGGGCCATGGTAAAAAATTTGGGCTAGATATCCAGGTAAAAATGCTTGAACCTTTCAGTAAACACATATACCTCATAATATTTGTTGAATAGGAAGGGTTCTGATTGCAATAGTAGTGATAGGGGACATTTGAAAAATTTTAAAACTGCCTGGAACCTCGTTTTTGGGGTATTTTTCAACTTTAAGGGGCCATAAATCAAAAAATCTAAGTCTGATTCATTTTTTTTTAAAACTTTTCTGAAAGCCTAGAGTGTTCCCTCTGACATGATGTCAAAAAGACTTAGTATAGTGCAGATATTTTTATTGTATGGCTGGTGGAAGGTGAAAAAGACTAAAAATCACCAACATAGTCCATTTTTCTGGGGTCTGACTCATATACATGGGGGGCTGACGTAGAACATCTAAGTACATCTAACCCCACCTGGGCGGCCTCCCGGGAGGCATCTCTATTTCAGCTGTATTCAAATGTATAGTATGTTTACCAAGGCCAAAAAAAATAAAAGGTGCATTTCAGGTTACATGGTCTGAAAATCTAGGGTAGGTAGGTCAGATTTTTTTTTTTTAGATTTTTAAAAAACTTTGGCCTGAAAAGTACCGAGAAATCGACTCACGAACTTCAATGCCGACTCGCCAACGACCGCCTCAACTCTGAACTATCAGATCGACCCTTAATTAAATAGCCCCAAAATGTCCTAAAATATAAATATATTTTTCAAAATTGCATAAACATTTTTAGGGTCGGCCCTGTTTTGCTAGGTAGGGTCGGGTACCTGAAACACACCTTTCTTTTTTAATTGGCCCAAGCCTCCACGGAGGCCCTAGAGATGCTCTAGCTATACTTATTGGTATACTGAAGAACCATGTGTGACATCATGTGTGAAATATGTCAACTTTATATGCTTTCATTATTTTGAAAACTTTAAGAGTATAAACGTTTACTGAAAACTCAGCTTTCATAGGGGCCTCATGGTTGACAACCTTAAGTCGTCAAGATGACAAAGCCTATGTCCTCATTGTGACAAATCAGGTCGTCATATCTGAGTCCATTATACCGAAGGTCGTCAAAAAATGAAGACATTGTGTCATCATTGGGACAACACAGTGCAGAGCACAACAGTGGCCTATCTTTCCCATCTCTTACGTCAGCGGGCTAGATAACCTACACTGGGGCACTGTACCTCTCACTTTCTCAGTGTCCCGGTCACCACAGCGGGTGTCACAATACACATCCCAGCCTGGGACACGTTGAGACTGTTATGCGGCTCTCTGAACATATCTGAACTTGAAGGACAGCATTGTTTATGACGTTATGTTAAATTGGCAATACCTAAAATAACAACCTCAACTTGTCTGTATGACAACCCATGGTTGTCATGACTAATGTGAAGGCCTAGGGTCGTCGTTGTGACAAGCTTGGGTCTGATGAGAAAGGATGTGACGATATTATCAGGCTGTCACAATGACCTAGGGTTGTCAAATTGACGACCTAAGGTTGTCAATTTAGATATTGTCAACCCGGACGACCCTGAAATGTTCAGTGTTATAAGTGTAGTCCGGTACTATTAGGTGAAAGATTTCATGGTGGAACTATGCTACGCATTACAGAGAACCTTCTGAAAACACTGCACGAGATTTTGAGGTCAGAAACTGCCGTGGCTTCATTTATTGGTATATCAAACACGGGAGTTCATCCTACCTGCGCCTGCAGGTGTAAATCTGCAGCTTCACATGTACAATATTCAGATAATACAATAGACTGCTTTATAATATTATTGTAACATCATGAAAGTCGGCATATGTCAAGTGTGTCCATGCAGGTGTTTGCTGCAACGACCAACATACATGTTAAGACCGAAATACTGCACATCAGAGGCGGAATACAGTTATGGAAAGACAATAGCATCCCATGTTAACAATGCATGATGAAGCAACCATTGACTACTCCCATCCCTGGTCGATATATCCATGTTATGTATAAGTAATTGGGTGGTAATGCATGATAAAAGACTGAATGATCAGGAAGTATTGACAAATTAGAGACAAAAAGAGTCCTGTTAATATACCCCTTAACCCTTCCAGCTCCACTCCACTCTCTCATCTGCAAGTCAATATAAACCCACTCAATCTCTACTCATTAATTTCACTTTGACTGAGACAATCATGTTTAATGCTCAAACACGGGGGCTAGGTAGTTGTTTTACCCGCTACCCTCAAATGAGATCCCCCTCCCTCTAGTGGGATTAACCATCCCTTGTGTTGGCGCTACAAATTGCTGGCTATTAGACGCGGGTGGCCTTTCTGTTTGGTAAACAATGAGTTAATAACGCCGCAGGGGTAGATTAGCAGTGTGCTGTCAATCAAAGGCGCCTGTGGGCGGAGCTAGGGCTAGGTAGGCGTGGTTAGGCGTCGTGATTGGCACATACCGAAGTCGTCTGCCTTTTTGAAAAGGAGCTGGCGGAGTTGGCGGCTGGGGGAGGGAGGGTTAAACCCAAACGTGTGGACGTTGTACCCGGCTTGGGCGGGAAATATGTCACCAAAACTTGGCAAAAGTCGTCTGCTCATCCGGGACTTCTCACCCAGCGTTCTAAACTGGTGCAAAGTCAGTGAAAACCAATAAACAATTAGGTCCCCGAAGTGAGATCTCCACAATAGACACTGGTTGCTCAATTGAATTCAGTTTACTTGTACATATACTGCCAGGGCACTGACTAATTGAATGTTAAGTAAACATGGTAATTAATTCTTTGAATTCTAAGGAAGTTGACGTGTCAGTAGAAGCATTTAAAAATCCAATTAAAGGCAATCGGTTGGGGAAACACAGAGTGTCTATAGGCTTACATGGAAATAGAAGACACCCAATATATCTTTTCCAGCTATTAATCTAACCAGAAAAGACAGATATGCATCCAAACATCTCAACTGATCTCTTTAATCATTGGTTAGGAAAGACAATATGCAGGCAGTGGCGTGAGGTAAATGCCTCGTGGCCTTTACGATTGGTATACTTTGTGTGCGCCTGGATCTCTTTTATTTATTTTCCTTTTTGAGAAAGACATAAAGAAATTGGGTGGTGTCATTGTAAATAACGTTATGTGTATTGCACACAGACTGAGAGAGGGAGACTTGAAGCGTTCTTTATGTAATACACTCAGTTTACCAGAAATCACTTTGGACGAGATACCGCTGGGTAGAATTACACAGATCTGTCTTTAAGTTTTCAATTTACCCCTGACTCTTTAATGCAGACAGGTAGGCTGAGGGCCCAGTCGTTCTGGTGTGACTTTTGGTGGCTGTTTTCCTTCAGCCACACGCTCCCCTTCAGCCCAAACCTCACCCTCCCCACCTCCATGGCGCCCAAACCCGCCATCAGGGCGTCCCTTCCTCCTGGTGCCCTCTCCACTGACTTCCCGCCAGGTGACGCCACAGCCACCTAAGCCCCGCCCTAGGCGCGTTGATTGACACCTCCCTCGGCCAATAGGCGCTCGCGGCGACGCTCGGCGCCCCACTTCAAAGTCATAGCAGGGTGAGGGAGTGGGGGTTGAGGCGCCGGGGGGCACATTAGGGGCGTGGCCGAAGGGGCGGCAGTGGACTGGGCATAGAGCCTCCTAGGGACTAGTGCTGTGACTGTGTAGTTGTTGGGTGCTGGAGAGCTGCTGCAGGGGTGGATACAAATGCCCACTTGATGCTGGCGCTAGTAGCCACACCCGCGCGCCCTTCCCTGCTGTAGCCACACGACGCACAATAAGACCTCACACACGGCCTGCCAGACAGCACACGGCCACAGCCCGCCCTCACACCAACACCTCTCTACCTGGATCACCATCCCACTAGGGTATATACTAATACCACGGTCATCTGCATATCTATATACCAGTGACACCACATCATATACACCAGGCTTTAATATATACTGGAGCAGACGACATTCAACAACTCCAGTTTTAATACCACAGCAGCAGACACAACACTGTCTTCATACACTGGACTTTATCTTATTATCACCATCAGCCACAAGTACCCACCCCCAACCTCATCCACCATTCTGGTGAATGTTTTGGGTGGATTCTCTTGTCAATTGACTTGAGTTTTATTCCTCCAGTACCCAATCAGCAGGCCCTGATTGTTGAGCACCAAGACAGTACTTATTACACAAGTTGCACCTGCTGGAGGCCTATGCTCGGTGACCAGCGGTCAGTCCTCCTCCAGGTGATTACAGCCCTCTGATGCTCTCTCTGCTACCTGCCTCTTCAGGTACCACCATGTTCGAGGACGACCTCCTGGGTCAGAGAGCCCGCTCCTTCCCCGGGCTCTCCCACGGCCTCATGTCGGCCGCACCCCAGAGCTTCCCCTTCACCGGGTTCCCCATGCACCCAGCCCACGACCCCATGTCACTCGCAGGTGAGTTGGTCTTTGTTTTATGGTTGCTTATTCTTTGTCTGTTTTTTCTGGCATAAAAAAGAATATAATATTGAGAGTCAAAGGACCTGGAACTGTATCTATGGTACTCCACCATGCATGAAAGCGTACATTGTGTACACATCATGTATACATCATACGTTCTAGAAGACCTGTGAAGTATACATTTTTATACATCATTGACGTTTTTTTTGGATATGTAATATTTAGCTTACTCATCCATATTGTGTGTCAGCTAAATGCCTTAAATTCTAAGTACACAAATATGCCATGACTATTGTATCAGGATTAGCTCAGGTAAGTCTTAGATGCTGACCTCTCCCTTTCTTTTCTTATACTAGTATCTTTCTTAGATTGTGTGGGAATATAGATTTATAGGCGGCAAAATTTAAATCCCTCACTAAAGTACATGTTGACTTAATTAATATGACACTGTATGCAAGTCATTTGGCAACAACAAGTGTGCAAACTTTGGATGTGGTTCAAATGTGCATGACTATTGTACCCCAATGCATTGACAAACTGAAGTGGATTCAGTAAATCCCTTTGTACCCTTTGCCTTATCTGAAAATGGGATAGCCGAAGAAATCCATTTACTTTAGTTGATTATTTTGCCTTTGGTAACAACACACATATTAAAAACAAGTTTACTGTTACTACTACGCCAACGGTGTACATTGTATATATAAAGAAAAGCATGCAATTCTTTATAATTTCAAGAAACACTTTTTTTTTTAAAGAAAACGCCTCATGCTTAAGCCTTGTGTTTTGATTTGCCCTTTTGATTACATGTATATACAATGCATGTTGGCTGCACGGTTAGTTATAATGTATCTGCACACTATATACATGTCCATTTGCTTCTCTTTATTCTAAGTATTTGTGTCTTGTCTGTGCTTAGGAACGAGAGGCTATGGGTCTTGGGATTACGAATCGATGGCTTTATCAGGTAATGTGCGCTTTCTCTACATAAATCACATGCATGTTTTTACTTGTCTCCTCATCTGCATTGTCATGCTCTTTTTTAAGTCAATTTTCAATTGTTTTATTATTACAAAATACTTAAAGATTCCTTATTTGGTAATAGGATTTAATCATTCATGGAAAGTATCATATTTAAATGTCGTAAGAAAAGATACAAGTGAAGGAAGACACAGATGTTCCAGTTTACACACTCCTAATCAATTTGCAACAAACATTGACCCTTAGTAAATCAAACCTCATTTGTACCTCACCAAAGAAGACCACAGACCCCCTTTACCACCCATATCACCACCCCACCCCGTTATTACACCCCATCTGCTGCCCGCTGATGACATGGGAGGAGCAGACGACATTTTCTAACCCCTTTCGCTTGTACCCGCCGAGCGCCGCTTATGAATCTCAATGCGTTGGTAGCCCCGGGCTTGTGCTGGTATCCGGCACGTGTCCGGGGTAAGCTGCAGCTAATTCCCGGTCAACCCAACCGTCTCCCCCTCCTCCTATACCTACCGCCATGTCTGTTTGCCCCAAGGCTTGATCGTCCACCCCCACTCATCTTTCTACCAGTGTTCCACCTATCAGATTAATCCTTTCTACATCTTTATTGCTTAATACCCTTTCACCATGTTCTGTTGATCTGTCCCATTTCCTCACTATTCCTGTCCCTCAGTCTATTTGTCTGTCTCTGTCTATCACTATCTCTAGCAGTCTGCGTGTCTCTCTGTCTGTCTTTCTGTCTGTCTTTCTGTGTCTGTCTTTCTCTCGACTGCTCCCTCTCCATATTCCCCTTCCACTATACTACTCACACCTCCTGGGTCTGTGGCCCGCGTATATTATGTCCGTCTATATTCCCCATTACAGAATCCTGTGAATTATACATGTACGTGCTCAGTCTCTATAGTTCCCAGCAGAACTAGGTAGTCCGATGTGTGTGTCGAGTAGGTGGGTGGGGGTGAGGGGGGTGGGGGTTGGGGCTACAGAAGCAATTGCTGATGACCACCACTAGTAACAGTGTGTACCGGGTATTTCTTCTACTTTAATTTGGCCAAGAGCACAAGGGTTTGTTTTCATGGTCATTTATACGGATGTGAAACAAGTTCTTAGCATTCACATAATACCTAGAGCATATTTGCTCTGTGTTTATGTATGGAGATCTATTATGAAAGAAATCGGTTATTAACATGTCAGAGGAGTATATTAGCATTACATACATGTATAATTATGGCAGCGATGTTTGGCTGTCTGGGCATCAGGTATACTTATAAATATATGCCTATGTAAAACTATCCATATAGCCAATAGCTAAACACTACCATCCCCTAATTCAATTCTGATTGATCATGACAGACTGGAAAGATCCAATTCAATTCCCTAGCCTGAGCTCCCAACTTAAAGTTAGATTTAATCGTGAGAGGGCTAATTATACCCCAGCCCAAATGGCCCTACTCCTAAGTCGTCTAGCTAGATATAGAGCCCGGATATTAATCCCACACCGTCTCCGCTAGGTGTCAGGGTGGGCGCTGACGGGGGGGGGGGGGCAGAGTTAGACCAGGCCCGCAAGGGGGCGGTGAAGTTAGGAGTTGGGGCAAATTGAAAAGGTGAGATTTGTGAGATAAAGATGAAAGACAAGTCTGTGTAAGTTACACCTGGGTATACGGGGAGGAGCAGGGGGGTTTATGATCCAGCGCTAGCCTTTGAAGTGTGCCGCCAGGTGAGGCAGGTTCAGGTGTGTTATGTTATACAGGTAGGTGTATAGATGTGTAGATACTGTATAGAGTTAGATAGTGTATAGATGTAGACCGTGGGGTTCTCTATATATAGCATAATAGTGATAGGGACAGGTCTGAGTCTGGTTTCTACTTATTGTACAAATAAAAAGAAGTGTAGGCATGAATGTGCATTTCTCCCAATCCATTGGATATAATCCCCCTATTATTTTTATAAGATTGCTTGCATATGTCACGTGGTCATTAATATCTAAAGTTATGAAGAAATAATTATTTTAAAAAATAAGTAAAAAGAAAGTAGAGAAATTCATACAGTGTGATATATAAGGCGTCGAAGGGAATGTGACCCTGGCCCACCCTCATTAGTCACTAGTGTTGTAATGTGTGTTCTACACATTGTATTACCCCATTGCAGAACTCAGACTGCTTAGACGTAACAACATTGTGAATTTAGACAGCACTGGCAGAGGCGCCTGTCCCAATAGCGGTCGTATTACGGCTAATACTAGATAGGGCCTGCAAGGTGCGGCGGCTTCTCCTTATGTGGTTCGTGGTATATCCACTACTATAGCCGTCCATCCAACCACCCACTCCCCAACCCACAGACCCAGACCATGGTCTGTATAGATCTCCACAGCCCAAACAGGCCACAATCTCTGACCTACACATTTGTAACATTCTAGCCTTTGTTCTGCCGTTTTTTTTCTATATACTACTTACAGATTCCCCTCATGATATCCTTGTTGTCTCTAGAGCCAGTTCGTCAGTCAGTATAGTTCTCACCCCCTACACCCCGCTCCCCCATATCTCCCCGTCTACCCTCCACCCCCTCCTTCAACCCCCACAACCACCACCCACTCTAAGACGAGTATTCAATTTTTCCTGCCGGGCCTAATTCGTGGGATCTGGTCGAGATTACGCGCGGCAATTTATGTGAATAAATGAGCCGTCCGGAGCCCGTCGGCGTCGGCCGTGATCCCGGGGGCTTAAGGCCGCGCCGCCCGCCGCGCACCCAATCTGGGGGCCTGCGCGCCGGGCGGGATTCGCCGCCCCGCCGCCCCGGGTAATAGAGTCGTCGGCGACATAAACATGGCCCGCGGCGCCGACCGCGCCTGCCCGCCACTGCTGCCCTCCCCATTCCATCTGCACGCCCCCCCCCCCGCTCTGCCATACCTCCCGGTGATACCCGGGTCCGGTGGGTGCTGGAGGCAGGACTCTCAGTTGACGCGGGCGGCGACGGGCGGCGGACGCGTCACCCAGTCAGGAAGCAAAACAGGAAGCGCCGTCGGAATCATCGGCGCCGGGGCTACATACGCATGGACCGCGCCCATACAGTCACCCTGTCATTAGCGCGGTGTCCGCGGACCGCATATACTCAATATAAAGCGTTATACGCATCTATAACTATATGAGGGATAAATGTACGACCGGAAATTCCGACGTCGCGCCCGGAAGTGACTTCGCGTCACCGTTGAAAGTGGATTATTAAGTAACCAGGGTGATTATTCAATCAGAACCAACAAACCGGACGCGACTCCACCCCTCTCCAGACCTGAAAGAGTTAACCGCCTGGTTTCCTCCAAGGTACATGTGTTCTACATACGGGTTCACATAGGCGTCGTCGGCATCATGTCGCTGGGCGTACTGGACATGTTTCCGGCGGCGGCCGTGACCGGATATGGCCATCCGCACCAACACTATCACCCCGCCTACCGCGCCGCCGCCGCCCTCCATGCCGCCATCATGAGCCCTGCCACCCCCTCCCCTCCCCCCTCCAGTACCCACCCGTCCTCCTCCAGCACCCCTAGCTACCCGTCTAACCTTGGCTCCACCACTACCACCCCCACAGGTCAGTCACAGCAGTTTGGCGGCTTCCACATGGGACACGACCCCAAGAGGATGCTGCCGCCGCCGCAGCGGGAGCAGAGGGACAAGAACATTAAGATCAACCTGGAGACCCGCGACCTGTGGCAGAAGTTCCACTCCCTCGGCACCGAGATGATCATCACCAAGACTGGACGGTAAGTCTAACATTGTGTTCATGTTATGTCTATTTTTTATGTCACGGGATTGCAGTATGGTAAATTTCAATGTTTGTCCACATGTTTGCTATTTCGGCTTGCCTCCAGCAGAGTTGTTTGGCGGGGGCAAATTGTTTGACGGGTTTGTGGAAAGCACGTCGAAGCAACGTTGACAGCACACTATAATACATCCAAAATCTAACAATGAACAGTTGACAGTGCTAATGGCAACCCAGTGACAACCTTAAATCGATGTTTAAATGACGTTAAATAATATGATGATGTTTCAACGTTGTACAACATATACAAACGTAGACAGATTATTTCATAGCTAGCGTAGTTTACTTTCGGTCTATTATTAAATATCACTTTTAAACGTCCCCAGTGCTATATTAACGTTGTTTTAACGTCGCTGTCGCTTCACGTGTAGGAATGTGGTGACGTGCAGCCCGCGGGTACGTGTCATTAACGTGTTAGATTAGGGAATAACGTGCCCCACTTACAGCCCAATACGGCGCGTCCACTCTGATTAATACAACCCAAACAAGGCTAATCAATGGGCATGGCTATCATTAAACCACTCACTCAGATAGCAAGCACTTAAGGGCAGGAGGAGCGGGGGGTCATCCATTGGGGTGAATCAAGGGTTAATAGAGATGGTTAAGGATAGGGGTGGTCTTGAAATGTCACAATAATTGTATAAAAGGATGGTGTTCTATTCTCTCTTAAATCAAATAGCAGAGTAATGGTACTTTGTAAGCATGACATTAATGTCATAATAGCAAATTATTTGGAGTAAAATTTTCACTCTAGGAACCCCAGTGGGTCCTTTTCAATTAAAAGGTATGACGTTATTAATATTGAAAAGATATTGACTGAAGTACATGTATACATGTACACAGCCTCAACAGTCAAAAAACATGTGTGAGTAGTTTATGGAGTTGTGGGTTTGGGGCGGGCCGTGTGGGCCTGAAGGCTTTAGGTAGCAGTGAATCACACAGACGGGGATTTACATAACGACATGTTCATGTGTCTAAAGGTGGGGAGGGGTGCAGACACAAAGAATAGACACTGGGTTAAGCTTCTAGGTAGACTCTAGATTCCAACTGGGAATTAGAGAACCCTCTGCACAATCTACTCATTACATATAGGTAGACCCTGCTAACCCGGGCCTGCTAACTGCTGCCCCGACTGCTGCCACAACATATACACTGGTTCACATCTAGCTAGGGGTATTGGGAGTTGGAGCAGAGCCAAATGGAATACTTATTCATGCAGCGAGGTCAGTGTGTTGATAGGTGGTAACCAGTTAGCACCACATACATTGTACATGCGGGTGTAGACACGTTAACAACAGCTTGAGTGGATGTTGCCAGTCTGTTGAAGCCAATATACTCGTAGCATGTGTCTCCTCAGTGTTCACTGGGTTACATTTACAGTTGGTTAAATCTGTGTCATTGTGTTTATTTATGAGATGGTAAGCAAAATATATATAAATGAACATATAAATAAACAGTCGGGCACGATAAAATAGTGATTTAGGAGCCGGCAATTTAATAGCATCAAAACTTCCAACCTAGAAATCAGTCCATATCCCAACAACTCCCAACACAAAATCTTGACCATAACATACCCCCCTCCCCACCTCCCTACGCACATGTATGCAGGACCGCCAGTTTGATACTGGACCTCCTTCCCCATTTACGCGGGAGTTATCTGCACATGCGCCGTAAGGACGCTGCTTTCCGCGCATGCGCTGGCTCAGGACGCGGGCGGACGGCTTCCGCGCCAATTTGGTGCGGCTTAGGCCCCGTTTGCCGCCCTACCGTGAGTCACAGGGCCCCGGGATCAGCCGTCCCGCCCAGCCGCCTCTCCGTCTGCTCGTTTAATGATCCGTGTTTTACCATTGATGAGCCTAATGGCCGTGTCAGATGCACACAGTAGCCGCAAATCACGGATCGCTTGCAGACGGAGGGGATGGAGGCTGGAGGGGGTGGGGAGGTTGTAGATAGGGCGGGAGGGACGGGAGGTGGTCAAGCTGTTGGTATGGTGTAGTGAGGAGTGAGAGAGCAAACCCACCGAGAGAGGAAAAGAAAAAAAACCTACAGACACAGCGATGAGCACCCGGTACCAGGGGGAGTTATACAATGTAGCGGAAGACCAGGCTGACGATTCGTGTTTTTGCTAGGATCATATATTTTCATAATATTCAACATTCCTTTACATTGTGCTGGTACTGGTGACACCTGGAAGAGCAACCCAAAAATTCTGATATGGAACACACATAATATAAATTATAATTCCTATAGGGGTATTTGGTGATCAACACTTCCACATTTGTAGGAAATTGACAATTGATAGAGCCCCCTTCAGCTGACCGCGTCCGACCACCTCCTCCAGTGCCCCGCCTGTACTCCGGCTATCGGGCCCGCATTAGCCGCCGGATCCCCGTACATCCGCGCGCCGATTTGTCTCAGAGCGGGCGCGGCAGCCAAGGTGACAGTCGACGATCCCCTCCTCCCCACTTCTTGGTGGACCAAAGGGCCCAGGTTCTATAGAGTGTGTAGCCGTCCTGTGTCTAGTCTATAGAGCCAAGTCATTATTCTCACCTCCGCCCAGTGGATCCATATATCCAGGGTGTTTTACGTCTTCTTTAATGACTCTCTTTTATCACGATTAAAAAAGAGTCAAATGTTTATAATTATAGCAAAACAGCAACACAAAAAGTGGAGGAATTAGGGGTGGGGGTGGTCTGAGCTTGGTTAATTATTTTGCTTGAGATTTAGTTTTCTTCTTTGGGAGGATAGCAAAAGGGGTCTTCAGCATTTAGGTCTATCTATAGATTACTGTACAAAAACAGACAGTGATATGTGTGTGGTTGCTCGGGATTGGGTGGGGTGGGGTTGGGGTAGTGGTGGGGGATATACTATGTAGTGTGGGAACAAAAATACCACGTCCATTCCCCTGACTAATCTGTAGTACACACCACAGGCCCTCACCACCCACCATGTTGGCTGTAGCCTTCTCACCATACAGACTCATGCACCCTTACCTTCCCATGATGACGGGGCCCAACAATGGGTTGAACCTGCATGCTCTGACAGTCCAAAACAAAGGGTTAACTCTGCTGTGTCATTACAGAGGTGTGGTACTGCTGAATGTGTATAAAAGGGGCGTGGGACGGGGTAGTAATAGTTAGACAGGTGGTGTATTTGGAAGGGGGGATGCAACAAAAAATGGAGCGTCCGGTGGGGGATGGGATCTGTTTTGTGATTAAAAAAATAAATTCTAGACTTCGAAGGGGATCGGGTGGACCAAAATTTGAAGGATGGGAGGGAGGCGGTAGTGAAAATTTGCTCGCGTGAAGAGACCTCCCCCACCCACACCATCCCTGTTGGTAAATAATGACCGCTCCCTTAGGGAGCTCCCAGTTAATCAGCTGGCAAGTAGACCCCATACGGAGACTGATGACACTAATTCAGGTGAGAGAATAGAGCCAGTGTTTTATCATTGATCCACATCAACAAATGGGATCAATGAGGCAACTATCCTAGCTAGTCAATGAATACTGCAGACCACCTCTGCATATAGATGTACTGTCACAATAAAGGCATTAATTAATGTGCATTATGTCATGCAACGATTGTCTTTATTACTCTATAATAAGTGACGGTAATTGTTTTTGCCTCATTACCGGTGAAAACTTTTAAGAGGACATCATGATATTTAATAGTAATGATATTCACGCCGAGCTGAAAAAATTATAAGGCAAATACAGAAATAGCTCTTGGCTGAACCATATGGGAGGTTCAGAAGCCATGCTTTATACTAGACCGAGAGAGCGCAGGGAAAGGGGAAGACATGGATAGAGAGGGACGTGTCATCCCATTGTCCCCTCCCCCTATAGCCCCCTACTGTATGTAAGCTGGACCCCCATGGGGATAGTATTGACCTCTGGTCAGTCCACATACCCCCTGTGGAGTGGTCAGCTCCCCATGGACCCCATCACCACCTCCCCCATGTCACTGACCAGCTATACATAATGTCAGTACAGGTGTAGATCGGGCCTGGACCCTGAAGGTGGGAGGAGAGGGGGTAGATGACAAGGGGATGAGCCTGGTGTGAATGGGGTTTTAACAGTAGGGTATCTACGACAGACCTTGACAAACGTCCTTAAAAGATTAAGCACAATCAAAAGATTACTGACCTATCAGTATACTAAGACAAAAGAGTATACGTGTGGTGCCCAGCGTAATATAGATGAGTGTACATGTATATACTTACTGTCAGAAGATCATACTGTTAATAGGCATGTCAGCCCAGCATGTGCTGGATCTCATGTGCTGTATGGTAGGGGCTACATTGTGTATGCGATAAGTATAGCACACATTTGAATTTTGGGAATACATGTACATGTATATACACATGATCATGTCTGTATTTATTTAAGTGCACAGTAATATATTACCGTCCTGGAACTTGTTCTAACAGACAAAAGGTGACACACCCATAGACTATACAGGAGTGTGAATCCCTCTCTCCCTGGCAGTCCCCAGGGACTCGGCCCTCTTTGGGACATTGTAGAGGACAATATCCGGGTCACCGTGAACCTTCTGTTCCTCTACACTATACCGTGGTATGCCGGTGGTGGTCTGAATACCACCCACCACCACCCTAATTCTGGTCTAAATTAAGACCCTCTGTCAACGCTATACGCAATGTGTTTTGTTGTTGTTGATGACGTCTAGAATCATCTTACAAATTAGAATACCGAAATGGTTGTTATCCTCACCTTTAAAAATAGTACTTTTATTCAGTTTATAGTAAGTATATCCATGTATACAATTATCCTCGTTCACTTTCATGATGTGAATACCTGTAATGGTATACTGTTGAAAACGTACAGAACAAGTAGGGTGATTTATATTACCCCGGGTACATGTATATTCATTATGATATAACCTGGGACACCGACAGGTGCAACGACCAGGAAGTAACCCACCTTCCAGCAGGGGGAGGATATGCACATACAATATTACCTATTACTTTTGTAATAACGATAAAAGACATGGGTAGGTTGGTCCTAACGACTTGACAAAAATATATATCAGAATGACAGATGATCACAGCTGCCGCTGGCCGAGCTGGTCCCCGAGAGCCCCGACAGATGTGGGCACAAACCGTACTGGGCCAAACAAAAACATTTTTGGGTACCAGCAAAAATAACGCACCGGAAGTCTATCACAGGTTGTGCTGGATATTTTAATATTTCAAGAAAAATGTCGTCTGCGTCCAGCTGTTGTTGTCAGAGATTCCCGCCTTAATACTGCCTGTCAGGGTGGTGGAGGTGTTGGAAGGAGAGCGTATGGTAGTTTTTGGGGACAGTGGGAGTTGGAGGGTGCCCACATCATCAAAGGTAGGAGGGTTTTTATTGTCACTGATTGCCGACTCATTGGGCTTTATGTCCATGGTCTGACCTCCAGTGGGCGATAATGAGCGAAACCAAGGTGTGAGGAGTCCACCCGGGGGGTCTGAGTCCTGTCCAGTCACAAAGAGTGGGTGGGTGGGGGGAGGGGGGGGGAGGGGGCAGGAGGCATCCAACTTGACCCATCCAACCAGGGAATGCTACCTTTGTGAATGGAAGCAACACTGAAGGCAAGATACAAAACATTTACTCTCCATGTGTATTTTTAAGCATGTGTATAATGTTATAGGTTTGCATTGATAAAACACGTGACTCGAATATACTAAACCAGTGCACTAGAAAACGACCTGTTCCCAAAGCAGACATATTATCACCCTCCCTCCCTGTTATATGTGCCATCTGCCTCATACTTGACCGAGCAGAACCGACAGTCTTTTATCTCTGTTTACCTATCACTTACTAACTTCCTTATCCCCTATTTGTTCAAAAATAAATCCAGTTTTTACATCATACATTACCCGCTGTCACCAGCTGAAGTGGCTACTTAAGAGGATACTTAAAGCCCTTCTCTGTCGGTGCCAGATTGGCTTTGGTCATTAATACCCCCGTTAGTTACATCATAAATGTGGGTATGATGATGCAAAATCAACAATCCCCCCCCCCCCAACCATGACTTCCACCATCAGTGCAAAACGTCACCGCGGGCGGTTTAGTATTGTGAGGCTTGAGAAGACAGATGCCGTTATGCACAGTGTCATACACACCATTGTGTGTATAGGCCCTCGTGGAGCTTATTACAAAACAGTTATGTATGAAGCCAGTTAACAATCCTGTTATATACTGACTCCCGCCTTATGTATTGTTAAACAAACCACTTATTCAAAAAACCCACACACGCTGGTGTTTTAGCAGCTCATGTTTCATTGCTCTCCACATACTCTAGTAGTTATATGGGCAGCTGGTGTATCTGGTGCTCTTATTTGTTTTCCTCTTTTTTGAGATATGGGTATCATATAAAGTTCTGTTGCAATTATGGGTCATTCCTGAGTACATTTTAAATATAGGAAATGCCTTTATTTCTGTCTCTTGTGTTGCATAGTTCTCACTTAATTTACATGGAATACCGACACTGACAGAAGGGTTGGGCAAGGGCATGGGGGGTCGGGGAGACGTCCGACATGTTGACAGGAGAGATGGGGCCGCGGACGGGCTGGTATAACCCAACCTTCAACACGCTAGTACACACGGCTGCAGCCCAGCAGCGCTCCGTGCAGCACAGCGGACCTCAGACCCCCGCACCCGGCCAGCACTGTGCACGCAGCAGCAGGAGCGGCGACGGCCGGACGATGGGGGGGCTTTTCTCTTTATCCTCATGTAAATTTCATGGCCGGCAGAAGAGCATATGTTAGCGGGCCCGGGGCGGGGGAGAGGCTGGGATTTGCCGGGAGCCGTTATGGCGGTTGCTCCAGTCGTGTGGTCTGACTCAGTGAGCATTGCCTTTTCCTGCTATTGCTGATGTTGCTGGTCACTCGATGACAAGGAAGCCATATAGTTGCACGATGGCTCAATAGCACACACTGCTGTATATATTTTCCAATCGAATACTAAGTGTGACAATGTCCTTGCTTGAATTCCACTTGCCTTGCTTGAATTATATTTGAGCTGGTTTTCACATTAATTAAATTAGATACATTTATAATCTGTAAAAAGAGCACAGAGAAAAATACCACAGCTTTACCAAATTGCCGTTGTGTAACATATGGGATTATGTTTTTAAGCATGCAAGGCTGTTGCCATCTGTAGTGATAATTGGTGGTATGCATGTTTTTTTTCAATGACCCATGTTTATCGAATGTATATCATGAGTGTGTATCACTTTTTATATTTATGTGCAACAGGTGGTATAGAGGTTTTATCTATGATAATGCACTATTTCAGACACATTATCGCCACCATAAAAATGGCTTGAATATATTTTATAACCTGCATGGTACATGTATCTATGCCAGCACTGACCATGCCCCCCCCCCCCATACATCCTTTTAGATATCAGATGGTCTGGGTATGAGAGAAGGGGGTTCTTGCACTGGTATCACACGCTATACTCTCCACACTCTCGTGTGAAACTGTCTTTGATGGTTCTCTTATCAGTTCATCAAAGGTTGACTAGACCAACATGGAGGGTAGCAAGTATGTGTGACCCCCACCATATAGTATACCAAATCATAATGACACTTTACAATGACCCTTTACATGTGTGTTAACATGTGGATTAACTATAGAGGGAAATCACTATACACACTGCCTTCGATTCAGAATTACAAATTTCAATTGAGATATTTCTAATCTCTTGCTGTTAGTGTGCCTCAAGTTAGACGGGGGGACTGCTGATATTATACTGGCCACGCCGTGTATATTCAATTCTTGACCTCGTTATTTGGAATCAGTAAAGAATTTATGTAAATTGTAGTGATCCATAATACACAATTACCTCTTTATCTAATAGCTGAGGCTGCAATTATAGTGGGCAATACCGAGCCCTCTTGTTGTAGATCTAGTAAGCCGGCTAGTAAGCTGCAGTCTGATCACGAACACGACCGATCCCTTTCAATACCCCCAAATCTCCAGGACCCCGCCCACCTCAGGAGAAAAAAACACAAACCATTACAGGGCATATCCTTAATACTCCTCCTACTTAAAAAGGAGCAGATTTCTCCCACAGCCCCAAGCTTCCAGCTCCCTAGAGTGGAGCCCCAACCCCCTCCTATTCCATCCACCTCTGGCCAGGCGTCGCCAGTAGCTAATTATAAGCCACTCTTTCACAACTGAAGTTAATAAAGCTCCACCACCACCTAATCCTATGATGCATAAACAAGCCTGGGCCCTTTGTCTCCAATATCCCACACCCCATCCCTCGCACAGTCCCTCACTCCCACACCACCCCTCCCTTCTCTCTCTCCTCCCCCTCAAAGTATTGAACTCATATTTCACCCTGGAGGACGCTGGTTGACAGTCTGGCCCTGTTTCCCATCATGCACTTGGAGGCCTGAGTCTCTATTGATCATCGTTGTTCTATCTACGGGGCGCCCCATTTCTTTCAATGGCCGGCCAGACGACATTTTCCTCACAAAATAATGTTTGCTATGACTTGCTTGAAGAGAGCTTATAATGTGAAAAAACTCTAGGTTGAATATCAAAATGAAAGGCCATATAGACCTCTGTTTTCCATTTGATAATTTCACATGTAGGGCATTATTAATTTGTATTCATTCCATATTATTCAACTGATCTATATAGTGTTGTATTTGAAAAGGAATTTAAAGTGTGCCCCTTTACACATATATCAGGCGTCTTTGACCTCAAGTGCACCTTTGGAGATTCAAGCGTTTGAGGATAACGTTATTTGTTTTTCTTTATTTGGGGTTAGGACATTCTTCTTCACCACAGAGTTTAATTTCTTGCAATAGTGAGGCCTTTCAGTTACGTTTTTAATAGGATTACCTCTTTGTACAAAAACACTTGTCGATGTATTTGACTTTGTCTATACTATAATATAGCCCAGAGGGCTTCCTTGGCATACCCTCAGTGTGCTCTTGGGTTTAGGCTGTTTGAGACTGTGTGTTTAGGCCTTGGCGGGGCAGGTTAGGCTCGTTGATCGTGTGGACCTAGGCCTGGCAGTACAGTTTAGGCTCGTTGACCGTGTGGATGTAGGCCGATTACTGCAGGCCAGGGATTAGCCGGGATCGTCACCTGTGTGCCGCGTGTCGGCAAACTGTGAGTGGGGGTACAGAGAGTGGGGAGAGTCCCCCACCCCCACCCCTACCACGTATCAACACGCCAGCACCACCCCCTGAGATGGGGCAGGGTGAGGAGAGGGGGTCTGGGAGTGTTTGACCAAGGGTAGGCAGGGTGAGTCGTTATGGGATTACCGCATGGACAACAGGCCACCTCCCTCCATGTACCCCCCCCCCCCCCTCCACCCCAACCTCCCACACACACACCACTCTGGAACTCTGACAGGGATACCCTTCATGTCCCCCGTTTACCATAGAGAACAACATTCCTATAGCATTGAGAAAAATAACGGCCTAAATCATTCGCATCTGATGTATAATATACATATTATGGGGCCCATTTTTATGTCTGTCAGCAAATTCCAGCCTTTTATCTCGTTCTCCCTATTGACAGCTATACACACTAATTCAATCCGAATGTGTATTCCCATCCATTTTAATTCTTGTACATTCCCTACACACAGAAAAGAAGTAGAATCACTGTAACTCCCGACGTGATCACTGAGGTAACTCTCCCCAGGACTCTAACGTGACTCCTTAACATTAGCAGGACTCTAAAATAACTCTATAATGACTCTATAATGACTCTGTTCTAAGACTCCCTAATTATTGGGAGTCACTTTAGAGTTGTGGGGAGAGTTACCTCAGTGATCGGGGCTGGACTCCCATTTGAGAGTTACAGTGATCCTACTTCTTCTCTCTGTGTACAGGTTATATTGGCAAAATGGAAGCCACTCCTGATAGTCTATGGCGAGTTACCCCCCTTGCAGTATACTACTCACATATCCACAGGCACTTGGGCACACAACCCTCCCTCCTCTTCCGTCCTAACAAAACGCCCCCCTCCCCCCACCCCGACCCTTTCATGTCTACTGTGTGCTCAGGGCGCTAAGCGGCCCGGCATATTTGCGCTAATTAGTTTACATTTGTATTGTGCGGCCGCCGCTTGAGTGGCACAATAGATGAAAGTGCGTCCGGGCGGCGTAGGGCCGGACGTCACCCGGCGTGCGCCGACCGGCGTATGGGCGGCAGCGGCGGCCCGTGGGAGTCAACAGGGCTGGGCCGGGTCGGCGCCCCTCTTCCTGCTCCAGGTGCCGTCGGTGGTGCTTGTTCTGCCGTTATGTTGCCATAATGCCCCATTATTCATCCAGAAAGCAATCCCCAATCCCTGTGATTCATTATGGCCACCGTGCAGCGAGATCTGGACATTCCCACAGAGGTGTGTAGAGAATGTAGGGGGGGGGGGGGCGGTCAGGAGTGAGAGAGAAAGAGAATGAGGGGCACAAGAGAGAGAGAGAAAATAGTGCCAGATCAGAGGGGGTAGGGAAAGAGGGACAACTGATGTAATATAGAAAAAGAGACGGAGAGAGTCCGGGGCGGGGAAGGGGGTTATGAATGGGTTATGTGCATAGTTTGTTCAGCTTTTTGCTGGTTCCCTACCTACTGTAATACACACACACCGGGAACAGATGTGGACGGAAGTGTGTATGACGGCGAGGTGCGACTAGCCGAGCAGTGCCACACGGGCGCCGTGACGTTAACAAACGTCACGCCGACATCTGTTGGACAATTATCGGTAAGACTCTAATCGTGCGTGGGTCACAGAAGGCGTGCGTTACGTTATGCCCATTGTCCGCTACACAAGCACACACCCTCCACCTCTCTCCACAGTCCCACCTTCGCACCCAGGGGCATGCAGTGAGAAATTAGCCGTATGAATAGTATGAACACCCACACCATCCCCGCCAAAGTCAACCTGCGAGTTAATGCACCGTGTTATGGTCAGCCTAATTATAGCTGTATCCATTGTTGATTCTTCCCTTGTATCTCTATGCAAATGAATCTACCGGGTATATGCAATCCCCATCTGAAACAATGGATTGGGCTAACTATTATGTCTGTAACCTGCTACTTCCCAATGCATGTCCAGGTTGCATAGGGGAGTTGAGAACCTAGAAACGGTGTGTAAGTAGTATATGGAAATATGGCTTAGATTCAGGCACTAACACCATGAAAGTAGCCCTCTCAACTCGTGTACTTCAACATGCCCATAAGGTATCCTAAGGTAGCAACTACTCGTGTACAATGGGTATATTACAGACTTACAGTATAGCATTACTGACGATAGTTTAGATTTCCCACAGGAACTGAGACCCACAGCCTGGACATTAGAACCAAGTAACTCAGGGTAGAGTACATCACAGCCACCGTCCCCAGCCACAGTTACCACACAGAGTTAATTATTAACGTATTTAGTTAAGTAGACCCCTTTAAGGCTGGCCAGGTAAGGCCATTAGGGTGATTCCCTCCCTGGTCCACTCTCCCAACCCTTTAAGGGCCACATTGTGCTTGAATGAGCTTGCAGTATACCCCTTGTCGACATGATGGATGAATGCAGCCCAGGCGAGTGTATCAACACCGTAGGTTCAGAATGATGTTTGAATGCAACACTGGCGAGTTACTCACCAGGGCTGCATTTGTGAGCATGTCGACAAAGGACATTGCACATTAAAGTACCATGCGACCCCTAAGGGTTAAGCTGAGGTTGGGTATTAATACCCAGACCACTTCATGATCCGATCAACCTCCCTCAGGGTATACCGAGACCCATCTCGTCGGCGCATGCGCTGACGGAAGTGCCGCCAGAGGGCATTGTGGTCGGCTAATGGCGGATCATAGCGGCAGGAGGGAGTGACCTGACCGAATTCCGACGGTGGAACACAGTCCCTGGGCAAAGTGAGATGCAGGCTTAGGGGCCATTTTGAAAGGTCCCTGTTTGAGGTTGGGGGTCAACTGTTAAAGGGTGGTGTGGGCAAATGGGGGTTTAATAGTGCTGGAAGATGGGGTTGGTGACCGTCATGATATGGGGACGATGTCCATGTTGGGAGGGACTGACAATGTCTATTACAACACTATCGGTATTACTATTAGAACTGATACTGTCATATTCTCCTCCACCTCATGTTGAAATTGTCGTCACAAAACACCACAGTGCACTGCGCTATGATTCAGCCCTGGCGAGCTGCTTCTCAGACCTGCATTCAGGACATTATGTCGACAAAAGAAGTATAGTGTATTATACCCAATGCTGCCCCCGGAGGGTTAACTGGGTGGTTGTAGGAGTACACATACACCAGTAGGAGTCTGGGAGTAGCGGGTGGGTGGCAGCAGGGTGAGAAGTAGAGAGTGCTCACAGGGAGGCGGCCCGACCTGTGAAAGTCGGCACCGAGGTGTGCCCCTGACCCACCGCCGGGAGGGGGCAGAACGCTGCTCAGGGTGCCGCCTTATGCAGTTTGTCGCTGAAACCGACGCACGTCCCGGCGCCAGGCTTCACGCCGCGGGTGCCGCGCCAAACCCCGACACCGCGCCTGCCTCTCTATATACGCTATACAGCCGCCTCACCGCCGCGCCGCGCCACACCCTGCATGGGCAATAAGTGGGTGAGGTCCCGCGCTGAGCAGATAAACGCAAAGCCCGCGTTTTATTCACTTACCGCGCTTACCGCCCCCCCCCTCCTCACACACACGCGCACCGTTAACTTCCCCTTCCTCCTCCTCCTCAGCCTACGTCGTCTTTTCCGCATCGCTCTCCCAGCGTGGCGGACCGAATCAATGTTACTAATTAAACCGGGATTACGCGCTGATGGCGTTATGATCACGCAGCTTTGGCCGGGATAGCCGCGCGTAATTGGCCGCGGTTGGGGTTTATTTAGTTCCTTCCTGCTCCGCCGCGTGGAGCGCTGCGAACAGCGTCGGCGCGGTGAACATCAACATGGACGCGTGTACGGCAGCGGCGGAGGGACGGCAGAGACGAATGGACGGCGGCCAGAGCTTAGTCAGCCCCTCCGTCTGCCGTCCTGAAATATTTATTGGTCCATTTAGCGAGCAGGCCTCACGGGCTGATTGAGTATGCATGTTGCGGGGGCCCCCGAGGAGGTCCCCTGGATGAAGTCATTTACACGGACGCGGCGAACCAGCTCCATCCGGGGACTGGCGGGAAAACGGATGGTCACGTGACGAGCGGGTGGGAAATGGCGTCGTGACCTCTCGTCGGCGACGAGAAGGCGCGAGATGAGGCCCGAGATGCCCGGCTGTGGAAGATGGATGGTCTTTAAAATGACCCCTCTAAGAACACGACCCTATGATGGAACTCAGGGGCAAATAAAAATAGATGGCCACAGACAGAGTCAATTTCAAACAGTTGTATATTCTCTATTTGCTGTTTTCGTGGGGATTAGTCTTTTAACTTGCTGCTGGGGAACAATGGCAATTTCTTACCATTTTAGGTTGTTACCTACAGAAACAAAGGAGGGGAGTTTCCAATACTTCTCCAGAAGGGCCCTTTTCTTGCCATTGGTAGTTCTATATGTAATCGAAAATTACAAAACAAAGCAGAAAGCTGAAAAAGAGAAAGGCCATGTTATATGGGTGTCATATTTATAAAGGTGGCGAGTCTACACGTGAATGTGTGTTTTCTTACACAGTGTCGTGTCAATATCCACATGTCATTTTCACCTGTGACATCATGGCATGTGAACATGCTATGCCCGCCATGTTCATTGCCTTACAGCTCAGGGTGTGGAGAATGTGGTAGCTACACAGAGGCAAATATCAGAGTCACCCAATGTCGCCAATACTACTCTCAGACAAGGGTCAGGCACTGCTGGACTATAATAGATGGGTCAAGGGCCATTCTAGTGAGGGTCAGGCTAGGCTGGACATTCAATAACAAGCTGGACCTTGGCAAACTTGCTTGAAAGTCTGGCCATGCTGGATCCTCATGCCATAGTCTGGCAATGCTGGACTCTTGCAGGCGGATAGAGACTCTCCCAAGAGTCCAGCATTGCCAGACTATGGCATGAGGATCCAGCATGGCCAGACTTTCAAGCAAGTTTGCCAAGGTCCAGCCTGTTATTGAATGTCCAGCCTAGCCTGACCCTCACTAGAATGGCCCTTGACCCATCTATTATAGTCCAGCAGTGCCTGACCCTTGTCTGAGAGTAGTATTGGCGACATTGGGTGACTCTGATATTTGCCTCTGTGTAGGTGTGGGTGAGTGGTCTAGGGTATGGAGGGGCTGCTAGCTTTGTTGGCGTTTACCTGAGCTAGATGTGCCTACCTGGCCACCTTTACCCGCCGACCCTAGCACCTGGAGGTGCACTGGAGGTGCCCACCTGACCACACCTGGGCCACCCGCGAGGTGGCGGCACTGCTCACCTTGGGTGCTACACCTCACAGGGCCGCATTTACACATACGGGCACTTGCCTGCTGCCAAGGTCAGTCAAGGTTATCCTGTGGGCTTGCACCTGAGCGCCCCCTAGTAGTTGAAGACAGTGTTTCACCTGTATACCCTTACAGCACTGTATACTTAGATTCAGGTGTCGACCCACCTGTCCTTTTAGCTACTTCCATGCTAGAGATAAGTGCATCTTTATAGCCCTCACCTGACCAAATCACGTATAGCCCTTTTGGCAGCCCACCTTAGACACAATGCCCACATACATGAGTCCATCACCCCTGCTGTAAATCTTACCACTTTATGGCAGTGGGAAATCACTTTACTGTGGGCGATATTATGGTGAGGTTGCCATGATAATAAGGCTGCGGGTGACAGAGCTGGTTCCCGCCCTGACTACAACATCAATAAATTGTTGTCTGCTTGCCTCTTCCCAGTAACTAAAACGTTATGGGCTCTTTATTCCGCCGACAGTCCTTGAAATTACTCTCAGGGTCTAAGAAAAGCTTGGGATTTTCACATCTACATTTTGCCCCAAGGAGATATATGGTTGTTATTCAGTTAGGTAGGCGGTACTAGGCATCCATCCATCTTACTAGAGCTCTTGTTAAGTATATAAATTAACAAACTAGCCCTATATAATATATCTACTCACATATCCAACATATCAAGTACAGCTTTTGTATCATATCGTGGGGAAATTGTAATACTGTGTAGTTGTCTAAAATAGAAACATCAAAGGTTCATCACTTAGATACTCACATTTATTTGATAATGACTCATATTCTTAGCTTTCCACATACTATTCTAGATGGTCTCCACCTCGGCAGAGGGACAATGGTGGTTTGTTGGGTTTCCTGCCTTGGCCGCCGCAATTAACTCCTCAGAGATACCTTCATTTTGGATACACATGTACAAGTATTTGTGGTATTCAGGCGGATCCCACAAGCCTACATAATCTTAACAAGGGATTGAGTGATGTTCAGTGGCGCTATAGGTTAGCTGTGATCATCCATTACGTATTCAAGATGAGGTCTTACAACTTGCATTTCTGGCTGATTTTGTCAGCCTGGACAAAAAGGACCAGGAAATCGCTGATTGGGTGGTGCAGGTTTTGGTTTACCACATGAAAGGGTGTAGGGGTAAGGGAGGCGTGTGACCACAGTCAGCATTTAGCACACAATGGCCTAATCCCTAATTAGGCCTTAGGCCTCAGAGTTAGGCTCACATATAAATAAAGCAGTTGGGAGAACTAGGTGTTGTAGTTTGATTAGGAATTACTTTTAATTTGTTTAACATGCTTTTCTCCATGGTGATGTATTTTGGGGAGTCTACCTATATGCATTGAATTTAGCCAATCATCAAACACTGGCTTATTTTGGTGCAGGACCTTGGCGGGAAACTATTGTGTGACATTGAATGGTACATTAAACCGTGAAAGTATAATGGTCAACCCCAAGGTGCAGTCTATGTATAATATACATGGTGTGTGCATGTGCAAATACATGAAGCTACCGTGTGGTAAATCTTTATATAACTCTGTTCTATTTTCCCTTAAATGCAGCATTCATAAAAACCTAGATATTTGCATCATAACTTGACTATAGAAAATGTTGTCCTCGTGATGCAACTTTCCCTACCCCATAACTTTTGGTACTTTACCCTCAAGGTGTTTGCCACGTTACCTGAACACAATATTCACTATTGCTCTACGCAATACGACGTACAATAAAATGGTCATGATCTAAACCATGTCCCTTATTTCTCCCCATGTAGGCGGATGTTCCCGACGTTCAAGGTGTCCCTGGAGGGCCTGGACCCCCACGCCAAGTACATTCTATTGATGGACATCGTGCCTCTGGACGACTGCCGTTACAAGTATCACAACTCGGAGTGGGTGGTCACGGGCAAGGCAGAGCCCCACATGCCCGGCCGACTCTACATTCATCCCGACTCGCCCGCCTCTGGCGCCCACTGGATGAAACAGCCCTGCTGCTTCCACAAGCTCAAACTCACCAACAACAACCTGGACCAGAATGGACACGTGAGTAGAGTTCTACTTTCATAAAGATTACAGACCCAGCTGGTACATCTTAGATTGTTCTATCAAGAGGTCTATCGTCGATGTATCAAGGTGTTGGGAATGGCGCCAGAATTACTTCATGTGCACAAATTACTACATTTGTACACCCCTGTATCTGATCATACGCTGTGCCTATGCTGCCATATAATCCCTGTAGAAAAACATTAATGCATTGGATTGAATGAGGACTCAGCCCTTACAAATACAGGACACACTGCAATATAGCTCTAGTAGTTATCAACCTGTAAATTCTGATAGGCTGTAGTCTGTTAAGGTCTTAGATCCAGTATACAATAACATTGCTCCCCTAGCAGTGACTTCATGAATAGAAGTCTCAGACCACTGGCATTTCAACTCTGTATTAGTTGGCGCTTAAGGCCAGGGTTATGGAGATCCTACTGTGCCCCTTTCTTTATGCTGGCTGGGACAGAGGTGAGGTGGATTTGTCACTAATGGAGCGAAGGCAGTTTTTGACCTTGACAAACCGTTCCCAGGGTCCTACCGGAACACTCTCCCGCGCATGCGTTGTCGTTAACATGGCCTAATTAACCTAATGAGGCCCTAAGCTTGCAACCTAATTATCCCGTACTCTATAGTGAGGCGTCTGCACGTTTTATGTGGGACAATTTCATTATTATGCTTCTTTTCTGGGTATAATGCTGTGAGCAAAGAATGCCTCGTCCATTATTTACATCGGGTAGCTTGTTCGGGAGCTTGTCCAGCCATCAGAGGGTAGAAGTAGATCATTTGTCATGGAAGCCTCATATTTAGGTAGGTATACACATTAGTGGCCACATTAGTGGATGGGGACTGGGATCCATGAAAGATTCATATCGACCAGCTTGGCTGGTGAAAGTAAGCTATGACTACATGTTTTACATTTGGATCTGTAGCATGCAAGGACGGCGCGTTGGATGAATGGAGTACGTGGGATAGAAAGGGGGGGTCAGAAACATGAGATGGGGGGGGGGGGGGGGCTACTCGTTGATAGGGGATAGAGTGACATAGAATATTCCAGTGTCCATCATAACGCGGCTGGTACCTGGTCCGTGGTAGCGTTCCACAGACAGGCAGGCCGGGTACCTGCCCCCATAACCCGCCCATGGTTACCTCCTCTCGGCGCTTTATTAAAGTGAATGGCTAATGCTATACGGTAATTACGGTAATGTTATACGGTAATTAAACCCGCCGGCCTTGGGTAATAGTCTCGGGCTTTGATCATAAATAGCGACGGACGACTGGCAGTACTGCTCCCGTGGGGAGGGGAGGGGGCAATTCCCCTGTAAGGGCCGCATAGGGGTTTAATGTGTTCGGTTCTTTATCACAGCAGCCCTGGTGAGTAACTCGACAGGGCTGCATTCGTATTTATGCATTACGACGACGAGACGCATAATGCATTAATGCATCATACGCTCTATAAAGGGTTACAGTCCCTCCCCTCCCCCCTTCCCCCGCCGCCATGAGTCTGGTTTAATCTGATTCCGCTGCGTCCCGTCGTACGGCGCTACTGGTGCTGTCGCTGGTTCCTGACTATAGCCTTCTCGGTGCTGACGGCACCAGCGGCGGCTGACGGATGGACACCGTTTCCGGTTGCGCACGCAGCTCGGCCCGACACCTAGTGGCGAGCGCCGGGGGAGGGGGCAGGTCATGTCCGGTCGCATCAGACGCAGGGCTCGTCAAACAGTCGGTCGCTGGTCCCCGGGCGCCACCAGTCCACTCAAAGATTAATGACCTCCTACAGCGTGGCACCAGCGAAATGCCCCGGCAGGCCATGCTGCTGCGTCTTCCGGTCGGCCCTTCTAGTACTTCCGGGGAAGGTCGCCTGAGGTCGGCGCCATCTAGCATTATGGGACTGAGGCTGCTGCTACCCACACCCACCCTTACATGTATACGTTTCGGCAATATTTTGGTACAAACATATACCCGGTAAGCTAGTTACAACTACCCAGAAAATATTCCCGTTCTCCATGTACTACTTACTGTTTGGGTACAGTTTAGTGTGTCATTACAAGATAATAGCTTCTCTGAAAGTGTTATATCCCACGAGGGTAGCTATATACAAGTAGACTGGGGAACCATCTCGCCCTTGGAAACATAGAGCTGGGTGTGTTTGTGTTATGGCGTGACTGAGGGGAGCAGCTCAGCAGGAGCAGCTCTAGTCAGCAGCCACAGAGCAGCTCACTGAGCAGGTCACTGAGGGACCGATCTGTCTACACACAGACTAGACCCCCCCCCCCCACCACACAGCAACATACCACAGTAGCCCCCTTATACACCCCCCCCCCCCCCCCATACAGCCCCCCCCCCCATACAGCCCCCCCCCCCCCCCCCCAAATATGCAGTATCTTAGTACACGTATGTGTTGGCACCAGGGTGCATGATGATATAACAGACGTATAGTGGTCAGACAAGAACAGCGTCTTATTCGACAATAGACCACTGGCAGAGGAGGGTACACTAGACATCGATGATGCCTTCTCTTGTTCTAGATAGCCTCTCGCCGCACCCCCCCCCCCCCCCCCCCAAACACACAACCCAAAGGCCGGGCACAAACGGCGAGTTATCTCATCCCGCCCAGAGGGGGCGTGGTGGGGATCATTTCCGTATCCTGTAGATCCGTGTACAAATTGATATGGAGGCTCGTAAGGGGAGTGGGGGCTGGGGCAGTAGGGCGGGGCGTTTACACAAAGATTTAGCTGGATTCCGGGGATCGAGAGAGGAGGGAATGAAGGAGGAAGCCCCCCTCCACCCACCCCACCCCAACACACACACACACATTGTATTGAGGGTTCAATGTAGAGGTGCATTTGGGGTTCCATGGAGTCCTTGGTGCCCATGTCCCCACCCTAATCTGACATGATGATAGCCTGCTGAATTCGTTTTAAAACCCTAGAAATCATGAGCTACAGGGACAGATTAATAAAATGATACAGACCCTCAAGCTCTAAGGAAATACATAAATTGATATCACTGTAATGTGTTGATAAACCTTCGAGGTTGAGCCCCGGCCTTTTTACTATTCATGAAGATTGTTCTTTAGTTGTGTCTAGCATGGAATAAAGCCGAGAGGGTTGATTTACTGCATAGATTTACCTATGATGCCTATCTCGTCATCTATAAGTGAAGTGGGGGAGACGAGAATAGTGATCGAGTCAATGCTTCAGCTATAGGAGTGGTTGGGAGGTGGGCGGAGGTGGGCGGGGTGGGGGGGGGGCATGGAGAAGGGGTTAGGGGCTTCGGAGTGTACTATATCAGGCATAGGGGTAGCAGTGTATAAGCTGGGATGGGGAGGTAGGGTGCTGGAGGGGAGTAGGGAGAGGCGAGGATGTAGGGGGGGGGGGGGGGTGGTCGGCGACTGGAGGGCAGGGAGGAGGATCGGGCGGGCGTCAGCGGGATCTACCGGCGTGTGAGGATCAACGCCCGGCGTGTGAAGGCTCGCCTCCCGCTGTCGTCGCCGACCGTCACAGCCCAGCCTCTCCAGTCTCCGACATCCTCCCCCTCCAGGAGACCGCCTGGACTGTCTTTGTCACCCGGAGATGGGCACTGGGAGTCCCGGGAGAATGGGGCTGTGAATACGGTCTCCCTGTGGGGACGGCCTCCCGGCCTAGCAGATTTGGTGGTAGTAGTTTATGAAAAGTGGGATTTCACTCGGGTAATCTGCAACAGAATAAACCTGGTTAAACTTCTCATCGTTAGGTAAAGAGGGAGTAACAATAGAATAACACATTTTTCAATTATATCATAAATATGGGGTTTTGAAGTGATAATGTAATGAATGCTGTATGTCTGTTTACACACTTTACATTCATATACACAATGTAATTATGTTACGACCCTAGACTTGGTATCAACAGTTTAAGACAAGAAATAAGGTTATGGTTTAAACCCCCTCATGATAGAATTGAGAAGACAATGGTGTCACCAGACGACTTTTGTTCCCCCCAGCAGATCATCCTGAACTCGATGCACAAGTACCAGCCGCGTGTACACGTGGTGCAGGCTAACGACATCTTCACCATGAGGTGGAACTCCTTCAACACGTACGCCTTTGATGAGACCAGCTTCATAGGGGTCACTGCCTACCAGAATGAACAGGTACGTGTAGGTCCTATATATGATCTCCTGCCCTACCCAAATCTGTGTATTTTGATGGTGTTAGGATTAATGAGAGTGGCTTAGGTTATTATAATGGCCTAATTGGCAGCTTCTTAAGTCCCACCTTCCTTCAGATAATTATTTTTTTCAAGCTGCAAATTTATTTATCCTCAAAATCAGATTCTACACAAAAAAGGAATAATGGGCTCAGCTGGTCTAGTTTTTTCATACATTATCTCAGAATCACCGATGCAGACGCCAATTGTGAGGGGTGGGTGCGGGTGGGGTGTTATCAGTAGTATTATTAAAGCTTGGGTGAGAAAATCCTGGATGATGTGATTATTTCTCTGGCTCCTCTAATTGGGGGTTCTGGGGGTAACAGAAGGGGCAAAGGGAAGTGTCGTGGGGGTTAAGAGGAAGGTTCACTGAGTGCATCGCCTTGGGCAAAAGCCAACTTCCGACGATGACCCCCTTCCTTTCCGCAATTATCGCCCACCCACGGCCAGGCCAAGGTGTGCTCCTTCCAATCTCTTATCTGGCTTATATTTCTGCATATTATATTTCTTGTGTTTTGGTGTTAATATGTTTCCATTGTATTCCATTTACAGATCACACAACTCAAGATAGACAACAATCCTTTCGCGAAAGGTTTCAGAGACAATGGAATGGGTCGAAGGTAAGCAACTTTCTTTTGTGTAAAAGAACAAAAATGCACTCCCAAAGTATGGTACTACTGAATGATAAAATAGCATTAAGTTCCATATCCTTGCTTTGGCCATTATCATATTTACTTTACATTTATATTGATTTCCTCATAATTACCAAGTTGATATCTATTGTGGCTTCTGTCTTATTTCTATTACTACACGTATTCTGTATTTAGTAATTAAGTTTCCTCCTGTATGGGACTGTGTATAACCTAAGACACTGTCATTCCTGTAGTAACTCTGTTTTCTATGCTATGTTCCTATACTATGTTTCCTGTGTGATGGGTGCTCTACATGTTCTGTGTTTTGCCCTAGCAGCCCTGGCGGTGGCGGTCGGCAAGGGCTTCATTCCAATACAAACATGTGAGCATCCTTATTTCCCCTTCAGTTTGGCATGGTGTTTACACTGTTAGATTTCTGTAGTAAATATAGGTACATAGTTGGTATTAGTTAATTCCATATTAAGACAAATACACTGACATCCCATTCAACACATCTTACTGTAAAAAATACTGAATTTAGTTATTTTGCATGCTTTCCTTTCACAACAAAATCACATTTCTGAATCAACAACTGTCAACCATTAATGCTAGGAGATTATTTAATCCAAATTAAGATTTGGGTCCACATCTAATAATTATTGATACCACAATTTGCTCAGTTGACTCTGGAAGGTCACAGTTTAAATTAACATATCACCAAATGATCATACTCATCCGCAGCCTTCCCTTGACCTTCGACTTCCTTGTCCTTGACATTGACCTTGGAGGGGAAGAGGCACCCTCTTGTGGCCACAGAAGTAGACCATTAGGCTGTGGTGTCGACCGTAGCGCCCCCTATTAGCAATGAGCACCGCTCTCTGCGCGCGCCCCCTGCCTCTGAGGGCACTTCCGGTGGCTGCCGGAAGGGACTATGTTGCCTCGGGCATTGACACGGTCGGCGATGAGTGCTACGGTCGACATCTCCCGCGGCCCTTTGTAAGAAGGCATCCTGACTGTGACCCTTTAATTGGCCTCCCCGGGATTAATTAACCCCGCTAATTGCAAGGACCAAACCACCACAATATTGGTGTGTTTTTTACATCAGTTTTCCAAAGCAGAATCATACATGTTGTACTATATTGTGTTGGGTAATGGAATAAAGTAGCATGTGTTTTTAATATTGTGCAAGGCGTTGACTAATTAGAGGTTTTGTTGTATTTCCCAGGGAGCACCGGTTGCACATGAAGCGTCCCCTCAGCTCACTGGAGTCTTCATCCGATCATAATGACGACAAAGGTAAGACAAGTTCATCATGAATGTATCTGTATATTATTTAATTAAACACACACTGCTGTATTATTTCCTTAGATTGATAACCACCCTTCCCATCCACATTGTGAGGCAAGCCTTAGCAGTATAGTGATCAGCTCGGTGACATGCACTAACCCATGGTTAACCCTTTGAGGGCCGCATAGTGCTTTACTATGCTATGCCACGCTGCATGCATGCAGCTTTGGCGGGTCTATTCACCAGGGTTGCATTGACATTTCAGGAGCGTATCAAATCCATGTCAACATCATGATGCTTAAATGTATCCATGCATCATGCCGATAAAGGGCATAATGCATTAGTGTACTATACGGCCCTTAAAGTATTGAAGCAGATGAGTCTGGATTAGTCCTGGGCAGGTGAGATTAACCTGGGGCCAGTAAGCACAGATCAACTGAGACTAGTAAAAAGGATTACCTCGACATAGCCATGCCTCCTCTATAACCCCCTCATCATTTCCCTGTACATGTACCCAGGCAATGGGTTCTCCAGGGTAGTAAGGCGGGAAGCTATCTGTCGGCAGGAGGCAGGTGAGGTTAGGCTGGGCTACGACCAGGTATTAAGGGTTCAGTCTATGGATTACCCACCATTCTTGTAGACACCTGTACCCCATGCATTGAGTAATGTTGTATATTGATGAACATACACTCTACAAGAGTGAAAATGTATCCAAATCATAGGGATCAATGGGAATACATCCAGCATCCAGAGTGAGTTGGTTTGCCAACACCACTGTACCTGTCCTCTTTATGATAATGTCCATATTCTAGGTCAAACCTATTTCAATCATTGGCAATAAAGGGAGTTAAATCGAGCAGCTGGTGGTGAATAATATACCATAACCCCAAAGTGTGACAGTTGTCCCATGCTCCCTCCCCTGGTGACCAAATCCATCTCCATAGCAACACCTTACGTCATTGACGTTCCCACGTCACATCCACAGCGACTTCATCCATCACGGCGACGTCAGGGACCAGCCTGTAATTCTATTTGGGCGTCCGGGGAGGGTTCATTATTGGGCAGGAGACTTGGTGGACAAGCCCTCCTGGGTCCCGGAGTGAGGGGAGCGGGCAGCGGTGGGCATGAGGGGAAACAAAAGGGTCAGTGTGGGGAAAACACAGGGGTCGGCAGAGATCTGATTAACCCTTCTGCTCATCGTTAATCACCCCTAGTATGGCCATCATGCAGACTGACCCCTGGTGGTGGGGAGTGGAGGGTAATGTGTATGGGAGGGTGGGTGGGTTAACATGGCCATATTGGAGTTGTATGATGTAGTAAGATGTCGTTGGGACGTGGATACGTGACGTAGACGAGTCCACGTAGACGAGCGGTCCAATGTGCCAAGTAGTATAGGAAATTGAGGGTTAGGCGATGGCGATACCCGTACATACAATGTTCATGTGTACACACTTAGGGTTTATGACATAACACATTTGAGCAGTGATTAACGTGAAAGAATAAGGCCTGGCGAGTAACTCGCCAGTGATACGTCCATGCTTCATGTCGGGAGCTATATCATAGGTAATACATTGGTGAAAATGTTTTAATGTAACATGCCGTCCTTAAAGGGTTAATCAACCCACTCACAAGGCTGAGCAAACGAACTGTTGTAGAGTGAGCTGCTCCGCCTACCCCTCACCCTCACCCTACCCAGCCAATCACTCATCCACTCATTCACCCACCACTGAGCTGCTCCTGATCCCTGCCCGAGTCACTCCAACTCCCCTCCCAGTAAGTAACCCCTAGGGGAGGGTCTGGCAAACCCCGGCTGCAGATTTCCAATAGAACTTTAATTGGGGCCACGCATTGCCGCTTGTTCCCGCAAGAACGGCCGGGCAGCGCCGCAACCAGCGACGACAGCCCCAATTAGCGGCGTAATGCGCGCCTCCGCCGCTTGGGGCGCGACGATACGGCCGCCATTAGCGGGAAACCATACAATATGGCGGCGGCAACCTGGAATGACAGGCAGAGGGACAGGGAGGGGGGTTGGTGACATGGAAAGGGGATCTTTCTCTAAGGGAAGCGGATGAATGACGACATGAAACAGTTCTGTGAGCCGGGAAGGAACTTCAAGGCATTTGCCTTCATGGATCATGGGAATAATATTTACTGTTTCAGCACTTTTTTAAAAAGGTAATTGATTCATTCAGGAAATATGGTGTACATGATAAGGACAAATGTGGTATGCACTTTCAGAATTCTAGAATCTATTCACAGTGCTGGTGTTTCTTTGTAAAACACATTGGGGAAGTACATTTAGTTATACATGTAACACACAGGGAAGTATATTTAGTTAGCAAGTCAGTAGCTATTAGAGTCAGTAGCAGGCACAAGGTACCATACATCCTGGAGTAGCTAACCAGTCTGAGACACTGAGATCACAGACCTCCTCATCATGTACTTCCAGCTCCCTAGTGTCTCATAGCCGGAAACCGATACTGTCTTTAGCGCATGCCCATTGCCTGTTTCCGGCAGGGACCGGAAGTCGGTACATCACTGTCAGCAGCTTGCATAACAAAGCAATTAAAGCCCTGGCCTACAGCTCGCCAACTGCTCAAGGAGGGCCTCAAGACGAGGGGCTCGGGAAATTGGCACCGACTGCGCGTCCATGCCGCTGCGCCGTTACCGCCGCGGCCCCACGGTACTCATTCCGCGCGGCCGCGGCCCGCCCCGCACGGGTGCTAATTGGTATCTGTTAAAAAATATTGCCGCGCGGCCCGCGGCTGGCATGTCGCGTGCCGCCGCATGATAACGCCCCCGGCCGGATGATAGATCGCGGCAGGAGGATGACGGAATGGCGCGAGCAGGAGGGCGGAGGGGGAAGGAGGTGAGGAAGGGTGATGGAATGGCCCTGGGCCTCGGGGTGGAGGCTGGGGAGTTGAGGATGGAGCGGCGGTATGGGTCAGGACAGCAGGGGTGGGTTGCTGGTGGCTTCTTTAATGTGCTGAAGACTCGATGGCGTGCTGGTTCTGCAATTGCCTGGCGGGTTGGCACCGTATGAGCGGCAGGCTGACTGCCTTTTGCAGTACAGGCAACACGTTTATACATACAGACCATGCACATGACATGCTCCATAACCCACCCCACCCCACCCACCCCCAATACCCCCACCCACATTATACATCCCCTAACATAATCAGGCAGATATAATCTTCCGTGGTTCCTTATTAGCCTTCTTCTACCAGAAGACATTAACAACAAGACTCCCGTTCGTCAACTTAAGCTGGGCTTGATGAGGCCGCATGCTTAAGGCCGTGTAATTCGGAACGAGTCCCTGTAATTCTGGGTAATTTGGGAGGGGATCTCAGAAGTGGCGAAAAAATGGCGGTCAATGGTGCGCGCGCAGGTGGCAGGCGAGATGCCGCCATCACACCAATATTCACTACAGACGCGGCCTCAAAGCCGCGCCCGAGTCGAGTTTCCCGCGCCGTGCGCCGAACCAGCGCGTTTCTAATCATCCCTCGTCGCCCGTGCCGCGCTAAGATCCGCCCGGAAAACCTAATCACCGGGACGGAAAATTCCGTAATGGGATTAGCGGAACGGATCAGGGGAGGTGAGCCCCGCCGACGGATAAACAAATGCACCGAGGTGCGAAGGTGGCGCCCTCCAGTGCGCCGAGCGGAAATGACGAACGGCGCTACTGGCGTCGGATGATCGGGTAATAGCGCCTCAAAATAGCCACATCCCGATCATTCTGTGTGTATTGTAGGAGGGGGGCTTGGGGGAAGGAGAGGGCACGCAGTATTGGAAAGGCTGTAAATGTATGATAATATGGATACCTCTGGATTGTAGGGAAAATGTTGCCTTTAACATTGCTTGGAATCACAGTCAACTTCAAGGAAAAATTCATGAATACCTAGAAAAGAATTACCCTAAAAACATATTTGCAAAAAGATTATTGGTACTTTGTAATTTAACATTAACATTTGCGGATCTAAATCACTCTAGATGGTAGCATATTGTTTCCGCACCCCTCTCCCCAACTACCCCCCTTTCCTCAGGCCCTTTCTCTCTCATCCCTCCTTGCCCAGATCCCCCGAGATCCAAGTGGCTCATCCCCTCATCCCTTAATCCCTTGAGCTGCTCCCAACATGAGCGACTCACCGTTAATCCTGGAGCGGATGGAAACGGACACAGACTTTATACCGGGCTCTCGGCGACCAGGCGTGCGGCTTAACCCTTTAAGGGCCGCATTGTGCTTTAATGGACAATGTCCTTGGTCGGGATAATGCATGACTACAACTCTGTCAAGTAACCTGCCAGTGCTGCATGCAATCACCATGCCGACCCTATGGGCTTGACACAAAGGGTCGACTTGATGCATGAATACAGCCCTGTCGAGTTGGCTTACCAGGGCTGCATTTATGCATCATGTCGACAAAGGGCACACTACATTAAAGCACAATGCGACCAGGTGTGTAGCTTAACCTGTACGACCGAGGCCTGGTGAGCTGCTGGTGAGTTGTTGAACAAAGATAAGCCGGCCAATTCTTAATGCTCTTCAAGGTGAGCTGCTCATGGCTAATTTCTGGCAGTTTCTGAGCTATGTTTATGGCATGTCCAAGGCAGATACTCTTCAATATTCTATATTACAGCTTCATAGCTTCATACAGCTTGTACATGTAAATCGCTTCAAGGTTATGATTATAGGAGGGTCGTTCAAGCAGATAGACCGTGTGATCAATGCATGCATGGCCAGTACTGAAGCCACATAATCAACGAACGTTCTCTGGGCAGTAGGCCCTCTCCGAATCCCCAGGTGAAGGTCTCCCTATGGTCTACCCCTTCTCCAGTGCCCACCCATACCACCCTCAGAAGATACCCCTACTTATTTCCCCACCTTAGTTTTTACTATTTTTACTGCCAGTAAAACTGCCCCCTGTCGTTCCCCTGATACCCGTCAGTCTCTGACCTCCTGTGGTGTGGCCGACGTGGGAAGCTGCGCTGGATGGCCTTTACGACCTTTACACGGCCTTTACGGTCCTTGTGAGAACCCTTACAGCCAGTCCCTGCACCCGTTAATCCACAAGATCAGCGTCGGCCGATTAAAAATGGATGCGCCTGGGGATATGTGTGCTGGTGGGGGGTTTGATTAGTGATCAAGGGGCAGGTCGCCCCCTGCTGGTGGCCATGGAGGGTGTGAGGTGTGAGGGGGGGGGGGTGTGAAGGGGAGGGTGTGGGCCCCGATACGGCCCCACACGGACATCATAAAGCGGCGCTTAACGCACCACGGCCCGCCACACGTTGTCCACCAGATGGCGCCCCTGATCCCCGTTATTGTACCCCTGACTTCTCATCCCACCACCCAGTGTCGGCCACTCTCGTCTCACTGCACGAGTCCACAGTGCATTAGGGGTGTTCTAAGGCTTCTTCTTTCTTCACAATACTTGTCCATTGTGACATGAGTGGAAGGTATGTGTGTTTGTGTGTGTGTGTGTGGGGGGGGGGGGGGTTGAGACCCCTGGGTCCATCAATAATACATTGTATAGTGTCTGTAGCCTATTGGTATGCACTGTAACACATTGATTAACCCTATATATCCTCTTCCTTCCAGATGATAAGAAGCGTCTAAAACCACTGGAGTCAGTCCGCCCAGAAGAGATACCACCATCCTCCTCTTCCAGGGTGTTACCCGCTACCAAGGTGGAGCCTCCAGAGTCTCCTGACTCTGACCACAAGGACGGGGACGAGCTGCCCTCCTGTCAGGTAAGACGGTCTCCTTGCCTCCAGTACATCATTGTCATCCAGATGCATTCATTTCTGAAAATTCATATAGGCTTTGTTCATGACTTTGATATGTTGAAAGGTCTACTATAATGTCATGGTATATAAGTTCTGGATTATGTATATGTAGGCCTCTATAAAAGACTACTATACGTGTGTATTATAGGATATATTATACGCCGTAGTTCAAGTTTTAATGCAAGTAAGAGTTATTCACCAGCCAGATTAAAACTAACATTTCCATATACTACTTGCAGGCGCTTACCAAGGGCCGTTCCTCCATGTCCCAGCCGGGCTCCGGCCGCCTCAAGTCTCCTGGCTCCCGTACACCGCTGGGGATGTCCCCGCCCTGCCAGTACCCGAGTCTAGGCCACAACGCCGCCGCTGCTGCCGCCGCCGCCGCCGCCCACCACTACGGACAGGGATCCACGCCGCCCTGTGAGCAGGTCTACTACCCTCACCACACACCCAACATGGCCGCCAACATGGCCGCCATGCAGATGGCCATGCAGCCACCGACTTCCGGTTCCAGTTTGAGCCTACCACATATGACGCCTTCCATGCAGGCATGCCAATTGGCGGGTGCACAGAACAACGCATGCGCACTGGGGTCATCGTCCTTGTCGACCGGAAACGGAAGTGGCTATGGTGGATTGTCTGCACACGCGCAGCCGCCACAGGCGCATACGTCACTTCCGTCATGTACTTACATGCAGTCCAATCAGACGTCCTACCCTGGTCACCTGCCTAGTAACATGTCCGTCATGAACATAGCAACCACCACACACTTCCCAGGCTCCATGGCGTGACGTCATGACAATGTCAAGTGAAGTCACATTTGATGACGTCATGACTTAAAACAGAGACAATGGCGACAGTGAATGTTAAACGGCTAGTCGTCGACACTTTATGTTAATTACATCATTTGTACAGAAAATACGTCAATAACACAGGACTAAGATAACTGAATATACTGTACATACTTCTGGTGACGTAACTTGGACGCCATGATAACGTCAATGTAATAGAGTAAAAGACGTGGATTTGGAGTTATAATGTTCGTTTATTAATTGATGTTGTGATACTTTAATTGACTAATGGCGTGTAACCTATGAACTATAGCATTGGTGTTAAGTATAGAAAGACGCCATTTTGTAGTCATGACGTCACTTCCTGCTCCACTTCCCGTTATCCACTGTCTTCTTACTGTGAATAGTATGTACTTGCATTCCAATATGGCAGTGTATTACTGAAAAGATGGTTGTGTATATAGATGTACTTGTGTACAAGACGGGTCAAGTTTAGTCCATGATCCCAAATAGGTATGGCTCGCCAATAGGCTAATTAACTCAAAAACTGTACATAATTATTTAGAATATATGATGAAATACAATCTTGGTCTGTATAGATGGAACGTAAAAGGTGTTCATGAGAGTTTTTCTGTGTTACTAGGGAACCGTGTGGGGACTAAACTTTAATAGCGTAATTAAACTGGAAAAATAATGGAAGTGGAAAACTTCTGATATTATTTCCTCCTGTCCATTCCAGATTCCAATGATTGCCACACATGCCTATACTTTAGATATCACTTTCATCCTTGTAAGGTTAGAAGTTGGGCCTGTATCAGAGTATAACAAAACCATTAATTAATAAACCTAGGGAAACAGTGGTGCCTATACGACTTACACCTGCAATTCAAGGTAATGTTAGGGCCGTTAGGTAAGGTGTGATGTCCAGGCTAGAGGGTAACTATGACAGAATAGGCTCCCCACCTGCCCTCCCCTCTGCCCATACACAGGTAGCGCTTTGATCTCAGGGCCACTGATTAGCCCTACACCCTATTTCCCTCATTAAGGAACGATCAAGTCTCCTCAAGGGTCACGGTCTGACCACAATAAAACTTTGCCGGCCCGTGGGGACCCTATGTGGACAAAGGGTTAGGACAAAGAACAGGCCAGTGTCCAAAGGAGGTAAAGGGGGACAAGAGAGTTCACAGTGTATGCCTCCACGGGCTCTTCTTCCGGTCAGTGTATGCGTACGTGTATGTGGCACTATGCCCAAGCGTAGTAAGACAGCCACTTATGCATACATGTATAACATAGATGGGGACTATCGGCTTGGAGAGTGGACGCAAAAAAAACAAAGCCTGTAAAAGCAGACGACTTTCAGAAAAGCGCGCGAAGTGGGCGCACAATGGCGCCGTGCTGAGATGCCGTTGACTTTTTGTACAGAGGACAGAGAACCCACTCCGGGGTGTCATGGCGGAACTCTCCTGTGACCCAAGAGAGACAACGAGAAGTTACCAGTGAGACATACCGGTAGTCCGCCAACTTGTCAAACTAAAGTCAGACCTCTTAACAAGTCAATTGCGTCCTGTGACGTCATATTAGGTAGAAATACCGTTTCTAATTCTTGAATGGGGGAGGGTCATCTGTATGTGACTTACGCAATACCCGGAGGCAATTTGAAGTGTATAACCTAATTAACCAGATATTTTAAAGTCGATATAATAATACGGGTCAGATTGTCCCATTTAAGGAAATAATCAATTCTACATCTCGCCATATGAGCAACTGGGTATATGATTTTGAGTATGCATTGGGTTTAAAAAAAAAGTCTAATACAGTGCATCCAGAATATTGTTGCATACAGATCTCAAAATGGGTGCATACATTTCTTTAAAATTGGACATACACAATTTTTAATCGGAAATGTTGTACACTATTAGCATTGACTATAGAGCCATTGATTCTCAAGTATTGCGGTTTGTAGTCTCAACACAGTCAATATTGGCTGCAAGTAACTACATAAGCTTCATACCCCAGGAGAGAGATCACGGTATTGACACGCTACACACATGAATCCAGTACATAGAGAGTACTCATACATAATATCATAACCCAAACTCTGTAGCCTTTCATATGGAAGGTTGCATGATGTAATACATTGATTTGATAGGAAATGGAAGTGCGTTAAAGAAGTATGGGACTTGTTGTGCATATTATTTGCATATTGTGTCTATATGAACTTTGTAAGCTGGATGTTCCTGGTGCTAAGGGCATATTGTATATATAGGGCGCGTGTATTTAGCAGGTATTTATTTGTTTCACTTTGATTTCTTTCTCTCTATGTGTAACATCGGCCGTGGATGATTGTAAAAGTGTGTATTTCAGAGAAGGAGCTTTGTGCACGGCTGACGTAGTCGCAGCGTTCCCTCTTGTAACTGCCCAAAAACAAAGTGTTAATAAACTTCTATTCAACTGTACATGATCTGTGTCACTCTGGTTGTTTTACATGCACTGCTTCTATATAGGTTGAGACTATAGTGCTAAATCAATTTTAGTATTTTAAGAAAATTCCTAGGTCTTTATAATATAACTTATAACTCCACAGTGTCTGCTTCCCTATTGCTTCAAGATCTCAACCTGTGGCATAAATAATGAAAATCATTATTAGTTCTTATCAGCATAAGTACGCTTATTAGATCGATATATCATGAGGGCTTATTGGAATTTGGGATGTATGATGAGACAATGACCACCCATATTTTGTGAAGGCATTTCTCATTGGACAGCTCATGATCTCATATCTAAAGTCGCATACACTGTGAACTCTCTTATCCCCCTTTTACCTGCTTTGGACACTGGGGTGTTTTCATTTAAATACTATTGCCCTTGGCCGTATACTACACGTATCGGTTATGCTTACAATGGCTTGGCTTTGTGTTAAAAGGTGCTCCACCTACATAGGAGTACGATCATTTCTCAAAAAGTGAAACATACCAAAGAAAATTAGACCAATATAAGGATGTCAAAATACATTGGAACAATGGTGTAAGTCGGATAGTGCAAATCTGTTTTATCTGAAATCTGTTTTATCTGAAATCTGTTTTATCTGAAATT
The DNA here is from genome assembly GCA_947462335.1 of Harmothoe impar. NCBI lineage: Eukaryota > Metazoa > Annelida > Polychaeta > Phyllodocida > Polynoidae > Harmothoe > Harmothoe impar. Next base: position 34,231,243 of record OX381720.1, read on the forward strand.
CAGCTGATTGTCCAAACATTTGTCGTGGTCAAAGGGGTAGCTTCATAGGACACCCACTGTGCACCCTCGCCACATGTGATACACAACTAAAGAAGGGCTAAAGTGAAAACTTTATGGGGGCCAAACGATCACTGCCTAGGGCGAGTGACGTCAACAACCATATAAAGGAAACTGAGAGGTAAAGATCCATAGCCTTTAAACTACCCCCCCCCCCCCCTCACCGAAAAAATACATGTAAAATAAAAGTGGTCTACATGTTTAAGTCGGATCCTGTCTATATAATTAGGGAGGGACGGGTTGGTAACCCTTTTTTTAATTGACGGTAAATTCGCCTTATTCCTATATAATTATGTGACACTGTAGTCCACAAGGCACATACTTATTATTGAGAGTTATACCACGTAGTGTGATTATGGTACCACAATGGTTTGGGAGTCAGGGAAATATGTGGAATCCATGATATTGGGACTCTTTTTTTGTGTGAATATAAAAGGCTTGATAATATGATTAAAAAAAAAGATTCACACCCCATGAAAGACTCCAATTGACCTCAGTGGCCTAAAGTACTGCTTGGATACAGGCCCTTTTCTACAGAAATATTTAGTATTGATACTCCAGCAGGAGCAGCGTCGTCGTGACATGCGGTACGATGGTGATGCACGACTCCAACTCAAAATGTGAAAATAAGTGGACCTCCTAATTATGGGGGATGTTGCCTGAAACGCACCATTTTTTGGCTGAACAAAAGTTATTCAATCAAGAGAATTTGAGACGGAATTTGAACAACCATATTGATTCTCAACCAAAAATGAGAATACCATCTGTGAGTGCCTAGCTCTTGTGTGTTGGAATTGATGAGAAAAACATTGAAAACAGAAAGGTGAGTGAATACAAGACTACCACTAACTGCGGTGTGTACTACACTGGACATTGAAAATTGATAGCGGAGGTGGATGTCATCTTCAAAGCATTGGCCGTGACCGATCAGCCCCCATCGTAAAAGACAGTTTAGATATAGCTGTAGCTCACAAAGCCTGGGGGTAGAGCAGGAACAACGGTAAGGACTGCTACAGTATGGACAGGGGGAGGAGGATAAAGGGCTGGGAGGTATATACCCTTGTACCCCACACAAAGCCTTGATTAGCCAGGATCCCTACCTCCTAACCCACCTAGCAACCCCGTCGTAAAGCCCTCAGCCCTGGGTTCTTTTTACAACACCCCCTATCGCTGCAGAGAAAAGGGCCTGGGTTTATGGCCGACATTTTGTGTGAGGTTTGTCTGGAGTCGGTGGCCACGTCTTCATTATCCAGGCCCTGCATCATAGACTCCCACCCTGCCAGGGGCCTTTGACATACCCCCCCCCCCTCCCCCCCAACACACACAGCCCTCCGGCTTACCCTCCCCCGCTAACCATTGGACCTGTAAGGACAGCATAGTGCCTTATTGAAATACGCCCTTCCCCTCCATGACACAAACATGCAGCACCAGTGAGTAACTCACCCACAATTCTGACCCCTGACCCCAAACACCCAAAGGACAGGCGAGTTACTCACCGGTGCTGCATTGGTGCCTTTTGACGATAAATGAATATCAACATTTAAGTATCACGCTCATGACACTGTACCTATGGTTAACTGAAAGCCAACCACCATCGGGCAAGAATCAACTACAACAAAAGTTAGGCAATCCGCACCGTTTTTATGGAACCAATCATCGGTAGGGTGCAGGGGAGGGAGCTAAAAAGAAAATGGACGAGGGTCGGGTGGTGGTATGGATTGGGGGTGTTCATAAATTCCTTTAACCATAATGCGCCCCTCTCACCACCCCCCCCCCCCCCCCCCCGGCGTCGTGTTTAGGAAGACTAGACCTAAACCTTTATGGGATTGAACCGGGACTAAAACGGATCCGAAAATCTAAATGTCCCAAGAGACGTCTTAATTGTTTTATATCCAGGGGGTGGGGTGAGCTTTCTTGTCAGAGGAAATCCGCCGGTATTCTCGTGAAGATTAAAGGACGGTATAGATCCGGTCGACAAAATACCGTCTTATATCAAGGGCAATGGTCACCCAGGTCCTAAATGGATAAGGAAACTCCTGTTGCAGCTTAACTTATTTTAATTTAATATGCCATTCGGAAAGGGGTTCTCAAGCACTGAAAATATGGCAATTTTTTTTCTCATGGATGCATAGCCTAGTGGAAATGTGGACCTTTCGTGCACAGTTGATATTCATCGGATTTATTCTGAGAGAACTCGTTTGCTATTTACAACATAACTTGTTTACCGGTAAGTACTATGAGCAAATGATTGCTAGTGTTTTCATCATATCAGTTTTAAACATACCAGTATAGTATCACATGGGGTCCTCCAACGGTTAGCTCTGGTTTATTGTGCTTGCTGACTGTACTGATCTGACTCCAGGATATAGCATTGAGTGAAAATTTAGATTTCCGTTCTCTTACCCCAGCAACATTTTATAAGATTCGTCGATAACCGAATATCATCGCACGAAGTGTATATATTGGCGCTAGCACAGATCCAAGTAAAAACTCTAACACATAACTGCAGTTTTCAAAGTCTTTATTGAGCTAAAATAATTCTTGTAGAAGAAGGGATCGTGACTTATATACTATGAAGGGGGCGGGGTAGCCCTACCTGTACCGGTACTGAGATACATCGGTACCAGCTATACCAGAACACACCTGTACCGTCCTTATACGTAGACACAATGTTCCTATATATAGAGGACTGCTAGGAGGTTCCCAATGCTATCAGTAGTAAAATATCTGTACATGTGTACATATACAAGGATGTATATATAGTTAGAACATCTCTCATTTCTTTAACATATAATTATATGGGTATACGTATAAGCTCGTATGCCCTGTCAGAACGTATACTTGATATTTATTGTATATCTTATAGATATTTCTATATGGGACCGCCTCCCAACATAGTCATATATGTACTGTCACGGGATATCAGAACACTGATATAATACATGTACAATAGTAGTAGCATTCACCATGCTTTCTTCTGTGTACAACTGGAGACCTTTCCACATACAGTTTACAAGGAATCTGGCAACTCCCTTCAAGTAAGTTTTTGAAGGCTTTGATTTGTCTATTTGTTTATTAACCCTTTAAGGTGTACCATTCCCATTTGTCGTCATGATGCATACATGCAACTCGCCGGTGCTACATACATGCATCATGTCGACCCTAGAGGGTTGATACAATCAAGAACGGTTGGCATGATGTAATCACGCAGCGCTGGTGGGCTGGTGTTTGTACCATGATGCCAAATGAACATGAAGCCTTGCTGCATCATGCCGTCCTCAAAGGGTTAAAGTGTAGTACACATACATAGCACATGGTGATAAGATAAGGGAGGATAGTGGTCAGACAACCAGGAAACAATATAAGTAATGATACAGCAGCAAGTTACCCTTTAAGGGCAGCATAATGCTTTAAAGCATTATGTCCTCTAAAGCAGTATCCAGCCCTCAAAGGGTTAGTAGTGTAGCTACACAATTCCCTACTCACTCCTCTCTCAGGATATAATTATAAACACACTAGAGTGACATGGCAGTGGACATCTATTATGTTAATGAGAATGGGTCACGTGATCATTGGATCTCCAGCATGAGATCTCTCCACCTTGTATACATCTTTAAAAATGAATATATGACAAACAACAAAAATAACGGTCACCTCTGAATCTTCATTATTACAAATGCGGTAAACATGGCGGTAAGCTAAGTGAACATCAGTGCAGGTGCAATAATAATGATTAAAAGTCTGGGATAGTACGCGTATTAAAAATAATCATGATAATCTCTACTTTTGTTTCTTTATTAGTGTTCCAATGCTCAAATACGACAAATATACACTTCAGAACATAGGTACAATAGGACAAAGACACCATAATTGGAACCATTTCTATACAGGCGGTGCACTAATACACCGCTTTACCCATTATCACCGCTGACCGGTCTCTTATACCCACCAACATTGTAATTTGTATATACCCTACCCGATACCCAAGTAGCAATTCCTATTCCATATAAGCGGTCAGAGAGTACAATTGTATTTTGGTCTGATTGGACAAGATTTCTTTGCATACAATACTGTCATAATTGAGGATCAGTAATTATGTGAAAGCGGGTGATGGTGGCGGGATATAATTCACTCTTTATTCGAATTAGCATTTCTTTTAATGAGCTGTGACTGTGTCATACATTTGTAGCAAACAAATCAATTTGCTGTTTTCCCGCTTTTTGATATACATGTACATTTGTCCAAAATAATTAAGTCCAGTTGTAAGTGTTTACACACACTCTTGGAAATTCCATTTGGTGTTACGCTCTGTTAATTGTCACCTTATATTGAGGGGGCGTTACTCAACGTTACTGTGATTTACTAGAGACAAAATCATCACTATTGATGGGAGAGTAGCCCCCCTCCCCTTCCATATTATACCCACTTTTTTATTAAACATGTCACATCTATCTGCACTTTTGGGACTAAAATTGTTCTGTGCTACTTTAGAAAAAAAAAAGTCAAATTGACCAGTGTTTGCATGTTGACGTGGCACACCTAGCTCTAGGCAGTCTTCCCCAGTATATACCGTACCTTTGCAAATGACAAAAGAAGAAAAACTAGTATATGGTTAGGAGAGCAAAAGTTCATCTGTGCGAACCAAATGTATTTATCAGTTACTGATGCTTGGTCCGTAGGAACTCTTCCAACACCTACTTGTAAGAATCTATGTACACAACCCCGCCTCCTGTCAACAAGGGGGGCGACTATCAACTACGCACTACTACTATGTCTAAGGTAGACTCAGCCAGGGCCATGACACATGGTTAGTCTCACTGCGCCCGCCCGGTCACTACGACACTAAGGACAGTCTTAGCAACGCCCCTTCTACATGCACTAAACCAACAGTTTCTGATCGGGTAAATGCAATATTTTACATGATTTACTCTCAACCTGAACACGGTAGAATCAGGTCCTGTTGTCCTATGACACTGCCGTAGGACGTCAGCCATGCTGCCATGACGTCACAGCGTCATCACCTACGTCACCTTCTTTACCATAACTCGGATTGTTCCACACATTACCAGTCCATCTCCAGATAACAAATTGGTTTTCTTTGTTTCTATAAGGGATCAATTTGTAGTTGTTTGCTCAGGGTACCCTGGGTGGTGCTCAGCCCGAGAGCTGCTCTCTTCCTATATATAGCCACATGCACAGTAGTACCCTCTGGTAGCTTCCAGGAGCATCAATACTCATGTCACGAGGAGACACAGTCAGACTGCGTCGACTGGAAACCTACTGCCAGTCTGCCTGGTACCCTGTGTAACGGTGTCCAGTATACAGACATTGGGCAGAGAGTGCACCTACTGCCAGTCTGCATGGTGTCCAGTAAAACAGTAGTAGTAGTTGTATACCAGTTGGGTTTCATCATGTCCTAGTTTGGTGTTTCCCACATTGACCACCAGCAGCATTGCCTAACCCCCACCTGGAGGAGGAGATCAACTGTCCCCCTCCTCCTGGGTACCAGGCACCCCCACCTCAGTAGCATCTACAGGAGGGAGGAGGGTGGTGCTGGTGGAGGCTACAGGCGTGGTGCTGTTAGTACTAGTGGCGCCACTGGTGGCGGCCATCATGGTGGTGCTGGTGGTAGCTTCAGGTACACGATTACCGCCAGTAGAGTGAGCGGCGGTGACCGGAACCGGATCTGAGGTTGGGGGTGAGGAGGGTGGCGAGGTGGGCGGCGCGGCGGCGGGGGTGGCGGCGTCTGCGGGCTCGTCCTCCGGTACCAGCCGGGGTCACTGCGACTGCTGCAGCGCCTGCCGCACACAAGCTGCCAGCAACTCGTCCACCTGGTCCGTGTCCGACTCCGGGTCGATGTCAAACTCCTGCAAAGAGGAAGATGGGGTTAAACATGTGACAATGTCAAATTGATGTATTTAGCCTACATGTGTTTATGTAAAACTGATGTATTTAGCCTATGTCAAATTCCTGTATTAAAGTGGGCACATGTAGACAGGGTTGGTATACCGCTGTGTATATGACATACTGCTGCATGTATGTCAAACTAATGTGTGCATGTCAAACTCATGCAATGGAAGCAATAGCGACATAGAGTTAATGATGTGTGTATGTCAAAGTCTTGTAAGGGAGACAGGGTCAGTGATGTTGGCAAACTGCTGAAAAACAAGGGGAGGGGGAAGTTTAAGATCTGAATAATCAAATCCATGAAGCCAGGATCTCTTTAAGATTGATCTATATACGGTGAAGACCATGATATAAAACATTAGAGCTGTGATCTCACATTTGGTTGTACTGGTAGATGGAACTTCTATTGTTTCTTTAGCCCCTCCCATCTTTCTCTAAATCCCTATACCTAAATAACCATACCCCTATTCCACATGAACAAAAATGAATGTCTCCAAAATCTGAAAATGATCTGTTGCTTGATTTATGGTATCAAAGATTTCCAGAAACTTCCAGAGACATTTATCTTATTTCTCGCCTACACCTCCACATATCTGATTAAGATTTATCTCTATGACAAACCCCTGGAGATCTCTACCAAGTGTAGATCCCAGGGGTGGTGTGTAAAAGTTAATTTCACGGTCCTTGCTAAAGCTAAGGGTGTTACCGACATCCTGTGTTAGGTCATGGACTCATCTCATGCCCTTCTCAGCCCCCAGTCTGCAGCCTAGCTGGGGGTAGACACGTGTGTGGGGTGTCTTCCTGTTGACTACTTCATCTCCCTCTGGAGGAGCCGACTTAAGGCCACCCAGGAGGGTAGATCCACACTTAAACTATTAAACTAGCCGATTTGTCATTGTGGGAGTTCTCGATACACCTTTATGTTCGTCCGTTACCTTTTATTTACAGTAATATAACTTTGATATTCACCACAATGCACAAAAGCAGTGTCTGCGAATGATTATCCAGCGCTGCATTACTGCATCATGTCCGGCATCATACCGACCCTTTGGGGTTGTATCAACTCCATTATGGTCGGCATACTTCATAGTCCTAGTGCCATTAAGCCCCATTCAGCTCTTTAAGTGATTATAGTCACCCATCTTCTACTATATACTATAGTAAGGCATTTAGTACCTGGTGACCATGACACTCTATGACTGTACAGGTAGAGGGTGGGAGAGTGGGGACCTGAGGTGAGGCTGTGCCCACCTGGAGGTGGTCTTACTACAGGATACAGGTGAGCACTGCCACCAGTACACCCAATACCTGGGCGCCAGTAACACACCTAACCATCTAAGGGCCACATAGTACTCTAATAATTATGTCCCCAGTCGCGATGATGCATTAATACAAGTCTAGTTGCGAGGGCTGCAGTCATGCATCGTGCCGACATTTCGTAAACATATCAATCCCCGGCATGATGCTTAAATGCAGCACTGACGATCGCTGCATCCATGCAATATGATGAAAAGTGCATTAAGGTACTTTGCGGCCGTTAACGGGGTGTACCTATCAGCACCTACAGCCTGAAGGTGCCATGAGGCGGGGGGAGGAGGTTGTGGGATCCCACTCCAGGTGTGGGTAGAGGGTAGGTGTTACTAACCTAGAAGTGGGGACAGAGACACCGGAGGAGTCAAACTATGCACTCACTGAATATTGGAGAGAGGTGCGCGCCACAGACTGACTGGGACACGCTGAGATTGAAGATAGTGCTAATTGAATAATGAGTGCCGAGGGAACATAGTTTTCGCCCTATGTGTGTGTAGGTTGGGTGGGTGGGTGGGTGGGGGGGGGGGGTCATTAAACATATGAATTTTTTTCAAATTCATTCTGGATCTCCAAAGAGTGTTACAGTGAACAGCTGTTAAATCAGTGCATTTAAGGTTTAAATGTGGATTCGATTTAAGAGCAAATGTGTATGGGATGGTCCAAGGGGGATGGTCATAATCAAAGATGTTAGTACGGAAGGGCCGCTCCCTCCATGGCCCAGTCGAGAAAACATTTTCCCTATACAATTTGTCTAAAACGGTTAAAGAAGATCATCTGATACACCCTCAGAAAGACTCTCAATAGTGTGGGCCTAAACAATCCAACAACATAACGTTACAGAAGACAAAAGAGAACCACAACTCTTTTGTCCAATTAAACCACAAAGTTAGCTAACCCACGACAAAGAGAAGACACAAGACAATGTCCAACACAGACACCTAACACAGAGACATTGGGGACTCCTCCAGGGTCCTTGACACTTCCTGCACCTATGGGGAAGAAAGATCGTTACCTCCAAACAAACAAACTCGTCGGTTCACTTCTCAATCCCTGCATCCAGTCAGCTGAAAGCCTCAAAGGCCGCCAAAACAAAGATCAAGTTACTAGAGCAAGCCACTGGAGCTAATCAAGCCGTGGTGGGCCGTGCAGGGGGTCCCTCAGGTAGGTGGGGAGGTGGGAGAGCAGGTGGGTGTAGGGGGTAGCAGGTACAGGGGGAGTATACAACACAGGCTCTGTCCTCCTCCAATGCACCCCTCCATACAACACATCTCCACGGGCAGTCTAGTATATACCTCCTCTTCAGCTAGAAAATCACATTTACAGTTTCATGAAGTACCCCTTTGTCTCCCTTTTATTGATGGAAATGGCTTTATTCAGGAGCTAAATGTAGCATGTTTAACATGTCCCCTATTGTATTACATGATCATTGAAGACACTTTACTAGAGTTATATACATTTTTTTACGTTAACGTTCCATGTCTTCATTGAAGTACTGGGACTATATTTTGGCTATTTATTCAACTAGGAAATATGAGAATGTTATTTTTAGGACCATTGATAAGTAATACCTTATGGTTTCCATACAGTTTTCACATTAGTACCTGGTTTCACATTGAAATTCCATGACAATCTCTTATTTCTAAAATCTAGAAATCAAATAGTACATTCTAGGGTATTCTCTCATATTGATTTCATTTTTTCATTTCCATAACTCTCCATAACACACGTTACGATTTCACAAAAATTGAAGATTCCAAGACAACGTTTTTTTTTCCAAAGACACTTGGAACCCTGCAATTCTTGAAAAGGAAAATCACACGGTCCAATGTTAAAGCGTAAAGAGTCCCACACCCCTCCCACCTCTACACCCATTTTATTTAGTCCTAGATCCCCTTGTCCCTTATTAATTCAACAGGTGTGACTGTTAACCATGATCACAGATAGACACGTTAAGGCTGTATCCCCTGGTTTGCTTTGATCAGAAAAGACAATACCCCTTCCCCAACACCTCCTACCCACCCTCCATCCCCTCAATGAGACCCAGATTGCCCCCCGCCTTTCTTCTATTGTCTTAACCTCCCCACTCCTCCCACGCCACCAACTGAACTGATTCTCCGCCAAAATGAGAGGGACCTTCATCAGCGGCGATACAGGAGTTGGGGTGTCGATTTGGGTGCTTTAATTGTGTGTTAATTAAGTGAGTAATTGGATGTGTATAGTATAGATGACAGGGAGTGGTGAGGTGTTGGTCCACTTCAGATTAAGGTGGTCCTTCATCTGCTAACACCTGTATTATTATGCTTTATTATACATAAGGTCCATGTAACTAATTAATATATTTGTACGTAGGCATGTGGAGATGCAGGGATTTGTTTTACATGTATTATGATTGGGGGGATTGTCCATGTAATATTAGAGGAGCAAAACTTGCAATTGATAAAACTGTAACTGGTTTCTTTGTTGATTTCATAATAGATATCTTAATCTAATTTACCATAATATTGTATTATCGAGAAAGTTAAAAGTGCATTTGATGTTATCATATTTTCCCCTGCCCCCCCCCCGCCCCACGCCATTTTCCCGGTGGAGTAGGGTATTTTATGACACCTATCCCTTTCTATGTCCTGAAAAAGAAAAGCATGTATAACATTATTCTATTCGACATTATTACATTTATATATGGTAAGGGTACTGGCGTTGGCACACTTGGGTTCCAATTTTATGTGATTTTCAATTTATTCCTGGAAGACGGAAAATGCTTAAGTAAAGCACTAGATAAACCGGAAGTATAGTTTAATGCACCTGGAAGGGCCCAGACAATCGGAGACAGTGTTAAAGAATGTGGTTTGATCAGACGGACAATATCCCACATATTGCCCCTTGTTTCACACCAAAGAGGCGGCAGCCAACCTTAAATACTATCAACAGCTTAACCTGGACCCAGAACGGCACCTCAGTACTATACCCCGCCCACAATAAAGACAAAAAAGGCACAGGACAGTTTTTGTTAGCGGACGTGACAATGGCTTTACTGCCCTTAAACCCCATTTGAAACAGTTAAAACAGGACTAAAACGTTAGTGACAAGCAGAGACAATGCCTTCCTTGTGGGAGCACGTATAAAGGCGGCAATAAGATGGTACTATATAAAGTGGCTATGTTTTATTGGGGATGTCCTACCACCACATTGAGGGGTATATACACACCTGTGATGTGGTGACACAGGGTTCAGGTGAGGGACTAGGGTGAGATGGTACAGGTACCACTAAGCTATTTAAGGGCAACAGAGTTTCCAATACACTATGCCCAATGTTGTCATGATGCATAAATGCAGCCCTGGTGAATAACTCGCCAATGATGCATCATGCCAACCGATATCCGCCAACCCGATGGGGTTTATAATACACTTCTAAAAAGTCCCCATGATACACGAATGCAGTGCCAGCGAGTTGCCCACCAGCACTGTGTTGGTGCATTATAATAACAAAAGCCCTGCATGCGATTTATTCATCATGACCACCTATGACAGAGCACATTAAACACCATGCGGCCCTTAAAGGGTTAACTGGTTCCTCCAGATGCTACACCTGAGGTGTGCTAAGTGACAGGTGAGGTGAGCAGGTAGGGGGAGGTGGCAGGTGGGTAGACCCATCACCCCTGAGTGGGGTACCTGTGGGTTACAACACGTTTCTGTGGTCATGTACTGGGTGTTATGTGGCCATGTGTGGGGTATAATGTGGTCGGGTATTTGTCATGAGAGGGAGACTTATAGCGCTATGTACCCCATATCAGGTAATTCCCACCCAAGTTATGACACATGTGGTATGTCGTTGGTAAATGACGTGAAGGCGCATAGCTTTGATTGAGAAAGGTAACTTTGATTTTATACAAAACTTATATTTTAAAGACAGCTATGGATACGTCTTCGCATTATATGCCTTTTTACAGGCATAGCATTGAGTTTTCATGATCTGCAGAAAACAGAATCACCCACCCCACCTTAAATTAATCAAAGGAAATCCAAAATAAAGGCTCAACTGTTTTGGCATCAACAAAAGTATCGCAAACAGAAAACCCAACAAGAGCCTCAAATATGATTTCAAACTTCATTAATATCGATATACAGTTCTGGTGAGGTGTCTAAAATGCTACCCTCCCTTTCTGTTACATTTATACCATAAGACTAGAAGTGCTAGGCTTGTTCCTACTGCTGTGGTCAGAGGCAAGAGGTGTCAACCACCAAGGTGCACACAGTGCTAGTATACTGTAATCCAGATACCTCAGTACTGCTATATACTGTAGTGGTTTTATAGCAGGAACAGTGGCCTGGGGGCTCTGTCTGTGATCAGAGATGCCATTGACCACTCTACAAGTGCACATCACACCTCGAGACGGTATTAAAACTCTATAGTGCTATATCCCCTGGTTAAAACTAACTTAAAAATCTTATTTTAGAATATCCCTGACAGACAGTGCTGTATCTGCACAAGTTCCATTTGGTATTTCCTTATATATCTGTTAAACAAGAGATAACACATATAAATTAAGCTGACTTTGTTTTATTGGCAAGGCCAAAAGAAGGTTTGTTTCAGGTCACTCGACCGACCCTATCAAAAGAGGGCCGACCCTACGTTTTTTAATGCAATTTTGAATAAATTTCCTTATTTTTAGCTTTTTTGGGTCAATTTTCGAGTCTTCGGAGAGGCCGGGTAGTACTTTCATGTTAAAAAAAAAAAAAAAAAATCCGACCTACCGACCCTACATTTTCATGCCATGTTACCTGAAACAAACCTTCTTTTTTTTTGGCCCAAGCGGTGGGCTTTTGGGGCGGGCCAACACATGTCCTATTCTTCCTGGAATAAATCCTCGCCCATTCCACATCGATCAGATTAAAACACGGAAGTCATTAATGGGGTTCACTCCCACTCTGCACTGAGGGATTTGTTGAGCACTTCTCCAGGTGACTTCATATATATATGGGAGTCTACCACGCCCCCTTTATAGTATAGGTAGTGCAAAGGGTGGAGTTGAGGTTGAGCAACCCTGGAACACTTCCTGGCGCACCCTGTCCCCCAAAGCTGACACATGGTTACCTCCACCAGCAAGTTGGATATGAATACTGAGTGGACTGTGTGGCTTAACCCTTTAAGAGCCGCAGGGTCCTTTGTCATCATGACGAGTACATACTTAAAGAGTATCTTGCCAGTGCTGCAGACATGAATCATGCCGACAAAGGACAAATTAAAGCACTTTCGGCCCTTAAAGGGTTAAGACACATAGGGTTTGACTGTTGACCACTGCCTGCACTATACAGGTCAACCAGGATGTAGTAAAGCTATAACTCTGCTTTCATTTTGAACTTCTCACATAAAAGATGCACCAGACAGACACATGGACATAAACATAGATACCAGACAGTTGAAATGGCATAACCTGGTGGGAAACTGGAATAGGGGAACTATTGCCTGGATAGTGTATCCAAAGTCGATGCTACTCTTGCCCAGTATCCATTCAGTATATATCTAAATAGATTTACCTTAAGGCAATTTGGTGCAAATAAAAGCCATAAAGATGACATAACTATAGTTATTACACGACCTAACAATACTGGTACGATCCTGTGTTTGTTTATTCAATAAAAGCGTACCACCCGGGGGTGTGGTACGTTTTTGCGTACCACCCGGGTGTGTGGTACGCTTTTTGCTGCTCTAGACCAATCAGAGGGCAGCATTTTGGTCACGTGATACAACAATGGCGGCGATGTAAACAAAGCAGACGACGATGTGAACGATGTAAATTAACGATATAAACAACTAAATTGGCGATATAAACAACAACTAAAAGGTAGGGGGGCTCAAAAATTGTCTTTTGGTCGTGTAATAAAGCTTGTATTGCATGATAAGGTCACGCATGGGGCGCACCAGCCCTCGGTGCATCTGCCTTATAAAGGCAGATGCACCTCGGGCTGGTACGGCCCATACGTGACCTTATCATGCAATACTAGCTATTTATTTTCTACTCTTTTTGAGACAAACATTTGAGAAACAGACCAATTTCAGAAATATCACTTGCAGGAACAAACAGCAAAAGGCCCCCTTACCGTCCCCCATGTAATAAATCCTACACATCTAGTGAGGCCAAGCAATAACAGTTCATTTTCTGTGAAGCAGCCATTCCGTTGCTATGGAAACGTGTAAGGTGTTGGGACGGCGGGGTTTCTACAGCCACCCTGGGGCCGGCTCCGGGGACCGCTCCGTACGGCAATAGGACGGAAGGGTTGTGTGGGGAGCGTTCACTAACATAATGGTCATTGGTTAAGTAAATGGCCGTTAGAAGTGGTGAATGCCCACCTGGTACAATCAGGTGGTCAATGGGCAGTGAGCAACTCTCAGAGACCAAAGGGGGCGGGCGGGGCAGTGAGCAACTCTCGGCAGCCCAATGGGTTGGGTGGGGAAGTGAGCAACTTAAAGAGGGCTGGGTGGGGGTAGAGCGAGCTGCTACTTGCAAAGGGTACGGCTTGATGTAATAGGGTGGAGGGAGGGGAGGGAAGAGGGTATTTCTGGGGTTGGGGAAACAGCATATGGCTGATAATAGATAATACCGGTAGAATGAGGCTGATATTCCCGTAGCATTTCTCCCTCATAACAATTATTTTAGATTATTCAGAATTTCTTAATTCACCCAATTCCAACTATCTATGTGCATTGAATATTGTTCGCTCACTGAATGAAGGCCGTTGAGGTTTTCATCGTTGGAGTAGTTACACTAAAGGGCACATGTCACCACCACTCTACACCACTTCACAGTACTAACATCCCCCTATTCCCCCTTTCCAATCCAGCATCTCATTCCCCTCTGACCCCAAAACAACATGGCGGCGCCCACTGCAGACCGCCATATGCACACCCGACCCCACGCTGCCCGCCTGAGGGCGCGTCGAACGCCGCTACTCCCACGTGACCGTTTAATTACCCAGCGCCTTCCCACAAATCATTGCGGGGCGCTGACTCGGGACGCTGACGGCAGAGGGCAGTGTGAGGGCTGGATCAGTGGTGAGAGGGCTGACCTGTTAGCCCGAGGGTGGAGGGATCGGAGCCCACTGACTCATTACATCCACCACCCATCAAACAGATCGGGTGGCATCTAAATATTTGTCTTTGTGTGCTCCCACCACCGACCAGACCATATGCAGTGTGATTTTTATTTAATGTTTTGAGGTTTTGATAAAGTGCTCAAGTCACGACATCATCTGCCACAACTCAACAGCTGCTGGTGATTATTAAACTTTCTGATCTCATGTCCCGTTTATTTGCTGCTGCCCATCTTGCCTTTGACCCAAATGCCCAAAGCTCCATGTGTGCTGTGTGGACAACCCTGTTCTATTTCATTGAATAGTTTTCTTCTTGAAGTTAAATGAATCTGGTCACTTGTGTGCTTCAGAAATTGAACCTTTAAGGGCCGCATGTTATAATACATGTACATTATGACTTTTATCATAATGATGCGTCAACAATTATTGAATCTAGTTCTGGCAAGCAATTCTCCAGAGCTGTATCCAAGCATCATGCCCGCCCTACGGGTTTGATACACTCCAAAAGGGTCGGCATGATGCATAAATGACTATAACGGGCATTATGCGGTCCTTAAAGGATTAAGTAAGGATGTGACCCTTCTCATCTTCATTGGCAGATATAGAAAATACAGACATTGTAGATTGGAATCTCGGAAATACCATTGAAAACATCATCCTTTTCATTTCACTCTACACTCCCCGCCTCCTACATTCAATCAATTTTAAGGACTGCTATCACAGGAAAGTAACAACTTAGCTTTTCACACCCATTCTCAACTGTAATTTATTCTCGGAATATTCCCATTGTACACTTTACCAATGTAAACTACTGGTAATAGGTATACATGTAGAAGATCCAAATAGAGACCCACTCTGATCCGCCATCACCACCACTCCAACCTGTCATACCACACGCGTCTACCACCAAGGAGACCAAGTGAGCCAAATGGGGACCAGGGGTAGTAGGTGGTCTTAACCCTTTAAGGGCCACATAGTGCTTAAATGTGTTATGCCCTTTGTCGTCATGGGTCTACTCGCAATGGCTACATCCATGCATCATGCCGACCCTTTGGGAGTGTATCAACCCTGTTGGCATGATACCTTCATGCATCACTGGCCTGCATTCATGTATACATTACATCATGAGGATAAAGGCAACGATGTATTAAAGCGCTACGCGCACTTAGGTGGTCCTAATAAATGTGTACGGCCTACTCATTGTGAATTCTGGAATGTTTTTGGTGTGTGTGTGGTGAGATCTATGTGCGCGTCCCGTCACGATTGCAGGCTGGATAAGGCACCTCTAGTTACTAATTGATTTTATATCAGACAGTTCTTTCCCCTCACTCCCCAGCCACCTACAGCTCCCTGCTCCCCAGGGGTTCTCTCTCGTCCCCTCCACCAGGACCACACAATCCAGCAAAATAAAATACCGTACATATTTACTTGTCCATTATTAAGTGAAATGTCATTGCAAGTTTATTCTAATCATAATCAAGTTAGGGTGATTCTGCCTCGGAACTCAAATGATATAGGGTTGTTTAAAACTGAATATGGAAGGTTGGTGATTGATTTCATTTAATTGATTTGGAGGTGGGTAAAGGGTTAAAGTGAAATAAAATATATAATTTATATCTAGTGACAACAATGAGAGGACGCCCTCCTCTGATCTCTGCCCGCCGCGCCACCCCGCATGCGTATCATTTGACAATGACGTCACCGCCCCCTCGTGGATCATGCCTAGAGCCCTCACAGAGAGAAGAGTCTCAATTCTCTCAGCCTTTAATCATTAAAAGTCCCATCTTTGTGAACATTTCAAACTCATGATTAACGGCATGCTTTTTCTTAGACCTATTAATAACTGTGTTTCTAAATAGCAGACAGCAGCTTATTGGTGGAATTAATTGCAGCTATCTTGATTACTTTCGATCAGAATCAAGCATTTGCGAATTAATTCAAATGATGGAGACCGCCGAATGGTTAGAAATACGAAACCAGCTCTGAATGAATTTCACGCCTTGGGTTGACAGAGGGCAGCACTGCGGGCGGCGTCCGTTGTGGCGTCTCCGTCAGAGCAGACGACTTTTGCAACCAAAGCGCGCCAAATGCACATTCAGGTCCCCCGCTACTGAATCTGGGCCCGTCAGTGTAGTGATGGATCGCTGGCGGCTCAGTTACACGGCAAGACGTTTAACTTTGTCTGCGGCCCACCAATACAAGTCTCCTACAAATGGCTACACGTCTCGGCCAGGCCCATACTGTGTTGCAGATCTGCTGATAATGTTAGTATAAATGCCGCGCCAATTTACGGCGCTGCTCAGAGGCCCTACAATGGGACCTGTCGAAGGTTAATTGACAGTGGGACTCACCCTTGTCGTGTTACAGCTATTAAATCCCTTTTTGACTACTTTAGAAACACACTTTTTAATGATTTTTTGTTGTCTCCGGTTTGAGTGGGCCACACAGTAGGCAACATCCTCAGTGGATGTTCAAGTGAAGATACAGCTATCAGGTTGAGATATCTTCATAGCCCTACAGCAGTCTGACTTGCGTTGGCACAATCAACATTCGCAGGAATTGAACAATCCTAATACTTGTCTAGATTACAAAGATGAAGAGCTAGACACATAGATACTCACATCAGCCTTAGCCCAAGACGCTGTATATATGTATCATATTGAACCAGTCCAGACCATCCTCATTTCAGTAAGTAAATTGTGCCTTTGCTCCAGGTGTAATTCTGCTGACCCTACCCCCAGCCAATCCTGGATAACTCCTGTACAACCAATGAGCCCGTAACACAATGAAAAATGCCTTAAAACATAGCCCCCCCCCCCCTGCAGCATGCTGCACAAATGCTGCCCTGACAAGTGATTCGCCATGCTGCATTAATGCACCACGCAGCATGATGCATCAAAGCATGCGAACCGCCGGTATATAACTAGACAGCTCTGCATTATAGTACATTATGACAACACAGGAATATAAAGCTTTGAGGCATCATGTTATCCCTAAAGGGTTGCTGGTGTAACCCTGCCCCGCAGGCCGTAAAGGATGAGGCCTTAATACCCCGACCTTACCCTGTCTACCACTGACTGTAGTACCTGATTTACCTGCTCATACATCACCGAGGGGCAAACCTGGGATCACTCATCCTGCCTCCAGGACTGCCCCACCCTGCAGGTGCTGAAGGGGTAAACCATGAGGTGTGCCGAGGGAGGCCACTGGTCAGCTCATTGTGGGTGGGAGCAGTGTTTTATGTGCTCCGAGCAGCTCTTAAGGCTAACGATAAACATGAGAACTGACGAACTAAGGATCTAGTCTGGGAGACAGGAGAAAGCCCCCTGGAAGCAAGACTGAATCCTGGGGGAATTTCTCAAACAGGGCTGAGGATGAAAACATATTCCTTCACTAAATCTACGTTTTTTTCTTCTAAATCTACTGCTGGCTAGTTGGTGAAAGGTGGAGGGATTTGATAAATAAGTTTACAAAAGTTACTGCAATTCAGAAACTTCAAATACTCCATTTAATCGTGTACTAGGTAGCAATTAACTGACATGTGTTATTTCTTAAAGATATACTGATTTCATGACCAAGTTTAACTTACTTTACGTATGATATACTCTGCCCTACACCGTCTTCACTATTTAAAGCTGGTTGAAGGCCCGATCAACGGCCAACTACCGATGGATGGCCTACCTGGGGCACCTACTGCCCACATAATTATGAGCGGTGTTTATACTCAAAATTTTGCTTGAAAACTTTAGATGGTGTCATTGATGTTTGAAAATACTTAGCTGCAGTGCTCAAACTGCATTTTTTTCACAACTGAAAAAGGAAGCACAACATGCCTTCCTCATAGTAATATACAGAAGTACTCTTTCCAAGCAGCCCTTTATTATATACGTTGGTGGCCGGTCCAGGACAAAGGACATTCCATCTGGGGTGGGCCTCAGTTGGACACACGTCTGTCGGGGACGCTGATTGTTTTACTGCGTCCCATCACCAAAATGACGCCCTCTGTGCAGCTTTCTGCGCAGCATTCTCTCTCTGCTGTAAACTGCGACGGCTTCACAAAACTCCAGGTCATGGGGGCACCATGGGCGTGCCCTCTCCAAGCAGATACCGCTCATATGGGTATATGGGGCCGGTATGTGTAAGGAAGAATGGGTTATATGTTTGGAGAGTGTATCAAGTCTCAGGGAGGTCTCGTTTGTGGTCACGTGGTGCGAGACTCGGCTCGTCATGGCGGCGTGAGTTGAGCATTTTGTCGCCGGTTTATAACAAAATTGGATATAATTGATGTCGCACTAGTCCACTGGAATGTCCTAAACCTTCATGAACAAATTACCCCTTATAATAAAATTCTCTTTACAAAAATAAAAATCAATGCACTTTGTACAGTGTCATTGGCTTTGCACTACATGGAAGAGTCCATATGAACTAAACCCCTTTTCTGACCTAAAGAGAAAATCTGGCGCCTTCAAAATGATAATCTGTTAGAGATCGAATAGTTCTTCTTAACCAGAGCAGTCAAGAGCTGGTTAATATTTACAACCCCAGAATTCAACGACAATTTTCCACAGGAGACACTTATTTTCCTCCTTTGTAGTATGGAGAGGGGTAATTGTCACTAGGCTCATCTTGGTACTGGTCATCTCCTTATCGCTGCACCTGTACAACAGCAGGAGTGTGCCAGTCTGCCTGCTGACCCCTCTTAACCCTTTAGGGCCACATAGTGCATTAATGTGCCATATCCTTGGTCGCCACGATGCATTATACTTGTCGGGCTGCATTCATGCATCATGTTGACCATGGGGATGGTATCATCCCGGTAGGGTCAGTATTACAGAAACCCCCTCTATATTTTGTAACAATTCTCCCTTTATTTGCCACAGTAAGATCTTTGAAATAATCAGTACTCATTTCTAGCCTGCATGCACGTGTTGCCAAAATCGTGATGCTAGGCCTATTTACATTCTCATATTGATATAAAATGTATTCTTCTTAAAGGTCAGAAATATTGTCTGCACAGTAAATGCAGCAAATATGTAAGCTGAAACTGCTAAAGCCCACTTGAACCTCCCCCCCCCCCCATCCGTATTCTCTATTGTTGAAGGGCTATTGAGCATCCTAATGAGCATCACCCAGCCCGCCCCTTACCGCGCATGCGCGCACTATGACGTCACCTCTCACGCCCTCTGGTGGACGTCCCGTGAAGTAAGACGTCTTGGGACCAAAGATCATCTCACTTTCATATTTTTCTTCAACCTCATACGTGTTGGCATCTTCTAAACGTTGACAACTCTTTTGGTAATCTATGTGGACGTTGGTGGCAAACAGAAGAACATAGCAGCACAGAAGCTGTAAGTCTACAGTCAGTATACTGAGTTATTGTTATTCATTTCTTATTGGGTATAGATAAGCCCCCCCCCCCCCCCCCCCCCCAAGCCAATTTTGACTATCGGTATGAACATACCCATAGACCTATATAGATCTTGTATTCCTATTAGAGTGTTGTCAGACCTTAGAACCGAAAGCTAATGTAAGTATCATAATTCTTATAGATAAATGACTGGCAACAGGGTTTCTAGAACTATGTCTTCCAATACAAAGAGATCAACCTGGGCGCTGGTAAGGAGCAGGGCATATCCTTCCCGCTGGGGACACCCGCAGCAGTGAGAGCAGAACCAGCAGGGGTATGGCGGGGGGCGTTCACGTCTGACCTACCCCTCACAGTGCAGACCAAAAAGTCAAATCAGGCGTTTTTAAACCCAAATTAATTACAGTTGTCAAAGGAGGCAGTGGGTCCACTCTCCCCCAGTGAGCATTGACTCTGGGGCGTGGAGAACGTGCCGTGGTCAAGCTGTTACGCCGATTTTACATCCTCCCCCTGCTGTTCCATTGAGCAGCACCTGAAGCACCCCCGCCGTGCCTCCACACGGTGCGGCCCGGGCACCAGGCGGAACCCACCCGGCGTCCGCTACTTAGCTCCCTGCGTCCCATTCACCTGGTCCTGGGACTGCATTGTTACATGGAGACTCAGGTCTTGGTGACAATCAGGGGGACAAGGTGCTGTAAGCTGGTCTCCAGTGGGGGCCTCCAGGGTAGGAGGTTATTATCTGATTAGGGGGACATGGGGGATGCCACCCTCCCCCTCCCACTGCCCTGCTATTCAGGCCCTATGATCCTACGTGATGAGGGTGCGGGGATTAAGGGGTTAAATCAGGTATGTATGGGAAGACAGAGAAGAGAAAGGCATAGTCATAGTATACAAATGTACTGAAATTTGAACATCTCTCAGATCTAGTATCTAGTGCGACGCGTGATTGATATTGGCACATAGAGATCTATGTTCAAGTGCATTTTTATGTCTCTATTATTAAAGTATGTAGACAGTGTTATCTCAAGTGTTACGTACAAGTGTCCAATGTAAGGACAGAATAGATATGTGGCATCTGCCTTAGTACTACGGTAGGGAGGCAAGAAGAAAACAGAATTTAAGGAGATGATCCATAGACTGATAAAAGAGTTCACATAGTGTTACATACACACATATGATCTTCTCTGTTGTATCTTTAATTCTTTATCATCATTAAAGAAAACGTTATCGACCAAATCACCAGGTTTAACGTCTACCTTTATAGTAGGCCTACCTTGTAGAACCGTCAATATTTCATTTTATCAGCACTACTAGATGAGCATAACCCAAGACAAATCCCCGACTACAGCTTTTTAGTTTAAAAGTGCTTTAGTTTGAAATAAAACCGTTGTAATGTATGACAGCCGAGAGGTCCTACTTGGATCCAGTCCCCCTCCCTATGATCCAAGATGACGTCAGAGGAGGGCGCCTGTACCAGTAGATATGACACCTGTTACCTGGCAGACCTCACACCCCCTGTACACCCCTTGTACACACCTGTACCACCTCTACACACCTGTACCAGCCCGGCCTCCCACCTGCCCTGTCTACCTCACCACCCTCAGTCCATACAAAGGACCCTATCTTCATACACAGCACACTATCAACTGCAGGGGTGGATTTCAGAAAAGATGGCAGATAAAAATGAAAATAACAAATTAGCATCTAGAGTGTATTGTTGTTGTTTGCCCTGGACTCTATTTACACTGGACCGAATCCCCAGCGTTGCTCTCTTTAAATAAGTTGGTATTCATTTGGGGCATTAATATTATGTGTGTATGTATATAACTGCATTGTACTAATTGTCACTATCAGCATAACTGTTGGCCTTTGAAACAGGCCCCTGGCCACATTCAAACTTTACTTCTAGTTGGTTCTCTCACTATTACTCGCCGTGTGTCTATGTTGAGGGGTGAAGCCATTCAGGACCTTAACACGCATGGAAACACCTTTATGCTTCCTTTTTGTCACATTGGGACCATGCCGACACAAGTGTTGGGGCTGATCGAAGCGTGCCTGGTTGGCACCTCTGTCGTGTGGCCTGTCATTCTATAGTTGTCTCAACCATAAAGAAAATAGCCCCAAGTATTCAGTTTGAGCTCTTCTTTAATATCGGCTCTAAACATTCAAATTGAATTCGCTCCGGTGCATTATCACTTGGATGTCATACTGAGATAAGGACATACGTCTATGTGTCCGTGAAGTTTCTAAATAAAGGCTGGACTTTTTTTGTTTGTTTTGTTTTTCGGGTGGCGTGGGCTTCAGGCGTGAGGCCCTTCCCTATACTGTGACCCTAGTAGTCGAAGGGCCACCCTGGAAGTCATTATACATTGTATATAGGATTAGGGCCACTACCCTTCAGTTGGGGTGGATGCCTTGTGGTCAAGTACCTTAAAGGGCTGCTTCAATTATTAATTCCATCTGATGGAGAGTCACCCAGGCCATTGACAACAGAGGTTATATCAGGATGGGTAGAGCCCACTTGACTCAGCCCCCTCTACCAGCCCTACCAGCTCTATACCCACTCCTGTACCCTATACTAGTGATATAACCCCCTTTGGTAAACTACTCCAGTGGTATTAACCTATTGACAGCTAGTGCTGTCAAGGAGGTTTGTCCGATAGAGTTATAACATGAAGAGGGATATACGTATGGGTGGAGAGAATCCTAGACCATAGGGTAGTCTGTGTTATATTATATGAATAGAGTACAATAGAGGTATGGGTTAACCCGCACAGGACTGCAGTTTATATGTTAGAAATACACTATACTATGTATTATGTGCATGGAGAACCTTGAAGACTTTCATCCCTGTAAACAAGTGCCATCGTGAGGTTATCAAATATATATACAGCAAAACCTTAGAGGTAAGTAGACAGGTGCTGTTAGTAGGACTGTCATCGATACCCCCCAAATCGATACACCGACATTTACAGAATTCCGATTATCGCATCGATAAAAGCATCATATCGATACACCCAATTACCCACAGATTGTCAAGGAATTTACCTTTGCAAAACTGTAAAAATTGTGTAAAAATTCTAATTAGAACAAACTTCTTTATTAAGTTGAAATTGTTGCACATAAAAGCCCTAATATTTTGGGAAATTAACTTCCGAATGTGCATCAAAATTGAACAGACGTTCTGCATAGAGCTCATATATCTCCATTCTTGACATAGTATGGGCTACCTCTTGTAATAAACAACTGAAAACATTTATTTTCAAGCATATTTTAACTATCTATCTCAGATCAAAATAAATCGATATAATCGAAAAATCGAGACCAAAATAGTGATAATCGGAATCGAGATAAATTTGATACCAATGACAGTCCTAGCTGTTAGTCCATATATATCCGCGGAACCGAAGTCTGGAAGGTAGACCATGCTACAAATCATCATTCAACAGTGCAGTTAGCAACATGAATGACATTACCCCGGCAATGGTAGGTACCTGTATGGATAATTGTAAATCCAGATCTTTCTTAGCATTTCTTAGCATCAAGTACTCTCCACATCTATTGAGACCTTTTTCTAGGGGGGCATGGTGCTTGAATGCAGGTTACATCCATACATCATGATAACAAATGGCATAACGCAAAATGCTTCCTTTAAAGTGTTAATATCCAAACAGCAGTAAATAGTAGTAGCTCACCTCGTTGATGGACTTGAGTAGTTTGGCGATCATCTTGCGTACGGAGGAGAGCTTGGTACGCGCCTGTTCCGCCTCCTGCTGCTTGGCCGTGGCCTCCAACTGGAAACTAGACACCAACTGCAAGGACAGCAAAGTCACACTTGTAGCAGCATATCACAAACCAGGGCATTTTTAAATTCTAAATTTAAAAAGAAAAAAGATAGCAAGCTTTATATGTATACCATGACAGGGGTTTGCCGAGAAGTAAAGGGGATTGCTAAGGTACATGTTGATTTCATTCTGGTACCAATTCCGCCAAAACATGGCAGTAGAGACTAATGTGTTTTGATACCAGGGTATATGGTTTGATTTGAAAATCCAGGTGAGGGATTACCATTGGTTGAACATCGACTAGAGTGGGATCTAAATCCTGGTGATTGACGATTGTATGGAGAAATATGTAGCAGATAACTCCCTAAACCCCCTCCTTTTTTGGGATGTATCTGTAAAGCCTTACAGGTGCCTCAATCGAAGGCCTGACCCGGCTATAAGGTTAGAGTATCAAGCTCCCGTTCCCACAGTTTCATCTACCCCCCTCCTCTCCCGTCCTCCAGAGGGTACAAGACATGAGGTGGGGTGTGAGACGGAGGTGTCGGGTTGAGATTAGAAGGTACACTGCAGCTTAATGGGTAAGGACAATGTCCTCCACACGCCGCGATTGGAGACTTCCCTTCACCATCATTAACCCTTTAAGGACGGCATAGTGCTTTAATGCACCATGCACATTTATCATCGTGATGATGCATGAATGCAGCCCTGGCTAGTGGCTCGCTGAGCTGCATTCACGCATTTTGCCGCCAATACAGGGTTGATAATTCACCAAAAAGGATCGTCATAACGCATCAATGCGGCGCTGCGCTGATGCATCACTACGATAATTCGCATTGGCCTGGTGAAATGCTCTATTGAACTACAACTTTAACATATTCACGGCATCATGCTGTCCTTAAAGGGTTAACAGTAAGGGGCGGCCACTAGAGCAGTCTTCATCAAAGTCTGCCCCTGCCTGCAGCCCCCCACAATAGTAACACGCCCACCCCTAGCCCGCAGCCACAGGGTGTCAGTTACACGCTCCTACAGCCTTTTACCATATTTCAGCATATTCCAAACACAGCCTCCAATTTGTTACTTCTTTTAATTTGTGTCAAGTTCTGTGATGAGTGACGCCATTACATTATTCATGTATGGTAGTGTTTGGTGGGTGGGGACTGGGGGTTGGGGTCTGGGGGAACAGGGGTGTGGTAAAGGGTGGTGTTTAGTGGAGATGGGTAAAATGTGGAATTGAAGACCTTGTACATTGGCCTGATGGAACCTTGTATTGAGTTACACTTCTAACATATTCACCTGTGAGGAACTACTTAGTAGTTGTCTCTACAATAAAGGGGCGTTAGATTTCTTAGTCTTGTTTTAATCGCATCCCAAATGACAATTGCTAAAACATTGCTACCAACGTGGAATTCATGTATTTATTCAGAAGTTTGAATACAGCGTTACTTGTGGTGAGAGTTTTGGTAATTCTAGGAGGCAAAACATACCAGGGTATGCAGGGTTGCGACAATTCCTAATGGAAACTCTCCTTAACCAAAATTTACTGATTACCTTAACAATATCTAGCGTACGATACACTATTTAGTAATGGGTGCTCTTCAATTTGACGAAGCTTCACCCCCATGCTACTAGTGGATTTTTGTTGTTATTTAATCTTCTCTGACTTTCACCCAAATTCCCAATACTTCCTAACATTTCCTGACCCATGGGAACCCTGGTAAGTCTGTGGACTGTCTATACGAGTTATAAAAAGGGAGACCAAGTCCCCAGTGTGTAAGGTGATTAAACTTTTTATGCGTAAAATCTTACGATGTTCGCCACCTTTTTATTTTGCAGGAAACAAACCTAATTTAATACAGGAATTCCAGAAAGAAAAGCAGAATTTCCTTCAAAGGCAAATTATAATCACTTTACAATAAATGAGATAACACATATTTCGCATCAACACCGGTTCAAAATAGAGAAGTATGCCTTTTGTGCTGACTTGGGAAATTAGCCCCTCTCCCTCTCAGTAGAGCCTAAATTAGAGCAGCCGTTCCCTCCTGTCCCAGTATTAGAGTAGTTCGAAGGTATACTTTTGTACTTAACTCCCTGGCCCTGTCTGACTTCTACATTGTCAGTAAACAGCAGTTGGTCTTGCCCCTACACTACCCCAAGCTAATTAAGCACCCCACCCTCTAAGAGGGTAACAGCCCGACGTTTACTTAGCCACCACCAGGAGAACGGCACAAGTCAACGCAAGACTGGGATAAAAAGGCTGCTGGCTGAGATTTATGACTGACACTAAAACCCTGTTAAGTAGTAGGTGGGCCAAGTCAAGATACATGTAGCAGATAGCGCAGATGGGTATCTCCCCCCACCCTACACATTTTTTCACCTGTATGAAGAATCTCAGGTGTGGCATTGTCTTCCCACCTGAGCACCCCCTCAGTCAGATGTTACACATGTAATTAGGGCACCCGGGTAGGAGGACAGGTAAAAGGGGTTGTCCTTTTGTTACCTGGCTTAGTGTTGACATGGTCATGACGTCACATGACGTCACAAATGACGTAGGACGTACATCATTGATGTCCTAAGTGGGGTGGTAAATCTCCTGTCTTCTTGTATTATCAGGACGCACGTCTAGAGCTTACCATGACGTTACGTCGTCGTCCTGATGACTACGTCACCGCCCCCGTGACGGCCCTAAGCACGTCTTAGAGCCTAGCCGTGGTCATTGTAAGAAAACCACGTCATTGTGAGACTGTCCAGGCTCATTGTTATAGGGAACGAGCTCATTGGGGGATTGGGTCCGTGTTTTCTTTTCGCTACTAGGTTTTAAGTGACATCCAACACAAAGACCTAGCCCTGGTTTACAATAAGACTAGAGAGGCTCCCTCTGACCACTGGTCATCCGCTCCTTGACCACTGGGCACTAAGGCAGGATCTTTTACAGCAATAAGCCCGGATAAGGACGTGTGCCCCTGACTAGTTAGATTACACCCTCCCATGTCTGGTGATCTCTAGTGCTATGTTAAAGGTGTTAACCCTTTGAGCACAGCATAGTGCTTTAATGCGCTATGAATTTATCGGCATGGGGCATGAACTCTTCGCAATCAATACACTACCTAGGACTTTGCCTGATGCCCCAATGCAGCGCCTGCGAGTTACTCGGATGAGGCACTGCATTGAAGTATACATGAGGATTCGTTATGCATAAAGGGTTAAACTTGTCGGAAGGGGTAGAGCTAAGCCCTTAGACACGTGGACAGACTGTATACTGTATAGACAATGTTTGTGGATCGAGTATCAGCAGATTTTGGGGATTACAGTCTCACTGCTCCCACTTCAGACAAGAACAAATATTTGTGGTGTCTTGTCACAGCCAATCAACTTCCACTCACTGGGCTCCTCAAAGTAACGCTACAATCTACCCCACATTCTTGTATACAGTAACTGGTGAACAGTCTCTCCATTTGAGATGAAAGAAATACCCCTACAATACTTAACCATGAATGCGAGACACATTTCCGTTTTGGGGGGCATACGTTGGTTTCGTTAATATTTAGGAACTAAAAGACCGATATTGGAATTTTAAAATGTGTCCTCATTTACACTAGATTTAGATCTAGCTACATTTATACCATGAGAATTTAAAGATGTATGGCGTAAACAGCTACATGGCATTTGACTCATATAATTCAGTCACTTTCTACACGACATACAGTAACACCTTCAGCTACGTCTCCAGCCGTTCAGTATGAAGCCCCCCACCTACAGGCAGACAGCAGTGACATCATACCTAGCGTCAAGGTGACAGTTTGACATCTGAATTATTCGCTATTTATCAACTTCATATCTGTCAGTTCTCACCCGACCCAGGGTGATTGAGGCTCTCTCATGATGCTCTGACTCCTAACCCTTTAAGGGCCGCATGGCCCTTTTATATTATATACACTTTGATGTAATGACGCATTCATCATTCGTGCATCATGTCCACTCTTCGGGAGTGTATCAACCAAGTAGGGGCTGCATGATGCTTAAGTTGAATGCAGCACTGGGAAAATACTCGTCAGGGCTGCATTCATGCATCACGACGATCAATGCCATAATGCAATTAAAGCACTATGCGCCTCTAAAAGGGTTAATAGCATATATCTAATCTGATCTGAGTTTATTGATCTTATCAGAGTTTATTGATCAGACTCGATCTAACTGATATCAACCCTAGGGATCTAGGTGTCGCCGATCGGTCCCTGTGAGTGTATGTATGATGGGGGTAGGTGAGGGGGGCAGGAGTCAATTGTTGGGGGTTGGGGTATGGATCATTCTAAAGTCATTGAGAGATAAGTTGTCAATAAGGCTTCACCAATCAAACCATATGACAATGGAGTGGGCGGAGGGGTGAACGGATTGAAGGTAAAGCTGGTGTTCTGATCACAAGGCAGACTAGCCATTGTGTTGCTGCCTTTTTAAAACCCATCAGTTTTGTCGACATGGATTTTCCCAGAAACATGAATTTGATATGACATTCAACAAACTTAGGTGTATCTTATTGGTGTGGGAATAATATTAAAATGTATCCAGTACATGTGGTAGAAGGGCTGTACAACCCCCCCCCCCCCCCCCCACACACTACACCCTGGTACGCGCCTAATACTGATAGCATCACACCCCTGTCTGCATGAATTGACCTCTTCACTGCAGCCATGAATAGATCTAATACCTACTCCATTAATAGTTATTTAGAAATATGAGATCTCCTCAGTCGGAGATCCTATGTTGCAGATAAACTGGCACAAGATAGCCTACTGAGACTACTTCGAATTGCCAATACTGTAGCGGGTACGGGTAGGTAGGAGAGGTGAGGTGGTTTGTCGGTAAGATTAATAGTCACCATCAGTTCAGGTCCTATTTGGTTTTCAGTGGCTATTTTTAAGGTGACCGTTAAGGTCTTCAAAGTGGTGTCTCCATACTGAGGGAGGGCTTGTCAAAGCCGACGAAAACATTAGTATCGTGTACGCTGCATAACCAAGTGGGTGATTGAGATAAAAAGGCAACCATCCGCGCTGTATATCGTTAACCCTTTAAGGACCACATAGCGCTTTATTGCAATCATATATATGCCCTTTTGTTGCAATAACATATGAATGCAGTGCTGATCAGTTACTCGTCAGTGCTGCATTCATGCGTCATGTCGACCCTATGGGAGCGATACACTCCCGAAGTGTCGGGATGCGCCAAAGTAGCGTCGGAAAGGAAACTCCCCGGCCCTGCATTAGTGCATCATACCAACACAAGCCTTGAACTATCATGCTGTTCTTAAGGGGTTAAGGAGGTCATTACACGCGGGAGTGGTGTGGGTGCGGGGGTTGATATGTTTGTCTATTTAGTGGTAGGATGGGTGGATGCGAGTTAGATGAGGGTTCTGGTGGGAGGAATAGGTATATTAGATTATCAAGGGAGGGACGGTTGTTAGATAGACCGGTGAGCTTACAGATACCCCGCGGATTGACAAGCCGTTTATTTAATATGTTATATTTTTACATGTACATGTTAAAATGCATCTAATTTCAGTAATGTAAGCAACCATGCAACTCCACTTTAGTTTCCAGCCGGTCAAGACAAGCTATATGCTATGCTGACTTAGCACATTGTGTAATAATTATATGAAAGTTTAAAACGGCACGTGCCTTGACACCAATGAATGCAGGCCTTAACCATTGAAAAACTGTAGTGATTTAATGTGCTGGCTCCTGGGTCGTCATGATACATTCGTGCACCATCCCGAGCCTTTTGGGGGCGTTTCAATCCCATAGGGGCGGCATGATGCTTTGGTGCAGCCCTGGCGAGCTACATTGACCGCAAAGGATAGGCTCATTATTAGATTAAAGCGTGATGCGGACATTAAATTGTTAACCCCCATGTATTCGCACCGGCCAGCACACAACCCACCTCTCCAGCAACAAACTGCTACCACGAGTAGCCACAGGGCATGGTCCCACAATCGACCTCCTCCCATCTCCACCCTACAGCCCTCCATCACCAGCCCTGACACACCCACACCCATACTTAGCGGCAGCCATTCAAAGGTGGCAAACTAATGCAACTGCACTAAGCACCTCCCCCCACCCACACCCTTTGGGAGAAATGGCATCTCTGAATTTTTGCTGTGAATGGTGGTGGCCCTTTTTCAGCTTAGCCGACCGAGCAGGTAAGCAGGGACACTGAAGTGGGGGCAGGTTTGAGTCAACATTTCCTATGTTTTTCAATGTTAGAAGCAGGGATGAAGGTGGCCAATCTAAAAAACATTTGAAATATTAAAATTGAGGCCCCTGAAATTAGGTCAGTACAGGTCTTCGTAACATAGGGGAAAAAAATGAAAGCAGGGAAAAACTTTAAAATGTCATCCCTGTAGAACATCTTTTTACATTTCTATAAGTTGGGCATTGACAGAATCCATGTGTTTTATCGAACAGGCGAGGGCTTTAAAAGAAAAGACTAGCCTAATTTTAAGTGGCCTTCTATCACTAGTATTCATATCAATTAGCGACATGCTGACATACATTTTGTCAAACTATTTATCACAAAGCAATAAACCTGTAATATACAATTCGAAGGCAGGCCAATAGTGATGTCACAGAAGGCCAAAAAACACCCAGACACACTCAGCCCATCCCCATTGATTGGTCTAGACACCACTATAACGACTTCTTGATTGGTTGCTCGGTAATGTACACCAATCTCAGTAGGCCTCAAGGGCCACTCAAGGGCCACTCAAGGGCCACTCAAGTACCAATCATAGGGCAATGTAGGTGCAGACGATTTTTCATCTTACATTTGTTTGGTTTATATTGGCTTTTGTGGCCTTGATGATGACTCTTTTTATAAAATGTAAATGAAAAGTGGTTCATAACTTATTCATGAAGACAGTGAATAGGTCCTTAATGGTGCACATGCTGTCTGAAACATCATAAATGACAGTACAATATGTTGTTTTTGTATAGGTTTAGTATGGCTGGGCACATTTCTGGTCTCTTGTGACGTCACTCTCTACTTATTTCTTCCAGGTTTAAATGCTACATGCTGCATGTGTTAGTAGAATGAATGTCAAAATATTGCTAAACACTACCAAGACTATGGATAGAAGACCACATAAAATTATGCTGGTCTTTTCTTTTAAATCCCTATGTGAAATCCAGCCCATTTACATTTCTGCATTTAGCCTTGGCGCGTGGACACTGATTGAGGGTCGCAGAGGAGGGGGTGATGAGTAGGGGGGGGGGGTGATGGCTGATATTAGCGGGCTTATACACCCAGGTGTCCACACCCACCAGACACTCCCAAGACAGTGCAATTTTCACAGCAGGGGATCGCTTGTCTTACCCCCACCCCACAAAACCAACCACCGATACACGGACAGTATCTCAGCCTCCCCACCCACCCATCTCTGCCCACCTGGCGCTGTGGAGGCTTTTCTCACCTGTCTGTTACCCAGAGTCAATCATCTGACTTCTGGAGATGCACCTCCAGGCATAGCTGCAGCCTAGGTGTGTGTGTGTGTGGGGGGGGGGGGGGGGGTATAAGGTATAAGGGTACAATCATCTCCACTCCCACGTGACTGGAGGATTAATTCCCAGACCCCCCGCAGTGCTGTGGACGGTATAGGGACTCAGTGGTACCCACCCAGAGGAGGCTAATAAGGGTGGGGAGTACTCAGTGGGTAGGGACGGACTGGTATAATGACACAGCGGCAGGAGGCTGGGCGTGTGGCCGCCAGGTACTGAGCAGTCACCCCCCACCTTCACCACCCCACATCGCCAGCCACCCACAGTCAAACTTCAGCAGGCTTCTTCTATCTTGCCCACTGTGCTTCAAGGTCTAACTGGTTGTTTCAAACAGCTACCTCTGATAAACGGTATAACACAAACAGGTATTGGGCAAACATCTGTTGCAGAGATGCCACTCCCTCATCAACAATATGTAGGAAATCTTGAGATTTTGATTAATTTTCTGTAGGAAATTCACGTATTTCAATACAGAATTTCCAGCCAAAGATTCCTGCAAAAGTAGGAAAAGTGGCATCTCTGCTGTTGTCTATAAGTATGAAATCAATACCTGCTCATGAAATATCTCATGGCCACATGGAAACCATGTTGATTATTAGTTTTCGATCTATCGCGATTCTCCTGATACACTATGTGGAGAGAGAGAGACCAATAATTTCGACACTCATTGCCACAAATGAAAAACCGTAAAAGGTATCTACTACTACATGTAGTAAGGGGGCTTTGGGGTGGGGGGTACATTTCTGGAGAAAATGTGCATACATACTTTATGGAAGCCCCCCAACCCAACATGACGCAGATCATGATTATGCCTGGATTCTACTGAGAGCCTACATTAATGGTGTTTTTACACCTGATCCATCTGTCGCCCCTTATTATGCCCACAGGTGTGTCTTTCTGCAGATGGACTGAGGCCTGTGTAGGTGAGACCAACCTGTCACCACAAGCCGTGCTGACCCATCACGGCACAGGACCAGATCCTTATCATGACGTTATGCACTGTTACCTGAACCCAACACCATACAACATATATGCCAACTAGTCCTTCTTTGTTCTAGGCTATTTAGGCACAATGTGTTCCAGGCAGCCAGACCCGTCATGCCAAATACGGTAAACACTATTTTCGGTCTTTTTTTTTTTTTTGGGGGGGGGGGGGGGGGGCAAACAACCCGTATTGGCTTTTGCAGAGATGTCAACCCTGTGATCCATGAGTTAACACCGCAACCCATACTTTGATTCCTATTTACTTTCTAGAACGATGTTTTTGTGGGGGGTTTTCTAGGGTAAAACACGCCCCAAAAAAGGTCGGGGGCGATTACACGGGATGGACGCAAACTACGACGAATAAGGCACTTAGAAGTCATCACCAAAATACAAGTACATGTAATGGCTGATATATATATATATAGGCTCCCCCATTTCTCAAGTTGTGGGATAACAGGTTTTCCCCGACACACCTTCAGAATATCAAAGTATGATTTACACTTACCTTTCTAAGACCTTTCTCGTAGTGATCAAAGAAGTCGTCTAGTGGGAAGGTGGCGAGTTCCTGTACAGAGAGCGCCGACACGGCCTCCTTGTCCATCATCCACTGAGGGGGCAGGAAGTACCGCAAACACGTCCTGCAAATTAAGGTTAACATTGTATTTACAAATTAACATTGGAGTTAAGTACACATACCAGCGCAGTTGAGTGCATTGGTGATTCCCTGTATTACTCATATCACACTGGCGTCTTTTCTCTGTACTACTCACACCGACCTACTTTCCCTCTACTACTCCCACTTACCCACATCTCATGTACTACTCACACTAACCTTCTTTCCCTGTACTACTGACACCGACCCACTGTACTACTCACACTAACCTACTGTCCCAGTACTGCTCACACCGACCTACTTTCCCTGTACTGCTCACACCGACCTAATTTCCCTGTACTACTCACACCGACCTACTTTCCCTGTACTACTCACACTAACCTACTGTCCCAGTACTGCTCACACCGACCTACTTTCCCTGTACTGCTCACACCGACCTACTTTCCCTGTACTGCTCACACCGACCTACTGTCCCTGTACTACTCACACCGACCTACTTTCCCTGTACTGCTCACACCGATCCACTTTCCCAGTTACAGTACTACTCACACTTAACCAATGTCCCTGTACTTCTCACACTTGACCAATGTCCCTGTACTACTCACACTTAACCAATGTCCCTGTACTACTCACACTTACCCACATCTCATGCACTACTCACACCGACCCACTTCCCCTGTACTACTCCGCCCTAACCTACTTTCCTGTACTCAGTCTTAACCCACTTATCCGGTACTACTTAGCCCCTAACGCACTTTCCCTATACTACTTCAGTTTAGCCCATCACACCCTCACCCACTTCCCCTCTACTACTCACGTGTTTTTTCTATACAAATTCATTGACTGTACAACTAATACACAGTGGAGCCACTACTAGATCGGGAAGAGTACCCTTCACTACTTCGGATGTCAACTGTATCAGAGAGAAACGTCTAAAGTAGTGAAGATGTGACCACAAATGAGGGGAGAAACAAAAAGCCTGTTGACACTGTCAGGGATGTGGCTTAATATCGTTGGCACTACAACTATACATGCACTATTTCTGTCTGTCCTTCTTTGCGTGTTTTAAAATGCAGTATTAAAACTGTAAAAACAAATACCCTGCATTGCAACGGGAGCGGAAGCAGATTGCAAAAAAATAACACCCCAGTCTAACTCCCCACGTGACCCCGATAATGATGCGCCACCTGGCGGGAGGCTCACGGCATCGTCGTTACCCTAACCGGAAGTGCCGCTGCGCGCGCCGCTTCCGACGTCGCAATGAGTTCCTTGGCGGCGGAGAAGCACTCTCTGGGTGGCAGAGTTTCCGCCGCCTCCCACTAGGGGTCGTGCCGACACACGGCTGGTTTAATGGCGACGCTGTCCCACCAGGTGCGACAGGAAGGAGCGACATGGGCGACACCCGCCGCTAATGGCCACCGACGCCCCGCCACGGCGACCTGCGACGTCCTCACCGTGACGTGTCAAGTGCATTTACAACTTGAGACACTCTAAATACCCCTTACTCTATGCCATCTTTCTTTTTAACCATCACTCTTAATGTACTTTTTTTTTTGGCGTGGGTTTCCATTGCATTGGAGGTTTAAATAGTGTGATCTACCATTACCAACCAGAAGGACCCTTCCTTTGCTCAGTGAGATTGTCCTGCATGATACTGTATGTTGTATGGGTTCAAATACTGGGCTTATGTGATAAATCACTTTGCAGTCTGTTTGAGAGGACTTACACGCAAAAAAAGGCAATATGTAGAGTAGTATAGTCAACTCTCTCCCAATATGTGCCCCCCTTGGGAGTATGGAAAAGTAGCAGCATTGGGGGAAACAGTTCCTTTACAATCTATTCTAGCACATTTGAGAACGTATCAGAAGGGTGTCGGGAGGAGGGAGTCAAGACTTTGTGTTTCCACATTAGAGGTTGCCGATGCCTTTAGGCAGATAATATGCAGACAACCAGTGTAACGGCACCCACCTGTATCCGTTGGCGATGTCCTCACTGAGCTGTGCGCTGGTGGCGCCCCCAGCGGCAGGCGTGGACGACGACGGCGTCTCGTTAGCTGCGTCATGGGACGAGACCGAGGCTGGCGAGTGTGGTGCCCCCGCCGACGTAGACTCGGCCACTGACTGGTCTGTAGACTGAAATCACATAAGGAATGAATCGGTATGAAGAGGAACATTTTAGTTTTGATATTTTAGAAGGGGTCTAAGGAGCAAGAATCTTTGCGTTATAACGCTGACATGTCTACATGTTGTATCGAACAGCAGCACTATTTGACACTTTTATTAGTTCAGGTTGGAGTCCAGGCAAAATTGATCAGTCGCAATGCAGTGGGTTGAACTGACCTAACTAATATCTTTGTGATTAGGGATTTTTGTACCCCCCCCCCCTCCCCAACTCTTGATGTTCATTGTATGTGTGTGTGTCTTGATAGAAAAGTCCATCGAACAGCATAAATCACCTGCAGCATCACTTGATACATCTACAAATACCCAATTTGTCTGTGCACAGACAATTTTTGTTCACCTTTCAATATTTACGTGACTAAGCAGACCCTTCAATCCATACATCAATTTGAAATGGTCCCCAATATGCAGTTCCTACCTTTTTTTTTTATTATACATTCCGTTTGAAATATAAAACTAGCACATCTGTGTTTAAAAGCCTTACTTCCCTTTGACTATACAGATAAAGTGTACATCAACAAGACATGTTTATGACTTTAAGCTCTGTTTCACCATAATGGTCAGATAGTCAACATTACAAAACACCTCTAATGGCGAGAACCCGTATCATGAGAATCACCCCATCAAGAGAAATTAATAAATAAAGCCTGTGCAAACAAATTACCTGCTACATTTTCTTTTATATCCTGGGTTGACAACCTATAACAGTACACACTGGGTGCTATCATTGCCTCTAACCATACCCCCCCCCCCCCCCCCAGCCTCTCCCTCCCCCGACCCTTTCCGCCCCAGCACACGAGAGGTGGCCGTGAAGACAAGCTGTCGTGGCAGCAGTACAAACGCCGCACCCCGCCCGTCCCCATGCCCCCGGGCTGAGGCTTTGACAAAAACCAATGTTTGGTTAGTAACAGAGTGGAGGGGCGGGGCCGGCCGACGAGAGGGCAGCCCTCCGCAATGACAAATAGAATCTTTATTAAAATATTCCGGCCACGACAGGCGCCATTTTTCAGAGGAGAGTAACTGAGTTGGATACTTAATAACCCTTTAAGCGCTGCATAGTGTTTTTTATTTCCTTAGTGTCAAGATGATATATTCGTGCATCATGCTGACCTTTTGGGAGTGTATCAATAAGGTAGGGTCGGTATGAGGCTTGAATGCAGTACTGCCAAGAAGACTCGCCAAGACAGTATTCGTGCATTATGAAGGCAAAGAACATATCACTATGTGGCCCTTAGAGGGTTAATAGTGCTCCAGGGGGTGTGGCAACAGCGCAGATAGATAAGGGCATGAGTGGATTATCACCATACTCCTCTGATAACTAATTCTAAACCGATACTTGTTTATTGTCTCCCAGAATGATGGCACTCTCCCCCGTCCCTCCCCCATAGATTC
Source organism: Harmothoe impar (assembly GCA_947462335.1). Taxonomy (NCBI): domain Eukaryota; kingdom Metazoa; phylum Annelida; class Polychaeta; order Phyllodocida; family Polynoidae; genus Harmothoe; species Harmothoe impar. The sequence continues at coordinate 34,267,470 of OX381720.1, forward strand.
GGATAGTCTAGAGCTCAGATATAGTTGAAATGGCTCAAGAAGATACATATTAAAGTTTGTTCCTAATCTTGTAAGACTTATAAATAATGGGGAAGGTTCTACTAAATGTTCAAGAAATATATCACAAATTCTTGGGGAACACCAACATCATGTGAAATCAATGTTCTGTATAACCTGTGTCAACTATAATAAGTGTCTGCTTTTGTATGAGTCAACAACCCTAGTACCTACTATCAAAACACGTCCCCTCTACGATAAAGCATATTTATGAGCATCACCAGCAGTTTCATAATTTGGACTAATGTCCTCCTTCTCTACAATATTTCTTGAATACTCAATGAAAGCCACATGCATTACTGTTATTGGGTATGGGTGTTATGTTTGATTATTTAATGGATGGGTTACTCCAGGATGACCTATAAATTCATTTATGTGCATTTTACATACTAGAAAGGATTACTTACTCTACAATTGCTGGTCGACATTTAAAATCAATACTATCCATTAAATCGAATCATATTGTGTTCTTTAACTATTCAGTTTGTCAGTTTAGAACATCGTTGTCAAATCTCATGATCAATTGATTTTGTCCATTACAATCCTCCATTTAAAAAAAGTTAACGTGTCATTTCAAAATATACTAGTAATTGCCATTACCTTGGTGACTTTGATAACATTGCTTGACTGGTCAAACCTGCAAAGATAACGTGGGAAATGTTGAAATATCATACAATATCATTGGTTTTCTGGTTCATAATATAACTTTCTACCTGGAGGAAACTCAAATCTGTGAAATGCAAGCAAAAGAAGGATGTTCAATTAAATAGGGGTGATAAAGATTAACACAATATAAACGACAGTAAACAGACACAATTCAAACACTGGAGACACAACATTAACAAGTCAACATTTAACAACAAACTAACGCTCAAAAAGACAAAAAAAATGAGGAAACAGAGTAATATATTATAAAATCTCAAAAGATCTATACCTATACAAGTCATGTGGCTCTACTTAAAGAAATAGCATCTGCTATAGCCCTGAAATCAATCAGCATCTCCCCATTCCCACCATTATCAGCTGCAATATACCAGTGACACGAGAAATGCAAATAATCTAATTATTCTAATAGAATTAGCTCGTGGCCAGGTGAGATGTCAACACTCAGGAGGAATGACAAATTAAAGATGTACCCTTGGTAGTGGTAGTAGCCATGTGGTTATTTGCCTTTTGGTAAACATTTGTTGTCTCGATGCACCAATGTCGGAGAGTTACCAGCACTGCATTGGTGCATCCTGCCAACCCTCCAGGGGTTATTAAGCCTGTATTCTCGGCATGGTACATGGATGCTGTACTGGCGAGTTACTCCCCTCTGACCAGGGCTTCATTGACGCATCATTACGTCAAAGAGCATTTAATCACTATGCTGTCCTTAAAGGGTTGACTTGGTCATCTGCTCCTGGTCAGCCAGGGCTGGTGACTGCACGAGTAGCCTTAGGATATGAGTAGTTGACATGATGACCAGTGGTCGTGTAATGATCACATCTGTCCTCCCCATCCTCCTCTATCCCCCACGCGCCCCACAACTCCTCTCCCCTTGGGGCCTCCCCCTCCCCCTCCGCCCTCTCTAGGCAACTGCCTCGCTCATCACCTATTTACCTTTTAAAGGTGTCAACCTGGCGTTATCACTCCCAATCTCTGCTGAGTAGTTGGGGCGGGGAGTGACTTTAGTGGACGGGTGGGGATTTTGTTTTGAATTGTTGCAGGGTGGATTATGTTAAGGGGGGTGGGTGGGCAGAAACGTGACGTGTTTAGGTTGCCATAGCCTCGGAGGTGCGCGAGGGTAAATTTCCAGGCGTTTTTTTTCGTTATAGAAGAGCTGAAATCCAAAACTTTATAAAAAAAGTAGTTTATATCTATGTGAGCGCACACGTGCCCTGTCCCCTCCGCACTCCCCTACGTCCATGACGTAAGACGTTTTAAGAGGTGCTGGTTCCCGCAGGTACTACGTCCTACTATACACCGTCCCCGCCCTACCGTCCGGCAACCAGCCACGGGCCGTTGTACCCGGAAGTCCTCAGCCCGCCCCACCACCAGGGGGCACTACTTCCGGTTAACTGGCTCCCAATAACAAGCACGGCGCGCGCGACGCGTGTATGGATGGGCTGATCTGTGACGTCATAATGACGTCATCCATGACGATGTGTCAAGAGTCGGGGTAAGTTAACCGTTCACACTTTCCGTTCTGAGGTAATTACCTCTACCCCTACTTGACCTGCCCCTCAAATGATACCTAAGTCTAATAGATTTTTTTAAAAGAGATTTTTAAAAATCTCTTGCACCCCCCCCCCCCCCCCCACACACACACTAAAAAATGAATGGTTATATATTGGTTGTTATTTTCACACCAATAGTATAAAACGGATGGTCATGGAAGTTCCTGGCGTAAACGAGACTATAACTTATAAGTGAAACCAAGATGCATCGTGGGTCTGCTGCGAGGCAAATTTAAATCACCAACCACAACTCGCGTTTTCACATCTAGGCCTACTCTCGGCACTTCCATGCAATCAGACCAATCGCCTGTCTCCTTAACTGGCGGCACCTCCTGTATGAATGCCATTCCCTGTACCAACATGCTGATAGTTCAGACACAAGATAATGGTTAAAACCTTGGTCCAAGTAAGTAGCTTAGACATTCTCAGAAGCTTCACAAATCCCCTGTCCACCAGTGCCATCCCCATAGAGCTGACCTTTGAGAACCCCACGTGACCTGCTGACGTCACGGCTTGGGTCAGGTGGGTGTGTCAGGATGAGGGTTAACCCTTTAATGAGCGCATACTGCTTTAATGGGCTACGCCCTTTGTCGTCAGGATGCATGAATGTATTATAATAGCCCTGGCGAATCGACCTGCCAGGGCTGCATTCAAGCATCATACCGACTCTGTGGGTATAATACACACCCACAGATCATCATGTACTCATGCATCATGACGTTAAGGGGCATACTGCATTAGAAATGCTTTGCTGCCTTTCAAGGGTTAAACATGACGTTAACCCACCTCATCCGGTTACCCTCTGTTCCCGCCAGTCACAGCAACCTTTTCTACATGCACCTAAAGGTCAAGCCATTGCAATCATTCTTAAATTTTGCTCTTCAAACTTCAATTGATTCAAATGTCAACTCTATGGACAGAGATACCAGATAGCGGCGTTGAGAGTTTGTTAGGATATTCTAAAGTAGGTAATGCCTCTTAATTTGTTCTTTTTTTTCACCCAAAGTGCCCGAAAAGTCACAGCTCACATCTCTCACTATTCAATTTGTCAGTTAATTGCAGCAGGTAGGAATGCATGGGGATGCCAGTCTCTGGCTTCCTCCTCCTGAACCCAACCTGACCTTGCAGGTCAATGAGGTCAAATATTAAAGGTCAGGGGCCATAGGGTAGCGGTCAGGATATCAGACACACTTGGGCGAGTGAAGTTGGGGAAGGGGTCAAGCGGATTTTCCTGTGGGAGCGTCCATTACTTTATCTAAGCTGGTACTGGCAAGATAAGCACTGAAAACAGTGGTCACAATGGTTGCCAGTTACTACATAATGCCTCCTAAGAATTCCGCAGTGAATGCAGGGAATATTTGGTGGCCTGTAATGCACGGTCACTACCAGGATCTGTATCTTTGCCCACAGTCAATGCTAGATCCTACCACTTGTAACCGCCAATACAGACCAAGTATAGTTTCAATTACTTTCAAATGCTGTCAGAATGATGCATTTCTGTGTCGGTGTGTGGTGACTGGGGTCGCTTGATTTCTGACAGATTTGTTTCAGGCACCCACCACCCCTGTGCCTGGGATTGTATAAACCCACTAATTGAATACCAGGTCATCCTCTAGTGCTGTCAAATGTCTGAGATTTAGATACAGGATACTCAATTCAGTATGCACAGGCCAAAACAGAATACAGTGTGTTTCAGGTCACCCAATCTTGCTCAGAGACGACCGACTTCAAATTTTGGGGGCAATAATTGAATACTGTATCTTTTTCTCAACCTAAAACACGCTCCCTTTATTCTTATGATTTTTTTTCAGGGGGTGGGGGGCATTAATATATCACAGCCGTGAATGATAACTCTAACTGTATTCTGAGGTTTTGTGGATGCCCTTCAGACCAACCACTGTGGGAGCAACCACAAAAACAAGCCGGCCACAACCCCATCACTCCCACCACAGGCGTGGATCATCTAAATGTTAATCCTAACCCTCCCTCTGCACCTTAGTTCTTTAAAGGTTGCATACTGATTTAATGTGTTATGTCCTTTGTTATCATGCAGCCCTGGTGGGTACACACCCCAGGGCTGCATTCATGCATCATGCCGACACCTCGTGAGTGTATCAACTCCATATCAGCATGATGCTTGAATGCAGCACTGGTGAATTACGCCCAAGGGCTGCATGCATGAATCAGTAGGCGGTCTTTAAAGGGTTAGTCTTCCCCTCAGCTGAGATTCCCATTCCATGTCCCTTGTAATCATCCAGATCAGATTCCAGTCCTCTCCAACATCATTTACCTCAGCGCCAACCCCCACTAACCCCTCCACACACCTCAGCTCCTACTCAGTCACCAATTAACCCTCTAAGGGCAGCATGCTGTTTTAATGAACTATGCCCGCTTGTCGGCATGGTGCATGGATGGGGAGTACCGATGAGTAATTCGCCAGCGCTGCATTCATGCATCATACCGACCCGCCAGGGCTGCTTCACCAGACCCAAAGGGTTGGCATGATGCACCGCCAGCAAACAACTCCCTGACAAGCGGGTGCATCAGAACCACAACTGTAGCCTTGCGGTATCATGCCGTCCTTAAAGGACTAACACATCCAATGGGTCTTTTTCGCCATTTTCTTCTTTTTGTCTCACCCTTTAAGGGCCGCATAGGGCTTTAATGTGCTATGCCCTTTGGCGTCACTATGCATAAATGCAACCATGGCGATCGAGTAACTCACCAGGGTGCATTCAAGCATCATTCCGACTCCATGTGGCTGCTACACTCCCAACAGGTCGGCTTGATGCATCCATGCCCCATGTCATAACAGCAAAGGGCTTTATACATTAATGCACTATGCAGTTCTTAAATGTTTAATTTCTCTCCCTAGGAAAGTGATAGAAGTTGCACGGGTCGGGGCTGAGATAGCGGCGTGTGTAATGAGAGGGGCTGGGGACAGGGGGCGGGGACAACATGGCGGGTGGGGCATGGATTAGAGGAGGATGGGGACGTTCAGAGCGGCGCAGTGACAAGCAGACGACAATTACATGAAAACTGAGCCCTTTCTATTACTGACGTGCGCCACCCCGGCCACAGCCACAGGCGGGGTACCTGAATGTGCGACTAGGTGGGGATTGGTGCGGGTAGAAGAGATTCAGGTTGTACTTGCCTGGACCAGCCTCCATTTAAATGTATCAATATGCTAGGAAATGGACCATTTCAATTATGGACTTTTTAAACATTAAGTGCCCGGTATTATCCAAAAAAATTAATTAAGGGCCCCTGCCCCGTCCTAGCACACCTGAGGGGTTCTGTGAATCTCTGGGTAATATTTATTCGGACTGTATACCTCTGCACTGCAGCTTCGAGGTGCCACTCAGCGTACAACACAACGTGGTAGGTGCTCGGATGCTGACAGTACTAGTACCTCTCAGTGGAGAATAGATATAATCTGCAGGAGGGCAATGGCATCTTTGAAATATTAAGTACAAATCTACTACATATACTTCTCTGTTCACCATTTTAGTCTCACTGTATTAGCAATATTGGAACAAGGTAGCCCTATCAACTGATTCTGCAGTGGACGGAGGAAATTAATTCATTGGCCTAAAATGCATGTTCTTGATTCCTGCCAGTGGCCTAACGCTTCTATATTATCCTACTGACTATGAGAACCCAGTAGTCCCCCATACTGCACCCACCCTACACTACACCCAGGTCGGACCACACACGTCCCGCCGCACACATCTCACCTGTAATTAGCGTCGTACAGCTTGATACCTGACACTCACCTGATACAGCCCCCCCCCCCCCCCCCCCCACACACACACACACCAGGAGCCACACCCGTCATTACCTGGTGTGGCTTACACCACACGCCGCCTTATCTCCTACACATCCTTACAGACGGACTACCAGAGATGCCACTCACCCCCTTGTCGACAAACAGTAGGGAATCTTATAACAATTTGGTCACCTTTTTGTACAAAATCAACTTATTTCAATATAGAAACTTTAGCAAACAAGTAGGAATTCCTGCAAAAGTATGAACAGTGGCATCTCTGGACTACTATGTACATGTGCATGTACATATCTCTATTCATGAGTTTGCTTAAACATAGACTATAACATATCTGTAGATTAGTATATTGAACTTGGTTAGTGCTTAGAACTGAACCATTTAACAGAGAACGATGGCATAGTAATTGGTATGTGACAACGATAAATAGTCCACAAAGGAACCAGGTAACCAATATAAACCAGGTAACAGGGTATAGATGAACCGCCAGGTGTACCTGTAGAACTTTAGCAGGTGGGGCGGGAAGCCTGCCAGGAGCAGATCCTGAGCCCCGCTCTGCAGCATCCCTCCCCCAGCTTCCTCCTGGGTCTGGGCCGCCTCCTCCGGGCTCAGCACCGGGCTGTACAGGGGCCAGTTGTCGCTGCCCGACCCTGGAGGAGGAGAGGCGGGCGGCTCCCTACTGGAGGAGCGGGCCCGGTGGATGCTGGGGGAAGGGGGAGGTGATAGGTGCATTTCTGCTGCGTCATCTGGCTGCCTGTATAAAGGAAGTGTTAGCTCGGAGTTTTAATTCTACACTCTCATTTAATTTTATATTAACAGGAGGATTACTGAAGGGGATAAGATGTTAGTCCTATGTGTCCTATGTGTCGACCATGTACCATGTACCTTGTGCCCGATAATGGTGTAGTATTGAAATCTGAATTTGTTCAAGCCGACTGAGTACATGCCTATACTACAAACATTGTTGATACACTTTTTTGCATTCAAGTTGATAAAATGTATACCGCGTCACGAACGTGTTGTTTTGTCAATAAACGAGTTCGTTTAGAGCTCATTGAAACAAAAAAATAGAGAGCACGAACAGTTTTCATTTCCAAATGAGAATGCAATATTTTACTTCAGCGTAAACAAAGACTCGATAGACAGGCATCAGGATCCCATACCCCTAGATGCCTTTCTTATGCGCGCGCAGATCAGAGACGACCAGTTCCGGGTGGGAAAACGTCCAATTATCACCCACGGGAGATCAATGTGATCCTTTACACCTTGACACACACAGCTGAGCCACCCCGCCTGCCAGTTTTTTTTTTGTTTTGAAGAGGGGAGGGGCACCATGTCAAATTCATTGATCATATTAAAAATATTAATGTTCCAGGCTACTGAACGGGTCAACTTTTGCACATACATACTAGTATGTACAATTCTGATAACGTCGACATGGACGCGTCTTACTGTTCTGCTCATTCTATCCTCCCACTGACCTAACCCTAAGCCCCATGTACATTCAATGCATGACCACACCGTGTTACAAATCAATGTATGGCTGTTCTTGGATTCTTTGGTACTCTTACCACAGATGGGTAGGGGCACTCGTACATTATGTATAGGACTACGATAACATAGAAGGGTATAACTGAAGCCTCTCCCTTTAATCTGAGCTAATACCCTCTGCGGCTGCAGACAGCTAGCTCACTGAGCAGCTCTCCCCCCATGCAGCTGGGGCTCTCTGCACAGGAGCAGCTCATGCCCTAAGTGACCTCTATCATCTGTGCCAAATTGCTATTGAGCTGCTCACGGGGCCGCTGCGGCTCTCAGAGCGGATTACCCTGAGCTGCTCCCGCCGCTTTCATCTTCCCGCGCTGCCCGCGTCACGTGACGGCAGAACGCAGACGACAATTCTCTCCGCAGACGACATTTTTCTGCGCGCGTCTCCCCAGCGTCCCCCGCGTCACGTGAGGGTGTCACGTGCCCGGGCAGCGTCCCATGTTGACAGCTTCTGGACTTTTTCTGCCTTCTTCTCTACCCCTTCTATGTGAGTTTTCTTCTTTAAGAGGATTTTCTGGTTTAATTAACCATCGCTCAGTGGGCTGCAAATGGGCGCAATGGGTTCCACTGCGCGCCTGTATATTTTATCAATCTGATGTAGGCTAGTGTAGGTACATCTGTGAAGTACACATATGTGCATGGGTCTATCTGTGGTCTTGAAACTGTCTTTGGGACTTGACATTACATAGATCTTGTCGGTTGCTTTCACGTACATGCCAGTACTCACGTAGGCCTATACAAATACATACATAGGACGGGAAAGAGACAATTCGACAGATTGCCAGTTCGACAGGACGATTCGACAGGACGATTCGACAGATTCTTTGGGACTGTTCGACAGATTTTCGGGACTGTTCGACAGATTTAATTTATTTGTAAGACTGTTCAACATATGTAGATTACTACAATTAAATTGCATGTCTAGTTGTTCCTGGTGTTTGCTTCGTCAGAAGTGCGGATTTTATAAAGAAATTATTATAAGAACAGAAAAAAAGTAGTAAGTTGCTTGGTGCAATTGTGGGCCCTAGCCTATCCGTTGTGCAGGCAACCGTAGCTTTGATGCTAGGAGGTGGCTTTTGAGGTTTGTTGTTAAAGGGAATAGAAAATTAAATAAAATGGGGGGTATGGGGACAAAAACCCCTTTAAAAAAATTAAAAAGATTTCTACATAAAGTCTACTGAGTCTGAGAATACTGAATGATTTTTCCACTCCAGGTTTGCTGAGATTCGGTGAGATCTAACTAGATTCACTCTCTAGATAATATCCCCATGCATATACAATTATCATTTAATTAGCCAATGGAACATTCCCTAATATATGTAAAGGGTATACACAGGGAGAAATTAATCTGTCGAATCGTCTTATCAAATGAAAAAATCTGTCCAATGGTCCTGTCCAACAGTCCCGGAAATTTGGAAAATCTGTCGAACTGCCGATCTGTCGAACCGCCAATCTGTCGAATAGTCTGCCAGCCATAGAACTGGACATGGACTTGTCTCCCACTATAACTTCCTACACCTCAGACATGGATTTTAATGATTGAACCACAATAGAATCACAAGTATGGACAATTACCCCCGTTATCGCCCACCGTGTGACTGGTGGCGCCCCTGGTGGTGGTAGTGTAGGGCGCTAAGTTGGGGGCGGTTTGTGAGGTGGTGGTTGGCACTGGGTGTGGTGTGTAGTGGTGGTGGTGTGAGGAATCGTCACCAGCAGTGTTACCCCATGTGTGCCGGCTGGACACCCTATGTGTGCGGGTCTACACGTAGACCGTGTGTAAGTTAGCACGTGTGTGGGTGACTAGGTACTACATGTAGTATAGGGTGTGGCGAGAAGTGTGCCGCCCCCAGCACCCTATGGATGTGGGAGGGTTGTGCCTCTACATGGGTCCTCAAAATATTGACCGTGTCGCCGTGTCGATTTTTAGCCAAGGGGCCGTGTCATTGTGTCGATTTTTAGGTATATAAGGGAGTGATCATTTTTTATCAACAGGGGGGGGGGCAAAAAAATTTGGACCCCTTGACCGGGGGGGGTGTAAAAAATTTGGACCCCTCTTGGGGGGGGTCAAAAAAATTTAACCTGTTTTGGGCCAAAAAGCCCGCGCGTTACTATGCTTCAAAGGGCCTGCGCGCGCGCCGATTTCCGACCCGTAGGGGGGGGGGGTAAAAAATTTTGACCCGTTGACCGGGGGGGGGTGAAAAAAAGTTCGCGCGCTCCGCGCGGAAAACCACCCCCCCCCCTGTTGTTAAAAAATGATCACTCCCTAAGAACTTAGAGAAAAAACCCTGTGGGTCGATTTTTATCCCTAATTTTCCTGTGTCCGTCGATTTTTAAAATGGCCTAAAAGGGCCGTGTCGCCGTGTCGCCCGTGTCGATTTTTACCCATGTAGAGGCACAGGGTTAGCACGACAGCTGGCAGTGGTGGCAACTTTAATACTGGGGGAAGGACACCGTATGATGTAGGCGCACAGGTAAGCACTAGTAGCGACTGGAGGACATATACAAGTCCATGACGGAGGGAGAGTAGGGCAAGGGGGCAGAGGGATGGGTTATATCAGTGCGGGAGGAAGGGAGGGTATGGTAGAAGAAAGGGAAGATCCAGAAGGTGTAGTCATTGGCGGATCCAGGTGGGGGGGGGGGGGGAGGCGACGGGCCTTGCCCCCCCCCCCCAAAAAAAAAAAAAAAGAAGAGAGGAGAAAAAGGGGGGGGGGGAGGGGAGAGAGAGAAGGGAACAATACCATATAAACACAGTCTAGACCATCAGCATTTTCTTGGGGGGGGGGGGGGGGGGGGAGGGGGGCATGCCCCCAAACCCCCCTATGGCTGCAGCGCTTCGTTTGCGCTGCGCGCGGGAACATACAGTCACTCCTTGGTTGGCCAGGTTTGCCCCCCCCCCCCTCTGGAAAATCCTGGATCCGCCACTGGTAGTCCAGTAGGGAGGGGGCACATCCCTCCCCCCTTCGAAATAAATGGTCATGGACGGTTCCTATGTTTAAGGGGGCAGAGGACCCATCTATTCTAGACCCCAATTTAGCCCAAAATAAGGGGTGGGGGTCCTACCTTTTAAGCTGCGGCCGCTCCTTTTTTCAAATTCTGAACCAGCTAGTGGGAGGGCATAAGCACGTTAGGCAGTCATTTTACTTTACATTTTGTAGAGGCGAGGAAGGCGGGGCTTACGATGCGTACGGGTGAGGACTCAGGTGAGAGGTGGCAGCAAGGGGCTACAGCCTGAAGTACACAGGTGAGCATGACGACAACTTTCCACATCCGGGTACTACTCTCAGACGCCGCCCCCCAACACCCTCCCACCCACCCACCCACCGTCACCCCCTCTGGTGGTGATACTCCACCTACCGGAAGTGACCGCTCGCACACCCCACGCGCGCCTACAAACATGGCGGCGCGACTATGCGACACCTGGCGGCGCGACCCGCAACACGTCGCCAACTTCCGGTGTTTCCGCGCCGACGCGTGGCTATAAACACGTCAGTGACGACGGCGCGGTGACACCTGGTGAATGAGGGTGACGTAGACGGAGTTTGGAGTGGGGAGTAGGGTGGTAAGATGGTCAGGAAGAGGGGTGACGGTAGATGTGACACCTAGTGCTCGGTCTGGAGAGTCTAGTCTTCCCTTTGTCACATTATAAATACAACTCCAGCTGCCCCTATCCTATACTCCAGCTGCTAGCAATACCAGAGATGCCACCCTCTAATAGACAAAAGTATAGGAAATCTTATAATTTCAGGCATGGTTGGTCAATACCATGTAGGAATTTAACACGGTTCAGTAAGAAATCTCACCCAAAAAGTAGGAATTCCTTCAAAAGGTAGGAAAAGTGTGGAATCTCAGTATACACAGTTCCCAGCTTGTGTCACTGAATAAACATGCTATCCACTATGACCATTCAATTGTATAGTGGCTTATAATGGATGACCACAACTTAACCCTTTCTAGTGGTACTACAGTGAATGAAGATGACGGACAGAAGAGTATATCGGACAGCCAGCAGCCCATGGTTAAAGCTTCCCTTGTGCAGCGGGGTCGTGCTGGTGCGCACTTTCTGGTCTTTATTTGCTTAATAAAATCACTTTCTTTCTCATCAGTACTAGGTGTCATTCAAAGTATTTCCATCGCGTTGGTCACATGTAACAGAGATAGTGCCCAGGTGGGTCAGACAGCGGCTGCAGGTAGCAGCCGACCGTTGGTGATCTGGGCGGGATTCGCCAAAGGGGGCGGCGTGGGTGTGTGGGTGTGGGGAGAGCAAGGACCAAGCCAGGAGGAGGAGGAGGCTGGGCTGGCGGCAGGCCTGTAAACAGGCATTCTGACCGTTACGTATGAAGGGGTGTGTCCACACGAAACCAGACGTCTCAGCATGTGACTTATACTATATCTACTATAAAGCTCGCACTCTTTGTCTTCACGATATCTACATATACCCCCATGGCCATCCTCAAGCCATCCTAAGGCTAGATATGTAGAGGAGAAGATTCAAGCCTAACACTTTCATTGAGGTCAAAATATACAAGCTAATGAAGACCTTTATTATAGTATACATGGACAAACCCGCTCATGTAAATTCAAGTGCAACTCTAATAGTATACGGAACTCTCCGTTTTGCGCAAGAGGGGAAGATGGGCGACTCCTCACAAACCAGGTGGTACTTACAACCAGCACCGAGCCACCATTGTAGGTCTGCAACCATGTATTATTCTCCACATGAACTGGGAAAATGCAAGAAGGTTCAGGGTTCCTGCAACATGCAATTTCAAATCGAAAGGCCCAGATTTCCATGATCATTTTTCGTAACCATATTTATATGTTCGCCGTTCTACTAGACACTGTTCAGTTTTCTAAATCTATTTCAAATCTTCAAATCAATTGTCAGATTTCAACAAAGAATGCGACAGCGCAAATAAGCATACCGCTCTTCAATGTGCTTGCTTGTCTCTCTATTTGCATTGGGGTGAAGAGGTGGTCCTACATTTGCTAGGGAGATCAGTGCTACCCGCTGTGTTCAAACCACACCATAGGCCGACCACCACGGCACTAGTGACGCCCAGTGGGCACTATACCAACTGTTCGCACCTAGAAGACGCTAGGTGGCAGCAGCTCGCGTTACCTGCGTTCCTTAAAAGGGCATTGTGGGAGGTCAGGGCCGCGCTGCGGGTGTTTGGGGAAGCAGTGGGACGTCACCCGGCCATTATCACGTCACGACGTCAACGTCAACGTCCCGCCTGACGTAGAATCATGAGTCTGTAACCGATGAGCGGCGGGAGGGCTAGGCCCGTCTAATGAAACCACTGTTATCACAAGGAAGAAAGTGTAAGCAGCGGCGATATGGATATCACTAGGTGTGGGGTGGGGCAGAGGGGGTGGGTCTTTATCAGTTTATCAGGAGCACCCCTAGGCCGTAGGGTGAGTGAGAATTGACTTGGGTTCCAAAGCAGACGACTTTTATGCTCACACCAGCAGGCCTAGTAGATAGAGTGTCCACCAGCCGGCAGCACCTGTCCCGCTGTGTAATTGTCCAATGTGGCTGGAATGAAGGGACCATAATGTAATCTTTCCTCCACACCAGGACAACAAGTCACCCACCCAACAACTCTCTATTCCACCCACAGAGAGGGAAGGGAGGAGGGAAGGGAGGAGGGGGGTGTTTATGCCTTTTGGTGAAGGCGTAGGGTGAAGGGATAGGGTTAGGGTGAAGGGGGCTGCAAAAGTACCATCACGTTCATTTACTACCGCTGACATTCAATTTACTACCCCAGGTAATTTCACACGTCCCCACAATAAACCCGACCCTGTGGGTACTTGGTCAAATAGACATTTTTCAGTCGATACCTTACCAGCTGAAATCTATTACTCCTTGTACGGCACAGTAAATACCTGTACTTACCCAACTAGGGGGTCTTACTGTTCAATTTGTGGTATAGCACAGATTTAATTTGCTAAACATGAAAGATTAGAAAAGGATTTTAGAGGACAAATGCATTTCGTGGAATGCAGGATTAGTGACAGTATAATCATGTATGCAGGTAGATAATACTTAGTAACTAAAGGATCATAAAGCACTAAAATAAGTTAATCAGATATTTGTTAATGACCTGTTTTAGTAACAATGCCTCTATCTAAATATATGGTGTAACACATGCTTTATATGGAGAGAGACGGCACAAGTATCAGTGCACAAGTACTGCATGTGATTGGTAAAAGGGTAAGAAGCCGACATGTAGCAGAGGCCAAAGAAGCAACTTATTATCGGGGTGAGGGTGGGTGACTTGGAAATTGCGTAGAAATGTTTCTACATGTGAACGTTAAACTTAAAGGCAGAACTAGGAAGCTGAACAACTAGGAAGTTCCCAGCCACTACTGCGGATAAACGCAGGGAAGGCGGCGGTTAGCAGCGGCAGGACAAATGTCGTCTGCTGCAGCAGCGTCTGTGCTGGGGGACGCTGGAGGAAGGCGGGGATGGACGAGCTTCTGATGGCGGCAGTTCATCCCCAGGAGGAGAAGGAGGGGGCAGGGGGAGGGGCGGAGACGGGCAGCGGCTGCCATCCGTCCTCCGGCCGCTGGGGCTTCACACCTCCGGCACACGGTCCCCGACCACCCGGTCCCCAGACCCTATCGTTTCCTCATTCTTAAAAATCCCCCACTCAAAAAACACAACAATTATTCCCCATTTACTTGACCGCTCGGCCTCGTGAGCTAATCTGGCAAATCCCCGCGGCCTGTGGGCCATTAGGCGGGGAAGCTGGAGGGCTGTGCAGCCCCTGCTCCCCGGGGATTGAGGAGCCTGGGGCCGGGGGGAGGAGCCCTTGTTGATGGGCTTAGCGGAGACAGGCGGGGAAGGCGGCCTGATCTCCGAATCCACGGCAGCAGCAGTCGGGGCCACAGGAGACGCCCTGACGGAGGAGGGCCAGGCATTCTGCTGCTGGCGTCGGCTGTCTTAGACTCTTAGCCTCTAGCCTCAGTTCCCATTTAGCGTCTGTGATTTACCACAGACTGCCGGCCTCAGATGGAGTCAGTCAGTCGGTGGGCTGTAACACCTTGTATATTCATCCATCTCACTCCATACACAGCCCACTGCATCCATGGGTATTCACAATCTCCCTATTAAAGGTACATAATGCAGTACTCTCAAACACTGCTGCAGACGCACTCAATAAAATACTGAATATATACTCTGGTAGTACAGTAATCCAAATTGAAATACCCTGACTTTCCCTAGCCATTTACCCATGGCAATATTTACTGTGTCGTCGCGATATAAGGCCGGAAAAACTATAAAAATCTAGAAAGCATTTCCCCCTAAGTTACTTTTTTCAACATTTCACAAGAATCCCTGACTTACGATAACCTTTCCTGGCAACTTTCCCCGGGACTAATAGAAGAAACAAAACCTGACGGGCATTGTGTCCTTCTGTTAAACTGGAGTTCACTCTGTATACTCCAGTGGCAGATCTAGAAGGGGGCGCAGGGGCGAGCGCCCCCTCCTTTTTGCCTATAGATAAGAGTTTAATTGTTTTTTTAGACCACAATTTTCGCCAAAAGTAGAGGGTGCGCCCCCTCCTTTTCCAAATCCTTGATCCGCCACTGTATTCGGGATCCAGTGGCAGATGACCACACTTAATACCATAGTCGCCCCTGTCAATCACATGGTTTTTCTGTAAATGTTCTTCAAATTATTGCAAATTCCCAGCCAAGGAAAGATATATAGTGGAAGGGGCCTGAGGATCAATTCCTCAGGTTTTGATCTCGTCAACCACATAATGACCCAGCATGGTTTTGTATAACCAGTGAGGCTATGTACGAGAAGCCTTTGTTAATTTGGTGGTGGCGGTTACAGACCTATACTGGCCTCTTATTAGGCCTCTCAGATGGTTCACCATATAGGATCGCATTTCCCTATCGTTCTACCACAGACGGTATATAATTCCATGGTTCTATTGAACGGCCACAAGCCAGTTAATGATACAGCTAATACATAACGTCCGGCACAATAGAGTAGGGCTGGATTTGAGTACTCAATTTCTTAGGAGATCACTCGCTTCTCATTGAAAGGCATCGTCCGACGTTTGGACATTTGCATTATCATAGGCCAAAGAGTCTAAATACATTATACAATTTAAGAGAAGCACTAGATCTATGTATGGGGGACAAAATACAGAAAATGCATATAACATACAGAGCAAGTCTCCTTAGAGAACTGAGAACTGAGGAATGCACCTGTGGATGAATAGGCAGGAGGACACTGTTCACTTGGCTGCAACTACCAGGTATATATAACACCCCACCTGTCCCACCCCTCCCTCCACACACCTGACATACTAATTAACTAACCGCCTCACCTGTCCACCCTATCCCTCCAGTGTCTACCAGTCCCAGATCAAACAGATCCCTGATGTAACCCCTACACACCTGTCCACGGCATTACCTGTGTACAACTCAGAAACACCACATTACACACTGGGTTTATGACCCCCTGATTTGTTAGTTTTGTGTAAGACTACCACATGCCCATTGATGTACGGCTGGAGATCTGGGCTAATTGATTTGGTCTCGCATTGCATTATTTGCTAGGTTGGAAGATACAGTAAGGATGAGGAGGATGGACTGACTACGGAAGCAGTAATTGCTATACCGGTATGCAGAAAAAATGCACATGTAGATATGTACTACAATTAGCTTCATCAGCCCAATGATGCAGTGTGGACTTTGTACAATATTACTTTAATATGGATCAAGGGAAACGAGGGATTTGCTATGGTGTTCGGCGTGGGCATAATGGGGATAATGCTGGAAAACAGCTTAGTGCTATGTTCTTTGGTCGGCATGATGCATGAACACAACAGCAATGCTGCGTGGTACATCATGATGACAAATGAACATGAAGCATCATGTCGTCCTTAAAGGACAAGTATTGGACAGCGAGGCTGGGATCACCCTTCGGTACTCCCACATGGTGAGTCTACTCGCCAGGGCTTCATGCATGCATCATGCAAACCCCTTTGGGTATCAACCCCTTCAGATCAGCATGGTGCGTGCCAGGTCTGCATGCATGCATCATGCAAACCCATTTGGGTATCAACCCCTTCAGATAAGCATGGTGCGTGAATGCAGCACTGGCGAGATTGGCTTGTTACTCGCCATGGCTGCATTCAGGATATAACTCATTAAAGAGATATGTGGCCCCTAAAGGGTTAACAGTGGATGTATGGGTGAGAAGGGAGTAGCCGGGACCCAGGGACAAGACAGTGGACATAAATCTGGGGTGTTATAATTGTAGCAGACCTGTGAGGGACTGTGACACGCTGAATGTCAGTAATGGTGACTTTAATCCTGTAATTGAATCAAGTGTCTCCCCTGCTCAGAGGTGTGTCTGTGTGTACGGGAAGTAGGGGTGGGGGGAGGGGAGGGTAACTGCCCCACAAGCTCCTCAAAATACTGCCCCGGTTTGGTCCGTACAGACCCTGTGAACCGGACCCGGGGAACCGGACGACCAGCATTCGGATGTGTTCGCTTTTAAAACTATTTTCTCTCAAAATACTGACTACTTATATTAAGCTGAGACACCTAGTTTATAATTTTCCAGGCACATCAAAACTAGTATACTTGTATTGGTAGCACGTAGAGGCTAACTGAAAGCGATAGCTAGAGATGCCACTCCCTGACAAAATGCAGGACATCTTATGATGTTGGTCAACTTTTTAGTGGTAGCGAAAATACAGGAACTCTCTGAAGCAACATCATGGATATAGATCCTGATAAGAACCCAAGGTTTTCCTGAAACATGTAAAAATAAAACGAAATGCTCCTATCCCGGATCTTTGCTGACATAGTTGATTGCCAGCATCGATGGTTTGCTACGACATTGCACATGTACAAACATTCAGAATGTTCTGTTAATGGGACCGTATTGATAAAAGGTAACATTAAACAGCACATACAATACATTTCCTTTCCTGTTTTGAGAGAAATACATTTCCGCTCTGAAATCTAAAGTCAGTATTGCAGGTGAATATATATCTCAAGTTTAGAAGTCAAAGACACACAAATGACGCAAAACAATATGGAAAACTACATCTATAGAAGAATACACAGATACAAATTGAAATGATCCCAAAATCCTATGCTCTCGAAAGTCCCTGAAAAGGGTTTCACACTTCAAGATGAAAGATAAAATTCTATCAAAATTGCACTTCAAGGACAACATGTGAAAATCTTAAAATGAAAAGAAATTTCTAGATTTGCTATTGAAACTAAGCTTGGTGTCTCATCGCAAATCACAACCCGTCGGCATCTTAATAGTAAAACAAAGCAAAAATAAAATAAAACCAGAGTGTGGACTCTACTGCCTATGGGAGCGCAAGTTCAGACCCCATATAGAAACACGCGATATCTAAAGGATAGTTTGTACATTGAGTCTAAGTCTATGCTTAAAGACAAGGTAATAAAGTATACATGTCGATACACTTGGAGTACAATATACACATGCAGGTGTCCACTGCAGTGGTTCCGTTTCGTTTGCTCCTAGACAAGTTGCAATTTTACCGCCAACACATCTGTGACCAGTTTCAGGGTTTCACTTTAACATACATTGATATACCATTACTTTGATATCCCATGAGGTAGTTCAAGAGACAACATTTTCATTTCAGTATAAAGTTTAAAACTGTCACAAATGTGCTGTTTATGACGGTTCATTCTATGCGAATTTAACCCCTTCCCCCTTTCTTTTTTGTATATTATTTTGTGTGTCTGCTTGCAAAGTCTCAGGTGGTTTCAGATAGTATCATGTTTGTGGATCGTCATTGTTTTATTGGTTTGTTTTGGAACACTGCCCATTTCTGTGATATCTAGACAATTTCAAGTATCCTACTGTAAATATTTCATGATCAATCGTGTTTTCTTAAAGGATTCATGAAATGTCCATAGGTTCCTAAACAGGAGTAAAGCTCGTGGTTTGAATTAAAAGTCCAAATTGGATAATTATATTCATCTTTTAATCCCATCTGCCAACACTTTGATCTATTGTGCTTCTTTCTGTATTTACCACCCAACTCCCTGTTGACTATCAAGAATGTGCGTAAACGCTGCGAACAGATCACAAGACGGTGCTAGAGGTAAAACACAACAAGACTTAGCGCGAGGCGGTAACAAGCGGAATGGAGGGTCGGGAGTTTACTCTATGCAGTTTGTGATAGGGCTCACCACTTGTCGTATTTCTCTTTGGGATACTTCTCAAACTTGATCTTCCACTGGTTTGTCGCCGAGTTTACTTCCACAATGCGGCCTGCGTACCTACAAACAGCAAAGAACGCCACCCAATGGGAAGCCGCGAATCAACAAAAACTGCTGAGTCACTCCGGGTTTCTCCATTTCTCTCCATTCTGTAACCTGTCTCATCACAATGGCACTGGCAGATGAATGACTATCAACCTAAGAGCAGGCATTCGTGTTTCTAGGCTGCAACAAAATGAATGCAAACAAAGTACCAATCTCCTCTTCTAATTTGGTGATAGTATACCTTTCAATGTGGACAATAGGTAGCTGGACTTGAGGTAATACCGCATGAAGGCAGGTCCATTCTTTGGTACCATCATGTTAGAGACAATGGTTAATTTCTGTGCAATTTGTTAAAAAATCTGTGCATTTATGCGTTATGTCGACATAAGGACGGGATGTCGCTGTCTTTAAATGGTTAAAGGGTTCCAGGATGTCGCTGTCTTTAAATGGTTAAAGGGTTCCAGGATGTCGCTGTCTTTAAATGGTTAAAGGGTTCAATGCCCTTGAATGGTTAAAGGGCCCCCTGCCGTATCATACAGCACACAATGGGAGTGCCCTTATCAGCAGTCATGTCTGTGCATCTATCGATTTTAACGATTTCAAAGTTACCCTTGTTACAATTAGTGGAAATCCGTGGCTTTCTATCTGCAAATATCTCGAGGCATAAAGGAAAAAGAAAGTTAGGCAGACTTCATTATCGTCTGATTTCTATTTAATTACTACGAAAACAACCGCAGCAGAAGACATTCCTCCGGAGCAACGGAAAAGGGCGGCAAAACAAAATGCAGAATGAACGCGCTGCTAATCCGGCACTCAGGCGAACAGCGGAATTATATATAATGCAGCATGAAACTAAATACATTTTCTAAAAGGAGATTGTTAGAATGATAGTTATACTATGTACAGTGACCGTGAACACAACACAGTTTCCATGTGCATCATTGTGAACACTACGAGCAACAGGACGAAATGACAATACATTGGCAAAGTCCTACAGGTTGTATTTCACAGAATTTGATATTTGTTTATGAAATGGAATATATCTAAAGACAAGCAGCAATATTGTCTTGCTTCTTTTCAGTACACATGGGCCACATGGTAATAAGAAAACCAACTTCTCGTGTTGAGAAGCTAGGGAGAAGCTTTTATCATCATAACACGCATCTTCCATGATACACATCCCTTCCGCTACACCCTCTCGCCCTGACAATCTTTTCTTAGGCTTATTGTGCTCAGAAGGCAATCATTTTCAGTGGCGTCCGGACAATTTCCTCGCCGCGCGTGCGCACAAGCCGCCATAGCCACGTGACAGATACTACTTCCGGGGGGCGCGGGGTCAGGTGGGTGGGAATGATGTGATTAGCGGCGAGGTGTGGGCAGGCAGATGGAGACTGGAGGTGGGGGAGGCAGGGGGAGGCTGGTCAACACCTCCACCCGGGCCTACTATAGACCTTTACCGGCCGCAGAGGGCTTTAATGCATTAATACCTTTATTGTCATGATGCATGATTGCAACACTGGTGAGTAACTTCAGTAACTCGCCAGAACTGCATTCATGCATCAGGCTGACCATACGGGGTTGATTCACTCCTTAAGGGTCGGTGTGATGCATGAATGCAGGCCTGGCGAGTACAGACTCGCTAGCGCTACATTCATGCGTCATGACGACAAAGTCCATTGCACATTAAAGCACTTCTCAGTCCTTAAAGGGCTAGAGACAGACTTCCCCGACCCCGACACCAGAGTTATGATGGTCATCGAGATCAGGCCGCCCGAGATCGGTCTATGTCATGCAATGGCCGAAATAGGCATGAGGCGATGTGGGATGGGGTGGAGGGGGGATGGCGGTGGTGTGAAGAGATAGGGGCACAGGGAATTGAAGCCTGGCGTGTGTGGAGGGCCATCATGTAAATGTATTACACATCGGCTTCTTTTGTTGTTTTGTTTACCATGTTCTGACTGAGAGGTTATTTTGGTCCCCAGAAACAAGGTCTCACAATGCTGGCGATTACAAGTAAGGGGTGCCTCTCACACACAAACTAACATCCAACCATGTTAGACTGTTTTGATTTATTTCTGCTGAGTCTCCTAACAGGGTGGACACAGAAATTTGAAAAGAGCTATGGGGTCTATCTCCAAAGTACCGAAAGGTGTGGCGTCACCCGCCGCGAGCCTACAAAATAGCATCATATTAATCTTTTCAAAAAATCCAAAGACGCCCAAGACCCCCGCCATTATCCCCTGGCCAATGATGTAATTACATAGCCTTATAAACCAATGGAAGGGAGCTACATCGCCATATTATTTCCAATTGCAATGAGTAAACATAATTATCAACTGTACTTATCCATGCAGACAAGCCCGCACTCTGATGGGCTAAATATGAATCTGTTTGTCCCCTATATGGCCTCCAACATCAGCTACCATGTTAATTATACCTGTGCTGTAGCAGTGTTAGGCCTCGTGTATGTCGAAATACACCCACAATTTGATATTGTGACATACAATATTTGGAGTTCTGGTAGCCCTACCTGTATGGGATTCTCTGTGTGTGAGGCTGCAATAATAATACAGTATGACAACGGGTACATCAGAGCCCTCTGGTGTCAGAACAGGGAACTAAATGTCCCAAATTACGGGTGCTGCCCTCTAGAGACATGAGCGGTAAGGAACTTGTCATTGCTGGCTGCAGTTGATTCTCACAAGGTGGTAAATATACCAACAGGTTGCAGTCTCTGTAATTTGACCGGCACGTTAAACATACGCGGATCACCTGATTCAACGCTTACACAGTAATCACTCCATTTGAGCGTTGAAATCATGTCACTTAAAAAAGTTTCATTCCATAGTTTATACACGCTGTTATAAAAGAAGAAAGAAAAGTGTTAGTCTCTGTTAGAATTAAGTAATGATCCCCGTCAACTACTGTAGGAGAGTCAGGGTAATAAGGACTGGTCACTTACCATTTGTTTTGTACTTTAGCTTCTACCCTTGATCCAACTCCCGCTGAAAAAAAATTAAAGAAGGGTAGGATATGAAATATTTGTAGAAGAAAAGTAATTGATATTTTTACAAATCAGTGTTGATACATTAAACCATTGAAATACTGTTTGTACGGTTAAACTCTGTTGGGATACATACTCGCTGGTAAGCTTTAGTATGGGAATTTACTCTATTTGGATCACTGCTGATCAAACCACCTTGCGGTTGCACTGTTTGTATTAAACTCACTGATAATACTTTCAGTAATTTGAAAGTTCAAATATTGGGATGATGGCTGATTATACTTACTGGAAGTTTCTGGCTCTTCTGTCTCCATGCCAGTGTCATTATCATTATTATCGTCATCATCATCACTCTCTCCCATCACAGGACTCCCACCATCCTAAAACAATATAGGGTAATATTACACTGTCGTGCATAAGGCAGGGTTTGTGTGTAGTTCAGTTAAAATTATTCAAAATACTTCATTTTAATAATCATATGGGTCTATTTTGGACTACACTCAATACTGTCACCCATTTTGGACAATGCTAAGCTATGAAGTACAGTATAACAAACTACATTGTTACTAGTTGACTATTATTCTCTCTTTGGTTATAATTATCTCCGATGTTAATGTAAATGGGCATCATCGCGATAATTGCCTACCCCACTTCACCCTCTATTGGTAATATAGTATAGCAGTCAGAATTCTGTGATGCATCACAATAACAAAGTGTATGGTATATTGGGCTAAGACAACTCACTGCTTTATCCTTTTTGTCTGCTATCTGTCCCCGTGTGGAGGGTGCTTTTGATGACCGCGCTCTCGATGATCGCTCTTCACCGATATCTGAACCGGACTCCGAGGAGTCTGTCTTCCCCCGCAGACCCTTTCTAAGTGAGCCTAGAGCTGACCTATTACTGAGCCGAGTGCTCGACGGTGTGGCTACAGCCTTTGTGGGTTTCTGCTAAAAAAAGATGAAAGAAATCGATCAAATGAAACATTGTAACAACAATGTAACTCCACCTTTATATATAGTATGAAACAGTTTGTTTGGCTGTTACTTAGGTGATCATTGGTTAAAATGCATGCCCCCACCAACTTCATGTCCTCTGATAAATGATGCAGTCAACATGGCTCGTTTCAGCGCCAAAATAAGCGCCAGGGGGACTCTCCGGCAAGGAGACAAACACTGGCTCTCGTCAAGTAGTGTTGTACGCTACAGTTCAGGAATTCCTTATGACCCACCATAAGGCACCTGATTAGCTTTCCTTACAGAATGACAGTGCATATAAAATTGATGTGATTATTGCACAGTGATAGTGGTCACATACCTGTGGTTTGGGCTTCTGTGGAGGCGGTGATGGTGCCTTCTTCTTGGGAGGTGGTTCGTCTTCTTCTACACTTTCTGGGGGCTCGTCTTCACTTTCAGATTTCCGTACAACTCGCCGTTTTGATGCTTTACGTTCTGATGTGCTGACTCGGTGTGTTACTGTTATTACCTGTAAGGTTAATATATATGAAAATATATATCAAACATAACTTCTTATCGCCCCATATACACAAAATGCCATTTTTAAACATTATTTCATTACTGGCATTAAAACCCATGATTAATGAATGGTCAAACCTTGGGGGAAATTTAACATCTGACAATAGCTAATTAGTCCCATAAACACCTGTCGATAATACATGTAACCTGATATACAATTAATACATTTTTAGGTTTTCATCAGCTATACTTCTGAAATATTCATAGAGGGATTTCAGTTCAATCATCACCAGCCCCCCCCCCCCCCCCCCCCCCCCACAACATAATCTGAAAAAAGTAACAAAATCCTACCCGTGTTGGTGTTGGAGAAGAACTGCCGGCTGGTTTGGTGGATGTGGCTGCTGCTCGGCGCGGCGTCTCACCTCCTGGTGTCCTGCGTGGTGTTTGACTGCCTGGTGTTGGTCTTGGTGTTTCACTGCCAGCTTTTCTCTGGGGCGTTTCACTCCCGGGTGTTCTCCGGGGCGTTTCGCTTCCGGGTGTTCTCCGGGGCGTTTCACTCCCTGCGGTTCTCCGGGGGGTTTCATTTCCTACTGTTCGCCGGGGAGTTTCACTGCCATGGCGTGGAGTGTCGCCTCCTGACGGTGTCTGTGAACCCATAATTGGCCGCCGTTCTTGTCGCCGGTCGGGTTCTGAGCGTCTCCTCGACAAGGGAGGCTCAGGTTTGCTTGGTCGCCTCCGTGGTGGCTCTTCCTCCTGTAGGCAATCACTTAAATTCTTAGCACAATTGCTTGCCATTATGATTTTCCATACAGTATCAGACTTGGCACAAGGGATGAATAATCTCAATATATTTTATATATTCAAATAAAAGCCCCTAAATAGAGGTCCTCTATATAGGTAAAATACCGTAGTTATGCAATTCACATTCCAGAAATGTAATGCTATACAACAATTGCATAAACACGATGTAATGCTGCTAAATATTTGTAATCACTATCCAATAAGTCTATTTTGATAACATACTGAGTCAGAGTCTTGCGTGGGGGATTCTTCCCGTAATTGTCGTGACGATGTGATGACCTTTGTTTTCTGCATTTTCTCTAACTGTTCTTGTTTCTTCCGAATTTCCTGCAACATACAAGGTTAATAGTGAGAAAAGTCAATAAAGAAAATAGGGTACACGTGGTAATTATCTAATACATCATGACATGGGAGTCTTTCAAGTATATTGTCAAAGAGATTCCAATGAGAGAGTGACCTTAAAAAAAAAAGTTTACCTCTGCTAATGCTGCCTTTTTTTGTTCCTTCGTTTTGACTTCTTTCCTCAAAACGCCTTCTGGAATGTTGAGCTTTTGCTCGGCTGATGAACATCTATTGTGGGAGGGGTCATTGTTGTTGGAGCAGATCCACTCATCTGCGAACGTCCGGCCGACGTTTGTGTTGGAGAAGGGTAGCATTCGCCACTTGAGACACAAATCTGAAGAGGCAAAGATGTTACGGTCAGTTTGAGTTAGCATATGGTTTGTTTGAAACAGTCTGTTCGGGAGAGGGATGCCAATTTAAGGCACGAATTGGTATACTAATGTCTGTAGGCGATCCATGCCACAATTCATTCACATGTGGATTTTAAGGCATGAATTGGTACACATGTGCTAGTGGGAAATCCATGTCACAATTCATATACATGTGGATTTTTAAGCATGAATTTCTCAGTGGGAGATCCATGCCACAATTCACATGTTGATCTCAAAGACTGAATTGGTCGAATTGGGTACAAATATGTAAGTGGGAGAGGGCATAAACACTATGTAATGATACACATATTTGGAGAAGAGAGAGCCATGAATGGAGAGTAGAAAACCATGAATCATGTAATTCTGAGAGTGAGGAACATAACATATGGCTCAGTGATGATGTCGGTTTAGGAACGGTGGGCACTATGGCAGGTCAACAAAGCCTAGGATAATAATTATTATTTATCAATACACTACATTCTTT